>CAWUFW010000846.1:1200000-2400000 GCA_963921515.1 Calotriton arnoldi | reverse complement strand
TTTATTTGTTTCACATCAATCATCAATGTTTGTTTCTTTCTTTATTATATCTTACATGATCAGCACCCAGGGGCAAGAAGACGGGGTCAGAGTCGGCGGGAGCAGCTGGACAACAAGATGCCTCCCAATCCCAGGGCCCCAGTAAGTCCTCCAGTTGTTAATATTAATAATTATATTTCCCTAACTTTTACTGCACCTTATTTTTTCTGAACTATTATTTCCGTTTCCTAATTCTATTTTTTACCAAATCTTCTTCGATCTAGACTATTTGGGGGATATTCTCAAGAACGTGTGATAATTATCGCAAAATTAGCTTAACGCAACTTTGCACATCGCAGTCCATTTCGGGAAAATAACGCTGTGTTAACGTTGTATTCTCAACCCGGCGGCACCATGCGATAGTCGCACGATAACGCGTCAAATGACCGCGTTAAAATCAACGCGACGCAGAAAAAAGGCGAAACACAAACGTGAAAAAAGTTGCGATGCCCCAAATCGCGATACAAAAATCAGCGATAACCAGCGACAGGCCTGCAATTCCCACGCATCATGCGGGAAAATGCACCATAAAAGCAGAAAAAAAAGTGAAACTGCGTAGCACCATGGATGCACCCGGACCTAGTGCAGAGGACAACGCGAACCCCACAAGCCCAGCAGACGACCAGCAAGGGACCTCAGGGTCTGGGAAGGCCAAGGAGAAGAGGAAGAGGAAGACGCGGTTCAGTCCGCAGGAAAACAGGATTATCGTTACGGAGGTGATAGAACACTACTAACAACTGTTCGTCACCTCCAACGTGTCATTGGCAACAAAGACGCAAACATGGCAGACTATCTTGGACCATGTGAATGCAGTTGCAGAGTTGAGGAGGACAATGGAAGAGGTCAAGAGGTGCTGGAATTATGTGAAGGGCAAAACCAAGAAGAAACTCGATGCCAACATGAAAGCAGCAACGCAGATTGGAGGTGGGGTTCCAGCGGCACACCAGGAGCTGGATGACATGGAGAAAATGGTGGCCACGGTCATCAGTCGGGATACGGTGCCAGGAGTAGTGGATCCGGACACTGCTCAACATGACCTGACACAACATCAACAGGGTGAGTACCGACCAGGGACTGGGGGGATGGGGAAGATGGGCACAATGGCACACATGCACAATTAAGTAGAGCACACTGTACACCCACAATGACTCTGGATCATGTCCCTGATCTCCTTGGCATACTGCAGCACACATAGAAACAGCAAGTAGGCCCCCGTCGACAATGTGCGCGGAGGGGGCCCTCCCCGCACATCACTTATCTCACAACAAACCCTTACACATGTGCTGAACCCAGCAAAGCTGCGGGTCCGTGAGCCACACTGACAATGCAAGTAACACTGCATGACGAGTAGCATGGCTGCAGTCCAATTATCATGACATGGTGCACGCCACAACACTGAGGTGACTGAGTGTGGTCCACATCCGGAAAGGAGCAGGTCACACTCTGACACATCCACGTGCACAAACAACCCCTGATGTCAACAACACATCTGTGGACAAACCATGCCCAAGAGTCACAACTCAACCAAGAGCCCAATTTACCCAAGTCCACAACATCTCAGCACTGTAGAAGCACAGAAGTCAAAGGCACACCGCCTGAAAGGGATAAGGGGCAGACAAATCAGAGCTGCAGGGGTGACTCACCCACAATGCAGCACACAAACATAAGAATAAGAGCACCTCAACATTGACAGCAATGGGGTTCAAACTGCAACACTTTCACAACAGAACACAGGACACAACTGGTGCCGCATGTGTGTGCAAAATGGCCAATCACATCTGGCATAGCAAGAAACTGTGAGATGACATTGTACGAGTACAACCTCACATCCGCGATGTAGTACAAATGTCCACTGTCCCCCATCAAATAGGCATCTCCTCACAAACAGTCACAATGTACATTGTCATGCAGTCTGTATGTAAACTCCGCCAATGCGTCAACATACATGGAACACACCTTGAAACTGCATCTCCCCTTTACATTGCAGAGAGACAATCAACACCTCCTGCAGAGCAGACCCTACATCACGTCAGCGATGAGGGAGACGACCTCCAGGACATCGACTATGACGAACTCCAGCGGTTCATGGACAACCTCCGCACCCCACCTCCAGTAGCAGGGCAGCCCAGCACCATCGAGGTGATCCCACCCCCTGCACAGACCACACAGCAGGAAGCACCCACCACCACGTCTGGCTCCCAGCACCTCACCGAAGAACACATGGCGTTCCAACGCCGTGTGTTAGACTGCCAGAAGGAGCTGGCTGAACAGGTGCGGGTGGGGTTCGACCTCATGGCAGCCAAACTAGATGCCATATGTGGGTGTCTAAGTCCCATCAGGGACCACTTACACTCCCTAACGAACACCCACAGTCCGCCCCATGCCCTCCAACAATCCATGGCTGGCGTCGCTGGAGTCATGACTCGTAGACAACAACAACTGTCTAGTCAGAGTGGCTACAGCGATGTCATCCGTGATTTGGGAAACATGAGGAGGGTCATGGAGAACATGGAGCGGATGCAGGCGCAAAGAATGGCTACCACGGCTGCACACGAGAAAGCTGTAGATGGGATCTTCCATGCCCTGCAGATCCTCATCATGGGAGTGATGCCACAAGACATTGCGCAGATGAATGCTGCTGCTACTTCTACATCCACATCTCCGGCCCCTGATGTGTCAGTGTCACACAGTGCTGCAAACCAAACACCACCACCCACATGTGAGGCACATGAAATGCCAGAGGACGAAGATGAGGATGAATGTGCCTTAGTGGTAAGGAGGAAGCAGTAGCATTCATCTCCGCCATATGGCTAGTTTCTGCTTGGGTCTGCCCTCTGCATCATGCCCTGGAATAACACCTTCCACTGTCCCCCGACACACTCTGCGACACTAACCTTGGACCTCGACATGGACTGCCATATTTTGCATGCTCAACAATGACACAGCAATCAGCCTGCGGACTGGACTCTTCCCCTTCCGAGTAACTTGTCAATCCCTAAAGGACTCTGGCTGGCCCACCACGGGGAGACATTGTAAAGTGTTGTCTGCATGGCCCAGTACTAAGACAGCTTCAACACTCCACTGAACGTGAACAATACATTCTAATACACACAGATGTGTCATGTCTATGATTAATCAAGTATGAAAGCATGGACGAATGTAGGGGCAGTGATTCCCCCTTACGTCCATGTAGCTCATGATGTGGGACTTGAGTCACAGGGTGCATCCCTGCATCATGCTGGTACATATTTGACCCCAAAAGAAGCCCTGTTGTCAATTGTAGGTCACAAATGACAGCCTACATGTAATGATTTGGGACACATGTGAAACGCTGATGAGTGGGATTCCGTACTATCTTTGACACACAGAAATGGCATTTCGAATACGTGACACCCTAAACAGCCTCTCTGTACAGAGGTGACACACCCACCATCTATTTCCAATTTATGAGATTGTTAGCACTACATGTTGCACTTGCACTTGTCAGAGTGATGTGCTTGTACAGAGTAACATGCACACAGGGAATGTGTGTTGTAATGAATTTATTTGCACATGCTGTGCCTGTGGTCATTTTGCACTGTCCCATGATTGCTAAGGACTGTGACAATGTGACGTGCTCATGTGAAGAAATTGTCAATGATGGTGTTCCTACGGGCTATTCCTGCTGCTGCTGCAGTGGGGTGTTGTCCACCTGCCTCATCTTCTTCATCATCGTCCGGTGCATCTGGCACTTGTAGCCATGGGGCATTGGTGCGTACACATATGTTGTGCAACACACAACATGCAACGATCATCTTGCACACGATGCCTGGGCTGTACAGGAGCCTTCCACCTGTGATGTCCAGGCACCTGAAAAGTGACTTCAACACGCCAAATGTGCGTTCCACGATGCCCCTGGTGCGTTTGTGGGCTGCATTATACTGCCTCTGGGCCTGTGTGTTCGGGGTTCAGAGGGGTGTCATCATCCAAGGGCAGAGTGCATATCCCTGATCACCTGTGACAGTGCAGAGAGACATGAGTCAAAAGTTGGTTCTGCATGATGTGTTGGCAGGCTCACTAGTTCATTGGTGTGTGATATGTGTGACTTAGTGATTCCTGTTTGACAGGTACTGCTTGCAGCAAATGAGCGGCATCAATGTGTATTACGTAGCCTCACTGCTGCTCCTCCCTCCCCCCGAGGCTATTTACTAGTGTGCGCAGCGCGGTTGCATCACTTGCACTCCTACGGGACACCATTGTCATGCCTGTCTATGCATGTCCACAAGCCTGACAACGACACTGTGATGTTGTGCGTTGAAGGTGGGCGGCCACGTGTGTGTAGGCCTATGGTAAGGATAGGGCGGACACAGATGTAGAGTTCATGGCTGGCTGAACTCGCGATGCGGTTGAGGGTAGACCTTTGGCCTATGCTGCGGTAATAGCGACACACACAACAGTTGGCATGTATGATCCCGGACCCCGAGCGGGCTTGCGCTCCTTCATTTATCCCTTCGGCCGAGCCCGCACTCCGGGGGCATGCTACATCGCAACATTGTCCATTGCGGGACAGGGGGCACCGACACTACAACAGAGACACACGCATCAGTTACTTCCTTGGCAAGGCCAACACTTAGCAACGTCCAGAGTCCAGGGCTGGTTATCCACACCCCTACGCTGGACTGTCATACGCCAGCCCACTCCGCTCATGCTTACAGGGGGGACGTAACATGCTACATTTCCGCGATCTTCCCCACTGCCTGGGGTGACATGGTTGCGTCCACTGTCCACTACACTCCAAACACCAGCAGTATATGTCGACATGGACATGTCTGTGGTCTGCATAGTGCAGTCTGGCCAGCACATCCACCCCACACTTGGCATTGTGTACATTCTCATTCATGGGTTAGTTGCCTCCTTCGCACATGCCTGGCTCCCACCTCTCCCCACATTCTGCTATTGTGTGGCTGGGGTGCCATGCCATTGATGGCTTGTGTACATGGCTGGCCCAGGTTACCACAGTAAGTTGTGCTGTCATGTATGGTAGGTGGGCATGTTGTTTGGCATGTTGTATGTGAGTTTGTAACGTGGGCATTCCCAGAGTCGTGAGTTGCATGACTGTGGAGTTGAGGTGTGTGGTGTGTTCATTTGGTACTTACCAATGAGCAATGCATTCCCATAGGTGCCAGCCTCAAAGTGCTGGTTGATGATGGACTGTCGGATGATGAAGGAATCATGCACACTGCCTGGGTAGTTGGCGACGACATTGGTGAAGAGTCCCCGGTGGTCCACTATAGCCTGCACATTGATGGAATGCGTGTGCTTCCTGTTGCGGTAATTGTGTGCAGTGGCGGCAGGGGGCACAAGGAGTACATGTGTGCAGTCGATTGCCCCCAACACGTGCGGGAAGACAGCTATGGCGTAGAAGCTTTGCTTGGTCTCCAGCTGTTCCTGCGCAGTGTGGGGGAAGTGAAGGTACTGGGGTACCAAGCTGATGATGGCAAGACAGGTGTGACGAACTTGGATAGGGCTGGCTGTGAGACTCCTCCGACTCTGGCAGTTGTTGGTTGGAAGGTACCAGAGGCCAACAGGTGCAGCACAGCCAGCAGCTTTGTCTGCGGAGGGATGTTGGTTGTCCGCTGTGTTGGTACCATCAGCCTGTGGGCAATGATGGTCAGGATGCGGAGGATGGTTGTCCTTTTGAGCCTGTAGTGGGCATTGACATCCTCTGGTGTTAAGTCTGTGAGGCTGGTGCGTTTTCTGAAGGTCTGCTGTCTTTGTCTGTGCTGCCTCTGTGGTAGTCCGGGGGGGGCGGGGTGGTCCAGGGGGGTGGTAGGCCTGGGGGTGGTGGTGGTGGGTGTTGTGGCCCTCTTGGGGCTCCGAGCTGCATGATCAGTAGCTCCATGGCGTCTGTTGTTCTTCAGGTGTGGCTTTGGTCTGGGCTCCCTTTTGTGGTGCAGGTTGTCGTCCGACTTAACACCAGGTAAGAGCAGGTGTTAAATCCCTGCTGCTAACGTGCCTTATCGCCTGTTTTGGGATCTTATCGCCGATCTGGCTGGTCGTTGGGAATATTGCGTTAGTTGCCAGTGTCATCCGTGGCGATGTTTTTTGCAGCTGCTATCGCAGGAAAACTGGCGATATCGGCTGTTAGCACCAGCTTGTGAATGGTGCGATAAATCTATCGCCACTTTGGCTGCGATAAAGTGCCGCTAACTCGGCGATAGGTCCTTGAGAATATGCCCCTCTGTTTCTAAATTCTTGTTAGTTGTTATCCCTGCCTCTAACTGCCTCTGCTCTGACTCTCTGTACTACTACTATATTAGTCTGTCTGTAGCTAAGCTTGCCCAGTTGGCCACTCTTTATTTTTATTTAAAAGATTTTAAAACTCAGATTCACCAATAGCTCTAGCCAGAGTCCAGTCCCTTGGGTTGTCCTCTTCTAGTCTTCTTAATCTTGAGAGGCTTTTCGACAATTCCCACCAACAAAATGCCCAACCAGATATTTTACTATTTTTGATAGGATAGGACATACTCCTACTAATGTCTACTCTACTCTAGTACCCGATTTGTACTAGTGATGTATGTGGTATATATATATGTATTTTAACTTTTTTTTCAATCTTGCTAGTGAAAAAGAATAAATAGGGGGAAGTGTATATGGCATCTAAAAAATGTGTAATGTTTTTTCTAGGCGTACTGACCACCAGTGCCGGGGCCAGCGGCGGGGCAGGCGATGCCAGCCAGGAGGGAGCAGCTGCCACAGGGGTTGGTGAGCCAGCAGAAGTGGCGGGCGGTGGTAAGTTATACTTATATTCCTTACTTATTTACAATAGTTACACACTCGCTAGTCGCTGTAAGGGTGTACACTGTATGTTGAGAGAGACTAAGTTGTTGTGAACAACGGTTAAAGAAGACACCCTTTACTTAGCATTAGAGCAATAGCATTAGCAGTGGGAGTAGTAGTTGAGTAACTAATGGCCTCTACTATCTGACTTCAACTCAGCTGGGAAAGTTTTATGGAGAAGACTAATAGTCAGATGACCTTGATGGATGGGTTGAACGAAAAGGGAAAGAAGGATGGAAGGATGGAAGGAGGAAGGATGGGCGAGATGTAATATATATGACTGGCAGAGAAGGATACGTGCCACGTGGGATGCATGCATAGGTGGCTGATAGGAATCAGATGCATGGGTGGTTGAAGGATGGGTTTAAGGTGAAAGAAAAGATGCCTGCCTGGGTGGATTAAACTGTATGGGTGATAGCAAGAATCCTCTGTGGTGTTTCATGTGTCAAACTCAAAGGCAAGCATGGAAGGAAGGAAGGACGCATGGGTGGTGGTTAAAAAACCCAATTTTGTTGTTGTTGAAACAAGCTAAGGTTTGTTGAGAGGTTAAGAAGAATGATAGACATGTTTACTTTGAATGGATGGATGCCTGGATGGTATTCATCATAGCATAGGTGGAGATTTTCACTGGATGAAGAGTCTTTGAAGAGAATGTAAAAGGAAATAAACCGCGCCATAGTAGCAAAGCCAAGGAGAATAGAAGTTGTATTTTCAGAATACTCCCTTGACTCATAGTAGTTTGCAAGCACAGCATATATTTTGTATATGTATGTTATCAAGCGCCTCCCTCCAACTCCGAGGCCCACTCACTACCTATGTTAATTTATTTTCGACTATGTCAGACTGCCATGGGTGGCCTATCGGCTGCATGGTTGATTACACAATCAATCAAAACAAAGTACCTCATGTCGTCCCATATATATATGCAATGATCATTTGGATCAGATATCATCTGTCTTGTAGTAGTCATGGCAGGGTGAAAGTGAAATTGAGCAGTTGCCCTGGCCTTGATGTAACAGAGTATGGCCAGTGCCACCCATAATAGAAAAAATAAGATGATTGTGTAGTCAGCTTCCCCACCTGCAGACAGTAGTAAATAAAAATAACGTGAGTCTGCGTCACAAGTATGTTTGTCTTGGGCGCAAGCTGACTGT
Organism: Calotriton arnoldi; assembly: GCA_963921515.1. Taxonomy (NCBI): domain Eukaryota; kingdom Metazoa; phylum Chordata; class Amphibia; order Caudata; family Salamandridae; genus Calotriton; species Calotriton arnoldi. The sequence goes on along the minus strand of CAWUFW010000846.1, from coordinate 2,391,988 downwards.
GCTGGCATGCCGGCTACAACAAGGTTACTTAATTTAGCTAAACAAGAGAGAAGAAGAAAACTGGTGTACTCGAGTCCATAGATACCACAAATGTTATGTACTGTGCTTGCTAGTGCTACTGTGCCACTATGTGTAGAATTAATTTTGTGTTACTGTTTTGCTAACAGTACTGGTTCCAATAGTCTGTTTTCTTTTTTGATATAGCTACTCCTTCCCAACCAAAAGCAAAACCAGACAGGAAGGAGTTGGCAGCCATGGCCCGGCGCCGGAAGCTTGAGGCCATCCGCAATGAATATCGGCAGCTGGTGGCTCTGGCGGAAGAGGAGGAGGAGGCGGCAGCAGCTGCAGCTTCCTCCAATGCCCCGGGCCCCAGCCAGGCCCCACGAGTGGTACAGCGCCGAGGTATGGCAGCCGCCCGCCGCACTTCATCTAGCACTGCTGCCCCCCTCATGGATGCAATTGTTGGGCTTTCAAGCGCCGCATGCTCCTCTGAATGGCGCACCTAGAGGAGCAGGTAAAGGAGGTCCTGGCGATTAACCGGAGACTGCGAGCCAGCCGATAGAGATCCCGTTGGATTGCCCCTTTGTTATTCTTTTTTTTGGTGGGTGGGCATTGGGCTACGTTGGGGAAATTTGGGGTTTATATATTTAGGGACAATTTTATTTTTGAATTTTATTTAACGGACATTGGTTGGACTCTATCTTTTTGGACATTCGGTGGGGTTAGGGAGAGGGGTGGGTCAGGTGTTGTGGGATTTTTTACATTAGTTTATTTTGTTAGGGGATTAAATTATATTTATACTTAAACTTTACATACGATGTAAATGTTTTGTGGGGGGTTACTCTTTTACGTCACACGGTTTCCTTCCTTTGCTGCTGCAGGGCCGCAGCCAGTTTTTGATTTAAATAATCTGCCAATTTTGTAACACACGAACAGATAGATGCGGTACCCTCACTAAGTGACTTGTCCTACCAGTACTGTCAGTCTCTCCTCCTAGTCTATGCAGTCTGCAACTACTGGACTCAAGGGTGTGGGTATGTGAATTAATTAATTAATATCCATTATTAATTATGCCTCCCCCAAACTTCTTCTCTTACCTGTGATTGATGTTTAAACTTAGGCACAGCGATGGCTGCATGGTGATGATGGTTTGGTTTCCCAAGATGCCATGGTTGTGGTGGTAGTACAGTATACACTGGCAGTAGCATTTGCAAAAAAATAAAATGAGACAGTCAGTCGCCTGAGAGAGACTATGGAAGGAGCAGTAGAACGAAGTAAAATAAGACATAATGGTGGCGGGGATAGCCTAGTACAACAAGTTACAAACTGTAGTTGACTCGAGTCACTCGACACAAGCATAACCTTTAGTGCTGTAACTTAGGAGGAGGACGATGAATCCAATCGATGCCGGCAATTAATTATGATGGATTATGTTCCTTTGGAAAAAAAATTTACTTGCAAATATACTGAGCATGGGTGGGCATTGGCAAGCAGAAGAAGATCCTCGCCCTGCCTTGAGTGAAATTGAATTAGTGTTGCTTTCACCACATCCGCCCCAGCAAGTGTGTGATCAATTATTATTGTAAATTTAATTTAGTCACACCTCAATATAAATCACACAGCCCGGGGGAAGAGGGTTAGGGTTTGATGAATGGTTGGGAAGGGGTATTTGAGGGAAAGGTTTGACAAAGACAAACACTACACATGGACAACAACAACTGAACACACACAATCTTTCCAGACGACCATCATATATCTGTTAAGGGAGAAAAAGGAAATGCATGTATGATGATGACTTGATGGTTAATGATGATAAGTAGTACTTACTAACTGGACTAGTAGACAGTACAGGGCAGCAGTATATTATTAATTATTATTATGCTATTTGCCTTGCCTGTCTGCCCTCAGAGGAACCCAAATTACATACATTTTATGTTCTGTTGTGCCGGGCTTCCTTTTAAAGCTAGCAAAGAAAATTAAAAAATATCTGTAGGGAACAGTTATAAGCAAAGAGCAAACATAATAACAACAACAGCAAACACACAGTCATAATGATTGGAGAGAAAAAATAAATCAAATTATTTAAAAGATGATGATTGATACTAAAGTTACTGTATGTTATCCTGGTCAAATTGGGGAGTTGCATCTCGGCATTCCTCTTGGTCCTCCCTTTCATGGACGCTGCGTCAGTCAATCTTGGGTGCCACTGCCTGCCTGGCGGATACGGATTGGTAGGTGAGTGTGAGTTATTTTTCTCTGTTTAGCACAGGGTAAAGGCCGGCCTGTAAGTGTAGATGGAAAAACAAAAGGGATATTGAAAAATCAAGGAGAAAAAAAAAGCATGAATTACGGAGGAGTGCAAACACTTTCAGAGGCGGCATGGCTAAATCATGTCTACTCTGTTGCATGTTTCCAGCATTAACATACAACAGCAACAGGACAAAGCAGGCCCACGGCGCCGACCCAACCTCCACTTAGCTTAGATTTTGACTGAGCCAGACAGTCACAGAGCACACATATACAGCAACGTAGCATTTTCCAAAGTAAGTAACTAAATCAATGCACGGCTGTCAGTCATACCACTACTACACTCGTGACTACTCGACTCCACCACTACTACACAGACATGTAGGTCTGCTGTGGCTGTTGTTGACTTGTTTACCTTTTATGCCACTTCGTGATTTGAAATGCCCTGAGTTATTCCATCAGTCATCTCCGATCCAACTGACTGACTGCGAAGATACTATGTGGTCATCATCATGGTGTTGTCCAACTCAGTCTGTAGTGTACCGAGTGAGTCCAGATTCCATATTCAAAAATGCAATGGATCGGCCTGTAGTAGAAGTACAATTTTGTTATTAAACAACAAGAAGGGAAACATTGACTTGAGTCACTTTTAGTGTGTAGATTAAATACTAGTACACTTTGCCTTCACTTCATGCACAACAAACAACAACAACGCAAACACCAATCACTCAGAGTCAGCATCCAAGGCAGTCTCTCTCGGCTCGGAAAGGAGGATAGCTATAGTCATCATGTTCCACTTCTTTTGGAGGGACTCGACGAGGCAACATTTCTTGTACTATTCTCCATCCAATGTCTGGCTTGAGGGAAATGGATTTAGGGCGAGTCAGAAGGGTGGAGCAGGACTCGGAGGAGTGGATTTAAATGCACACAGCTGCAACTCCAATATGGCAATAAAAAGAGAAGACGGTGGTGATGGATTTGTTGTGATTCGAACCAGAAAGACAGAGACACACACAAATAATAAAAGTAAATAAGGAAGAAAGAAAGTAACAAGTTGAAAGGCTAGTTGTCAGGGAAGTAGAGCTCGTCCTCAAACTCTGGTGGTTCAACCAGAAGTAGGTCATCTAAAACACTACTTCTGTCACCTAAGTCGCTGTCCTCATCTTCCTGCTGTGATTCACGTATTTTGTAATCCGGTGGTATAAAGTGCTGATTCATTTTGATCATGGTTAACCTCTCCACGTTTTTGGGCAAGAGACTGGTCCTTTTCACTGTTACAATGGCACCAGCAGCACTGAAAACACGCTCAGAAGAGACACTTGCGATAGGGCAAGCCAGATAGTTTATCGCCAGCCTGCTGAGGACTGGCCATTGGCGCCTTTTCCCATACCAATACACCAATGGGTTTTGATCAATGTAGACCTCTGTTGGGTCATCCAGATAGGCCTGGACCATCTGCTCAATGCTCAGGGGTGCTCCGCTTTGCTGGGCCTCTTTTGCCTTTGTATCAGCACTGGACCTAACAAGCCCTTGCTGTAGATACCAATCCTGTGCCGATTTTACTGGGGCTGATGATCCTATTCTTGCTGTTGTTGATAGTGTTGGTGACTGCTGTGAGCCAAACGCACTGCCCTCAGGCTCTGAAGTTGAACTTGATGCCGGATGCCCTGCAGTACTTGTTGTGGGCTGGAGTTGTGTGCCTTTATTTACCAGCTGTTCTTTTTCAAAGTCACTGGCTACCTCAGCTATCCAAGTTTTGAACTTGGCAACATCCACTTCTGAAAAAGGAATTAATGTCTTAGTGTTCAGTGCTGATTTGTACTGTGGATCCAGAATTGTGGCAGAAATGTAATGTTTGTCTGACACAATCTTAGTTTGCACCCTTGTATTTTCAGCTAAGCGAAGGGCTAAGCTCGGCACCAACTCATATGCTTCATTTTTTTCCTCCACACCTGCGTACGTGTCAGACACCGCCTTCAGCTGTTGCTCTAGCATGTGCAACAATGGGATAGCTTGACCCATAGTACAGTCCTCCTTGCTGACTTCACGTGTGAAGAGCTCGAAAGGAAGTAGGATCTCTGTCAGGCATTTAACTAGGCCACATTGGTCCATCTCAACGGTCATGCCTTTCAGAGTAGCATCCCCTAGTCTTTGCATGACATAGTCATTGATTGGTCTGTACTGCTCAAACAGACGTTCAAGCATGTAATAAGTTGAGTTCCAACGTGTTGGCACCTCCTGGATGAGTGCTTTGACTGGCACTCTATGCTCACGTTGAATGATCCTCAGCTGCTTCCGGGCTTTAAAAGAATGGCTGAAATGTGTGCATATTCTTCTGCAGGTGGGCAGTAAGTTGCTGACTCTGTATTCTTTTTTCAGAAAGTCTTGAACAATGATGTTAATACAGTGTGCCAAACACAGGACCCTGAAAAAGTCACCATCGCCCATGGCCTTAACTATATTACTGCCACTGTCCGTGGCAACAAAACCAATGCTAAGCACTCTTGGGTACAGCCATTCAAAGACCTTGCTGTTAAACTCTTCCAAAATGTTTGCAGCAGTATGAGATTTCTCCATGGCGAACATGGCTACAGTTGCATGTTTACGAGTGGCATTAAAAATCTCAGCAGTGTCAACAACACCTGCTGCAGATATCTTTTCTCTAACCCCCACAAAAGAGATCCAGTGTGCAGTGATGCACATGTAATCAGTGGCTTGGCAACTGGTCCACATGTCTGTTGTCAGGTGGATAGTGTGAACAGCACTCTGCTGAAAAGCTTGTCCAAGCAATTCCAGCACGTCGTGATGTAGTGCTGGAACAGCAACTCTGGCGAAATATGACCGGCTGGGAACCTTCCATTTTGGGCAGATGGCTGTCACAAATTCCAGAAAACCAACCCCTTCCACAAAAGAAAAAGGGAGAAGGGCCAGCGCTAACATTTTTGCCAGCTTCGCATTGTACAAACGTGCCGTTGGGTGGTTGCAGTCGTACTGCCCCTCCGACCTAAGCATGCTGACAACGGTAGGCTGGATTTTTTTCCTTGCTGGTGCCGCTGATGCAGGTGACTTCTTGAACACAGATGTTGTTAGGCTCAACGACGCACTTTTTGTCATTGCGGTACTCTGTTGCCTTGGTGTCTCAGTCTGACTCTTACTACGGTGCCACTGAGATGTTGCTGAGGATGATGACGATGTGGGCGGTAGTGGTACCACTGCACTGCTGGGGACAGGGCTACTTTGTGTACCAGAGAAAATGTCTCCCTCTTGTTCACCTTCCACCGCGATCATATCTTCTTCTACTTCTTCATCCCCACCAACAGCAATGGGTGCAGTTTTACTTTTTTGGCCGCTAAGGTGCGCCTCCCACTGGATCATGTGGTGTTTTTTCAGATGGGTTGTTTGGCCTCCGGTACCATAGTTTGTACCAAGCCTACCCCGACTAACACTTTGTCGACAAATTGAGCATATAGCAACATTCTCCTCCTTACTGCTAACTGAAAAGAAGTCCCAAACTGGGGAGGTGAACTTTCTTGCGCTGCTGGAGTTGCCACTTGCAATGCCGGATGAACTGGAGGGTGTGCCTGGAATTTGACTCTGTGCAGTACCACCACCTACTGAGGTGGTGGTTGTGCTGGATGTAAGTCAATGCCGGGCCTTTGCAAATGCAAATATGGAAGCTGGAGGTGGTGTTGGTGTTGCCTGTGTTGGTGGTATCCGTGCCACATCCCTCACAGCAATTTGGGATGGGGTAATGTCGGTCTCCATCTCCACTGAGGCGGGAGTGATGTTCATGATGACTGGCTTGTCATCATCCTCCTCTTCTACATCTAACTCCATAACTCTAAGGCTTTCTGGAACCTTCCTTTTCCCTAGCCTTGTCTCGTGGCGTGCCTCACTCTCAGACTGAGCTGGTGGCTTCCAAGTGGCATCTAGATCATCAGAAGGGGGGCTTGAAGAAGAAGTTGATGGACTAACCCTCCTTTTCCTTGCTGGGGATCTGGAAGACAATGGATCTTCTGAAAGAGTGGCTTGCTCTTCTTCCTCTGCAGGAAGCTCGATTTCCTGAACTGCCCCTACTTCGGGAGGAACAACTCCTATTGTGGGCGGTGGTTGCGGCTGTTGTTGCGGCTGTTGTTGCGGCTGTTGTTGTGGCTGTTGTTGCCCACTTTTCTGCTGAGTATCCTCCTGCGTTGATTGGGTACTACTTTGCGATAACGATAAGTCAATTTCAACATCACTGCTTATTGGCGTTTGCGCAATTAGACTGACTGCCTCTGCGACACTCATGGGCTTGGGCCTAGGTTGGTGGGGTGGGCCCACTGATGCGGAGGTGCTGCTCCCAGCTTGCTCCTCGGACACCGCTGCTGCAGGATGAATTTTTTGTTTCCCAAAAAACATCCTGGGTGGCACACCAGTCTTGGTAAGTGCCACTTCTTCCTTCTTCTGTTCTTCTTCTCACTGGCAACTTTCTTGGTACTGGAGGACCTGGTACCTTTCTTTGGGGCCATCTTCTTCAGATGTCAGCAGGACGCAGTTGCACAAGTTGCAGAGATGTCTGTGGTCACACGTCACGTGACGTCGTGCGCAGCAGGACTTCTGTCTGGCAGTACAACAGGTGATGATGACACCTCCTCCTGAGTCCTCAGTCTTTTGTGCACCTAAAAGCAAAGAAACCAGAAGAACATCAGTGAAATGTTGTATTTGTTGTTGTGGTTCAATTAATACTAGTAGTACAAACAAACAAATATATATAACTTAGTGTGTGGTGGTCACACTTGTTAGTGTTATATTATTATATTTTATTAACTCAGTTATTAAAAAAACATAACAACAGTGTAGCCATTTGTGAGACTTTGACAACAAGGGCTTTCATGATACACTGTGTACACTCAGGAAGGATAGGAAAGAAGAAGAACAAAAACAAAAATACAAATGTAATGGAAGTGGAACCTGTTTGGCATTAATTTGCGCATCACATCATTCAGGGAGCTGCAGCTGGCAAAGGGGATGGAAGCAGTAAGCCAAGAGGAACGAAGGAAAGACATGCAGGCCTATATGGAAAAAGCAGCACACTACTAAACTACCACCACAAAATGGCCACCAGCCACACGGTCACTCACAGTCACAACAAGGAGGAGGCCTGGAAAACAATGAACTCAAGCAGGCCTGTATTATATGGCCAGACAAAGGAGGCATGCTTGCTAAACAACACAGCTTTAATGCAAAAATGCGAAAAACAAAAATCCACAGGGCTAAAAAAGGTTGGAAAGTTACACAACACAAGTACAACCACACCCCACACACACATCCAACAAAGGCATTTATTTAACACACACATAAAAAGTTAAATACCCCCAAAAAAAAAACATTTTGTAATTCAATCCAATGCCATCCATGCCCTAAATTATGTTTAAATTCAACAGACACCACAGAAACAGTTATTTTATGCACCCATGAGTAGCTCTGGGCCTACTGGCTGAAAGGCCTATTGGCAGACTAGGCCACAAACTTGCAGGCCTATGGTAAAAGCACACTGCCTGGCTTCACAAAATGGCCGCCAGGCAGCCACATGGCCAGGCCACCCACAACAACAAGAAAGGGAAGACAGACCATGCAGGCCTATGGCAAAAGCACACTGCCTGGCTTCACAAAATGGCAGCCAGCCACATGGCCAGGCCACCCACAACAAGAAAGGGAAGACAGACAGTGCAGGCCTATGGCAAAAGCACACTGCCTGGCTTCACAAAATGTCCGCTATGCAGCCACATGGCCAGGCCACCCACAACAACAAGAAAGGGAAGACAGACAATGCAGGCCTATGGCAAAAGCACACTGCCTGGCTTCACAAAATGGCCGCCAGCCACATGGCCAGGCCACCCACAACAACAAGAAAGGGAAGACAGACAATGCAGGCCTATGACAAAAGCACACTGCCTGGCTTCACAAAATGGCTGCCAGCCACATGGCCAGGCCACAACAACAAGAAGCATAAGCCAAGAGGAACAAAGGAAAGACATGCAGGCCTATATGGCAAAAGCAGCACACTACTAAAGGACCCCCACAAAATGGCCACCAGCCACATGGTCACTCACAGTCACAACAAGCAGGAGGCCTGGAAAACAATGAACTCAAGCAGGCCTGTATTATATGGCCAGACAAAGGAGGCATGCTTGCTAAACAACACAGCTTTAATGCAAAAATGCAAAAACGAAAATCCACAGTTTGCAAGTTACACAACAACCACACCACACACACATCAAACAAAGGCATTTATTTAACACACATCACAAAAAGTGAAATACCCCCAAAAAAACACATTTTGCAATTCAATACAATGCCATCCATGCCCTAAATGATGTTTAAATTCAACAGACACCACAGAAACAGTTGTTTCATGCACCCATGAGTAGCTCTGGGCCTACTGGCTGAAAGGCCTATTGGCAGACTAGGCCACAAGCTTGCAGGCCTATGGCAAAAAGCACACTGGCTGGCTCCACAAAATGGCCGCCAGCCACATGGCCAGGCCACCCACAACAACAAGAAAGGGAAGACAGACAATGCAGGCCTATGGCAAAAGCACAATGCCTGTCTTCACAAAATGGCCACCAGCGACATGGCCAGGCCACCCACAACAACTAGAAAGGGAAGACAGACAATGCAGGCCTATGGCAAAAGCACACTGCCTGGCTTCACAAAATGGCCGCGAGCCACATGGCCAGGCCACAACAACAAGAAGCATAAGCCAAGAGGAACTAAGGAAAGACATGCAGGCCTATATGGCAAAAGCAGCACACTACTAAAAACTACCACCAAAAAATGGCCACCAGTCACATGGTCACTCACAATCACAACAAGCAGGTGGCCTGTAAAACAATGAACTCAAGCAGGCCTATTATATGGCCAGACAAAGGAGGCATGCTAAACAACACAGTTTTAATGCAAAATTAAAAAAACGAAAATCCACAGGGCTAAAAAAGGTTTGCAAGTTACACAACAACCACACCACACACACACACATCCAACAAAGGCATTTATTTAACACAAACCAAAAAAGTGAAATACCCCCCAAAAAAGACTTTTTGCAATTCAATCCAATGCCATCCATGCCCTAAATGATGTTTAAATTCAACAGACACCACAGAAACAGTTGTTTCATGCACCCATGTGTAGCTCTGGGCCTACTGGCTGAAAGGCCTATTTATTGGGCCAGACTACTGGGCTAGTGAATTAAATAAATATTGCAAATTGATTGCAAAAGTTGGAGAAAATGTAGTGAACTTTGCAACATGTCTCCTTTATAAAAACAAAACTAGTAGAAAAATTACATATAAAGAAAAACAACTAGGCCCCTACTGAAACTACAGACCACCCACAACAATAAATTTTAAAAAAACGATGAAAAGTACACAAAAATGTAGGTGCAATGCCCCAATTAAACAAACAACACCAATTCTCTAACTTACTTGTAAAATCTCAAACCCAAAAGTCCTCAAATCCAATGATATATGATGCAGCAGGCACAAAGAGTGATCCTTCCAGCTCCAAATCCAAATGAAAAGTGAACAGGACAAGGACAAAGCACTGGGAGGAGCCTGCTGGACAGGAACAGGAAGTTGGAGACTCTGGGGCACTTTCTTCCCCTTAAAAAAAAAAGTAAAAAGAAAAAGGACTCCTTGAACAAAAAAGTACAGCCAAATGTCAATCTGAGGAGTTTTCTTCATCCAAATCATCATTTTCGAGAAGGTTTTATGCTGTTCGAGAGATATTCTTCTCCAGATTGCAAATTCTGTGTGTTCGGCATCGCGATCTTCACGGAACTTCCCCCGGATGTCCGAATGAGGTGTTTGCGTTGTCGCGGGATCATGCGGCCGGCTACCAAAATCTCGTGGCGCACGCGAACGGATAGGAAATCTCGTTGGCGAATGCAGGGATCCCGGTAAGTCGCTACGGCGCGCTCAAAAACGCATTTTGAAAGCGCGAACAAGAAAAAAACTCCGCTCCCCCGCGGATCGCGGAGTTTTCGGAAACTCCACGTTCTACGCGGAGTTGCCAAAAATCCGCAAACTCCGCGAGCGGAGCGGATTTTAACGCCCAGGGTTAACTTATTTCTGGACATGCACTTCAATGGACGGTGAACTCATCCTAATAATATCCTTTCAACCTGCTAGTTAATACTGTCTCTGGATATGTATTTTTTATTTTGCACATTTCTAAGAGATTGGACTGTTGGTTGACTGGGGAGTGAGCCCTGGTCAAGTAGCAACCACAATCCTTGTCAGTGTGAGGTACAAGCCAACCCTAAATCAACCTGTGTTAAACCTAAGGATCCCACCCTGAGTTTGGAGAGAAGAGCTATTTTTAATTTAAAAAAGACCAAAATGACAAAAATCCAATCAGTAGAATCGGAGATATGCAATTGTAAACATTTTAGTGAAAATAGTGTCAACTGTGGAAATCTGGTGGTGCTGGACTGGGACAAAATCACAAGTTCAGACCAACTGCAATTGAGTGTGGGCCAGCTACAGGGAACCAGTCAGGGCCTCTGAACAAAGTACCTTAAATATTGGTTTGCAGAGCACTGCAAGGATCCGCATCGAAGATGAATTGCACAGCTGAAGTGATGCACCGGTTTCGAGGTGCGGCGAGGCTATAATGCAAGGTCCTGCATTATTGTCAAGGATCCCATCAACGAGGGCTTGCGATGAGAAGTCCAGCATCGATGATATGTCATGCAGTCGAGGCGATCTGTTGGAGCTGCAAGGTTGCGGTGCGGAGTCTGGCATCACTGTCAATGCTGTCATCAGTGAAGGATGCGAGGGCCTGCTCTGAGGAGGCATTGTGCAATGGCGGTTCCAAAGAAGGGTCTTTATGATGGGTTTGATGCATGCAGCACCGGTGATGCATCGGTGCTGCTCGAGGTTGCACCATGCAGCAGAGGGGAATCGTCGGTTCCGCTGGATCTACAGAGGCTGGCAAAGCACCTTATGTCCACTTTCAAAGATCCAGGACTGGAGTGGCATCACTTGGTAGGGTAGACTCACAGATGGCTGAGTCCAGTTGCGGGTGCAGGTTTGTTGGAAACCTGTTGTGTCCCTGAGGCTTCAGATCAGGAGGCCATCAAACTGGCCTTTGGAGTCACTCTGGGTTTCTGGGTTCAACGGATGCAAGTCCAGTCCTTCTCACCCATGCAATAGGGCAGCAGGTCAGAACAGAATGGCAGCAGTCCATTCAGGTCAGCAGTCCAGAAGAGTAGTAGTCCTTTAAGCAGCACATCAGTCATTCTTCCTGAGAAAGTATCCACACGTCCGGAGTGTACTGAATTGGGGGTGTCTAAGGGCCAGCATTTATACCCAGTGATGCCTTTGAAGTGGGGGAGAAGCTGCTAGAGCCATGCCTTTGTAGGGCACAGGTGCCCTGCCTTTCTGGCCCTGACCCCCAGATTAACCTCAAGGGGTATGCAGCCTTTGTGTTGAGACTGCACACAGCCAATTTGTGCGTAAGAGGGGCTGGGCCCAGCTCCTCCTCCCATTCTGGCAGTGATAGTCCATTCAGTCAAACCTAAGTTCCCCATTGTATGTGGCTGTCTAGGAGGAAAAACACAATTATCAACTACACCCAGTCATGAGAACCAGAGATAGGCTGCAGGCACCAAATGGCTAAGGCAGGAAAAGGCCAGCTTTATAAAAGTGGCATTTTCAAAATTGTAATTTAAAATCCAACTTCACCATAAGGTAGGATTTTTCCTTATAATTCCAAAGACACCAAACATAAATTGGTTACTTGTTGCCATTTGGAAATTACACTTATAAAATGTAATAAGGTAACTCCAATGTTAAATTTCGGGAAATGTAGGCCTTGCAGTAGTGATAAAAAAATGTAAGAGTTTTTCACTACTAGAACATGTAAAACCTAAACGTGCATGCCCTACTCTTTAAATACAATGTGCGGTGCACTATGGGCTCTCCAGGGCCTACCCTAGGGGTAATCTATATGCATTAAAAAGGAATGCTTAGGCCTGGCAAAAGGTTTATTTTGCCAGGTTGAAATGGCAGTTTAAAACTAAACACACAGGTTGCAATGGCAGGCCTGAGACATGTTTAAGGTGTTAATTAAATGGGTGGCACAATCAGTGCTACAGGACTAATAGTAGAATTTCATTTACAGGCCCTGGACACAGGTAGTACCACCTTACTAGGGACTTACAAGCAAATTAAATGTGCCAATTGGGTATAAGCCAATGTAACCATGTTTTAAGGAGCAAGCATAAGAACTTTAGCCCTGGTAGCATTGGTAGAGTGTGCAGAGTACTAAAACCAACAAAAACAAAGTCAGCAAACAGGAGGGTTGAAAGCAAAAAGTTAGTAAGCAACCCATGCCAAGGATGCCAGGTCTAACAACATTTAATTTGGCCTTTCAAAATTGTACTTCTTTTTGCCTCTAACGTGACAATTGAAAAATCTTCATTAAAAAGGTTCGATACAAATTTGTGGTATGTACTGTGCTGTAACATCTTTTTAAAAACACACACACATATATATTCAGTGGAAAAAAACAAAAAGTTACAGGGACGTTATAGTTAGGCTCAGATTTTACTCTACCTACGCCCCTGCAATGCACTACTTATGACCTCACAGATTACATCACTCATGGCATGGTCAGTGACATTATTGATGACATCTCAAATTTGTTTTCAGTGAATTTCTAAGGTTTTTTTAACTCTATTTCAGTACTATAATGTCCTTGTAACCTTTGTTTTTTAGTAAATTTCTATGGTTTAAAAAAAAAATGATTTCCTAACTATGATGTCCCTGTATTCTTTGGTTTATTAAGTGGAGTTCTAAGGTGTTTTAATTGTATTTTCTAATTGTAACTATTAACCTTTGAGAGTGAGTATTTGAGTGAGTTTGTGAGTGTATCAGTAGGTGTGTGAGTGTGTGAGTGTCTCAATGAGTATGAGTGGGTATGTGAGTGTCTGAGTAGGCCTGGGAGTGGCTGCATAAGTGTCTCACTGGGTGTGTGGTAGTGGGTATGTGATTGTCTGAGTGGGTGTCTGAGTGGGTTTATGAGTGTCTGAGGGAGTGTCTGAGCAGGTCTGTGAGTGGGTGTGAGAGTATCTGAGTGAGTTTGCAAGTGCCTGTGTGAGTCAGTCAGTGAGTGAGTGCATGAGTGACTGAGTGGGTCTGTGAGTGGGTGTGTAAATCTCTGAGTGGGTGCATGAGTGTCTGAGTGAGTATATGAGTGGGTCTGTGAGTAGGTGGGAGAGTGTCTGTGTGGGTCTGTGAGTAGGTGTATGAGTGTCTAAGTGAGTCTGTGAGTGGGTGCGTGAGTGTCTGAGTGGGTCTGTGAGTGGGTACATGAGTCTCTGAGTGGGTTTGTGAGTGGATGTATGAGTGAATCATTGGGTATGTGAGTGGGTGCATGAGTCTCTGTGTGGGTGCGTGAGTGTCTGAGTGGGTACATGAGTCTCTGAGTGGGTCTGTGAGTGGGTACATGAGTGTCTGAGTGGGTCTGTGAGTGGGTGCATGAGTGTCTGAGTGGGTCTGTGAGTGAGTGCATGATTCTCTGTGTGGGTCTGTGAGTGTGTGAGTGAGTGGGTGTGTGAGTGTCTGAGTGGATCTGTGAGTTGGTGCATGAGTTTCTGAGTGGGTTTGAAAGTGGGTATATGAATGTATCATTGGGTATTTGAGTGGGTGCATGAGTCTCTGTGAGGGTGCGTGAGTGTCTGAGTAGGTGCATGAGTGGGTGCATGAGTCTCTGAGTGAGTCTGTGAGTGAGTGCATGAGTGTCTGAGTGGGTCTGTGAGTGGGTCTGTGAGTGTCTAAGTGGGTTTGCAAGTACCTGTGTGAGTCAGACTGTGAGTGAATGCATGAGTGACTGAGTGGGTCTTTGAGTGGGTATGTGAGTCTCTGAGTGGGTGTCTGAGTGGGTGCATGAGTGTCTGAGTAAGTATCTGAGTGGGTCTGTGAGTAGGTGTGAGAGTGTCTGACTGGGTCTGTGAGTGGGTGTATGAGTGTCTAAGTGGGTCTGTGAATGGGTGCCTGAGTGTCTGAGTGGGTCTGTGAGTGGGTGCATGAGTCTCTGAGTGGGTGTATGAGTGTATCATTGGGTATGTGAGTGGGTGCATGAGTGTCTGAGTAGGTCTGTGAGTGAGTGCATGATTCTCTGAGTGGGTCTGTGAGTGGGTGTGTGAGTCTGAGTTGGTCTGTGAGTGTGTGTGAGTGAGTGGGTCTGTTAGTGTCTAAGTGGGTCTATGAGTGGGTGCATGAGTGTCTGAGTGGGTCTGTGAGTGGGTGCATGTGTCTATGAGTGGGTTTGTGAGTGGGTGTATGAGTGCCTCATTGGCTCTGTGAGTGGGTGCATGAGACACTTAGTGGGTCTATGAGTGGGTGTGTGAGTGTCTGAGTGCTCTGTTTTTCCCTCTTCTGCTCTGTTTTGCCTTTTTGCTTGATTTCCCCCCTCTGTTTTGCCCTCTTTTACTCTGTTTTTCCTTTCCAGCTTATTGTTCTGCCCTGTGTTTTACCTATTTTTACTCTTTTTTTCTCTCTGTTTTGTTTTTTCTGCTCCGTTTTCTGCCATTTGTTTTGCCCCCTTCTGTTGTGTTTTACCTTTCTTTTCTGCTCCTTTTTCTGCCCTCTGTTTTGCCTTTTCAGCCCCCTGTTTTGCCTTTTTGGCTCGTTTTTCTGCCCTCCGTTTTCCCTCTTATGAGCCCTGGGGACCACCACTTCCCGGGAGCTTTACTGATATTTTGGAGGGTCTGCAGGGACCCCCTCCATTGAGCATTAGGAGCCCCAGGAACTGCCATCTCCCCAGGACTTTAATTAAATGAAAGGATGGGGGCATATGGCCCCCTAAGCAGCATTTTGTTTTCGAGGGTGTATGGGCTCCACCGCCTTTATTTCACCCCAGGGCAGTTCAGAAGAATGAATCCAATTTGTTCATGCTACATTGCTCTTTTATAAAAATGAACAAACATCTACCCACACACTCGATCTTTCTGGCTGGGGGTCTGCTGCATGCTGCCACTCACCTCAGTTGTGCTTGTTGTTCTCAACACCTACCACGGGGCCCAAACTCAAGAGTATCTGCCGGGCTGATGATCTTAAAGCCCTGATGCCTGTGAGGTCATAAGCTCGGCAAATACATTGCCTCAAGGACCTGCCTCCACCTTCTGATGTTGTGGGAGTAAAGTTAGCCCCAGGCATTTCAGACTGAAGCTCTGTAGCGCTGGGGCTTCACGTCACTCAGGGAGTGACGTGCCCCACCCTGTGACAAGTTTGGAAAGGGTGGGGTAGAGTCTGCAGGTGGGATGCTGAGCAATCGAGTCACATAGTTGATCATCATGACTTTCGAAGACACTTCACCTACTCAAGGTGTCTGCTTCCCACACTGCCTTTAGTATGCAACACCGTTTCTGCTCCAGTGTTTCACAGTCAGAAGACTCATGGAGTGAAGTTGCACACAGCACACTGCAGGTTGTATGTATGTCAGTCTTAGCAAAGGAGCATAGCTTTCCTCCAACCATTCCCACAGCCCCCAACCCTTATAGTGACCAGGTAAGAAAACGAAACTAACAGCGGTTGTGGTTCAAGAGTGCTGCTAGCAACAAGTGCCCTATATGAACATTGACATATGTTTCAAACTATTTTTTAAATGTTATTTTCCAAATAATTTTGGGCATCCTGCTTAATTTAGAATCCTATTGTACCACTTATTCCACCTATATAGATAGGACACCTTTG
This sequence comes from Calotriton arnoldi, assembly GCA_963921515.1. Taxonomy (NCBI): domain Eukaryota; kingdom Metazoa; phylum Chordata; class Amphibia; order Caudata; family Salamandridae; genus Calotriton; species Calotriton arnoldi. Next base: position 2,376,002 of record CAWUFW010000846.1, on the reverse strand, counting down.
TCACGAGCTCCAATATTCATGACGAGTGAGAATCCAACTACTTCTCTCTTGTTGCATTGACTAGCCACCAGCTGGATCCCACATGTCCATATTTGTTTTTGTTTTTGTTGACCAATGCATCTTTTTTTTTGCTCCTTCCAAAGTATTTATGTAAATTATGTATTATGTAGATCCTAGTTTAAAGTGTTGAGTCCGTCATCTGTTGTCTCTGTCTTTTGCCCACTTTTAAATCCATAGTGTCACTATGAAGTCTGACCCGCTACCTACTGCAGGGCTGAGGCATGTGAAGTGCAACATATTTACCCCACAGACCAGGCTTGCAATCCCCCATGTGATTGTAATCCAGCCAGCGAAGGATCTCAGTATCTTAATGCACCTGTTACAGAGACCTTTCTCTGCAGATTATGGTTCCTAAATCCAGCAGGGCTGACACAGCATTTTATCCTTCCAGGGATAGTTGAATAAATACCACTAACTCAGATTATAAATCATACCTTTTCTTAATAGTGCTACATACTTTTATGACTGAGGCTGCTTGTAAGCTCTGTTTGCAACCAAGTTATGTCTAGACTTGTTCCTAGAAAACAATGCTCTTTTTTTCCTCATAACACTATTTAACGGGACTCTCCTTTTAGAATGACATCACATCTTTACTCAGAAGCCTGGCAACAGCGTTCTCTCTAGAAACCGTAAAGGGGTGTATAATATACAAATTTAAATCATAAATAGCAAAAAGTCATGTAGAAATGAACTTAAAATAGAGTAAAACTAATGTTCCATGAATTGACAGAGACGAGGACGAAGCTAAAAACATTGCTGCCAGTCAGACTCCTGCGCTTGAGAAAGCACTGGACAATTGATGTGCAGAATATGCATTTAGAGTCAGAGTTTTGGCACTTAATCTGCCCGGCAGCCATCCCAGAGTAGTGTTGTAGCTAGCCCTGGGCAAATCTTTCAAAAAGTATTTTTGGCGCTGTTCCTCCCTGTCTGCCTTGTGGCAAAGCCCCGCAGAGCTACATGTTAGTGGCATATGCCACACCCACCCCCACTCGGTGAGGGTGCCATGTGGCCTATCTGTGGGAGCTATGGTTACCACCTTTCTCAGCAAAAATACCTGCCATTTGTTAATCTCTTTTGCTTGGAGGGGCCAGGAGCTGATAATGAAAAATACTTGTCTAAAATTATCAATATTCGTTTATGAAATAGCAAGTGCCCCTCTGTTTGCTTTAAAAATTATTAGGAAATATTTTAGCTTTCAAATTCTTTAGTGGTTTTGTCTTGCATTCTTCTTTAGGCATATATCATAGAAGGGGAAAATAACCGATTACAGCGATTTCCACTATTTTTCATAGGCATTGTCATACACACTCAGGCCAGGCCGGTAACATACCAGTCTGGGGACATCTCAAGGGATGTCTCCCTGGCTCGTTCTCTGACAAGACAATTAATGACTTCTACAGGTATCTTCCTCTGGGAAGACCCACAAGTCGCAACCCGAAGCTTGCGCCATCTTATCCGTTCTCAAGACGTTAAAGCGCTAGGACAACAGAAGTAACCCGGGCCAGGAAAGGCGAAGCCAGACCCAATAGGGGCCCAGGACAAACGTCGTCCGGGGGCGGGAAGCCCCTCCTCACCGTATTTACATAGCCCGCTAGAAGGGGGGTGACCAGGATTGGTCACCCCAGGGCAAGCTCGGCCCCCTCCCCAATTCGGGGGCGAGATGACCAGGGTGAGGGGGGGATAAATAGGGGCATCAGGCCCAATGGAAGCACAAACCCCTCCCTCACAGAGGAAACAAAGAATCGCCGACGGAGGAAGGACAGATGGAGCGGTGCAACGGACGAAGGCAGCGAGAACTGGCAGTATCCGTATCCGGTGCTGGGGTCCTACCTACAATCTGGGACAGGAGAAGGCAGCCTTCGGAAGCGACTCGGACCCGGCACGAAGTGAGCAGCGAGTGAGCAGCGGACGTTTCCTCGGTCTCCACCCTTCCATCGGAGCACATCCGACAGCTGGTCTTTGGCGGGCAGGAAGGAAGCGCAGATTCGGAGGCGGAGCAGCGTGTGAGTGGCTTCCCTAAACAACCAGCACCAGGAACGGATACAGACACGAGTTTCAAGGCGGGCGAGGCCAGCTGAGAGGCGAGGCACCCGCTTAAAGGCTTACAGCCTTTTTTCCCCGCAGGAGAGTGGAACGCGGGCCTTTCTTCAAAGCGGAGCCTGCATCGGCCCCCGATTTCCCCAGCAGTGGAGGCAGGATGGCAGCCTGAGACCAGCAGGAGGTTTCAGGTTGCCGCAGAGGTGAAAAGGGGCTCGAACAACGTCGAGCCCAAGTCAGTCTCTACCTCCGGATTAACTGGAGGGCCAGAGCGCCAAAGTCCTTTGGGCAGAAGGAGCAAGCAAGCCCCGGATGCCTCAACGCCCCGTGAGGGGCCATAGACAGTCTCATCTGGGCACAATCTGAAGCAGGGACAGGCTTTGAGTGCAAGCTGCAAAAACAACAGTTGATGGACAGAATGCAGAACAATGTCATACATTCACCCCAGTACAGAGATCTGGGCCTAAATCCATCGTTTTTTTGCTCACCATGCCATTCCAGTTTGAACCCAGCCATATGCAAATCAGTCTTGACCCTGTGCCTCATGGGAACAGTCCAGCCCGAACAGCCAAGCCAGGTTCTCCCTGGACTGGAAACAAGCATCCTAGGACCGGTTTCGGGGTTTCACCCCTCTTCAGCCAGGATAGCTTGATTCCAGTGGCATGGAGAGCACGGGACCCACGTCTGGGCATACCCGTCCCACTCGGGGTGACAAACGCAAAAACAACAGTTGATGGACAGAATGCAGAACAATGTCATACATTCACCCCAGTACAGAGATCTGGGCCTAAATCCATCGTTCTTTTGCTCACCATGCCATTCCAGTTTGAACCCAGCCATATGCAAATCAGTCTTGACCCTGTGCCTCATGGGAACAGTCCAGCCCGAACTGCCAAGCCAGGTTCTCCCTGGACTGGAAACAAGCATCCTAGGACCGGTTTCGGGGTTTCACCCCTCTTCAGCCAGGATAGCTTGATTCCAGTGGCATGGAGAGCACGGGACCCACGTCTGGGCATACCCGTCCCACTCGGGGTGACAAACGCAAAAACAACAGTTGATGGACAGAATGCAGAACAATGTCATACATTCACCCCAGTACAGAGATCTGGGCCTAAATCCATCGTTTTTTTGCTCACCATGCCAAGCCAGTTTGAACCCAGCCATATGCAAATCAGTCTTGACCCTGTGCCTCATGGGAACAGTCCAGCCCGAACTGCCAAGCCAGGTTCTCCCTGGACTGGAAACAAGCATCCTAGGACCGGTTTCGGGGTTTCACCCCTCTTCAGCCAGGATAGCTTGATTCCAGTGGCATGGAGAGCACGGGACCCACGTCTGGGCATACCCGTCCCACTCGGGGTGACAAACGCTGCAGCAGTGCAAGGCACTTGGGGCACAATCTAAATAATTGGAATATATTTTGGATTACTAAGGATCGCCAGTGCCCAAGGAACTTTGATCCTCCCCCCTCCCCTGTTTTTTGGTTCAGCTCACAAGTACAGAGGGGTGGGAGCAACACAAGGTCCTGCAGGAGATGGCCAGCAAGCGTGGGCCAGCCGGAAGGAAGAAACGGCTCCCAGCTCGCTTCAGGGAGGCCCAAGAGCAGCCAGAGGCCCCCGAGAAGGGCCAAAAGAAGCGCGGAAGAGATAATGGGCCCGATCTGGATGACGACTTGCAGGCAATGTTGGAGAAGGCCAGGCACTGGTAGCCCTGACGGGACAGGCATGGATGGACCAGCAGATCAAGGAAGGGGCTCCCAGGAAAGGAAAGAAGCCACGACGGGCATCCCCTACAGTGCCGCCCCCCAGGAAACATGGGGGTAAGGGGCATGCAGCCAAAACGGCAACCCCTGCAAAAGCCAATAAGGCAGGCACACGAAGCCCCCTTGCCAAGGGAGAGGAGCAAAGTGGGAGGAAGTCACCACAAGCTAGGAGCAGGAGGGTTGCAGCTCCAGAGCTGGTGTCCGGCTCAGAGACCGACAGGAGCAGTGACGACAAGTGGTCTGTAGCCAGCACGGCGGCCCCTCGGTAGACACACGGAAGATGATCCGACGTTGTCGACAAGGAGAGTGGTAAACATCGCACACAGAGTGGCAAGGCAGGGCGCGAGAGGGTGCGAGGCGATGGTCCAACAGAAGGGAGACCAGGGCAAAACGTAAACATGGGCACGCAGATTGGAGTAAGCAATGTAGCTATGCAGGGGCCATGGTCCGTGCAACCCCCATTGCAGACAGGGCTAGGCCAGGGGCAACAGGATTTCCAAGGGGAATAATGGGGTCCAGGGGCTGCTCACCCAGCAGTGTGGATGCCCTGGTGGCAATGGCCAGGGGCAGGAGCCCCCTTCCGAGGAGGACTCCAGTGGGGCACGGAGGGGCAAGGGGCTAGCCAGAAGCCAGACCAGAGGGCCGACTGGAGGGGCAACACAAAAGGGGCCACAAGCAAGGGAAAGGGGGACGCCAGCCAGGCTCAACAAAATGAGAAGGCGGGGTGACCACACAGGAGGGTACAGCAGCCCCCGGGGATAGTAGTACGAGTGGGGCGGGAAGGGCCAGGACCCTAGTGGGAAGCCGGCCAGCGAGTACCTGCGCCCCTCCCCGAGCGACCCCCCCACCACCACGAAACTCTTAGGGCTAGCCAATCTCATCCCATTGGCAGTACAGGAGAGAATATGGAGAAAGGAGTTCATAGACATTTTCTCACTGCTGGAGGTGCGCCAGGCAGGTTTAGACTTAACAACACAAGACAAGAAGGACGATGACAGGAGGGATCGCCGTAAGCCCCGAGTAGAGAGATCAGTAGAAAATTGGCTAAAAGCTTTCAGGACATTGGCGTGCGTGTTCATTGAGAAATTCCCCCAGAGTGCAGTAGCACTGATTATATACGAACAAAAGGTACACGAGGCACATTAGCAATATCAGGGCGTTGCATGGCTGAAATACGATGAGGGTTTCAGGGAGAAGAAGCAAGTATGGCCGATAATGGGATGGGACTGTCAGGACATGGAAGATTTCACGACGCACATGGTGGCAGCCAGGGAGGGTGTCAGCGCAAAAGAGAGCAATTTTCGTCCCTTCGGGAGTAAGGGCAAATATGATGGGCAAGGGTTCAAAGGGAAAAACCAGGGCAATAACAAATAAGGTAAAACATGCTGAAAGTTCGACAAGGACGATTGTAAATGGGGGGCTGCGTGCAGGTTTAAGCACGCTTGCGGGACATGCGGGGGAAGCCTCCCCGCCATACGCTGTAAACGGCCCCGGGGGGCAGGGACCCACAAAGATAAAACAGGCACGAAGAAGTGAGGGACAGGCCCCCCCAGTCGGGGGAAGCGGGGCAGGGGCGGGGGGCAGCCGCTACCGACCCCCATAAAGGCAGGCAGGCTGTTGCATTTGTTAAAAGACTATCACAAGACAACGGACAGACAGCTGCTAGCAGAGGGGTTCACACAAGGTTTTCTGATCCCTTACAAAGGACCCAAGGGCGCCCGGGAGAGCCTTAACCTGAAATCAGTGAGGGAAAACCACGGGTGGCAAGACAAAAGGTAGAGAAAGAAGTTCTATTAAGGCGGGTGGCTGGTCCTTTCTCTTTCCCCCCACTAAAGGAACTGGTGTTATCACCGCTCGGGGTGGTGCCCAAAAAAGAGGCAGGCAAATTCAGGCTGATACATCATTTATCCCACCCGGAGGGGGAGTCTGTAAATGACTGGTTGGAACAGGGGGCAAGCACGGTATCCCTCGCATCGGTGGACAACTCGGTGGACCTGATAAGGCAAGAAGGGAGGGGTGCCCTGCTGGCAAAGACAGACATAGAATCAGCTTTCCGGTTATTGCCAGAACACCCAGACAGCTACCACCTGCTAGGTTTCAAACTAGACGGTCAATACTACTATGACAAATGCTTGCCAATGGGTTGCTCAATATCATGCGCATACTTTGAGGCGTTCAGTGGTTTCTTGGAGTGGGAGCTAGGGACACGCGCCCCAAAAGGGGGTCGGGTCCACTACTTGGATGACTTCCTCTTTATCGGCAGGGAGGGCACGGGGAATTGCACCAACCTCCTGCATAGCTTCATGGCCCTGGCCCAGGAGTTGGGTATTCCATTAGCTCAGGACAAAACGAAGGGCCCGACCACAAAACTGTCCTTCCTAGGGATTGAGCTGGACTCAGTGGCTCGGAAGTGCAGATTGCCGCCAGACAAGGTGAGGGAGCTCAAGGGAAGCATTGGAAGACTGAGGCAACAGAAGAAGGCAACGCTGGGTGAGGTGCAGCAACTGCTGGGGAAGTTGAATTTTGCGATGTGGGTGATCCCCGCAGGGCGCGCCTTTGCAAGACGCTTGGCGTGGATGACCAGGGGCATGACTCAGAAGCACCACAGTGTCCGCATCATGCAGGGGGTGAGGGAGGACTTAGGGCACCGGGAGGACTTCCTGACAGATTTCAACAGCACCCTCATGTGGCGAGAGCCTTGGGTGCAAGCAGACCAACTTGAGCTCTACACGCACTTGGTCGGGGGCTTTGGCTTTGGGGCCAAACAAGGAACCACATGGACGGCAGGGGCCTGGCCAGCATCCTGGCAGAGCGCTGGGCTCACCGCCAACATATCCTTATTGGAGTTGTTCCCAATTGTGGTGGCTTTCCACATTTGGGCCCAGCGGCTCGCGAATAAGCAGATAACGCTATGGTCTGACAACCATGCGGTGGTGCAGGCCATCAACACAGGGTCAACAAAATGCCCGGCAGTGGCCAGCCTGCTGTGGAAATTAGTTAACTGCCAGCTGAGAGCTAATATCGCGCTTAGGGCGAGACACATCCCAGGGATAGACAACTCAGTTGCCAATGCCATTTCTCGTTTTCAGTGGGTGAAATTCCGAGAGCTTGCCCCAGACGCGGACCAAGGATGACCCCGGTGCCAGAAGAGGCGTGGGCATGGGTGGACCCGGGTTGAAGAAAATGCTGGACAATGCACTGGCCCCAAAAACAGAAACCTGTTACCGTAAGTGTTGGGAAACTTTCGTGGGCAGGAAGGGACTAGCAGGGGGCCAGCAGGCGAGCCAGAAAGAAGTCTTAGACTTCATCGAGTGGGCCTTCATGTCAGGCAAGACTAAACCGTGGGCCCAGTCACACTTGAACGCAGTAGCATATTAGACAAAGCTTGCAGCAGCAGAGGACCCGACTAGGTCCTTCCAATGCAGGATGGCACTGAGAGGCTGGGGCAGGCTGCAGCAAGCAAAGAAAGATGCAAGGCGTCCCATCCACTTTAGCATACCTCAGCGGATGGTGGGGGTCCTAAAGGGGGTATGCACCTCGGGACATGAAACCATGCTCTTTGGGGCAGCGTTCACATTGGCATTCTTTGGGGCCTACAGGGTCAGCGAGTTGGTGGCCCCATCAGTCGGCAACCCAGGGACAGCTTGCATTAACAAGGGGGACGTGGAGATAGGTGAAGGGCACATGGATATCCTGCAGCGACGGTCTAAAACAGACCAGGCAGGCAGAGGGAAAAGGACTAGGATAAACTGCATCAGGGACAAAGCCTGCTGCCCGCGTGCTTACTGCGGGAATACTTAGGACATGGGGAATTTGGCCACGGGCCTCTTTTCAGGCACAGGGGCGGGTCGTTCCTCAGCCGCTTTCAATTCATAGCAGTGATGAGAAGGACTCTAGAGGCAGTGGGGCTCCCTGCAAGAGAATGTGGGTCCCACTCCTTCAGAATAGGGGCAGCCACCACAGCCGCAGCGCTAGGTTTGGATAACGAAAAAATCAAGGGGATAGGGTGTTGGGCATCAAGCGTATTTAAGCGTTACATACACCCAACGATGTACTGAGCCCAGTTTCTCCCCCCCTCTTGTCTAGCTCCGCCCGAACTACGGAAGAAAGTATAGAACCTGGGGCACTCCTAAGTGACACGGGCTCAGAGATGGGCGGAGGCTAGACGTGAATTTGGCGGGATATGGCTGCGGGACACCGACGTAGCCTGGTTGGGGCGTTCGGGAATGAAATGGGATCAACTGCTCCCCGCAGTGCGGGAGGCAATGGGGCAAGGTGGCAGACCGGATGCGGTGGTGGTCCCCCTGGGAGGCAATGACTTGGCAGCCTTGGGGAGGAGGGTCCTCATAGAAAGGATGCAGAAAGGCCTCTCGGCCCTGGCTCGAATGATACGCCCAGCCGAGGTATATTTTTCAGAAATAATAGTGCGGAAGGCATGGCGTGGGGCCATGGACTTGGGGGCGGTGGAGAAATCCAGATGGAAACTTAATTCACCATGGCAAAGATTTGTAGGGCTAACGGATGGGGTTTCGTTAGACATGGCTTCATAAACTTAAGGTTCCCGGGTTATCACTTGGAGGACGGGGTACACCTCACCGGGTAGGCATGGACATGTTCCTACTGAACATTGTAGGGGTGCTGGAACAGATCGGTTTCAAGTAAGAGCGAAGGGGAGGCCGGGCAGGGGGGAGCTCCCTCCGATCGGGAAACCGTAAATAGCGTGGCGGAAGGAACACAAGAGAGGTAGAAAAAGAGAAAAATTAATAAAAGGTAGATGGAAGGCTCACACAGTGTCTTTGGAATGCCTCACGGCAGGGGCACTGAGGGGGCCAAGGGCGGCGTACCGCCAAAGAAAGAGTAGATGTGATGCTCCTGCAGGTCCCTTGGAATGCCTCACGGCAGGGGTACCGAGGGAGCGAAATGCAAGGACTCAGACCCAGGAAGGATAGAGTAGATGCTCAAGCAAGGTCCTTGGGATGCCACACGGCAGGGACCCCTGGGAGCAGGGAGGGCCCATGAAAGGGTCCAGGGCAAGAGGGACGGCACTTGCAGCCCGGGCAGGTCCTGACGGACACCCTCCAAGTCGGTATCAAGTTGAAGCCTAGACCCCGTGAATCGGAGGCCCGGACAGGGGGCCCCTCCCTCCCCTGGAAATTGAGGAGGCTGGGTCCACATAGCGACCAAAATGATTACAAAGACAATGAAATGGGTTTACATGGACATTAAAAGAGCAATTGGTATGACCATGATTTTGCAAATGTATAAACATGTTATGTTGAATCAACTGCAACCTTTCAAGGCACCAAGCACGTTGTCAGTGGTGTGATTTTGAGGGTTGATATGGATGCAGTTTTGAAGCAGAGGAAGGGGGGGGACAACTCGCCTCCTGGAGGGGGTTGTAACCCAGGCCAGGAATGGCAAAGCCGGACCCAATAGGGGCCTGGGACAAATGCCGTCTGGGGGCGGGAAGCCCCTCCCCACCGGATTTACATAGCCCGCTTGAAGGGGGGTGACCAGGATTGGTCACCCCAGGGCAAGCTCAGGCCCCCCTAATCTGGAGGCGAGCTGACCAGGGAGAGGGGGGATAAATAGGGGCATCAGGCCCAATGGAATCACAAACCCCCCCCTCGCAGAGGAAACGAAGAATCCCACCCACCTACACCGGAAGAAGCGGGCGTCGCAGCCGCGAAGGTAGAGGTGAAGCAGAAGGAACACAAGAGAGGTAAAAAAAGATAAAAATTAATAAAAGGTAGATGGAAGGCTCACACAGTGTCCTTGGAATGCCTCACGGCAGGGGCACTGAGGGAGCCAAGGGTGGCCTACCGCCATAGAAAGAGTAGATGTGATGCTCCCGCAGGTCCCTTGGGATGCCTCACAGCAGGGGTACCGAGGGAGCGAAATGCAAGGACTCAGCCTCAGGAAGGATAGAGTAGATGCTCAAGCAAGGTCCTTGGGATGCCACAGGCAGGGACCCCTGGGAGCAGGGAGGGCCCATGAAAGGTTCCAGGGCAAGCGGGACAGCACTTGCAGCCCGGTCAGGTCCTGAGGGACACCCTCCAAGTCAGTAGCAAGTTGAAGCCTAGACCCCGTGAATCAGAGGCCCGGACAGGGGGCCCCTCTCTCCCCTGGAAATTGAGGAGGCTGGGTCCACACAGCGACCAAAATGATTACAAAGACAATGAAATGGGTTTACATGGACATTAAAAGAGCAATTGGTATGACCATGATTTTGCAAATGTATAATCATGTTATGTTGAATAAACTGCGACCTTTCAAGGCACCAAGCACGTTGTTAGTGGTGTGATTTTGAGGGTTGATATGGACGCAGTTTTGAAGCAGAGGAAGGGGGGGGACAACTTGCGTCCTGGAGGGGGTTTCGGTGAGCTCTGTGCTACACAAAACCATAATACAACCATATTTGCCAGCCTGTTGTGCCAGTCATTATGAAGGTGACAACAGGTGAATCCATGCCAGTCAAGGCAGGAGATGCCCAAGGTCACAGTGCTGGTGTGAGAGATGACTCCAAAAGTAAGCAGGTGTTATGTTTTTACATAGCAAAGAGTCTGACACGTCTGTACTGAGCAGTACTGAAGGTCTCGGCTTCCTGTTCGACACATTGTAGCGCAACTGATCTGAGAATTTAGGTGACTGAGTCCCTCTCTCTGTTCCCCGGTACAAAGCAGGGGCAGAAAACTGGCCTAACCACCTTAAAGTGACCGCCATTAGAGATTCAGAGAGGTAAAGAAGTTGCCAATAGTCGCAAATTGAGGCAGTTTTAACTTTTACAGACACGGTGTATAGGAGTTTTGCAAGGTATGGGAGACCATGCATCTGTGCTCGCTTCAGGCAATGTATGTGGTAATATCGGGGAAATCAACAGTAAAAAAACAATCCAGCATGTCATAAAATAGGCCCGCAAACAGCTAAAAAAAACCCTATCAAACTGCTCCCTCAAGCACTGAACGTCCCATGGTAGGGAGGGGGGTATTCCAAAACGTAAGGAGCTGGGTGTGAGCCCTCACCCCTCACCTGAGGTAGACACTGCATCAGAGTCTCATTTTTTTTAAATCCCGCACATTTTCATCCTGGGACTTACAGTCTGGCATTTTTAATAACCGGAAGTAAAACTGATTGGACCAAAATTGAAAGCATTATCAAGCAGGGCTGGCTGAACATTGAGGGCCTGATCTGAAACGTCCTGAGCTCTCATTAGGACTGGCGTTCAGTTCAGTCCAAAACCTACTGTGAGGGAGTGACACCATTTTTAAAATGCATACCACCCCACCAGGGTCTCCCCTTTGTGCTATATTTTCACACCCTTGTTTTTCCTGTATATGTGCTTTGGCTACCCCGGCTCATCATGACCCATGCTTGTCAGCTTTGGTTTGGCGCAGATGGCCTCAGAAGGGTGTGTTATCCCTCAGTGACCCCCACCACCAGAATCTCCCCAGAATGTGATTTCCCCCATTCCTCGCCCTTTGCTTTATCAATATTAGTCTCCTAACTTCTGTATCGCAGATGGTATATTTGGGACCTCCAGTTAAAACTTAAACCAGTTTCATGTCTTCATGTCATATTCCCCTTACCCCCATGCCACTTTCTTTGTCCCGTGCTCTTTTACCCTGCCTACCTCTTTGATCTTCCCTGTTTCATATGCGTGTCCATTGATTCCCTTTATGGTCCCCTTTCTCACTCCTTACTGACAGCACTTCTAGCACAAAAACGCACACATTATTAACACAAATAGAAACATACAGGCACTAAAATTGACATATACTTGCAATGCACATATATCTATTCACCAAAATGCCAGGTGTAATGTAAAGAATGATGCTCCTCCTAAAGTGCCCCACCCGCCCAGCCCACCACACTCAAACTTCACCAGCCACCACTAGGACCTCCCTCCTGGGGCTTTCATATGCTCTGGGGACCACTGCCTCCCTGGGTCTAACTTAAAAATGATGTGGGGGGCCAAGCAGACCCATCCGGGTCCCAGTGAACACCAACCTACCCAGGGCCAAATACATTCTTTAAAGTGGGAGGGGGGCTGCGCTGCCCTCTCCCTGACCACATACGGCCCATGGGACCCATCCCCTGGGGCCCAGCCTTAAGTCAATGGGGTCGGGGAGTCGTGTGGGCCACCCCCTCCCTGAGTGATTTCAGCCCTGGGGACCACTTCACCGGGGCCTGGCCACATCACCTGGGTGCCCTGGGCACCCAGTATGCATGATGGGGACTGCAGGGGGAAGCCTCAGGGCCCCCTTGGTCCCAGCCGGCTCCCCACCTCCTGCAGGAGCCGACACTACTGCTGCACGGAGGGAGCTGCTGGAAAGTCAGCTCCCTCTGTGCAGGAGCAATCATTTCATCTCTTTTCCTACCCACATGTCCTGAAGACAAGTAAAGTAATGAAACCTCTGCTTCCAGCGGGTGGGAGCACTTTGACAGCTCCCACTTGCCGGAAGAGGAGTGTTTGCTTCTACTTGGTGAGTTTTGTCACAGCTCCCACCAAGCATACGCAAACAGCTATGCCCCGGGGGTGGGCACCCCGAGACATAGCAGGAGCAGGCTCTGGGGAGTGGTGGTCCCCAAGGCCTTGTATGGCTCCAGGAGGTTCATGGACTGGCCCCAGGGAGGTGGTTGGCACTGGGGCCCTATGTGACCCTGGAGGGGGCTACACGTACCTTCACCCAATTTTAAAAAAAATATTTGGCCATGGGGAGGTGATGGTCCCCGGGGGCCTCGGGGGTCAGCACGGCCTCCTCATCAATGTTTGTTTAACCACAAGGAGGTTCTGGCCCCAGGAGCCGCCAGGTGGGAGAAGAAGTGGTCTCCGCAGTTTGTCTGGCGGATGTGATTTGTGGCTGCCAGGGAGAGGGATCTGGAATAGAGTTCCCTGGTCGGTTGGTAGAAATTCACTCAATTTCTAAGGAATGCTGGTCCTTTGCTGTGCAGTGCATTGTAAGCGTGGGTGAGTAGTTTGAACTGGCATCTCTTTGTGACTGGTAGCCAATGGAGTTTCCTGATATGAGGGATGATGTGCGTCTGTCTTGGGAGTTCGAGGATGAGTCTGGCTGCTGTGTTCTGGATGGTCTGGAGCTTCCTCATGAGTTGGGCAGTGATTCATACGTGGATGGAGTTGCCATAGTTGAGTCTGCTGGTGACAAGAGCTTGTGTGACAGTTCGCCTTGTGTTGGGTGAGAGCCAACTGAAAAACCTTCCTGAGTATTCGGAGGGTGAGGAAGCAGTTGGAGGAGACGGTGCTTATCTGCTTCTTAATGGATAGCTGGCTCTCGAAGATGATGCCGAGGTTGCAGGAGTGTTCGGTGGGTTTGGGGTAGGGCCCAGCTCATGTGGCCAGCATTCGCTGTTCCATAGGGTGTCCTTGCCTTTCCCGAAGATGAGTACTGCTGTCTTGTCTGTGCTGAGTTTGAGACAGTTGTTGTTCCTCCAGATGGCCACATCCTTCATGCATCCTTGGAACTTGTCTTTGATTGTTGTTGGGTTGTTTGTCAGGGATAGGATGAGTTCGGTGTCATCTGCATAGGAGATGATGTTGAGTCATGGCTCCTGAACATTTTGGCCAGGGGTGTCAGTTATACATTGAAGAGGGTTGGGCTGAGGGATGAGCCTTAAGGTACAACACAGGTGATGTTCTGAGGGAGCTAGGAATAGGGAGGGAGGATGATCTTCTGCATTCTTCCTGTGAGGAGGATGCAATCCACTTTAGGGCTGCTCCCTGGATTCCAATCTGGTGGAGCCTGTTTATCAGTGTGTGGTGGGATATGGTGTCAAATGCTACTGAGAGGTTGAGGAGGATGAGGGCTGCTCTTTCTCTGTGATCAAGCAGCAATTTGATGTCATCCATGGCTGCGGCTAGAGCTGTCTCTGTGCTGTGGATTGCTCTGAAGCCAACTTGGGAGAGGTCCAGCAGGTCATGGTTCTCCAGATGTCTGTATAGCTGGATGTGATAGCTTTTTCGATGACCTTGGATGGGAAGGGGAGCAAGGAAATGGGTCGGGAGTTTGTGGGATCTCCTGGGCCGGCAGATGGTTTCTTTAGCAGCAGCTTTATGTCAGCATGTTTCCATTTCTGGGGGAAGTGGGCCGTGGTGAGCGAGGAGTTGAGGACCTTGGTGAGTTCTTTGCTGATGGGTAGATTGCTGAGGTTGAAAATGTAGTGGGGGCAGGGGTCTGCTGGGGCTCCAGGTGTGAATGAATATCACAGTGAATTGAAAAGAAAAACAAGCGCAGTCTCCCATGCTTATTTTTGAAGTAGCCCCTGGGTGTGCCAGTTCCCAGGGGCATGCGTGGTTTATCAAAAATGGAGAGGAGTGCATGGCTCCCCCTCCAAGAGCATATTTATGCCCCGGGGACCACCACCTCCCCGGGGCTTATGTTAATAATAATCGGGGGCCTCACGGACCCCCCTGGGGCCTGGGAACCAGCACCTCCACGGGGCTACAATAAACATCGAAGAAGGGGCCCATATGGACCCCTGGCCCCCGGGACCACCACCTCCCAGGGGCCAAACACTTTTTTAAAAGGAAGGAGGGAGCAGCACGGCCCCCCTCCCAGGCCATATACAGCCTCGGGGACCACCACCTCATGGGGCCGGCCCATGCACAACAAAGGGAGGGGCCACATGGTCCCCTCCTGGAACCATATATGGTCAAAGGGGTTGCCACCCTCCCCCAGGGTCAGCACCTGCTATCTCCCAAGGTGATCACCCTCAGCTGTTTGCTTTTTCTTGGCTCACAGCTCCCGCCAAGCAAAAGCAAACATGCGCTTTCAGCAAGCGGGAACTGTCAAAGGGCTCCCACTTGCTGGGAGTGGAGTTTTCATCTCTTCCCTATCCACAGACATGCGGGCAGGAAAAGAGATAAAACTGGTACTCTTGCATGCAGGGTGCTGCATTTCCAGCAGCTCCCTGTGTATGAGATCAATGCCAGCTCCTGCAGGAGGCGGGGGGCCGACTTGGACTATGAGGGTCTTCAGGCTCCCCCCATGGTCCCATAGCACACTGGGTGCCCTAGGTGGGCTCCAGGGCACCCAAGGAGTCGTTACTGGGTCCCGGGGGATGGGGTCCCTGGGCCAAAATTGGCCTGGGGAGTGGGGCCCCCTCCCTGTAAAACTTAGAATTATACAAAGGTCTTCCCAAATTTTCCCACATTGATGAGCAGCTTATCAAATGGCGTGAGTGCGTTTGCAGGCGATTTCAGTGACACTTTAAAGATGCAGAGGAATACGAGGACATCTCCACCAAAGAAGCACTTACTTCATTTTGTAAAGGGGAAGTACTCCTGTTTGGTGGGGATACACATCTTTGCAGTCTCATCATCTTCTCTTGATTAGGATTCACATTATCACAAATTTGTGGATGAAGCCACTCAAGGAGAAATCAATCAATCAATCAGGGAATTGTAAGTGCGCTACTCACCCGTGAGGGTCTCAAGGCGCTGAGGGGGGGGGGCAGATCTGTTTAGCCGAAGAGCCAGGTCTTGAGGGTCTTCCTGAAGGTGTTCAGGGAGGGGGCGCATCTGATGTCTGCTGGTAACTCATTCCAGGTCTTGGCTGCAATGTGAGAGAAGGATCGTCCGCCTGCTCTGGCTCTGTGGATGCGTGGGGTTTCGGCCAGTGCGAGGTTGGAAGATCGGAGGTTTCTTTTGGGTACATGGAAGTTGATTCTGCCGTTGAGGTATTTGGGTCTGTTGTTGTGTAGGCATTTGTAGGCGTGAGTGAGGATTTTGAAAGTGACTCTTTTCTCCACGGGGAGCCAGTGGAGACTTCGTAGGTGTTGGCTGATGTGTTCGTGTCTGGGGATGCCGAGGACGAGTCTGGCGACGGTGTTCTGTATTGTCTGGAGTTTGCGGAGTAGGGACTTGTTGATGCCGGCGTAGAGTGTGTTTCCATAGTCCAGTCTGCTGGTGATGAGTGCGTGGGTGACTGTCTTCCTTGACTCAGGGGGGATCCACATTGCCAAAATTACATGCACACAAGGTCACTTGAAACATCCCCGTGGTCCTTTATGCAGCTGTAGTGCAGAATATGCACAAGGCATTTACCCAATGAGTTAGCACTTACTAATTAACCAGATGAAAGTACTCCAGTTGGGAGTTGGAAAAAATGAGGTTCCTTTCTGGACCTGGTGCGCATTCCACAGAAATTCAACCTCAACGGTAACCACTTACAGATATAAACACAGCAAGTGCCCCCGTTGAAGGTCCACTTTAGTAAAGCACAAACGTTCATAACTTCTTGGGCTTGGTGAAGGCAAATCAAATGTTTTTCCTCTTATGTTCTACATAGGAAAACAATCTGAAATCCATAATGCCGGTGAATGCATCATTGATCAAATGGAGCGCAATCTGATATGTAGTGACTGTGATGAGAGGTTTCTTTCTGGCTGTGTCCTGGTGAGAGAAGAGTCCATGGATCTCCCTTTTAAATACACTAAAGTATGCAAATGCCCAGAACCCATAGCGCCACTCACAGACACACATAGGCACTCACAGATCCACTCATAGATCCACAGAGCCACACATACACCTACTCACAGACCCATAATGTCTCTCACAAACCCAGTCACAGACACACACAGGTACTCATACACCCACTCAAAGACCCACACAGCCGATCAGACACCCAGTCACAGACCCACAGTGCCACTCACAGACACAGTCACAGACCCACAAAGGCACTCACACACCCATTCGCAGACACTCACATACCCACTCACAGATTCATACAGCCACTCCGGGTTTAGGCAACCAGGCCCCACTTTGCTGCTGATCCCCCACGGAGGGGTTTGCTGGCCACTTCCCAGGGGCAGGGTAGTCTGATGAGGGGGCAGAGAAAAAATAACCCAGTTCAGCAGTCACCCAGGTCCCGCAGCCGAAGTCTAATTGGGATGTTCTCCAATCACCAAGCAATAGGTCCCCCAAGCTTGACCTTTTGTACATGGCATGCTGTTCGAACAGCACCCTAAAAATGCTCCAAAGACCTCCAATACAATGGAGGCCTCCCTTTCAGTTATGAACGAAGCAATCCTCAATGACGGGAACCAATGCTCTTCACACGAGTGGTAAGATCTTAAAACTCCACAGCCCCCCCACACACACAGATGTCAGTAAGCCTAGAGGCCTCGATTTGGGGTAACCAGACATCTCAGGTGTGTCCAGACAGTCCGATTTGTTTTTGTTTTTTGGTCAACGTTCCTGGTAGATGTTCCGGGGTTATTGGGAGGCCGCATGAAACTAGCCTTTTGAGCCCATAGGTAGTCTATGTCCCATAGCACCTAGAGGTCGGTCTTGGCTCCATTGATTAGCACCATCTTCCAGGCATTCTGCCCCACTCTGAGACGTGAAATTGTAATCCTACTCCCATTTTTGTGAAATATCCCAAATTTTTGGGCTTGGGAAATTTGGTCACCCCCCCTCAGCGTAATGACGATCTCGATAATCCAGTCGGGGGTTGACTGAACTTTTCAAGGTGGGGTGTGACACAAGGGAGAGGGGGTACCAGGGACGGAGGATTCCAAGTCTCTACCCCTACTGCAGATGGATTGCAGGGAACCGGGTGTACCCCCTTCCAAGTTCAACCCCCTTCCAAGCATAAATTGCTCTTGTTGCACCAACCTTGCAGGCAGCATCCAGAAAACAGTCAGGCCTAACTGCCGACCCCACGGGGGGAAGTATAGGTGAGGGGAAGAACCACGGAGCAGCCTCAGACCCACTCCCCACAGGCCAGGGGAAACAATGAATGATGCAGCTCAAGGAAAACGCCCACAACTATAAGTAAAACCACCCAAAATGAAGATTGCAGATAAAAGGCGGGATTGAGATTCACAAAACTAGGTATCTGAGGCCACAGGGGAGGACCACATTGCACACCACGTGCCGAGAACAGGGAGGTGCACAAGCACCAAAACGTGCTCATGGAGCGTGTGGCAGACACCATCAACACCAAACGACAACACGCCCCCTCTTCCCATATTTCCACACACATATAGCAATACTGAACTACACGACTCATAGCAAGCGCAAATGGGGGTAATATCAAAAAAGAGATAGACCTCAGCAGCAAAATAGCCTCTGGAAGGGACTGCACAGCAACCGCGCTCTTAGGCATGCACCAGGCGAGGCGCCTTTGGCAAGACTAGTGTCACCCATAGGACTCCTACTAAAAGCCTCAACTCTATCCCTCCCTATACTCATAAGACCACATCACAAACATACCTAGCACCGATATGATCACTCAGAGTCGGATTGTCGATGGTTCGAAAACCACCCATGTCGGATGGGGGGCTCTCTGGCTTATAGAAATAAAATCTGTCTAGAGAATAATAATCATCCTCACTCCCCAAATCACTAAAAAAGTCTCTAACAGGAGTTGCCTTTTGATGCCTCACTAGATTGCAACTAGTAGGTTGAGAGGATCACCCCTGTGGTAAAATACAGGGTCTCCAAAACCATTAATAAGGAACATATTTGACTAGCTGAATTAACAAACAACAAAGTTCTTTCAAAACAGGTAACATCAAAAACAACAAGTGCACCAATGCCAATTTTTCGTCAGCCCCCACGACCCAAAGAGAAAAAGGACATTTTCAAACTTGAGCCAATGGAATGAGGAATAACCCATAGACCCACAGTGAGGGGTCTACTTAACACTTGTGTGGGTGTACCGTCCCAATATACAGTCGAACCCTTTCGCGACGATGACACCTTTGGGCTAAATACTGTGAACATTTCTGACATGGTCAGAAGAAACACAGCCACTAAAGGGGCAGGGAGAATTCCCAGGGGACCTATACCTCAAATTGTAAAATCACACCAAAATGTATGTATATTTCTGTGGATATGTACGCTCTGCCTACTATGGGTAGTCCCACACTTGAGAACTACTGAGGAACTGCTGAGTCAAAAGAGATTCACTAATGAGGAACTACAGCACCTGCATAGGTGCCTTATGTATCTCACCTATAATTACACTAAACAGAACACTAGCATCCCACATGCCCTCAACAGTCCTCTTTCACATAACACCTGGTACCAGGACATGACCACAGTCTGCTTCCAAGCTTCAGCCAGGTCATGTTATGTCTGCTCATTGATCCCATATGCTGTACGCACAGATGAACTTTACCAGTCCCAAGAGGTATCCCCCGAAAAAGCCTAATTCACCTCTACCTGTGTTAGGATAAGGGCCAAAATCCAACCCAACAATTTAGAACCACACAGGGTAGTTGTAAACCTAGCCCGATACAACACCAACCAACAGCGCTATAAATCTTCACTGAAACCACTGATGTCCAAACCGAGCTAAACAGGATGCATAGGAAAGGGCACCATAGGGGAGGAGATCACCTGACCCCGAGATTTCACAGAGGACAGATTTTTGGAGGTAGCCAAACCCTCAACTCAGTGCAAAAATACGTCTGCTCCAGCGCCCACGTGTGGACCAAGAGTGGCTCTTAATGTGTCCTGGGCTGTCTTCCTAAACAACAAGTGGCCTCCCAACTTGAAATTCGTGTGTAGGGCCATCCAGCTCAAGGATAAAAAGGGGGATGGGGAAGGGTTTAATGAAAGTATGGCTAACCCATTTCAGGAAATCTGGGACTCCGAGGTGGGCTAATACAGTTGGCTAGAAGGGAAAGGTCAACCTCTGAATGTATGGAAACCTACCCTGTATTCCTTACATTTCAGAGGAAAGGGACGCTTCTGATGGGCACGAATGCTAACTGCAGAGTGATTTTATATATTCCAGATAGGCAATGGGGCACCTCCATGCTCATGGGTTTTTATTGGCAGTGCGGTGACCATGCCTATACTCAGTTGGTTCCCGAATGGAGAGGTTTGTGTTCCCTGGTAACTGTGCACACCCTGACCCTAGTCATCCCTGGTCTAGAGCTAACAGATTTGTACCAGCACCATTAAAAAAAGACCACCTTGCTGCACCAAATTCATGAATGGAGAGTGGCAGACTATTTTGGCTGGGCTCAGTTCAAAGACATTCCAGAAGATTTTAGGCTGTTCACGGAAGCACAGCTGGGGGCAGGGAGGTCGGTACCCTTCTTCACCCTGCATACAAAAGCTAATGTCCGCTGGCTACAGAACACCCAGTGAGAAATGCTTAAAATGAGCTCTGCCTCAATTCGATCAAGGAAGAAATGCTAGCCATCTGCCTCATGAAAATGCGACACCGTTATGTGCTGGACTTAATGACTACAATAGAGGGATGGGGTCTGTGCCAAGATTGACGCAGCCAGCTACACATTCATCTCACGTAATGATACGGACATGGACCATTGACATTTGCCATCCAAGCACTGCAAAATCTACAGAGAAGCATGTGTGAGGAGGAAGGTGAACCTGAGCAGAAGCGGTTTTCGAATTGATTCTCCTGCCTCCCACGATGGATATCCAGTTTATATAAATCACTGTTTCAAGTTATCATTGTGATTCTATTGGTATGTGGAGTCATACAATTGGGGATCACCTGGTGTAAAAATGCAGTCCTCAAATTAGGTAGAATGCAAGTAAATAGGGAGGTAGTGGTTCTCTATAGCAAACTTAAGGAACAACAGGCCCCAAGTACAATAATTGTCGAAATGCATGAGTCAGGTTCTGTAGTTGAAAAAGTAACTAGAGGGGAAATGTTAATATGGAAAACGAGGCATACATCGTTGAAATTTAAATATCATCTTTATTAACAGATTTGCTCATTGTGAACTCTACATCAACCTCGACTCGAAAATATGCAGCTGGGCAGGTCCTGAGACCTAGGCCCAGGAATTGCTGATTGATAGATCACAGGTGGGAGGCAGTGTAGCTGGCAGGCAAACACTTGGGCAGAAAACTCTTGATCAATACCACAGATAGGATAGGCGCAGCGACATTACAATGATCAGGGGAGATTACCTCAATAGAGCACACATGGCCAGAGAGGGTAGGTGCCCTCCTAAAAACACCATTAAGTCTGATGCCACATGAGTTAGGAACACATAGCAATCAGGAACCCGCACATGTAGTGATCACACACTTCCCATGCCGGTTATCTGGACACATTCACCTCTGGCCACACTGTGCCCATGCAAGGTCGAGACCCACATGTAGTAACGATTAATTTATTACTCTAAAGGCAGCAACCAACATTCCTCACCATATATGGTATGCCAGAAACCTTTTATTGCCTACTGTATTTTGTATATAGGAAGGATACCAACTGAATGTAAATTGAGAGAGCCCTCAGACCTAGTGCCTGTAAATGTTCTCCTGGCTGAACTGTTTAATTAAACAAACTGTTTCTGTTTTGCTAAACGCCTCTTGTTGTCTGTGTTTTAAGGAACTCCACTTAGAGCAACAGCTCCTTCTCCAACCTCGCCGCAAAAACCTGTAACAGCATCTCCATCCACCTCAAAACAGCACCCTCCCTCCAGCAATTTAGAAGGGGGCTCAAGATCTGGCTCTTTGACTGAAACACCGGGAAACCTGATCCAGCACCTGGATACCATTACGAGTGATTAGCACGCTATACAACTCCTGATTGATTGATTGATTGATTGATTGAAGAAAGGAACATGAAGCAGTGCATTGACTTCTCATGAAACGCTACCCTATGACATCACAGTGTGAGTCTTAGTAAATCAGGGCTTTTATTTTGAAAGTCTCCCCTTGCCCACAATTGCTTCCTTTGATGTGTGGTAACTCAGGGTGGTAGGAAATCTGTGGCTCCCGGCATATTCCAGAACTTTCCATCACGGAAATGTGACGAAATGTGTGTTTTTTTAGACAAAGTTTGAGGTTTACAAGGGCTTCTGGGTAAGAGAACCTGGTGAGAGCCAGACAAGTCACTCTACCCTGGAATCCCCTAGGTGAAGTTTTAAAAAATGTCCAGGTTTGCTAGGTTTGCCTAGGTGCCCACTGAGCTGGGGTGCAAAATCTTCAGCTATCCTCATTCCACAAAAGATCAGTTTTCAATGGAAAAATGTGATATGTTCATGTTGTGTTTTGGGCCGTTTCCTGTCGCAGGCACTAAGTCTCCCCACACAAGTGAGGTACCAGTTTTATTGGGAGATTTGGGGGAATGCTGGGTGGTGGTAAATTTAAGTCTCCCCATAAATTCCAGATGTTTTCTTCACAGAAATGTGTGGAAAATATGTGTTTTTAGTCAAAGTTTGAGGTTTGCAAGGGATTCTGAGTAAGAAAACCTGGTAAGAGCTACACAAGTCACCCCACCCTACATTCCCCAACGTATCTACTTTTACAAAATGTACAGGTTTTTTAGGTTTCCCTAGGTACCCGCAAAGCTAGGGCCCAAAATCCACAGCTATCCACATTATAAAAAAGGGTCAGTATTCAATGGAAAAATCTGATATGTCCAAATGGCGTTTTGGGCCGTTTCCTGACGCTGGCTCTAGGCCTACCCACACAAGTGAGGAATGCTGCATGGTAGGATATTTGTGGCTCCCTGTAGTTTTCAGAAGTTTTCTTGATAGAAATATGAGGAAAATGTGTGTGTTTTAGTCATAGTTCCAAGCCAAAGGCTTATGTGTAAGGAAACCTGGTGTGAGCCACACAAGTGACCCAACCCTGGAATTCCCTAGGAGTCTAGTTTTAAAAAATGAACAGGTTTGCTAGGTTTGCCTCGGTGCAGTGTTAGGCCCCAAAATCCACAACTACTGACCGTGCAACAAAGAGTCTGTTTTCAGTGGAAAAATGTGATGTGTCCATGTTGCTTTTTGGGGTGTTTTCTGTCAGGGGCACTAGACGCTCCCCTCACAAGTGAGAGACTTGGGGGAATGCTGTGTGATAGGACATTTGCAGCTCCTCACAGATTCCTGAAGTTTTTCTCACGGAAATGAGAGGATAATTAGTGTTTTCAGTCAAAGTTTGAGGTTTGCAAGGGCTTCTGTGTAAGGTAACCTGGTGAGAGTCATGCATGTCACCCCACCCTGGATTACCGTAGGTGTCTAGTTTTTAAAAATGTACAGATTTCCTAGATTTGCCTAGGTGCCCAGTGAGCTGGGACCCACAATCCACAGCTACCGACATTGCAGAAAAAGGTTCAGTATTCAGTGGAAAACTGTGATGTGTCCATGTTGCATTTTGGGCTGTTTACTGTCAGAGACATTGGGCTTACCCACACAAGTAAAGTATCATTTTTATCGAAAGACTTGGGGGAATACTGTGTGGTAGGGCATTATGGCCCCACGCAGATTCCAGGAGGTTTCCTCACAGAAATGTTTATATTTAGCCAAAGTATGAAGTTTACAAAGGCTTATGGGTCAGGAAACCTGGTGAGAGCCACACAAGTTACCCTCCGGGGATACCCTATGTATTTAGATTAAAAACATTTACAGGTTTTCTATATTGCACTAGGTGCAGGCTCGGTTAGGGCCCAAAATCCACAGCTACCGACATTGGAAAAAAGGCCATTTTTCAGTGAAAAAATGTGGTGTGTGTTGCATTTTGGGCAGTTTCCTGTCACTAGGCCCACCCATACAATTATGTACCATTTTATTGGATGACATGTGAAAATATAGAATAGTAGAACATTTGTGATTACCAATTGGATATCGCTGCATCTGAGCCTTCCAAATGTAAGCCAGTGTGTAAGAAAGAAGACATTTAAAAAAAATGCCATCTCAATCACATGCTAGTATGGGTACCCACAATTTCAGAAAAGCCCAGATAACCACTGTTTCTAAACTGCATATCTGGAGCCCAATTCAGAAATACAAAGGTATCCTTAATACTCATTTGTCACTCTACATATTTCACCATATGAATTGGTTTATAATGCTTTCTATTTATTTAGAGAGGCTAAACTTGGTGCACAATGAAAAACCATTGTCTGATGCAGCTCAATTAGTTCTGCGTACCTCAGGTTTTTTGACAACCTACAAACCTTATATATCCCTGCAAGCAGAATGGTCTGGCGGGCCTAATGGTATATTGCCTTTGTCAATCGGCCATCGTGACAAAATGTTACGGATGAAAATGTTGTCACAAATGGCTGTTACTCCTTCTCATTTTCAATATTTCTTTAATCAACAGTTAGTTTATCTTGCAAAACCTTGAGGGATCTACACATATCACCCCTTGCTGAATTGAGAATCTTGTCTACTTTTCAGAAATATATAGCTGTCTTGGATCACCCATGGGGTTCACTGGTTTCCACTAAAACTGGTAGGTTGAAAGGACAAAAGATAGGAAACACAAGCTACCTTTTAGAAAAATGCCAAAACTGTGTTAATTATTTCTTTTTTAATTCAGCTCTCCATGTTCCTGAAAGTTTGGAAGATTGTGATTTTAGCACAGCAAAACATTTGTTGATGCCATTTTTAGAAAAAAAAGCCACTTTTTTTGCAGAGCACTTTTGTACTATTTTTCCAAAAACCTCAAAACTTAACTATATTTAGCCAATTTTTTCGGTCCCCTCCAAGGGAATCCACATACCCTGGGT
Source organism: Calotriton arnoldi (assembly GCA_963921515.1). Taxonomy (NCBI): domain Eukaryota; kingdom Metazoa; phylum Chordata; class Amphibia; order Caudata; family Salamandridae; genus Calotriton; species Calotriton arnoldi. The sequence goes on along the minus strand of CAWUFW010000846.1, from coordinate 2,351,681 downwards.
ACCTTCAGAATCCCCTAGATGTTGTAAAAAATAAAGATGCAAATGTAGCTTGGATACCTTATGTGGAAAAAAGTTATGGAGGCCTAAGCATGAAGTAGCCCAAAGGGCCAAAAAAGGGCTCAGCACTGAGATGAAAAAGCTTCAGCAGTTATGGGCTAAAGTTTGCAAGTTTTAGGGCAGGTGCTTGTTTTTTCCTGTTTAAAAAAGATGGTTTGTTAGAATTATATGTTTGAAATTCAGTATTGATTTATGCTAATTGTAGTTTTAAACTACACAGAGGTAAGGAGTTTTTATTGCAAAGTTATATTTACATACATGTGATAGCGCATTTGTGGTTTGTAAAGGTGACTCAGTTATTTTTGTCTTTTGTGTTTTCCAATTTGCTCCGCTCGTGTATCCTATATTAGGGAAATATAAATAACGAGCATTATAATAAGGTTCATGTTTAAGTTTTAAGTTGAGGTGTTAGGGTTATTTATATATAATTTATGTAGGTTACAGTACTTAGTAGGGTTTTTATTATAGTTAGATTCTTCTTTTCTGCGTGTAGAGTCCAGCAGAGCATCACTTTCTTTTAAATCTTGGTGCTTTTGTTGGGGACTCTCACTTTTTTGTGTACTTTTTATAGTGGTAATTTAATTGGAAAACTGTTTAATTGGTTAGTTAGTTGTAACTTTAATTTTACTGGTTCCTTTTTTGATGTTTGAAAGTTTTTGTTAGTTTGTCCTTATTTGGTGGACGCTAATTAATGTCTTTATGTCATTATTATGCATACATTTATTTTTGAAGTTATCTTTACTTAACTTTACATATGTTAATGTTATGTTTTAATATATATATATATATATATATTTCTTTTTAATGGTTGTTCTATTGATTGTTTTCATTTTTTGCTTTATTTTGTATTTTTTGTTACAAAATATTAGTTTAATGGTATTCGAATTAAGCTCTAATTGTTTTAAATAGTATTAACAATATTTCCATACTGGATATTGCCGTTATTGATATTTGGATAGTGTTCTGCATGTTTAAGGTGCTTGCAATATTTTGTATTTTTCTATTTTTGTTACTGATATTATGGTATTTTAGATATAATTAATGGCGATATTTTTGCACTCAATACTTGTGTTTTTCTTGTTTAAGTATAGGATGGCAATATTTTTGTTAACAATATTTTTGGGTGATGTTTTTGTAAATCACTATTGTTATGTTATATGTGATATGTTATGTCGAAAATCCAAATATAAATATGTATTTTACACATATATCTAAAATTGAGTAGTCAAAATGCAAATAATCTAGAGGGATTAAAGGGGTGGAACTCATTTTCTACAGAAGCTGTTTTAGATAAGGAAACTTTTAATCTTGGCTTTGGGATGTGGTCATCGCTCCACTTAGGGGTGAGGTGCATTTACTCCACCCACATAAGTAGTTACATAGAGGGTGAGTGGTATTCTGTTTGATGCCTTCAAAAATCCAATTTGTGTGACAGCGCAGGTAAATATAGACTATCTCCTGCTTTGTATAATTGTGTGCAACGGTTGGAGCTATATTATCGCTGTGCATAGCTCATTAAGGGAACACGGGCCAGAGTAATTGGCAGTGCCATGCCAATGGTGATTGCAAGTGGAATAATGCCTACTAACAAGTGCAATTGGATACAGTATTCCCCCATAGTTAGTATGCCTTACAAACCTATCGGCACTACAAAAATGCCCTGGAAGCACAGATGATGGACCAGCAGATGAAGGATGGTCTCTCTGATTACAAAGCTGAATGAGCAAACAGAAACTAAAACTCAGTCAAAATAAAACTGAATTCCTTGTAGTCAGCTGTGATCCCAATAAAGCAAAATCTATTTCATGTTGACAGTAAACTTAGCCTAGAATTTGGTGTGGAGTACCAATTTGAGACAACAGGAATTATTCAAATGATGGACGCCCAAAGATGATCTAGAACAGACCCTGTTCATCTTAAAACTGAAATGCGGGAGTGTGATCCTCACTGGCCTCCCTGTTATCTGGGCGGCCTTTTGAAGGTAGGACAGAGTGAAGTTAGAAGACAGAAAGCAGACAAGAGAGCATAGTACCAATTCTCGCCGGCACTAATGGAACTTAAATAGTTTCCTCTCCAAGCATGCTGTACTTCCAGATCAGCCCTCATCATATTGCAAACCCTAAAACAAGCTCTACCCGTTATTTAAAGAAGAAATCAAAAGTCTCAGGTAGCAGGAGACACCTTCGCAGCACAAAAGTTATATTTTTATTAAACTCAACAGATACCCATCATGAAAATATGTAAATATCCTAGACACTCATCAACTTACAGACTCTAATTGCAAAACTGTAACATGAGCATTCTTTTTCCATTGTGCCTATTGCAACCGCTTAGGAAAATCTCATATTCATGCACATCAACTTTATATGACTACTGTAAACATTTGAGGTTTTAGTAAAATTCTTTCCATTTACACTTTGCAAAGCGTTCTAACACCCTGGTGGATTATATAGGTGCTACAGAAAAAATACACGATGTTTTAGTCCGCAGTCCTATTTCCTTTTCCTGTACTTATTCAAAATGCTCTAATTTCTGAAATACTTTTCAAGGGCAAATTGAACTTTCAAACATAAGATGACTTATCACTGTCAAACGTTAGATAAACCATTGAAGGTCCATTTAACTGGTATGGAGAAAGTAATGAGATGGAGTTCTAGCTAAAGATGTGATCTGTTTTCAGGTGACTCGTTCATTAATTCTAAGAGAAATCAACAATTGCTCAAATATTTATTGTCACGGCCGTCTTCCTCGAAACAACATTGCACATAAAATGTTATGAGTGGCATGGCTATTTTGTTCATACTTTAAAGGTGTCTTAAGTTGCGCCATTCAAGTTGTTAGTTGTAATGCTTTTTTTCAAAGTCTATTTTATGTGACAAATGACTTTACACCCTCCTTTTCATCTTTTCCCAGATGTAATATTTAATTTGGCTCAAAGTTAAAGGATGATATTGTACCTAGGGTCAGCAATAGTTCGTACAAGGTTAATAATATAACCCTGCAGAATAGATACGTGGTACAGGGGCCAGCAGAGTGTGGTACAGGGGCCAGCAGAGTCTGTATTAGGTAAGCAGTCTCATGGTTATCATGAATATTGGTCCTGCCTGTACTTCAGTTTCCTGTATTTCCTACAATGTTGCCGTCATAGGGAATAAAGGTCATGCAGCATAGCAATCCCCCCCAGAAAAAGCAGTAAACAAAAGCAACAAGCATTGGTAAAGCAATATTGCGAAAATGTACGTGAAATGTATGCAAAATTATGTGAAATGCAGAATTGACATTTGTCACAGTATTTTAGCGTGAAATGGAAGGTGGATGCAAGGATGTACTTCACACTAAAAAAAAACAGTGCTAAAAGCAGAAAACACCGAGCAACAGCTGCTCATGCTCTGACGTTTGCATTGTTCCCATGCATTGTGAAAATGTTTTACCACAAGCGGCGCGGAATTACACAATATGGCATAATACCTCATTTTGTGCAACAAGAGTAATGAAAAATTACGTAAATTATCTGGGCGGAACACAAATTTCACCCGGGCCTACTTTAATATGCAGTGACAGACCTATTAGCTTTTCTAACACCTGTTTGATTTGTATTCTGTACGCCCAAAACATTCCAAAATGGACGTCCTCGAAGAAGCATGTGTCAAATTGCACAAGTGGACATCTTGGAATAGCTTTGTAAGATGTGTGTAAGCATTCTTGCACACACAGCCATGTTGCAATGATTTTTCGTTATAGTTTGACAAAATCATTCCATGATGCCCACCTTAGTTGTAACCTTGACCTTGACTGGTAGGTCGCTCCCCCACTGTAGAAATAAAAACCTTCTTAGGGGTTCACTGATACATCTGGTCCTTAAAACCAACAAAGAAGAGATTGGCACAGAAGCTGTAATATCAAAAAAAACATGTTTTATTAACCTCAGATGAGGGAGATTGCATCTTACGGTACCCGCAGGCCACTGTAGGAGGCATTCTAATGAGTGCAGAGAACAGGGTCCTTATATATGCATTTGTTATATAGTCAGCATAAAATCAAGGGGAGGTCCTAGCACATACAAGCATGCTTATTGACTAATATGGGCATACAAAATTTGCTTGCTCCACAAAGTGGGAGGGGAGACTAAACTGCTTACATGAGTAAGAATAGCTTGACAGTTGTATACTAGGAGCAGGTGCATTCTACCAGCTAGGCCTCTCTGAGCATGTGCAAGACTCTGGAAGAAGGAGAAAGCACATGGCGAGCACATGGCTAACTAAAATGGCTGCCAAGTACAAAATGGCTTTCAGCTCATGCTAACAGCGATTCCTGCAATCTTTAACAGACGATCCTTTTAGCATGAGCTAAAGACATTGCCATGATCTAGTAGAGACATAGAAAATATTTTGCACATTTTCTTCTCATAAATTCATCAATATCCTATGCTAGGTGGGCATTTACATTCTAAACATTTCATTAAGCAGGTATATACAAGGTATAAGCAGGAGTACAAAGTGAACAGAGCATTGGGTCATACAGGTAGCAAGAGAGAATAATGACTATTATCTCAAACAGAAATCTCAATATTTTCCAATCCTAAGCAGAAAGCAAATACCAAAACCATCTAGTCTAATTTTAAGTTTCAGGGCTCTGATGTATTTCAATGACTATTAATGTCAATTTCAAAATAGCCAACAGCACATACCTAATAAAAACATTTTCAATAGACTTTCTCAGTATTTTATGAGGGCTGAATTATCAATAAATATACTTAAGAAAAGAGTAAAGTAACATGCTCAGATGAACTTTTCTCGTGCAGAATAAACATTACTCTTAAAAAATATTAAAGCAATCAGACATATTATTACAAAAAACAATTGTGGCTCCGGTGGACCAGGAGGACCACACAAGACCATAGGAATTAGGACAAGGAGCCGCAAAGGGCTGCTCCTCCTCAAAAATGGGACGACCAAAGGGGTACATTACTAACAAAAAAGAGTCCTTGGGAAAGTTCAAAAACCAACCAGCCAGAGGGGAGTCTTCTCCCTGTGTCCGTTTTGAGCCTCACAGGCAGGCTCTTGTTGTTCCCACGGTGGAGCTGCACAACTCGCAACTCAAGAATCACGGAGAAGAAAAAGTCTTTCTTTCAGGATAGGGCAATCACCCCCCAGGGCAAATACCCTCAATGATCCTATCCAGTGTCTCAGGCAGTGCACCAGTTTTCTTCACTTTAATCTAACAGGCACCAAGGGCATAGCACCTGTACCCTAAACTCAAGTCCTTCCCTAACTCCTGTATTTGCACCTCTGGCGCACTGCTCTTTTGTTGGGGCACAAATTGTACCCAATGTGCTCGGGCATCTTTTGATCAACAAACAAAGGCGTAGACTTGCATTCACTTTGGACCAGGACTAAGAGGCCTGATGCTAGGATCTCTGAAGCAACCCTTGTTTCAAAGGGGGTCACCTCAAGCAAAAGCCTCCTTGCCGTCCTTGTCGTTCTGTGACTCTCTCAGCTGGGCATCAAAAACTGGATCCACACAAAGATTTCTCCATCCTGATTTGTAACCCCGTCTTTCGCCCAAGACAGTGGCAGGGGTACACACTTCACGTCCCAGTGCTTCCGCCTTCACTGAGGTCCTAGTTGCCAGCAACGCCTATGCTGGTTACCTTCACTTTGGCTTCAAGCTGCAGTGGCGCTGACTCCCAGGCTGGATCTGATGTCCGGGCCCCTCTGGCAATGGTTGTAAGGCAGCAAATATCTATTGGTGGACAGAACAAGAGGTCTTTAGACAAGGCACAGAAATAATCTAACAACAGAGAGGATAGTCTCAGAATACTTCCTTAGTCTTGGGGCGCCCCATACATTAGCAAGGCACCCAAGAACCACTTCATCTATCTGAGAGTAGAAAACCCTGGACCTATTGGCAAGTATAAAAGGAACGTTTTGGTGAACTGACAAGAGTAATACATCACCCAATCCCAAACAGCCAAGGAAGTCTGTGTTCATTTACTAAATTCTGAGGAAAAGAGAAAAACAATACAGACATACTCCAAATACTTACATTGGTGTATTCCTATATTACTAATCTGAAGAACCCTCAAGAAAAAGGAAATGTTCTACACTTTTACTCATAGATTTTACATTACTTGTACAGGACTGCAGACACTTGTAAAATAATTTCTCTTACAGGTTATGCTTAGGACCATGCTCTCATGTTATAGGTGCAGCAGGAAAATCTAAAACTGCTAATTTAACAGGGATTCTTATTGCAAAAAGAACTAAACTTCAACATAGTGGGTACTTTTTCTCCAGCAGAACATGTTATGACAAACAAACTCCTATAAAACAATATTTTCCTTCAAAATGTTTGCTAAGGATCACATGAGCGTCTTTCCTGCATTGTACTTTTCACGATCTGGACTATGCAACATCATTTTCAAAAGGAAAAAAAACCCTATCTCCAGCTCTAATAAGGGCTGTCAGCTTATTTACACAGACTAGCTAATAAAAGACTAGCAATGCCCTTGCAAAACTGTATAGAACATGAGAATAACATAAACAATAATAGTGTTGCCACCTGAGATTTTTGAACAGAAACCCCCACTATACAATTTTCCTTAAAGATCAAATAAGGGAACATCAATCTGTTCTACTCATTCTTTCATACAGGATGGGCAGTAACATAGCTTATGTGTTTCATGTTTTTATTAATTCTAACAATTTTAAAACAGTATTACAGAATAGCCAATTGTAATTGTAATTGTAAGTAGCATTTATATAGCGCAGCTGTCACCCAACGGGCATCCTGGCGCTGGGATTACCTAAATCATTGTGCAGCTATAAAACTATGAATCATCATGCGCCAATCTCTCAAGGCTATTCTTTTGGAAAGAGCCTGGTTTTTAGCTTTTTTCTAAACTGCAGTTAGTCATCAGTCTGTCTGAGTTCACTTGGTAGTTCATTCCATAGCCTTGCGGCTGCATAGCCAAATGATCTACCTCCTAGTCAGGTTTTCTTGACTCGTGGGGTACATACTAGGTGGGCTGCCAAGGAACGAAGACTTCTAGCTGGGGAGTACCAAGTAAACATTCTCTGTAATGGTTTAGGCCCCATTTTGTGTGCCGCCTTATGAACAATGCAAAGTGCCTTAACTGTCATATGGCCATTTCCTAGACAGCTTTAGACAGACTCAAAAAAAAGTGAGAAAAAGAAGAGAGAAAACATAATTTTGCCTACCCTTAATTTGTAGAGGAGCTAGCCTCCTTCCCCCATTTTGACAGTAGGAAAACCTGAAACAGGTTTTACTTCTGTCAACACTTTCAACCCCTATTTGTAGCAACTAGGCACAAACAAACTTGTAGGAGATATCTTAGAAAGTGGCTATTCTCTGATTCAGTCTAACATAATGCAAATTGAGTTAACTTTAAACCAATTTCTACAGCAATTGTACTAGATTAACATGAGGGCGCATGAATGCAAACTAAAATCCATTTCCTCCTTATCGTAGCCCCTACACAGTATTCTTTAAACTAAAACCATTATTTTATATACCTGGCAGATCAATGTTCAACTGAGGGTTGTTTTCCTTCGTGGCATAGGACTGCGCAAAACGTGTGTTTGCCAAAAATAGGAAGCAAAGCTTCTCTTTCTCTCTTTGCGCTATCATCTCGTCTTTCAAAAAATCTTTCGAAGGTCGAAGTATCCAAGCAAACATTACCCTTCAGCCTGCTAAGTAGCTAAATACAGAACTCCGACCTTTGACCCGTTCAGCAGCTGCTCATTTTTGCGTGCAAGGCTTGCCATGCGGTTTTGTAATGCAAAGCAACTCTGGAGAATCACAGCGAAAAGCAGTCCTATACTTATTTTCATTTATGTACAGTGGTGTGCAATCTAGTAATGCAGAGGCAGCTGTTTATTTTATACTTGCATATGTATACTTTTATTGAAGCCTAAGAGCACGTTAAAACTGCCTTGAGTGGTAGAACTGCTTGTAAAATTGTGAATTTAGCTCAATTTCGACTTTGGTGGTAGGGGCACTTAAAAATGAATATCCTACAATATTTTTGCATAATAGGAACCCCCAGAGTGTTCTCTAGATAGCCCAGGAATGGGAAATCAGAAATGCATAAGATATACCCTTATAAAAACAAGTTTTGTACGGCTGGGTAAAGTGACATTTCACATTTAAGTTCCCTTTTTCTCGGTACAGCACTGCTTAAATTCAACTTTGATGCTAGAAATTCACAGTATGATGATTAGGCTTTATAAAGATGAAAAAACGAATTTAAAGCATTTGTGTTTAACAATATATTTTTTCCCATATAATAATTATTATTTTTTATCAATAAAACCAACCATTTTAATGATTCCACATTGGAAAAGCAAGCTTCATTCGTAGCCTATCATATTTAAACACATTCATTCATAACCCTAAGCACAGAAGCCTTACTTGAAACAGGAAAAGTCTGCGCCACTTTTTAATGGACAGTTATCATTTAACATCGAGAACCATAGATATACTTATGTAAAGAAGGCATTAAGAAAGGAAATCCCTACTTTCAATTTTGTTCTCTGTTATCCAAAATAATGAAACTGGTTTTTAGAAACTTTTAAAATAGGGCAGGCCCTTATACCAGGTTTACACTGACTTAAAATATCGCTGACACAGCATTCCTGTCTGTGGCCGTGAGCAGGAATAGCCATATGCTATTTATGCAGCTGTTGTGTGTCAGCAGGCGTCGAATTTGCACGCCTTTCTCAGGAAAAAACCCCTTTTATTATTTGAAATACCCTGACAGAGTTAAATCCCCATTTGCTGTGTCAAACGGTTTCTTTTTAGTTAGTTAGTTTAAACACAGCTGTCGGAAAGCTTTTTTCTCGGGTGCTGAAAGAAAGGCATGTCACAGTCTATTTAAAAACTGAGGCATTTAAATGCAGTCAAATCTATCTTTCTATAATGTGTATTTAGTTCAGCAACGACCAAATTCACTCAAATGATGTGCATGCCTTTTAATGTCTAATACAATATTTAAAGAAAAGGCTGTAACATTGTGTATTTAAGTCTATTGATTACAAAACACACAATTTCGTTTTTCTACCTCTCTGTATGAGGCCTATTTTAATCCTATTGAATACGAATTCTAATTTTATGTTTAGCATTGTGGCAAGTTGCACACATGTATAGTGTCTTACTCTGTCAATTTAATAGTAACATGCAGCTGTTTAGCATATGTTACATAATTTATTTCTGGATTTTTATTTAATATGTAAGTAACTAAATGACATTTTGCATAACAGAATAATGACAGCAAAAAAAAACATAAACAAACTCATTGAGCTCATTCCAGACAGTTACAGAAGGACACAACACAGCGCGCTTAAAGCCAGCCATTCGTACACAGAGTACTCACACAAGTATTACCAATGTCAAACCAAAAACCCCACATAGACATTTAAACACACATTGAACCCACAAATCAACACTTAGGACTGCTTACAAAGTGTACGCAAGACCAACCTATTTGTAAATACTAATTGTAAGTCATATTTACAAGAAGAGCTCTCAAAAGTAGCCCAAAAAACTGTTCCATGGTCAAATTCGCCAGTTTTGGCTGGTAGAACACTCAAAAAGCGCTCTGCATATCACCACTTATGAATGTTACTAAGTGCGCAGATCCGGATCCGTTTTATGTACATATTTAGTTCCATGGGGTACTTAGTCACCAAGGAAGAAATATCTTTTTACTATACCTAAACCTATTTAGGTATCCCCTCTGAGGGAGTCAACTAAGTACTTACTAAATCCATATCGGTACCTCCAAGACAGCAACACTTTCAACAAAGTGTACTGGTAACAGGCATGCCAAAAATATTATAGCATATATAATATTATACTCCAAGTGACACTTAACACAATGTGTGTCGTTCAAATTTTCAAAGTTAGAGAAAAATCTCCTCATTACCTGCCTATATGAATTGCAATGCATATATAATTACAAAACAAATTCCAAAATTGGCCAATCATACAAACAAAGCCACAGTAAGTGTTACTAAAACTACCTTACCAATCAAAGGCATCAAACCAACAGCAAGTGCCGCAAAACGGCTCTTACCAATCAAATGGTGTCCAGGTTCCAACTGCCAAGTTCTGAGTGACCTAACGGTCGTTTTAAAATACTCACGCCAAAGAAGTTCTCAGTCGGGAGCGGCAAACACTTGGAGGATCAGATCAGGAAGACCAGAAATATACTGGGCTGGAAGACAAAACAATCTCCGTGCGCAGGGTACCTCCTCAGTAGATTCCTGTCCTGTACTCCTCAGTAGATTCCTGTCTTCCTTCAAGACCACTCCCTTGGATAGCCGCTGCACCGATGAGTCCCACTTTCGGGCGCCATTTGTAGAAATAAAAACCTTCTTAGGGGTTCACTGATACATCTGGTCCTTAAAACCAACAAAGAAGAGATTGGCACAGAAGCTGTAATATCAAAAAAACATGTTTTATTAACCTCAGATGAGGGAGATTGCATCTTACGGTACCCGCAGGCCACTGTAGGAGGCATTCTAATGAGTGCAGAGAACAGGGTCCTTATATATGCATTTGTTATATAGTCAGCATAAAATCAAGGGGAGGTCCTAGCACATACAAGCATGCTTATTGACTAATATGGGCATACAAAATTTGCTTGCTCCACAAAGTGGGAGGGGAGACTAAACTGCTTACATGAGTAAGAATAGCTTGACAGTTGTATACTAGGAGCAGGTGCATTCTACCAGCTAGGCCTCTCTGAGCATGTGCAAGACTCTGGAAGAAGGAGAAAGCACATGGCGAGCACATGGCTAACTAAAATGGCTGCCAAGTACAAAATGGCTTTCAGCTCATGCTAACAGCGATTCCTGCAATCTTTAACACCACCACACAGCTCCGTCTGTGTGCCCTGCTGCTGCCCCTGATTGTGCTAGTTTTTTCCTTTCTGTGCCCCCTTGCTGCCCCTGATTGTGCTCGTTTTTCCTTTCTGTGCCCCCTTGCTGCCCCTGATTGTGCTCGTTTTTCCTTTCTGTGCCCCCTTGCTGCCCCTGATTGTGCTCGTTTTTCCTTTCTGTGCCCCCTTGCTGCCCCTGATTGTGCTCGTTTTTTCCTTTCTGTGCCCCCTTGCTGCCCCTGATTGTGCTCGTTTTTTTTCCTTTCTGTGCCCCCTTGCTGCCCCTGATTGTGCTCGGTTTTCCTTTCTGTGCCCCCTTGCTGCCCCTGATTGTGCTCATTTTTTTTTCCTTTCTGTGCCCCCTTGATGCCCTGATTGTGCTCGCTTTCCCTTCTGTGCCTGTTTCCCGCCGCAGCGCCCTGCGGCCCCGCCCTCACTGCCCATTCGCTGACCCATTCCCTGCTCCTCCCTCCCACCTCCCCATTTATGGCGGCGCTGCGCGTCCAGCGCCGCTGGCGCGCCAAAGGCGCGCCTAAGGCAAGCCCGTCTGCGCCCATCCGTGCCGTGACCGCGCCCAGCGCCAGACCCCCTGGTCCGGGCATCCCCCGCGCCCGCCACATCAACAGATGCCGATACGACGCCAGCACCCTCCACGCACTCAACCCCGGAAAAGATCACGCCTGCTACCAGGCCACCCCAAAGCGCACCCAAGGGCCCTTCACCTGCCGGAACTGCAGCTTCGCCAGCACCCGCCCCGCCAAACCACTGCCCAGGAAAGAACCCAACTACCTCAGATGCATCCTCCTCAACACCCGCTCCGCCCGCAAACACGCCATCGAACTCTGGGACCTTCTCGACTCAACCTCCCCAGACGTCGCATTCCTGACGGAGACCTGGCTGAATCCCGCTTCAGCCCCCGACATCGCCATTGCCATCCCGGATGGATACAAGATCACCCGCAGGGACCGCACCAACGGAGTCGGAGGAGGCATCGCCATCGTCCACAGGAACACCCTCAGAGTCTCAACCAACACCGACGACACCCTCAGCACCGCCGAACACATGCACTTCCAGATCCACACCGATCCCAACACCACCCTCAGAGGAACCCTCATCTACAGACCCCCCGGACCCCGACCACAGTTCAGCGATTCCATCGCTGACTTCGTCAGCACACACGCCATCGCCTCCACGGACTACATCCTCCTCGGGGACCTGAACTTCCACCTCGAGAACAACAAGGACACCAACTCCACCACCCTGATCGACAACCTCGCCACCCTCGGACTCAGACAGCTCGTGACTACACCCACCCACGCCGCCGGCCACACGCCAGACTCCATCTTTTCCGCAAGCCCACACGTCTCCTTCAACCACACCTCCGAACCCCACTGGACTGACCACCACTGCATCCACTTCACCTACAGGAAGCCCACCACGCACCACCGCACCGAACAAATGCCTCGCCGCTGCTGGAGCAGAGTCACGGAAGACCAGCTAACCACAACCCTCGCCCTGAGCCCACCCGCCGAACCCTCCGACCCCGACACCGCCGCCCGCAACCTCAGACAGTGGATCGACGACTGCGCCAACACCCTCGCCCCGCTCAAGAATCCGCCCAACAGCCACACCAGCAAGAAAGCCACCTGGTTCACCGAAGACCTCTAGGCCTCCAAACGAACATGCCGAAAACTGGAGAAGATCTGGCTCCACGAACGGACAGCGGACAGCTACGCCGCCCACAAGAGCGCCACCCGCAGTCACCATCACCTCATCAGATCCGCCAAAGGGCCTCACTCAAAGACCGCCTAGACAACAACGCACACAACAGCAAAGAGCTCTTCAACATCGTGAAGGAACTCTCCAACCCCAGATCCAACACCAACGACATCCAGCCATCGCGAGACCTGTGCGACTCACTGGCCACCTTCTTCCACCGCAAAATCGCCGACATCCACGACAGCTTCAACACCACGACCGCCCCGGCAACCACCGAGACCACTGCCCCCACAACCACCAACCGCCTGCTCCTGGACCAACATCAACGACGAGGACACCAGCGAGATCATGAACACCATCCACTCCGGTTCACCGCTAGACCCATGCCCTCACCACATCTTCAACAAAGCCAGTACAGCCATCGCGCCCCATCTTCGGAAAATAATCAACATCTCCTTCGAGACAGCAACCTTCCCGGAAAGCTGGAAGCACGCCGAGATCACCGCCTTACTCAAGAAACCCAAGGCAGACCCCAAGGACCTCAAGAACTTCCGACCCATCTCTCTGCTCCCGTTCCCCACGAAGGTCACCGAGAAAATCGTCAACAAACAACTGACCCGCTACCTCGAGGAGAACAACATCCTGGACCCTTCCCAGTCCGGCTTCCGCAGCAACCACAGCACCGAAACCGCCCTCATCGCCGCCACCGATGACATCAGGACCCTGCTAGACAACGGAGAAACAGCAGCCCTCATCCTCCTGGACCTATCAGCCGCCTTCGACATGGTCTGCCACCACACACTACGAACACGCCTTCACGACGCCGGGATCCAAGAGAAGGCCCTGGACTGGACCACATCCTTCCTTTCCGGCAGAACACAAAGCGTCCGCCTCGCCCCCTTCCGATCCAAGGCCACCAAGATCATCTGCGGCGTACCCCAAGGCTCCTCCCTCAGCCCAACGCTGTTCAACATCTACATGGCACCCCTCGCCCATATCGCCCGACAGCACAACCTCAACATCATCTCCTATGCCGTCGACACCCAGCTGATCCTCTCCCTCACCAAAGACCCTCACACCGCCAAAGCCCACCTCCAAGAAGGAGTGAAGGCCGTCGCCGAATGGATGAGGACCAGCCGCCTGAAGCTGAACTCGGACAAGACCGAGGTCCTCATCCTTGGTTCCAACCCTTCAGCCTGGGACGACTCCTGGTGGCCAACATCACTGGGAACAGCCCCGCCACCCACCGACCACGTACGCAACCTAGGGGTCATCCTCGACCCCACCCTCTCCATGACTAAGCAGGTCAACGCCGTTTCCTCATCCTGCTTCAACATCCTCCGAATGCTCCGCAGGATCTTCAAGTGGATCCCCACCGAAACAAGAAAAACAGTCACCCAGGCCCTCGTCACCAGCAGGCTGGACTACGGAAACGCCCTCTATGCAGGAACGACGGCTAAGCTCCTGAGACGGCTGCAACGCATCCAGAACGCCTCTGCACGTCTTATCCTCGACATCCCCCGACGCAGCCACATCACACCCCACCTGAGAGACCTGCACTGGCTCCCTGTCAACAAGAGGATAACCTTCAAGCTCCTCACCCACGCACACAAAGCACTCCACAACTCAGGACCAGCCTACCTCAACAGACGACTCCAGCTTCTACACCCCCACCCGCCAGCTCCGCTCGACCAGCCTCGCCCTCGCCACAGTCCCCCGCATCCGGAAAACGACCGCCGGCGGCAGATCCTACTCCCACCTCGCCGCCAAGACCTGGAACACCCTCCCCACCAACCTCCGACAGACCCAAGACCTACTGGCCTTCAGAAGACTCCTCAAGACCTGGCTCTTCGATCAGTAGCAGCACCACCCCCCTCTTCCCCCAGCGCCTTGAGACCCTCGCGGGTATGTAGTGCGCTTTATAAGTGACATGATTGATTGATTGATTATATGAAAGGGAGAATTGTGTAGTATGTGTTACTCTAGTGGAATTGTGTAGCATGTGTTGCACTAGTTGTCTATGTCTGTTTTACGTGTGCATAGGTGGCAATGAGCTGCATGTGTATCTAGAAGGGAGCAGTTTGATGAATCCATATATAGAAAAGGGTAATTTGCTGCATGGAAGACTCACATGGCACTATGAGCTTGTGTGCATTAAAAGAAGTAGTGTGCTGCATTCCTGTATGGAAGGAGGAGCGTTATGCTTGTGTGCATGGAATCAGCATTTGCTCTGTATGTGTGTATCTATGCATTGTCTGGAGCACAAAAAATGCAAAGGAGACTTTGACAGTGTCAAGGTCAGACGCTAGATCCATTAATGAACCCTTTTTTCTTTTAATTAGATAGGTATATCAACAACTATGTCACAAAGAGTACATTGGATTAACATGACACTGTTTCTGGCATTAGCATATTTGTTATTATCTAACAATAAGTACTAAATGAGTGTGCAGTGATTAATTAGGTTGTCTGAGTTGTTGTCCGTTTTCATATGGTATAGTGGACACTTGTTTCTCAGTGTGTGGCCATTGTTTGTGGGCACTACAGCGACCAAATGTCAGCCAAGAGTGGCAATTGTTAGTGGTCAATACAGTGACCACTAACAATTGCCACACACTTACCTTGGACTAATGCTCTAATAGTAATTCATTTTGGATACAGATTGCGTTGTAAAACTTACATTCAATTAGGTATTGCTGGTACATTGTACTCCATATGACAATCAGGTATTAGTCAATGTGTTTGTCTTTTAGGGTGAGAACACATACCTTTACCATGGTACACCTGTGTTCCATTTACAAAATGCTAACAAAGTTTTTGTTTGTTCCAAAACGTGTGGTGAAACATATTTTGTAATTTTGATAAAATGCTTTCTGTAACATAACAAAATCTATGGTGTCAAATATGACATGGGTATTAGGGAGTCATCTACCCTTCCAGTGAAGAATTGTCAACATCTACCATCCAACCTGGTTTCTCCACAGAAAGAGAGGCGCAGCATAGATCGGAGACAGCTGGCATCGCCTCTAACTAAGGAGGCATTACTTTCCCTCAGGAGGAGTTGTTCATCGGGACCAATAGGACAGGATTCCAAGAAGACCACCATGAAGAGGTGCAAGCACTAATTTCCTTCTGTGGTACATCACTATTCACGTTGGACAATTTCTAGAACCAATTTGCCTTTTCCAAAAGGTGTTATTTCTGGACATGCACCTCAATGGACTGTGAACTCATCCTAATAATTTCCTTTCAACCTACTAGTTAATACTGTCTCTGAATATGTGTTTTTATGTTGCATATTTGTGAGAGATTGGATTGTTGGATGACTGGGGCATGAGCCCTGGTCAAGCAGCAGCCACAATCCTTGTCAGGATGAGGTACAAGCCAACCCTAAATCAACCTGTGCTAAACCCAAGGATCCCACCCTGAGTTAGGAGAGAAGAGCAAGTTTTACATTAAAAAAGACAAAAATGAGAAAAATCCAATCAGTAGAATCGGAGATATGCAATTGTCAACATTTTAGTGAAAAAAGTGCTAACAAGCACAAAGTGCCAACTGTGGATATTGATGGCGCTGGACTGGGACAAAGTCACAAGTTCAGACCAACTGCAATGGAGCGTGGGCCAGCTACAGGGAACCAGTCAGGGCCGCTGAACAAAGTACCTTAAATCCTGGTTTACTGAGCATTGCAAGGATCTGCATCAAAGATGCGTTGCACAGCTGAAGTGATGCGCCGGTTTTGAAAAGCGGCGAGGCTGCGATGCAAGGTCATGCATTTTTGTCAAGGATCCCATCGACAAGGACTTGTGATAAAAAGTCCAGCATTGAGGATATGTCATGCAGTCGAGGTGATCTGTTGGTTCAGGATCTGCAAGGCTGCAGTGCGGAGTCTGGCATCACTGTCAATGCTGTCATCAGTGAAGGATGCGAGGGCCTGCACTGAGGAGGCATTGTACAGTGGTGGTTCCAAAGAAGGATCTTTATGATGGGTTTGATGCACGCAGCACCGGTGATGCATCGGTACGGCTCGAGTTTGCACCATACAGCAGAGGGGATGCGTCGTTTCCGCTGAATTCACAGCGGCTGGCAAAGCACCTTAGGTCCACTTTCAAAGACCCAGGACTAGGGTGGCACCACTTGGTAGGGTAGACTCATAGATGGCTGAGTCCAGTTGAGGTGCAGGTTTGCTGGAAGCCTGTTGTGTCCCTAAGGCTTCAGATCAGGAGGCCAGCCAACTAGCCCTTGGAGTCACTCTGGGTTTCTGGGTTCAACGGATGCAAGTCCAGTTCTTCTCACCCAGGCAAGAGGGAAGCAGGTCAGCACAGCATGGCAGCAGTCCATTCAGGTCAGCAGTGCAGCAGAGTAGTAGTCCTTTAAGCAGCACATCAGTCATTCTACCTGACAAAGTATCCACACGTCCGGAGTGCACTGAAGTGGTGGTGTCTAAGGGCCAGCATTTATTCCCAGTAATGCTTTTGAAGTGGGGAGAAGCTGCTAGAGCCATGCCTTTGAAGGGCACAGGTGCCCTGCCTTCCTGTTCCTGACCCCCAGATTAACCTCAAGGGATATGCAGCCTTTGTGTTGATACTGGACACAGCCAATTTGTGTGTAAGAGGGGCTGGGCCCAGCTCCCCCTCCCATTCTGGCAGTGATAGTCCATTCAATCATACCTAAGCTCCCCATTGTATGTGGCTATCTAGGAGAAAAACAAAATTATCAACCACACCCAGTCATGAGACCCAGAGATAGGCTGCAGGCACCAAATGTCTAAGGCAGAAAAAAACAACTTTATAAAAGTGGCATTTTCAAAATTATAATTTAAAATCCAACTTCACCATAAGTTAGGATTTTTCCTTACAATTCCAAAGACACCAAACATAAATTGGTTGCCTGTTGCCATTTGGAAATTACACTTATAAAATGTAATAAGGTAACTCCAATGTTAAATTTCGGCAGATATAGGCCTTGCAGTAGTGAAAAACAAAAATGTTTTTCACTACTAGGACATGTAAAACCTAAAAGTGCATGCCCTACTCTTTAAATACACTGTGCGGTGCACTATGGGCTCTCCAGGGCCTACCCTAGGGGTAATCTATTTGTATTAAAAAGGAAGGCTTAGGCCTGGCAAAAGGCTGCAATGGCAGGCCTGAGACATGTTTAAGGTGTTAATTAAATGGGTGGCACAATCAGTGCTACAGGACCAATAGTAGAATTTCATTTACAGGCCCTGGGCACAGGTAGTGCCACCTTACTAGGGACTTACAAGCAAATTAAATGTGTCAATTGAATATAAGCCAATCTAACCATGTTTTAAGGAGCGAGCACAAGAACTTTAGCACTGGTAGAAGTGGTAAAGTGTGCAGAGTACTAAAACCAGCAAAAACTAAGTCAGCAAACAGGAGGGTTGAAAGCAAAAAGTTAGTAAGCAAAGCACGCCAAGGATGCCAGGTCTAACAACATTAAATTTGGTCTTTCAAAATTGTATTTCTTTTTCCTCTAATGTGATGAATGTAAAATCTTCATTAAAAAAGTTCTAAACAAATTTGTGGTATGTACTGTGCTGCAACATTTTCTTTTTAAAAACACACACACATATGTATTCAGTGAAAAAAAACAAAAGGTCACAGTGATGTTATAGTTAGGCTCAGATTTTCCTCATACAAAACCAGTGAAACTCAGCAGATATAGTTACCAAAGCTAACTATAGCTAATGCCCCGCAATGCACTACTTATGACCTCACATATTACATCACTCATGACATGGCAGTGACATCACTGATGACATCTCAAATTTGTTTTCAGTGAATTTCTAAGTTTTTTTTTTAACTCTATTTCCGAACTATAAAGTCCTTGTAACCTTTGTTTTTTTAGTGAATGTCTATGGTTTTTTAAATTTTATTTCCCAACTATGATGTCCCTGTATTCTTTTGTTTATTAAGTGATGTTCTAGGGTGTTTTAATTGTATTTTCTTACTGTAACCATTAACCTTTGAGAGTGAGTATTAGAGTGAGTTTGTGAGTGTCTCAGTGGGTGTGTGAGTGTCTCAATGAGTATGAGTGGGTGTGTGAGTGTCTGAGTGGGCCTGGGAGCGGCTGCATAAGTGTCTCACTGGGTGTGTGAGTGGGTATGTGAGTGTCTAAGTGAATCTGTGAGTGGGTGCATGAGTGTCTGAGTGGTTGTCTGAGTGGGTATATGAGTGTCTGAGGGAGTGTCTGAGTGGGCCTGTGAGTAGGTGTGACAGTATCAGAGTGGGTTTGTGAGTGGGTGTTTGAGTGTAACATTGGGTATGTGAGTGGGTGCATGAGTCTAACTGTGGGTGTGTGTCTGAGTGGGCTTCTGAATGGGTACATGAGTCTCTGAGTGGGTCTGTGAGTGGGTGCATGAGTGTCTGAGTGGGTCTGTGAGTGAGTGCATGATTCTCTGAGTGGGTGTGTGAGTCTGAGTGGGTTTGCAAGTGCCTGTGTGAGTCAGTCTGTGAGTGAGTGCATGAGTGATTAGGTGGGTCTTTGAGTGGGTATGTGAGTTTCCGAGTGAGTGTCTGAGTGGGTGCATGAGTGTCTGAGTGAGTATCTGAGTGGGTCTGTGAGTGGGTGCATGAATGTCTGAGTGGGTATGTGAGTGAGTGCATGATTCTCTGAGTGGGTCTGTGAGTAGGTGTGTGAGTCTGAGTGGGTCTGTGAGTGAGTGGGTCTAAGAGTGGGTGTGTGAGTGTCTAAGTGGATCTGTGAGTGGGTGCATGAGTCTCTGAGTGTGTTTGAGAGTGGGTGTACGAATGTATCATTGGCTATGTGAGTGGGGACATGAGTCTCTGTGTGGGTGCGTTAGTGTCTGAGTGGGTGTCGGAGTGGGTGCATGAGTCTCTGAGTGGGTCTGTGAGTGGGTGCATGAGTGTCTGAGTAGGTCTGTGAGTGAGTCCATGATTCTCTGAGTGTGTTTGTGAGTGGGTGTGTGAGTCTGAGTGGGTCTGTGAGTGTGTGTGAGTGAGTTGGTCTGTTAGTTGGTGTGCATATCTCTAAGTGGGTCTGTGAGTGTCTAAGTGGCTTTGCAAGTGCCTGTGTGAGTCAGTCTGTGAGTGAGTGCATGAGTGACAAAGTGGGTCTTTGAGTGGGTATGTGAGTCTCTGAGTGAGTATTTGAGTGAGTATCTGAGTGGGTCTGTGAGTAGGTGTGTGAGTGTCTGAGTGGGTCTGTGAGTGGGTGCATGAGTGTCTAAGTGGGTCTGTGAATGGGTGCCTGAGTGTCTGAGTGGGTCTATGAGTGGGTGCATGAGTCTCTGAGTGTGTTTGTGAGTGGGTGTATGAGTGTATCACTGGGTATGTGAGTGGGTGCATGAGTCTCTGTGTGGGTGCGTGAGTGTCTGAGTGGGTGTATGAGTCTCTGAGTAGGTCTGTGAGCGGGTACATGAGTGTCTGAGTGGGTCTGTGAGTGAGTACATGATTTTCTGAGTGGGTCTGTGAGTGTGTGTTTGAGTGGGTCTGTGAGTGACTATGTGGGTCTGTGAGTGGGTGCATGAGTATCTGAGTGGGTCTGTGAGTGGGTGCATGTGTCTATGAGTGAGTTTGTTAGTGGGTATATGAGTGTCTCATTGGGTCTGTGAGTGGGTGCGTGAGACATTTTGTGGGTCTATGAATGGGTGTGTGAGTGTCTGAGTGCTCTGTTTTTCCCTGTTCTGGTCTGTTTTGCCCTCTTCTGGTCTGTTTTGCCATTTACGGTTTATTTTTCTGCCCTCCGTTTTGCCTTTTTTGCTTGTTTTTCTGCTCTCTGTTTTGTCTGTTCTGCTGAATTTTCTGCTTTCCGTTTTGCCCTTTCTGCTCGGTTTTCTGTCATTTGTTTTGCCTTTTTGGCTTGTTTTGCTGCCCTCCGTTTTCCTTCTTATGAACCCCGGGGACCACCAGCTCCCTGGAGCTTTACTGATATATAGGAGGGGCTGCAGTGACCCCCTCCATTGAACATTAAGAGCCCCAGGAACTGCCACCTCCCCGGGACTATAATTAAATGCAAGGAGGGGGGCGCAAGGACTCCTCAGTAGCAGTTTGTTTTCGAGGGTGTATGGGCTCTGCCTCCTTCATTTCACCCCCAGGGCAGTTCAGAAGAATGAATCCAATTTGTTCATGCTACAGTGCTCTTTTATAAAAATTAACAAACATCTACCCACACACTCGATCTTTCTGGCTGGGGGTCTGCTGCATGCTGCCACTCACCTCAGTTGTGCTTGTTGTTCTCAACACCTACCACGGGGCCCAAACTGAAGAGTATCTGCCGGGCTGATGACCTTAAAGCCCTGATGCCTGTGAGGTCATAAGCTCGGCAAACACATAGCCTCAAGGACCTGCCTCCACCCCCTGATGATGTGGGAGTAAAGTTAGCCCCAGGCATTTCAGACTGACGCTCTCGAGCACTGGGGCTCATGTCACTCTGGGAGTGGAGAGCATGATCACCCCACCCTTTCCCAACTTGCCACAGGGTGGGGTGTGTCCCACCCTGTGACAAGTTTGGAAAGGGTGTGGTAGAGTCTGCAGGTGAGATGCGGAGCAATCGAGTCACATAGTTGATCATCATGACTTTGAAGACACTACACCGACTCGAGGTGTCTGCTTCCCGCACTGCCTTTAGTATGCAACGCCATTTCTGGCCAGTGTTTCACAGTCAGCAAACTCATGGAGGAAAGTTGCATGCAGCACACTGCAGGTTGTATGTTTTTCTGTCTTAGCAAAGAAGCATAGCTTTCCTCCAACCGTTCCTACAGCCCCCAACTCTTATTCTGACCAGGTAAGAAAACAAAATTTACAGCGGTTGTGGTTCAAGAGTGCTGCTAGAAACAAGTGCCCTATATGAACCGTGACATAGGTTTCAAACTATTTTTAAAATATTATTTTCCAAATTATTTTGGGCATCCTGCTTAAGAGTCCTATTGTATCACGTATTCCACCTATATAGATAGGACACCTTTGTCACGAGCTCCAATATTCATTACGAGCGAGAATCCAACTACTTCTCTCTTGCTACATCGACTAGCCGTCAGCTGGATCCCACATGTCCACATTTGTTGTTTTTTTGTTGACAAATGCATCTTTTTTTTTGCTCCTTCCAAAGTATTTATTTAAATTATGTATTATGTAGATCCTAGTTTAAAATGTTGAGTCCGTCATCTGTTGTCTCTGTCTTTTGCCCACTTTTAAATCAATAGAGTCACTATGAAGTCTGTCCCGCTACCTGCTGCAGGGCTGAGGCATGTGAAGTGAAACATATTTACCCCACAGATCAGGCTTGCAATCCCCCAAGTGATTGTAATCCAGCCAGTGAAGGAGCTCAGTATCTTAATGTACCTGTTACAGAGACCTTTCTCTGCAGATTATGGTTCCTACATCCAGGGCCGGCGCTAGGCATGGGCAGTGTGGGCAGCTGCCCAAGGCCCGCTCTCCTCTCCTGACCCCTGCTCATCTAATTTGAGAGAACGGTAACTCCTTGCAATTTTACCCATGGGAGGGGTCCCTCCCCTGAGCCTCACAACCATGGTTTAGTGACGCTAGACCTAGCGGAGGGGGGCCCTCCTATTGGCCCAGTTGCAAGGCAACACCTTTTGCAGGTTTATCCTGCAGTCAGGCCTCCTATCCTGCTACCCATTCAGAGGCACCATAGGACGCCCATTTTCCTGCAGCAGTTTTAAAGTTTTCTGATGAAAAGCAACTCTAACACATTCAGCCCATTATGAGCTGCTAAGAGGTGCTTGTAGGTGGCTGAGAGGGAGGGGCTGCGACCCAAGAGGGGTCTGTACAAAAAAGCTTCAGGACCAGGGTAATCTACTGAGATGCAAACAGCCCTGAATGTGTAAGGTTTTATGCAGGGGGCCTCGCACACTGCGCTTCTGCCCAGGGCCCCCAACATCCTAGAACCGGCCCTTGCTTCATCCAGCAGGGCTGACACAGCATTTTATCCTTCCAGGGACAGTTGCATGAATACCACTAACTCAGATTATAAATCATACCTATTCTTAATAGTGCTACATACTTTCATGACTGAGGCTGCCTGTAAGCTCTGTTTGCAACCAAATTATGTCTAGACTTGTTCCCAGATCGCAATGCTCCTTTTTCCTCATAACACTGTTTAACGGGACTCTTTTTAGAATGACATCACATCTTTACTCAGAAGCCTGGTCACAGCTTTCTCTCTGCAAACCGCAAAGGGGTGTACAATATACGTATTTAAATCATACATAGAAAAAAGTCATGTAGAAATGTACTTAAAATAGAGTAAAACTACTGTTCCATGAATTAACCGAGACGGGGACAAAGCTAAAAACGTTGCTGTCCTGTCAGACTCCTGAGCTTGAGAAAGCACTGGACAACTGATGTGCAGAATATGCATTTAGAGTCATATGTTTGGCACTTAATCTGCCCGGCAGCCATCCCAGAGTAGTCTTATAGCTAGCCCTGGGCAAATCTTTCAAAAAGTATTTGTGGCGCTGTTCCTCCCTGTCTGCCTTGTGGCAAAGCCCCGCAGAGCTACATGTTAGTGGCATATGCCACACCCATCCCCACTCGGTGAGAGTGCCATGTGGCCTATCTACGGAAGCTATAGTTACCACCTTTCTCAACAAAAATACCTGCCATTTGTTAATCCGTTTTGCTTGGAGGGGCCAGGAGCTGATACTGAAAAATATTTGTGTAAAATTATCAATATTCGTTTATGACATAGCAAGTTCCCCTCTGTTTGCATTAATAAGGAAATAATTTAGCTTTCAAATTCTTTAGTGGTTTCGTCTTGCTTTCTTCTTTAGGCATATATCATAGAAGGGGAAAATAACCAATGTCAGCGATTTCCACTCTTTTTCATTGGCATTGTCATACACACACAGGCCAGGCTGGCAACATACCAGTCTGGGGACATCTCAAGGGAAGTGTCCCTGGCTCGTTCTCTGACAAGACAATTAATGACTTCAACAGGTATCTTCCTCTGGGAAGACCCACAAATCGCAACCCGAAGCTTGCGCCGTCGTATCCGTTCTCAAGACATTAAAGCGCTAAGACAACAGAATCGGTGAGCTCTGTGCTACACAAAACCATAATACAACCGTATTTGCCAGCCTGTCGTGCCAGTCATTATGAAGGTGAGGACAGGTGAATCCGTGCCAGTGAAGGCAGGAGATGCCCAAGGTCACAGTGCTGGTGTGAGAGATGACTCCAAAAGTAAGCAGGTGTTATGTTTTTACATAGCAAAGAGTCTGACACGTCTGTACTGAGCAGTACTGAAGGTCTCGGCTTCCTGTTCGACACATTCTAGCGCAACTGATCTGAGAATTCAGGTGACTGAGTCCCGCTCTCTGTTCCCCGGTACAAAGCAGGGGCAGAAAACCGGCCTAACCACCATAAAGTGACCGCCATTAGAGATTCAGAGAGGTAAAGAAGTTGCCAATATTCTCAAATTGAGGCAGTTTTTAACTTTTACAGACACAGTGTATAGGAGTTTTGCAAGGTATGGGAGACCATGCATCTGTGCTCGCTTCAGGCAATGTATGTGGTAATATCGGGGAAATCAACAGTAAAAAAACAATCCAGCATGTCATAAAATAGGCCCGCAAACAGCTAAAAAAAACCCTGTCAAACTGCTCCTCTAGCACTGAACGTCCCTTGGTAGGGAGGGGGGTATTCCAAAACGTAAGGAGCTGGGTGTGAGCCCTTACCCCTCATCTGAGGTGAACATTGCATCAGAGTCTCAATTTTTTTTTAATGCTGCATAAATTTGCATTCTGGGACTTACAGTCCTGAGTTTTTAATAACCGGAAGTAAAACTGCTTGGACCAAATTGAAAGCATTATTAGGCAGGACTGGCTGAACATTGAAGGCCTGATATGAAACGTCCTGATCTCTCATTAGGACGGGGGTTCATTCAGTCCAAAACCTACTGTGAGGTAGTGACACCATTTTTAAAATGCATACCACCCCACTGGGGTCTCCTTTGTGCTATATATTCACACCCTTGTTTTGTCTGTTATATGTGCTTTTGGCTACCCCGGCTCATCCTGACCCATGCTTGTCAGCTTTGGTTTGGCACAGACGGCCTCAGAAGGGTGTGTTATCCCTCAGTGACCCACAACCACCATTCCTTGCCCTTTGCTTGATCAATATTAGTCTCCTAACTTCTATATCGCCGATAGTATATTTGGGACTTCCAGTTAAAACTTAAACCAGTTTCATGTCTTCATGTCATATTCCCCTTACCCCCATGCCATTTTCTTTGTCCCGTGCTCTTTTACCCTGCCCACCTCTTTGGTCTTCCCTGTTTCACGTGTGTGTCCCTTGATTCCCTTTACGGCCCGTTCTCACTCCTTACTGACAGCACTTCTAGCACAAAAACGCACACATTATTAACACAAATAGAAACATACAGGCACAAAAATTGACATATACTTGCAATGCACATATGTCTATTCACCAAAATACTAGATGTAGTGTAAAAAATGCTGCTCTCCCTAAAGTGCACCACCCGCCCAGCCCACCACACTCAAACTTAACCAGTCACCACTAGGACCCCCCTCCTGGGGCTTTCATATGCTCCGGGGACCACTGCCTCCCTGGGGCTAACTTATAAATGATGTGGGGGGCCAAGCAGAACCCCCCCCGGCCCCAGGGACCACCAACCTACTCGGGCCAAATATATTCCTTAAAGTGGGAGGGGGGCTGCGCTGCCCCCTCCCTGGCCATCCCCTGGGGCCCAGCCTTAACTCAATGGGGGAGGTGAGCAGTGTGGCCCCCCTCCCCGGGTGATTTCAGCCCTGAGGGCCCCTTCTCTGGGGGCCTGGCCACGTCACTTGGGTGCCCTGGGCACCCAGTGTGCACGACGGTGACCGCAGGGGGGAGCCTCAGGGCCCCTGCGGTCCCAGCTGGCTCCCTTCCTCCTGCAGGAGCCGACACTACTGCTGCATGGATGGAGCTGCTGGAAAGTCAGCTCCCTCTGTGCAGGAGCAATCTTTTTATCTCTTTTCCTGCCTGCATGTTTGCGGACAAGTAAAGAAATGAAACCTCAGCTTCCTGGGGGTGGGAGCACTTTGACAGCTCCCACTTGCTGGAAGAGGAGTGTTTGCTTTTACTTGGCGAGAGCTGTCACATTTAGCCTTGAGGAGGTGGTGGTCCCTGGGATCATCAGGGGTCCGCACGGCCTCTTCATCAATGTTTGTTTAACCCCGGGGAAGTTCTGGTCCCCGGGGTGTTCCAGGTCCTAGCTGCCAGGTGGGAGAAGAAGCGGTCTCTGCTGTTTGCCCGGCGGATGTGTTTTGTGGCTGCCAGGGAGAGGGATCGGGAATGGAGTTCCCTGGTAGGTTGGTAGAAATTCACTCAATTTTTGAGTTACGCCGGTCCTTTGCTGTGCAGTGCCTTGTAAGCGTATGTTAGCAGTTTGAACTGGCATCTCTGTGACTGGTAGCCAATGAAGTTTCGTGATGTGAGGGGTGATGTGCTTCTGTCTGGGGAGTTCGAGGATGAGTCTGGCTGCTGTGTTCTGGATGGTCTGGAGTTTCCTCATGAGTTGGGCAGTGATTCCTACGTGGAGGGAGTTGCCATAGTTGAGTCTGCTGGTGACGAGAGCTTGTGTGACAGTTTGCCTGGTGTTGGGTGAGAGTCAACTGAAAAGCCTTCCTGAGTATTCGGAGGGTGAGGAAGCAGTTGGAGGAGATGGCTCTGATCTGCTTCTTAATGGATAGCTGGCTGTCGAAGATGATGCTGAGATTGCAGGAGTGTTCAGTGGGTTTGGGGGTAGTGGCCAGCATTCATTCTTCCATAGGGTGTCCTTGCCTTTCCGGGAAGATGAGTACTTCTGTCTTGTCTGTGTTGAGTTTGAGACAGTTGTTGTTCATCCAGATGGTCACATCCTTCATGCATCCTTGGAACTTGTCTATGATAGTTGTTTGGTCATTTGTCACAGAGAGAATGAGTTTGGTGTCTTTGGCATAGGAGATGATGTTGAGTCATGGCTCCTGAACATGTTGGCCAGGGGTGTCATGTATACATTGAAGAGGGTTGGGCTGAGGGATGAGCCTTGAGGTACAATGCAGGTGATGTTCTTAGGGAGCAAGGAATAGGGAGGGAGGATGATCTTCTGCATTCTTCCTGTGAGAGGGATGCATTCCACTTGAGGGCTGCTTCTTGGATTCCAATCTGGTGGAGTCTGTTGATCAGTGTCTGGTGGGATATGGTGTTGAATGCTGCTGAGAGGTTGAGGAGGATGAAGCCCCTCTTTCTTCGTGGTCAATCAGAAATTTTATGTCATCCATGGCTGCGACTAGAACTGTCTTGGTGGTGTGTTTTGCTCTGAAGCCGGCTTGGAAGATGTCCAGCAGGTCATGGTTCACCAGATGTCGGGTTAGCTGGATGTTGATAGCTTTTTCGATGAGCTTGACTGGGAAGGGAAGCAAGGAGATGGGTTGGTAGTTCTTGGAATCTCCTGGGCCGGCAGATGGTTTCTTCAGCAGTGGCTTCAAGTCAGCATGTTTCCATTTCTGGGGGAAGTGGGCCATGGGGATTGAAGAGTTGAGGACCTTGGTGAATTCTTTGCTGATGGGTAGATTGCTGAGTTTGAAAATGTGGTGGGGCCAGGGGTCAGCTGGGGCTCCGGTGTGAATGTATATCACCGTGAATTGAAGAAAAAAAAACAAGCGCTATCTCCCATGCTTATTTTTAAAGTAGCCCCTGGGTGGGCCAGATCCCAGGTGCACTCGTGGTTTATAAAAAATGGAGATGGGCGCATGGGCCCCTCATTCAAGGGCTTATTTATGCCCAGGTGACCACCACCTTTTCAGGGCATATATTAATAATAATTGGGGGGCCTCATGGACCCCCCAAGGGCCGGGAACCACTACCTCCACAGGGCTACAATAAACATGTAAGAGGGGGCCTGCATGGACCCCAGCCCCCAGGACCACCACCTCTCAGGGGCCAAATACTTTTTTAAAAGGAAGGAGGGGGCAGCACGGCCCCCCTCCCAGGCTATATACAGCCCCGGGGACTAGCCCATACACAACAAAGGGAGGGGCCACATTTGGCCATGGGGATTGACACCCCCCAGGGCCGGCTCCTGCTATCTCCTGAGGTGCCCACCCTCAGCTGTTTGCTTTTGCTTGGCTCACAGCTCCTGCCAAGCAAAAGCAAACACTCCACTTTCAGCAAGCGGGAGCTGTCAAAGTGCTCCCAATTGCTGGGAGTGGAGTTTTCATCTCTTCCCTATCCACAGACATGTGGGCAGGGAAAGAGATGAAACTATTACTCTTGCATGCAGGGAGCTGCATTTACAGCAGCACCCTGCGTATGAGAGCAATGCTAGTTCCTGCAGGAGGCGGGGGGCCGGCTTGGACTGTGGGGGTCTTGAGGGACCCCCCATGGTCCCATAGCACACTGGGTGCCCTAGGTGGGCTCCAGGGCACCCAGGGAGTCATTACTGGGACCCAGTGGATGGGGTCCGTTGGGCCAAAATTGGCCTGGGGAAGGGCCACCCCAGTATAAAGTATTATGCAAAGGTCTTCCCACATCTTCCCACATTGATGGGCAGCTTATCAAATGGCCTGAACGCGTTTCCAGATGATTTCCGTGACATGTTATAGATGCAGAGGAATACAAGCACATCTCCACCAAAGAAGCATTTACTTCATTTTGTGAAGGGGGAGTACCCCTGTTTGGTGGAGATACACCTCTTTGCAGTCTCATCATCTTCTCTTGATTAGGATTCACATTTTCACAAATTTGTGGATGAAGGTGCTCAAGGAGCAATCACATTGCCAAAATTACATGCATGCAAGGTCACTGGAAACATCCCCTGTACACAAGGCATTTACCCAATGAGGTAGCACTTACTAATTAACCAGACGAAAGTACTCTAGTCGGGTAGACGTTTTCAGCAAAACATGGGACCCTTCTTGGAAAAAATGAGGTTCCTTTTTGGACCTGGTGCACATTCCACAGGAATTAAACCTCAAAGGTAACCACTTACAGATATAAACATTGCAGGTGTCCCAGTTGAAGGTCCACTTTAGTGAAGCACAAATGTTCATAACTTCTTGGGCTTGGTGAAGGCAAATCAAATGGGTTTCCTGTTGGAAAACAGTCTGAAATCCATAATGCTGGGGAATGCATCATTGATCGAATGGAGTGCAATCTGATATGTAGTGACTCTGATGAGCGGTTTCTTTCTGGCCATATCATGGTGTGAGCAGAGTCCATGGTTCTCCCTTTTAAATACACTAAGTATGCAAATGCCCAGAACCCATAGCACCACTCACAGACACACATAGGCACTCACATATCTACTCATAGACCCACATAGATCCTTATACACCTACTCACAGACCCATAACGCCACTCACAAACCCAGTAACAGACACACACAGGTACTCACACACCCACTCACAGACACACACAGGTACTCACACACCCCCTTAAAGACCCACACAGCTGACCAGACACACTGTCACAGATCCATAGTGCCACTCACAGACTCAGTCACAGATTCACAAAGGCACTCACACACCCATTCACAGGCACTCACATACCCACTCACAGACTCATACAGCCACTCCCACATCCACCCATAGACCCATACAGCCAGTCATACACCCACTCACCGACCTATACAGTTACCTACACACTCATTCTCAAAGTTTATAGGTTACAGTTAGGAAACAAAAATAAAAAAACCCATAGAAATTCACAGAAAAATACAAAGGTTACAGGGATGTTATAGTTAGAAATTGAATTTAACAAAACCTTAGAAATTCACAGAAAAAAACAAAGGTAACAGGGACGTTATAGCTAAGAAATAGAATTTAAAAAACTGAAATTCACTGAAAAAAAAATCAAAGGTTACAAGGATATTAAAGTTGGGCTCAGATTTAACCCATTGAAATTTAGCAGTGTTGTTACCTGAGCTAACTATAACTTATGCCCCTGCAATGCACTGCTTATGACCTCAAATATTATATCACTCATGACATGGTCAGTGCCTTTACTGATGATATCACTAATGACATCTCAAATAACATCAATGATAACATCACTGATGACATAATCCACAGAATGATTCACACGTCCACTCACACCCCATAGAATGTCTCATACACCCACTGCCACTCCCACACAACCACTCACATACTTATTTACAGACCTATACAAGCCCTCACATACCCACTCACTAATCAATAGAGCCACAAACACATCCACTCACTCATACAGCTACTCACACAACCACTAACTCACCCATACACCCACTCATGCATCCACTCACTCACCCATAGTCACTCACAGACTGGGTCAGTCACTCATACAGCTACTCACACACCTACTCACTCAACCATATAGTCACTCATACAGCCACCCACTCACCCATACAGTTACTCACACACCTACTCACTTATACTTCTACCTACACATGTACTCACTCACCTATACAGTCACTAACATAAGCACACACTCACCCATACAACCACTCTCACATTTACTCACTCACACTCACAGTCACTCACACACCCACTCACTCACTCACCTATACAACACATATACACACACTCTCACTTGTAGAGCCATGCTCACATCACATCACTCACCTATACAATCTTTCACATACCCACTCACTCACCCATACACCATTGACATACCCACTCACGCACCCACATAGTCATGAACAGCCACTCATTCACTCATATAGCCACTCACACACCCACTCACACCCCAATACAGCCACTCACTCACCGATACAACCACTCACACACCCATAGGGCCACTCAGACACTTACTCACATATTGATACAACCAGTCACACAGCCACTCAGATAATATGTGGTACAAATAGTATCACTCATTAGTAGTACACACATTTTACTAATTTAACTTTTGTAGTATCTTACTATATATCTTTAACACTCAGAAACCTCAAGAAAACATTCACAATCACTGGATGATGTAATCAGTGGTGTAATTTGAGATGTCATCAGTGATGTCACTGACCATGTCATGAGTGATGTAATATGTGAGGTCATGAGCATTGCATTGCGGGGCACAAGTTATAGTTAGCTCATGTACCTATAACTGCTGAATTTATATATATATATATATATATATTACCTACTGGTGTTCGCCAGTAGGTAGTTATATTTAGGACCTAGTTTCCTTAGGAAAAGCTTTTTTTGTTTGGCCAATATCTTTGGCGCCGTTTGATGAATCTTCACGAAATTTTCAAAACTAATGTGGCGCTCCGGTGAGCTCCTGTCTTGAAAGTTTTGGGGTGATTCGTCAAGCGAGGGTCAAGAAAAATGGGGGGTCCAAAAACATGCTTTCTCCATGTTAATTTCCATAGGAAACTTTAGACACGGCTACAGTCCGAACTGCTGAACTGAATTACACTAAACTTGGCAAAAAGGTAGCTTTTGGGCCAGAAAGCACTCTCTTCATTAAATGCTTTAAATCCCTTCAGTAGTTCCTGAGAAATTCATATTAAAAAAAATATTAGTATCTGGTGGGCAAGGTGGATCCACGAACCCTCCCGAGCACGAGGTTGTCTCTGATTGGCTGCCAACATTTCAAAGCAGAACGTGTTGGAAGCCATATTGTGACTCGGTTGAACTGAGTCACAAGCAAAAAGGTAAAAATGTTCCCCCATGGTGTCCCAGGGACCGCTGGCTCCCCGGGGTATTCCTTTATTATGGGTGGGGGGCCTCGCGGGCTTCCACAAGCTCCTGGGACCACCACCTTCCCTGGGTTTCAATTTTTAAAAAGAAGTGTGAGGGGGCTCCTGCCCCCCATACTGCCCCGGTGACCACCTCCTCCCCAGGGGATACATAAATTAAGGGCATGGGGTCCATTGCATACCCCCAGCCCCGGGGAACACCACCTCCCCGGGGCTTTAAACTTAATGGGGCAAAGGTCGTGCGGACCCCCTTCAGGAGCCGTTCTTGGCACCGGGTTATAGGGTGGCTTTAAAAAGAGCCCTTGTTTTCATTATGACTCTGTTTGAGCTACATGTTAGTGCGGACGCACAGCTTAAGGTTGTTGAGAAATACTCTGTTTCCTTCATCTGTGAAGTGAACTCCATCACTTCTGTAGATGTCATCCATATCAAAACATAGATTTTTGTTATGGATGGAGCCCATCCTATGGTCTCTGAGGTAAGCAGAAACAGCTTTATTGACATTCATCCTAGCTTTCTCAATTTGTCGACAGAATTGATTTGACCACTTCCATTTCTGTCTTTGGCATAAATTATAAAGTATACAAAGATAGTGTGAGGGAAAAGCAACATCAATTGTGCAAAGGTATCCTTCATTAGCATTTCCAGACCTACCCCAGTCAATGTGCCTAAGTCATTGCAACCATAGTGCACAACTATGATGTCAGGGGGTTGGAGATGCAAAAAGGTTTTAACCAAAGGCATCAATTGGTGCCACTTTAATTCTCACTGTGCAATCCATTTAATATCCACATTTTGCAAACCTAGGTCTTTGTCAATACCTCTGTGTTCAGCATCCTTTGCACCAGAAAATATAGCTGTGCCCCACAATCCAGACTTGTAAGCATCTTGAAGGAATGCCTGGAAGGAATGAAAAGATGTCTGTAGCTCAGGTAGTCAGTTGGCAGAATGAGAGGTATCTAAAATGGTGGAGAATGAGAGGTATCTAAAATGGTGGAGAAGATGCTGTTTTTGAAAAAGCTGATAAGTGATTGCCTGTTTATTAGCATTGTGCACTCAAAAATAGGATGCATGTTATTTTGCTCAAGAAGCATGTTTCTGATT
Source organism: Calotriton arnoldi (assembly GCA_963921515.1). Lineage (NCBI taxonomy): Eukaryota > Metazoa > Chordata > Amphibia > Caudata > Salamandridae > Calotriton > Calotriton arnoldi. The sequence goes on along the minus strand of CAWUFW010000846.1, from coordinate 2,319,235 downwards.
GGTTATAGAAAAATGTTTGAAAGGTACGGTAGAAAGGATAAGCTAATATTTTGCAAAAGTCAACCACACCTGCTATTTGCTTTAGTAAGCTAGTGTGCTGAACTTGAAAATATGGTGAACTTGCGACCTTCTGGTAGAGTTCAATGTTGCTGAAAGTGTTACTATGGAAACTAGGATTAAGGAGAATGGGGGAAGGGTTGAAACTTAACTGTGGTTTGATAATATGAAATGGTAACTTATATATAAGTGATATGCTGCTACCGTAGGTTTTCCTAAATAAGTACCATGTTAAGAAGTGGTGTGATGTTAAAAAGTAATACTACTATTATTGGAAATAGGTTTTTGAACTCCCGTAAGGGTTCGCAGCTCTATTGGGACGCTACACTCCGGCACCGTAAGATTTAGAAAGGGTTAACATGTCTAACTAAAAGAAATGTGTTACACAATTTAAAGTAATGTAGAAAGCAATTTGATTTGTTACTTAGATTTATTTGTGTGGAGAAAGAAAGGGAAAGTTTGCCATTATTGGTTTTACCTTGTTGAGAGTAGTGCATTACATTTATTTTGTGAGAAAGAAAATCTTTTATGAGTTTCTGAAATTTCATTTTCTGCAATACTATTACAGAGGGGAGTTACACATATGTAAGGTGTGTTATGTATTATGTAGTAGTGCTTCACTCTTTGTAGTGATATTTTTAGATTTGAAAAGCATTATTTTCAAAGTTTTGAAATTATTAGAGACGTGTGATGTTTGAAATATATTACGAAATGTACAGATTCGTATTGTAGTTTGTTTTATTCTACTGAAATGATGATTGAAATAGTTTGTGCATAGTAATATGTGTACATTGGTAGATGGATTAGTGGTTATGGTAGTTTGTATAAGTTTGTGGAAAGCTACAGATGAAGTATGCCGCATAATTTTAGGTGTCTCTTTGAAATGGGAAGTGCCATCTGTCAAGTTTTAAGGTCTGCATGGTCTTGTGACTGAGGTATGTCTGTACTTGGACATGTAATTTCATACGTATCATGCATCTGAAGATGTTAGACGTATAAAACACTGGTACACACTTATATTTATGTCTCTTTTCTATATGATACCACAAGGAAAACGTACAGAGACATGCATGCATGCTTTCAGGAATGTGGTGAGACTTCTAACAGAGACATGTGAAAAGTTTTTGTTTATATTTGGCTAGGACCAACACTGTGAGTAGTCACTGAATAGTGAAGCTGCAAGAGAAAAGTGAGGTTTAAGACATGTTGGCAGAGTGATTAGTGATTAGGCTATTTTGTATGAGTGTGTGGAAAGGTACACTTCAAGTACGCCATATAAATTTAGGTATCTGCTTGAAATGGGAAATGCAGTCTGTGACGTTGAAAGAATTGCATGGAGTTGTGACTGAGGTATGTCTGTACTTACACATTATTAGATATTGAGCAATTAGAACAGTTACCTTTTTCCGTAGGAGACACTGATTCAGCTCTGTGGTTAATACATGGTGTTATTTCACTGCGCATCTCACTTTTTCTGTTCACGCACTGCATGAAACACTACCCAATTGGTAGATATGAACCCCTTGGCAATAATTATATTCATGAATTATGGTCGCTAACGTTCACCTATAGATGTCAGCGCGCGGAAAGGGAAGTTTTTCTTACAGGGGAGGACTGCGATTGTACAGTAGGACATTCCCTAGTATGCAAACAAATTAAGTTACAGGGGGCTTGTATCTTTTCGGATGCTAATCTAGCTTGTTTTTTAAAAGGTATTTGGGTCCCAGCTAATATTCCTGCACTTAGTTTGCTTTGTAATGGCAGTTATCTTATTTTGAATAACCACGACTGCTGTGGCTTACGGGCTGGTGTCCCGTATATAGTCACTATTTGTCAACGAGTTACATTTTGCAGCAACGTCCTGCTTCCGCCCCACATGGCATTGTAGATAGTTCCATTTGGCCTTCAATTTCAACTTTGAAAACAGATTTCAACAAACTAGGAAGGCTCAAAGCGCTATTGTTTCAACAAGAAGTCTCTCTCACATCGGCTCGAGAGACCTTCGAATTGCAGGCGGCGAGAACCGCAAGTGAGGTAAACTAATTGCTAAACACGAATCTCCCACTCCATTTTGGAGAATTAATATATCAAATATTTAATGCATCTGATATGGAAGGCCTCGCTCACTTTTTGAAACTTGTGGGATCTGGCCTTGTTTCTTCCTTTGAGACTATTTTTGCAGTAATAGCAGCCTTTATTCATTCTATTTTTTCCAACGCCTTTGGAGTGTTTCCCCTGTTGCTCCTGTTGATTTGCGGCGTGCTGGTTCTTATACTGTTGCTTCGCAATGGCTGCCCAATTTGTGGAACTGCCAGGCCCGGTCCAGTTGCAGTTCTACCGTGATCGGATGTGGCAGCTTTTTGGTTCTATGCCGGTGAGGTCCTTTGCCATCGACTATTGGCTGACCTTCCGCTATGCCTACTTCACCTGCGTGCAACCTGTGTTCCACCGCCTCCGGTGCCCCTTTCAATGGGCCCTGGATGTCTGCCTGTCCAATAGCACACGAGCCACCCCGGATTACGATCTGCTAATGGGTCCCTTAAAGGCCCATGACCAGGAATGTGCCATGAGTAGATGCCTGTTGTGCGATCCTTTGCTTGGACCAAAGGCAGAATTAAGTACCTGCGCCTGTGCGCAGCGCCTGATTACTCAGAGTTTCATCGAAGTTGATGCAGGTTGCCCAGCAATGCTCCTAAGAGCCTCTGGATATGAGAAGCACGTGTATTCGTTTGATCTCACCAACTAGATGGCAAACGTTTTTGCAATGGAAGGGACAGACAACATTCTGGAGTTCATGGCATTCCGCTTTTCCCGCAACGTTTTGGTCACTGACGACGACATGTAAATGGATGGGTTTTTCAGCCACTAATTGGCAAAATGTTGTCTTTCCAAACAATATAGTCTTGAAATTAGAAATTGTTTGGGGCCTTACTGCCAATCTCAATTGGACTCCGACTAAGACGCCTTGCCTTTGCTTATCTCTGATTTCTGATTCTACATATGGCTAACTCCCTGGCCAAGGGTAGGGTGTCACATGGCCCATAGGGACATTGTTGTTTTTCACTAAGTTAGCATGGACACTTTGAAGCTTGCCTGTTGCTTTTGCCCATGTTACTACACATCTTTATTTTTGCAATATTTCACATGAGAACTCATCGCTGTGTTTGCTCTCTGCAAGTTCCTGGGATTTTGAGTGAACATTATGTGCAAGGTCGAACAACAATGGCCCTTGTTATTTTGTTCTGGCCAGATCTTAGCCCTTAGAGAAAACATACTGATGCAGCTGTTGTCTGGACAGTTTACTTGGGTTTTTTAGTAGTGTACATGAAGAGTTGCGACATACTTGTTGAAGGACCTTTCCAGGGAGAAGACCTATCACGTATATATACGATCTATAGGCTAAGATATGGGGTCTGCTGACAAAGCCCAGAGATCTTGTATTATATAATAATACTTCTTCTTAGCAAGAGGAGGGAGGTTAGGAACCATAGTCTTTTTCTTCATTGTCTTTTTGTGATGTCATCTTCCTTCATGATGTATGGACTTGCTGCTATGCTGACTATATTTCTATTAGGCATTTTCCTGCTTGTTGTGGCACGTATACTGCTTGTTAGGGCACGCTAGTTAAAATAAATATTTTAAACTGTTTTGTTTCTCTGTCAGATGTAATTGTGGACAAGTACAACAGTGTGAGTGAAAGGGTGTGCCTTGTTACCGCGATTCCTGAGAGATCTGGGAGTGTTGTGTTCTGGGGTGTCTAATGATTTGTTTATCAGGGAATTGGGTAGGAGAGCAAGTGAGACACTATAGCTAGTCGGTCCTGGGTTCGTGGGTATTAAGGTGGTAGGAAGACCCAGTCCCTATACAACAAGGTCCCATGCTCCTGCACATAGTTCTGTATTTGTGCAGAATGCCTGCAACAATGCTAGACCTATAAAACACAGGTATACATCTATTTGTATGTTTCTTTTATATATGATGGCACTAACAAAAGGCACAGACACATCACATGCCTGCATGCTTTCAGGAATATCGTGAGAGTTACACTAGAGGCATGCTAAGGGTTCTTGCTTTATATTTGGTTAGACCCAACACTGAGCAGTCGCTGCATAGTGAAGCTGCAAGATAAAAGTGAGGTTTAATACATGCTGGCAGAGGGATTCTTTCACCAAAGTTGGTGCAGGTAGTACTGTTATGTCTAGACACATGTTTCTGGGTTTAGCCCTTTATCAGTAGCAGTGGTCGAAGTGGGGGAAAAAAAAGTAGGGGAACTGTGAGCGGAGAATCAGAGGGTGGGAATAACCCAATGATTGGAACAGTGGGCGGAGTGAGAGGTGTGACCAGAATGCGCAAAACATCAAAAAATTTTGTATTTGTTTGGCATTTCACTGACCAGTTACAGGTTATTATGTTATTTAATTCAATCAATGGATACACATATTTAAGGTTTAATATGAGTTATTGACATTAAAAAACATTCACAAAATGGGATATGTTTCTCATTATAGAATGTCCCAAATATGCTTAAAAGTGGGCGTACAAGCAATTTGTCTCCGAGCCATGGAGTTTCTGTCATCAGCACTTCTCCTCCCTTTTTCCACAAGAGCAGTTCAAACATGAATGGCAAAATATCCTAGTTTGCAAATGTTTTTTGTATATAATTATGGCTCTGCCATATTTGCCACATAATACAACATGTGCTGCATAATCTGACAGTTGTAACTAATAAATTGTTTGTAGTGCAATTAAAAGTTAGAAAATATGTGACTTGTGTTGCTGCGAAGTGGACGGCCCTTTGCAAAGGTTGACTGATCACCTTTCTCACTGCTGCATTTGTATGTTAATCTGGTACTAATAAGGCAAAATCTTTCCAGAGACTGTTAGCATGTATAAAGATGTCAAAATTATAAAGTATCAGAATATATACTGCATTACGCTGCATCCTTTTTGTGCTGCATAATTTAGTCAACACTGTGGCATAAATTTGTCCTCCTTTGCTGCATAATTCCAGTGTCCCCAAAGCAGGCAGCACATGTTAAAGTGCTTGTGCATGAAGCAGACAGACTGTGAAGTTTGCGTACTTAGTTTGGTGTGCGTGCAAATCCTGTATTGCTGATCCCTGGTGAGTTGCAGCTGCTACTGCTGAAAAAAGGCCAATGGAGGTACCAATGGGTGATGCGGACTGGCCTCAAGGGCAGAACCGGCTTTAGCGCTTGTGGCTCCCTGTGCAACAATGTTTGTTGGTGCCCCCAATGACCACCTCTGCCATGGATTCCGTCGCTACCACTCTTTAACAGTGCCCTTAAGTCTCCATAACCACACTCTCTCTCTCAGATGCATTTAATTTGATTTACAGTGCCATTCTTACCAGTGTAGGAAAGTCTGAGCACTTTAGATGACACACTACACAGAGACAATCATTTATATGTGTGTAAATCACTGTATGGCAAATGTTACATTAGACAAAGGAGTACAAGGTGTAGGAGTCACATGACAACCATATTAATAGGCAGTATAGTTCAACAGTGATTGGTCTGAAGAAACACAAACTCAGAGTTTTAAACGTAATACCATGTTTGGGGGTTCTCTTTAATAATCAGAATTGATTTCTATTCAAATGTACACTTTTTGCAACATTGGTTAATCACATACTGGGGGAAAAAACTATAACACTATAATTTATACTTTGCAGTTTGCATGCAGCTCTTAGATGACAGTTAATAGCTCACTGTTCTATGTTAGGATGTTAATTTATTAAATGCAAGTAACCAAAGATCTCTCTGCCAAAAGCAGTAACCCACTGACCTATTTACATTATGGCACTTTGTGATCTGCATGGCACATGTTCTTTGCAGCATGCACATTAATCCTCTGCGCTACCTTTCCATGAGTCAAAAGTTCCACTAGACAAAACTCTGATCTCTCTGTAGGAAAAACATTAATCAACTGAGTTATCATAACATTGTTATTGTTGCCGAAAATTGCTGGAGGCCAGGAAGGAGGCAGCAAGTGCTTTTAAAGTCATAATATAGTTGAAAGCACGATGCCCCCACCCAAAGTCAGCGCCCGGTGCGGTCATACCAGTCGCACCGCCCTAAAGCCGCCACTTCTCATGGGTCCTGTGACCTCAGGGACAGAGTCACTGTTGCTCTAGGGTGTACTGTTTCATTAGCCTGCCCGCAAGACTGGAGGTGAACTTCAGTATGGATTGTTTTGGACAGGCTTTCAAGGTTAACCACACTTGCCCCCAGTGGGGTCCACCTTCTGCTGCTAAGACACAAGGGCTTGTAAGGTCTTGCGGGGCCTTCTAAGGTCTAGCATGAAAATGTGCTCCATCAGGAGAGTGGTCTGGGGGACTGCTTATGAAGGCTGAACCTGGTTCCCCAGTTTCAAATTTGGCAGCTCTGACCACAGTGCCACATCTTCTCCCCCACTGAACACCATACTGCCCCATTGAGAGAAATTTGCACTGTCTTCAGCTACAGCCCAATTGTGCCCCACTATAAACACCTGGATGCGCCGCAATTCAAATTACGCACTAGACTAGAGCAATATGCTGCCTAAAAAAATATAACAACTACCTGAAAAAGTAAACACTCATAGGGAATACAAGATTAAGTAAAGCATGTGAAATGTATACAGGAACAACATGGGGGTACTTTAATGCTTTTACACTCACTATTCAGAAATCAGTGAGTGCTTTTGCCTAAAAAGTTAAGGACATGACTACAGGGCCCGAATGGGACCCATTTCAATTTCCATTGCTTATATCCTTATAAAACGTAAGCAGTATGGTTTAAAAAGACTACATCCGTGAACACGAAGCTGCGGTACACATTTTGTTTTCCAATCCACTCATCAATCAGGCATTGCAGTAGCTCCAGGATTGGTACACTTCCCCATCCGGGGAAAACAATGCTGTTCAAAGAAAGACAAGAAAACAAAAGTAGCGCTTCACTGAAACTCTGTAAAGTGACACTGATGTGTTTGGGTGTGAATAAAATCTACCTGATCACTTAGCGACCACTCTGTCTTGATTTATTTAGTTAGTTAGTTACTTTTCATATCTTTAACCTTTTATTCTTGAGGTTGCTCTTTGGGTAGAAAAATGTCAGTAAAATACGACATTTCCAGCAAAAGTGTTTTTCTTTTTTGGATCCATTTCCCAAGGGAGCAAACACACAAAAGGAGGAAAAGAGGGTGAGAACCGTTTCTTGAAGTCACAGTTTTCAGTAAGTGAGGAGAAGCTAGACAGAAACAGAGGGAATAAGAGGAAGAAAGAGACGGGGAGGTAGCTGTCAGTGGCAGAGCAGAAGTGGACACTGTCCTTGTCTTCTCTGGCCAAGAAGGAAAAGACAGATAACTTTTCCGCCCGTCCGCGAACGGCCACGAAGGCTAAGCCTTATCTGTAGGCCGTGGTTATTTCTGCCGTCTCGGGACACATGTTTAAAATAAAAAAGTTGGGTAACGGAATGTACTGATTTAAAGAAGTTGGGGCACACCGTACCCTGCCGATCCCGCCCACTTTTACCACTGATCAGTAGAGAGTAAAAGTAGTAGGGAGCAGAGAAAAGTCATCAGGGGTTGCTGAAATGGTGCCGAAGTTTTCACAGGTCACAGTACCTCTTCACAGGCACACAGATGCATCCCAGGAGAGCTCGTGAGGTCGTTTGCTCAAGGAAGCCTTTTAAACACAAGGGGGGAGGGAGCACACTGCCTCCCATCTCAGCACAGTACACCCCATTGCATCCTGGTAAATGCAGTCTGCTTACTTTCAAAGTTGCTGTAGTCTTTCCCCAAAGTTGGTGCAGGTAGTGCTGTTATCTCTAGGCACGTGTTTCTGAGTTTAGCCCTTCATCAGTAGAGAGGAAAAGTAGTAGGGAGCAGAGAAAAGTTATCAGGGGTTGCTGAAATGGTGCCCAAGTCTTCAAGGATCACAATGCCTCTCAACAGGCACACAGGTGCATCCCAGGAGGGCTCATCAGCTCGTTCACTCAAGGAAGCCTTTTAAACACAAGGGGGGAGGGAGCACAGTGCCTCTCATCTTAGCACAGTTCACCTCATTGCATTGTGGTAAATGCAGTATGCTTACTTTCAAAGTTGCTGTAGTCTTTTACCAAAGTTGGTGCAGGTAGTGGTGTTATGTCTAGACACATGTTTCTGGGTTTAGCCCGTCATCAGTACAGAGCAAAAGTAGTAGGGAGCAGAGAAAAGTCATCAGGGCTGCTGAAATGGTGCCCAAGTCTTCACAGGTCACAGTACCTCTCCACAGGCACACAGGTGCATTCCAGGAGAGCTTGTGAGGTCGTTCACTCAAGGGAGCCTTTTAAACACAAGGGGGGAGGGAGCACACTGCCTCTCATCCCAGCACAGTTCACCCCATTGCATCCTGGTAAATGCAGTACGCTTTCAAAGTTGCTGTAGTCTTTCACGAAAGTTGGTGGAGGTAGTGCTGTTATCTCTAGACACCTGTTTCTGGGTTTAGCCCTTCATCAGTAGAGAGCAAAAGTAGCAGGGAGCAGAGAAAAGTTATCAAGGGTTGCTGAAATGGTGCCCAAGTCTTCACATGTCACAATACCTCTCAACAGGCACACAGGTACATGCCAGAAGAGCTCATCAGCTCGTTGGCTCAAGGGAGCCTTTTAAACACAAGGGGGCATTTCAGCAACCCCTGATGACTTTTTTCTGCTGTGAACTACTTTTTGCTCTCTACTGATGAAGGGCTAAACCCAGAAACAGGTGTATAGAGATAACAGCACTACCTGCACCATCTTTGGTGAAAAAGTGCAGTAACTTTGAAAGTAAGCGTACTGCATTTACCAGAATGCAATGGGGAGAACTGTGCTGGGATCAGAGGCAGTGTGTTCCCTCCCCCTTTGTGTTTAAAAGGCTCACTTGAGTGAACGACCTCACAAGCTCTCCTGGAATGCACCTGTGTGCCTGTGGAGAGGTACTGTGACCTCTCCAGTTGGTAGAATGAGAGGTATCTAAAATGGTGGAGAAGATGCTGTTTTTGAAAAAGCTGATAAGTGATTGCCTGTTTATTAGCATTGTGCACTCAAAAATAGGATGCATGTTATTTTGCTCAAGAAGCATGTTTCTGATTGGTTATAGAAAAATGTTTGAAAGGTACGGTAGAAAGGATAAGCTAATATTTTGCAAAAGTCAACCACACCTGCTATTTGCTTTAGTAAGCTAGTGTGCTGAACTTGAAAATATGGTGAACTTGCGACCTTCTGGTAGAGTTCAATGTTGCTGAAAGTGTTACTATGTAAACTAGGATTAAGGAGAATGGGGGAAGGGTTGAAACTTAACTGTGGTTTGATAATATGAAATGGTAACTTATATATAAGTGATATGCTGCTACCGTAGGTTTTCCTAAATAAGTACCATGTTAAGAAGTGGTGTGATGTTAAAAAGTAATACTACTATTATTGGAAATAGGTTTTTGAACTCCCGTAAGGGTTCGCAGCTCTATTGGGACGCTACACTCCGGCACCGTAAGATTTAGAAAGGGTTAACATGTCTAACTAAAAGAAATGTGTTACACAATTTAAAGTAATGTAGAAAGCAATTTGATTTGTTACTTAGATTTATTTGTGTGGAGAAAGAAAGGGAAAGTTTGCCATTATTGGTTTTACCTTGTTGAGAGTAGTGCATTACATTTATTTTGTGAGAAAGAAAATCTTTTATGAGTTTCTGAAATTTCATTTTCTGCAATACTATTACAGAGGGGAGTTACACATATGTAAGGTGTGTTATGTATTATGTAGTAGTGCTTCACTCTTTGTAGTGATATTTTTAGATTTGAAAAGCATTATTTTCAAAGTTTTGAAATTATTAGAGACGTGTGATGTTTGAAATATATTACGAAATGTACAGATTCTTATTGTAGTTTGTTTTATTCTACTGAAATGATGATTGAAATAGTTTGTGCATAGTAATATCTGTACATTGGTAGATGGATTAGTGGTTATGGTAGTTTGTATAAGTTTGTGGAAAGCTACAGATGAAGTATGCCGCATAATTTTAGGTGTCTCTGAAATGGGAAGTGCCATCTGTCAAGTTTTAAGGTCTGCATGGTCTTGTGACTGAGGTAAGTCTGTACTTGGACATGTAATTTCATACGTATCATGCATCTGAAGATGTTAGACGTATAAAACACTGGTACACACTTATATTTATGTCTCTTTTCTATATGATACCAGAAGGAAAACGTACAGAGACATGCATGCATGCTTTCAGGAATATGGTGAGACTTCTAACAGAGACATGTGAAAAGTTTTTGTTTATATTTGGCTAGGACCAACACTGTGAGTAGTCACTGAATAGTGAAGCTGCAAGAGAAAAGTGAGGTTTAAGACATGTTGGCAGAGCGATTAGTGATTAGGCTATTTTGTATGAGTGTGTGGAAAGGTACACTTCAAGTACGCCATATAAATTTAGGTATCTGCTTGAAATGGGAAATGCAGTCTGTGACGTTGAAAGAATTGCATGGAGTTGTGACTGAGGTATGTCTGTACTTACACATTATTAGATATTGAGCAATTAGAACAGTTACCTTTTTCCGTAGGAGACACTGATTCAGCTCTGTGGTTAATACATGGTGTTATTTCACTGCGCATCTCACTTTTTCTGTTCACGCACTGCATGAAACACTACCCAATTGGTAGATATGAACCCCTTGGCAATAATTATATTCATGAATTATGGTCGTAACGTTCACCTATAGATGTCAGCGCGCGGAAAGGGAAGTTTTTCTTACAGGGGAGGACTGCGATTGTACAGTAGGACATTCCCTAGTATGCAAACAAGTTAAGTTACAGGGGGCTTGTATCTTTTCGGCTGCTAATCTAGCTTGTTTTTTAAAAGGTATTTGGGTCCCAGCTAATATTCCTGCACTTAGTTTGCTTTGTAATGGCAGTTATCTTATTTTGAATAACCACGACTGCTGTGGCTTACGGGCTGGTGTCCCGTATATAGTCACTGTTTGTCAACGAGTTACATTTTGCAGCAACGTCCTGCTTCCGCCCCCACATGGCATTGTAGATAGTTCCTTTTGGCCTTCAATTTCAACTTTGAAAACAGATTTCAACAAACTAGGAAGGCTCAAAGCGCTATTGTTTCAACAAGAAGTCTCTCTCACATCGGCTCGAGAGACCTTCGAATTGCAGGCGGCGAGAACCGCAAGTGAGGTAAACTAATTGCTAAACACGAATCTCCCACTCCATTTTGGAGAATTAATATATCAAATATTTAATGCATCTGATATGGAAGGCCTCGCTCACTTTTTGAAACTTGTGGGATCTGGCCTTGTTTCTTCCTTTGAGACTATTTTTGCAGTAATAGCAGCCTTTATTCATTCTATTTTTTCCAACGCCTTTGGAGTGTTTCCCCTGTTGCTCCTGTTGATTTGCGGCGTGCTGGTTCTTATACTGTTGCTTCGCAATGGCTGCCCAATTTGTGGAACTGCCAGGCCCGGTCCAGTTGCAGTTCTACCGTGATCGGATGTGGCAGCTTTTTGGTTCTATGCCGGTGAGGTCCTTTGCCATCGACTATTGGCTGACCTTCCGCTATGCCTACTTCACCTGCATGCAACCTGTGTTCCACCGCCTCCGGTGCCCCTTTCAATGGGCCCTGGATGTCTGCCTGTCCAATAGCACACGAGCCACCCCGGATTACGATCTGCTAATGGGTCCCTTAAAGGCCCATGACCAGGAATGTGCCATGAGTAGATGCCTGTTGTGCGATCCTTTGCTTGGACCAAAGGCAGAATTAAGTACCTGCGCCTGTGCGCAGCGCCTGATTACTCAGAGTTTCATCGAAGTTGACGCAGGTTGCCCTGCAATGCTCCTAAGAGCCTCTGGATATGAGAAGCACGTGTATTCGTTTGATCTCACCAACTAGATGGCAAACGTTTTTGCAATGGAAGGGACAGACAACATTCTGGAGTTCATGGCATTCCGCTTTTCCCGCAACGTTTTGGTCACTGACGACGACATGTAAATGGATGGGTTTTTCAGCCACTAATTGGCAAAATGTTGTCTTTCCAAACAATATAGTCTTGAAATTAGAAATTGTTTGGGGCCTTACTGCCAATCTCAATTGGACTCCGACTAAGACGCCTTGCCTTTGCTTATCTCTGATTTCTGATTCTACATATGGCTAACTCCCTGGCCAAGGGTAGGGTGTCACATGGCCCATAGGGACATTGTTGTTTTTCACTAAGTTAGCATGGACACTTTGAAGCTTGCCTGTTGCTTTTGCCCATGTTACTACACATCTTTATTTTTGCAATATTTCACATGAGAACTCATCGCTGTGTTTGCTCTCTGCAAGTTCCTGGGATTTTGAGTGAACATTATGTGCAAGGTCGAACAACAATGGCCCTTGTTATTTTGTTCTGGCCAGATCTTAGCCCTTAGAGAAAACATACTGATGCAGCTGTTGTCTGGACAGTTTACTTGGGTTTTTTAGTAGTGTACATGAAGAGTTGCGACATACTTGTTGAGGGACCTTTCCAGGGAGAAGACCTATCACGTATATATACGATCTATAGGCTAAGATATGGGGTCTGCTGACAAAGCCCAGAGATCTTGTATTATATAATAATACTTCTTCTTAGCAAGAGGAGGGAGGTTAGGAACCATAGTCTTTTTCTTCATTGTCTTTTTGTGATGTCATCTTCCTTCATGATGTATGGACTTGCTGCTATGCTGACTATATTTCTATTAGGCATTTTCCTGCTTGTTGTGGCACGTATACTGCTTGTTAGGGCACGCTAGTTAAAATAAATATTTTAAACTGTTTTGTTTCTCTGTCAGATGTAATTGTGGACAAGTACAACAGTGTGAGTGAAAGGGTGTGCCTTGTTACCGCCATTCCTGAGAGATCTGGGAGTGTTGTGTTCTGGGGTGTCTAATGATTTGTTTATCAGGGAATTGGGTAGGAGAGCAAGTGAGACACTATAGCTAGTCGGTCCTGGGTTCGTGGGTATTAAGGTGGTAGGAAGACCCAGTCCCTATACAACAAGGTCCCATGCTCCTGCACATAGTTCTGTATTTGTGCAGAATGCCTGCAACAATGCTAGACCTATAAAACACAGGTATACATCTATTTGTATGTTTCTTTTATATATGATGGCACTAACAAAAGGCACAGACACATCACATGCCTGCATGCTTTCAGGAATATCGTGAGAGTTACACTAGAGGCATGCTAAGGGTTCTTGCTTTATATTTGGTTAGACCCAACACTGAGCAGTCGCTGCATAGTGAAGCTGCAAGATAAAAGTGAGGTTTAATACATGCTGGCAGAGGGATTCTTTCACCAAAGTTGGTGCAGGTAGTACTGTTATGTCTAGACACATGTTTCTGGGTTTAGCCCTTTATCAGTAGCAGTGGTCGAAGTGGGGGAAAAAAAAGTAGGGGAACTGTGAGCGGAGAATCAGAGGGTGGGAATAACCCAATGATTGGAACAGTGGGCGGAGTGAGAGGTGTGACCAGAATGCGCAAAACATCACAATTTTTAGTATTTGTTTGGCATTTCACTGACCAGTTACAGGTTATTATGTTATTTAATTCAATCAATGGATACACATATTTAAGGTTTAATATGAGTTATTGACATTAAAAAACATTCAGAAAGTGGGATATGTTTCTCATTATAGAATGTCCCAAATATGCTTAAAAGTGGGCGTACAAGCAATTTGTCTCCGAGCCATGGAGTTTCTGTCATCAGCACTTCTCCTCCCTTTTTCCACAAGAGCAGTTCAAACATGAATGGCAAAATATCCTAGTTTGCAAATGTTTTTTGTATATAATTATGGCTCTGCCATATTTGCCACATAATACAACATGTGCTGCATAATCTGACAGTTGTAACTAATAAATTGTTTGTAGTGCAATTAAAAGTTAGAAAATATGTGACTTGTGTTGCTGCGAAGTGGACGGCCCTTTGCAAAGGTTGACTGATCACCTTTCTCACTGCTGCATTTGTATGTTAATCTGGTACTAATAAGGCAAAATCTTTCCAGAGACTGTTAGCATGTATAAAGATGTCAAAATTATAAAGTATCAGAATATATACTGCATTACGCTGCATCCTTTTTGTGCTGCATAATTTAGTCAACACTGTGGCATAAATTTGTCCTCCTTTGCTGCATAATTCCAGTGTCCCCAAAGCAGGCAGCACATGTTAAAGTGCTTGTGCATGAAGCAGACAGACTGTGAAGTTTGCGTACTTAGTTTGGTGTGCGTGCAAATCCTGTATTGCTGATCCCTGGTGAGTTGCAGCTGCTACTGCTGAAAAAAGGCCAATGGAGGTACCAATGGGTGATGCGGACTGGCCTCAAGGGCAGAACCGGCTTTAGCGCTTGTGGCTCCCTGTGCAACAATGTTTGTTGGTGCCCCCAATGACCACCTCTGCCATGGATTCCGTCGCTACCACTCTTTAACAGTGCCCTTAAGTCTCCATAACCACACTCTCTCTCTCAGATGCATTTAATTTGATTTACAGTGCCATTCTTACCAGTGTAGGAAAGTCTGAGCACTTTAGATGACACACTACACAGAGACAATCATTTATATGTGTGTAAATCACTGTATGGCAAATGTTACATTAGACAAAGGAGTACAAGGTGTAGGAGTCACATGACAACCATATTAATAGGCAGTATAGTTCAACAGTGATTGGTCTGAAGAAACACAAACTCAGAGTTTTAAACGTAATACCATGTTTGGGGGTTCTCTTTAATAATCAGAATTGATTTCTATTCAAATGTACACTTTTTGCAACATTGGTTAATCACATATTGTGGAAAAAACTATAACACTATAATTTATACTTTGCAGTTTGCATGCAGCTCTTAGATGACAGTTAATAGCTCACTGTTCTATGTTAGGATGTTAACTTATTAAATGCAAGTAACCAAAGATCTCTCTGCCAAAAGCATTAACCCACTGACCTATTTACATTATGTGCACTTTGTGATCTGCATGGCACATGTTCTTTGCAGCATGCACATTAATCCTCTGCGCTACCTTTCCATGAGTCAAAAGTTCCACTAGACAAAACTCTGAACTCTCTGTAGGAAAAACATTAATCAACTGAGTTATCATAACATTGTTATTGTTGCCGAAAATTGCTGGAGGCCAGGAAGGAGGCAGCAAGTGCTTTTAAAGTCATAATATAGTTGAAAGCACGATGCCCCCACCCAAAGTCAGCGCCCGGTGCGGTCATACCAGTCGCACCGCCCCTAAAGCCGCCACTTCTCATGGGTCCTGTGACCTCAGGGACAGAGTCACTGTTGCTCTAGGGTGTACTGTTTCATTAGCCTGCCCGCAAGACTGGAGGTGAACTTCAGTATGGATTGTTTTGGACAGGCTTTCAAGGTTAACCACACTTGCCCCCAGTGGGGTCCACCTTCTGCTGCTAAGACACAAGGGCTTGTAAGGTCTTGCGGGGCCTTCTAAGGTCTAGCATGAAAATGTGCTCCATCAGGAGAGTGGTCCGGGGTACTGCTTATGAATGCTGAACCTGGTTCCCCAGTTTCAAATTTGGCAGCTCTGACCACAGTGCCACATCTTCTCCCCCACTGAACACCATACTGCCCCATTGAGAGAAATTTGCACTGTCTTCAGCTATAGCCCAATTGTGCCCCACTATAAACACCTGGATGCGCCGCAATTCAAATTACGCACTAGACTAGAGCAATATGCTGCCTAAAAAATATAACAACTACCTGAAAAAGTAAACACTCATAGGGAATACAAGATTAAGTAAAGCATGTGAAATGTATACAGGAACAACATGGGGGTACTTTAATGCTTTTACACTCACTATTCAGAAATCAGTGAGTGCTTTTGCCTGAAAAGTTAAGGACATGACTACAGGGCCCGAATGGGACCCATTTCAATTTCCATTGCTTATATCCTTATAAAACGTAAGCAGTATGGTTTAAAAAGACTACATCCGTGAACACGAAGCTGCGGTACACATTTTGTTTTCCAATTCACTCATCAATCAGGCATTGCAGTAGCTCCAGGATTGGTACACTTCCCCATCCGGGGAAAACAATGCTGTTCAAAGAAAGACAAGAAAACAAAAGTAGCGCTTCACTGAAACTCTGTAAAGTGACACTGATGTGTTTGGGTGTGAATAAAATCTACCTGATCACTTAGCGACCACTCTGTCTTGATTTATTTAGTTAGTTAGTTATTTTTCATATCTTTAACCTTTTATTCTTGAGGTTGCTCTTTGGGTAGAAAAATGTCAGTAAAATACGACATTTCCAGCAAAAGTGTTTTTCTTTTTTGGATCCATTTCCCAAGGGAGCAAACACACAAAAGGAGGAAAAAGAGGGTGAGAACCGTTTCTTGAAGTCACAGTTTTCAGTAAGTGAGGAGAAGCTAGACAGAAACAGAGGGAATAAGAGGAAGAAAGAGACGGGGAGGTAGCTGTCAGTGGCAGAGCAGAAGTGGACACTGTCCTTGTCTTCTCTGGCCAAGAAGGAAAAGACAGATAACTTTTCCGCCCGTCCGCGAACGGCCACGAAGGCTAAGCCTTATCTGTAGGCCGTGGTTATTTCTGCCGTCTCGGGACACATGTTTAAAATAAAAAAGTTAGGGAACGGAATGTACTGATTTAAAGAAGTTGGGGCACACCGTACCCTGCCGATCCCGCCCACTTTTACCACTGATCAGTAGAGAGTAAAAGTAGTAGGGAGCAGAGAAAAGTCATCAGGGGTTGCTGAAATGGTGCCGAAGTTTTCACAGGTCACAGTACCTCTTCACAGGCACACAGATGCATCCCAGGAGAGCTCGTGAGGTCGTTTGCTCAAGGAAGCCTTTTAAACACAAGGGGGAGGGAGCACACTGCCTCCCATCTCAGCACAGTACACCCCATTGCATCCTGGTAAATGCAGTATGCTTACTTTCAAAGTTGCTGTAGTCTTTCCCCAAAGTTGGTGCAGGTAGTGCTGTTATCTCTAGGCACGTGTTTCTGAGTTTAGCCCTTCATCAGTAGAGAGGAAAAGTAGTAGGGAGCAGAGAAAAGTTATCAGGGGTTGCTGAAATGGTGCCCAAGTCTTCAAGGATCACAATGCCTCTCAACAGGCACACAGGTGCATCCCAGGAGGGCTCATCAGCTCGTTCACTCAAGGAAGCCTTTTAAACACAAGGGGAGGGAGCACAGTGCCTCTCATCTTAGCACAGTTCACCTCATTGCATTGTGGTAAATGCAGTATGCTTACTTTCAAAGTTGCTGTAGTCTTTTACCAAAGTTGGTGCAGGTAGTGGTGTTATGTCTAGACACATGTTTCTGGGTTTAGCCCATCATCAGTACAGAGCAAAAGTAGTAGGGAGCAGAGAAAAGTCATCAGGGCTGCTGAAATGGTGCCCAAGTCTTCACAGGTCACAGTACCTCTCCACAGGCACACAGGTGCATTCCAGGAGAGCTTGTGAGGTCGTTCACTCAAGGGAGCCTTTTAAACACAAGGGGGGAGGGAGCACACTGCCTCTCATCCCAGCACAGTTCACCCCATTGCATCCTGGTAAATGCAGTACGCTTACTTTCAAAGTTGCTGTAGTCTTTCACGAAAGTTGGTGGAGGTAGTGCTGTTATCTCTAGACACCTGTTTCTGGGTTTAGCCCTTCATCAGTAGAGAGCAAAAGTAGCAGGGAGCAGAGAAAAGTTATCAAGGGTTGCTGAAATGGTGCCCAAGTCTTCACATGTCACAATACCTCTCAACAGGCACACAGGTACATGCCAGAAGAGCTCATCAGCTCGTTGGCTCAAGGGAGCCTTTTAAACACAAGGGGGCATTTCAGCAACCCCTGATGACTTTTTCTGCTGTGAACTACTTTTTGCTCTCTACTGATGAAGGGCTAAACCCAGAAACAGGTGTATAGAGATAACAGCACTACCTGCACCATCTTTGGTGAAAAAGTGCAGTAACTTTGAAAGTAAGCGTACTGCATTTACCAGAATGCAATGGGGAGAACTGTGCTGGGATCAGAGGCAGTGTGTTCCCTCCCCCTTTGTGTTTAAAAGGCTCCCTTGAGATAACGAGCTGACAAGCTCACCTGTGATGCACCTGTGTGCCTGTGGAGTGGTACTGTGACCTGTGAAGACTTGGGCACCATTTCAGCAACCCCGATGACTTTTTTCTGCTCTCAACTACTTTTTCCTCTCTACTCATGAAAGGCTAAACCCAGAAACATGTGTCTAGAGATAACAGTACTACCTGCACCAACTTTGGTGAAAAACTACAGCAACTTTGAAGTAAGCGTTTACCAGAATGCAATCACTGTGCTGTGATGATAGGCAGTGTGCACCCTCCCCCTTTGTATGTCTTTTAAATGTTGGTGTCTTCTTGAAATGGGAAGTACAGTCTATCAAGTTGAAAGGACTGCATGGAGTTGTGATTGAGGTATGTCTGTACTTGTACATGTATTTTCACACGTGTTATGCACCTGAAGATGCTAGACCTATAAAACAGAGGTATACATCTATTTGTATGTTTCTTTTATGTTTGATGGCACTAGCAAAAGGCACAGACACATGCCTGCATGCTTTGAGGAATATGGTGAAAGTTATGAAAGTGACATGCAAAGGGTTGCTGGTTCATATTTGGCTAGGCCCAAAATTCTGAGTAGTTGCTGAATAGTGAAGCTGCACGATAAAAGTCAGGTTTAAGACATGCTGGCCGAGGGATTAGTTATTAGGGTACATTCTATGAATCTGTGGAAAGGTACACTTGAAGTATGTCTTATAAATGTTGGTGTCTGCTTCAAATGGGAAGTGCAGTCTGTCAAGTTGAAAGGTCTGCATGGACTTGTGACTGAGTTATGTCTGTACTTGTACATGTATTTTCACATGTGTTATGCACCTGAAGATGCTAGACCTATAAATTACTGGTATACATCTATTTGTATGTTTCTTTTATGTTTCATGGCACTAGGAAAAGGCACAGACACATGCCTTCATGCTTTCAGGAATATGGTGAGACTTACAACAGAGACATGCGAAGGGTTGCTGCTTTATAGTTGGCTAGGCCCAACACTCTGAGTAGTCGCTGAATAGTGAAACTGCAAGATAAAGGTCAGGTTTAAGACATGCTGGGAGAGGGATTAGTCATTAGGCTATTTTGTATGAGTGTGTGGAAAAGTATCATTGGAGAATGCCATATAATTTTAGGTGTTTTCTTGGAATGGGAAGTGCAGTTTGTCAAGTTTAAAAGTCTACATTGTCTTCTGACTTAGGTATGTGTCTACTTGAAAACATATTCTCATATGTGTTGGGCATCTGAAGATCCTACACGTGTGTAGTACAGGTATACTACTATTTGTATGATGCATCTGCTAAAAGGTAGAGACGCATGCATGTATGTTTTCAACAATATGGTGAGAGTTACAAGAGTAACATTGCAAAGATTGCTGTTTTGAATTTGTGGAGTTCTCTTGCTTCTTCCTGCACTTCTCTTGATCCTTTGTGCATCCTTCTTATCTGTTTCTGCACCTCTTTTCCTTCTTTGTGCAGCCCTCTTTTCCCTTTCTGCAGCTCTTTTGCCTGTTTGCACACCTCTGTTACATATTTTTGCACTTGTCTTCCGTCTTTATGCACGTCACTTTCCTTTCTGTGCATCTCTTCATTCTTTATGCAGTTCTCTTGCCTCTTTGTGAATGTCTGTTGCTTCTTTCTGCACTTTTGTTCTCTTTCTACATCTTTCTTGCTTCTTTTGGCACTCATCTTGTCTCTTTTTGTATGCATGTTGTCTGTTTCTGCATCCCCTTTCTCTCTTTCTGCAGTTCTCTTTCCTCTTTGAGTATCTCTCTTTCCTTTTTCTGCAGCTGTCTTCCTTCTGTTTGCACCCTTCTTGTCTTTTTGTGCACACGTGTTCCCTGTTTTGCACTTTTCTTTCCTGTTTCTGCATCTGTCTTGTCTCTTTGTGCACCTCTCTTGCATGTTTGTGCACCTCTGTTGTTTATTTGTGCATCTTTTACTGTCCCTTTGTGCACGTTTGTTGCCTCTTTCTGTATGTCTTACATTTTTAGTTGCTGTGTTCTTCTTTGTGTATTTCTTTTTGGTGTTTCTAATTCTTTTGTCTTTCTCTCCCTTTCTTTCTCTTTAGCACCTTTTCTTCCTCTTTCTGGAGTTCTCTTGCTTGTTTCGATAGTTTTGTTCTTGTATTTGTAATAAAGAGAATAGCAATGTAATTGTAAGTAATTGTTTACTAGTTAATATGAATATTGATATGTTATTAATTTAAAATTGTTAATTCATGTAACAAATGATTGAAACTGTTCTTTGTTTTTTAGAAAATTATTTTGTTTGGATCACAAATTGAAGATGGCAAGAAAACATAAAAAGAGAAGACAACAAAAAAACAGATCTACTTAAACAAAAGTAAGAAGAGTGTATTAGAAAAACAGAAAAATGTTACCGAGGATAAAGTCTGTTCTGGTAAGAGCACTAAACACTTTCATAAGACAGTTGCAGAGACATTAAAGAACAGAGTAAAAATGAAAGAAAAAAAGAAAGTTTACAGCAAAGCAGAAGAAGACAAATCCCGCTAAAAAAACTGTTTTTGGAAAAACAACACATGGTAAAATAAGAGAAAAGCAATTTAAACACTTCGTATATGAATGTTTCGAAGTAGAGTAATTCAAAATGTATTAAAACATAGTAAGAAGTATAAAAAAAGATCAGCAGTGTATAAGGAAGAAGCAAGAAATTGAAAGTGTAGTAGATATTGCTTTTAAATTGAAACAAAAATTATTTATATTAATATTGAAGAGAATGAGAACATTGGATAAAACAATGGTGTTTATGAAGGAGAAAAGCAAAAGAAAAAGACTAGTTAATAGAAGTAACTTTTGTAAAACCTTTACTGGTCAATGGAAGCACACTTCCACTACTGAGCCTTTCTTTAATGAAGAAAGCTATTTTCAACTGAACACATTAATGCATGCAGTTGATACTAGTGGTCGATGCTATGAGATGAAAGATAGCGGTCCCATTTCTAAAGAAAAAATGGTTGTTAGGAGTGTGGAAGAAGTAATAGCTGAAGAAGTTCAAGGGAAGCATGCACAAGGTCCTGTATTTAAGTGGGATTGTAGCAGTATTTGCAGTATTCAACAGGAATCTATTGACATATTGCACATTTTTTTACAAGATTGTGCAAAAAAAGTCTTAAACAGAGGATTAAGATGTTACAAGAACTAGATCCATGTAAAATAAGAAAATATAGTAAGTTGCAGGGTCATTCTCTGGCTTGTCTTTAAAGAAAAGTGTGTAAAAGTACTTTCCATCATTTAAGAATGTTAGCAGTACACCACTCAGAAATGCAGAAGTTAGTAAAGAGAGTTTACTATATAAAAACTCCTGCATTCTGTTTAAGTGAAATGAACACAGCTCTTTTGCACGGTTCAGTTTCAGATGTACAAAAAGTTTGTGATGATATACAGTGTTGTTTTTTTGGTTCACAAGAGGAGTGTGGAGAAAGTGGGCGCTTGATAAGTGTAGGTGTTGAAGAACATGGGAAAGACATTAGTACTGATGACTTTGCAGAAGAAATTACAAAGTTCAAGACAGTTTCATGTGAAAAACCAAACTATGTTTGTATTTGTTGTCGACGTACTCATTATAGAAGTCAAACTAGGAATGCAGATTTATATTTAAAAGGTGAAAAGGAAAACAATGATAAGTGGCAGCAATTTGGTGTTTCTTTGTTGGTAGAAGGTCGGTTTCAGTTGGCTACTGATCAAGTTATTTGTGAATATTGTTTCAACAAATTAGAAGAGAACAAAATGCCAGATAGAGCAGTATATAACAACTTAGAGTTGGTAGCTATTCCTCCAGAACTGGCAGTTTTGAATGCATATGAGTCCATTCTTATTCAATCTGTGCACCCATTTCAGGCTATTGTTCGTATGGAGCCTAAAACAGATAAGCTGCCTCCAACAGATTTACAAAGAGGTCTAAAAGGAAGAGTTGTGTACTTACCTTTAGATTTTAAGAAAAATATGGAAACTGTTGTTGTAGACAGGGAGGAAAATGAGCCAGTAGTTATTCTAGTTAATGGTGTACCAACAAAGAGTCGACAAATATAGCAAGAGTTTGCAGATGTTAATAAAGTTCAAAAGGCTACATTATATCTGGTACAGAATAATATTTATTATAAGAATGTAAATGTTGATGAACAGGTAATATGCTTAGAAGATGATAACCCGCCGCAAAACGAATGGCGGAAACGGATTTGGGGGCCTGTAGCTGGACCCCCTCAATCCCAGGTGCAGGGACATGTACCCGTAGGGGGGCACCTGTGGTGACCCCCTATATATCCCTGCCCCAAGTGGCAGGCACCTCAGGGTTCCTGCCACGTATGGCAGGGATGTGTCTGCACCCTCTATTTTGCATTGTGCTGGGGGCTGCTGATCGCATCCCCACCACAACGCAAAATATAGGTGATGCGACTGCCATGGTGGCGGTCACATTGTGATTAGGAGTGTGGGGAGGCAGCCTCATTGGCGGGGGGTCCCAAATCCGCCGTCCGTCCGCTATCATAATCAGACCCTATGTTACTTCATATATAAACAAATCTGAAAAGACAGAAATGAAAGAAATGTGGAAGAAATTTCACAAGAGAAGAGTCTTAGCAAGAAATTGTACAGCTTTAGTTTGAAAATGCTTTCCCATCGAGAGATTGTATCCTATGAATGTTCAGATCGCTTGAGCTCTGCTAGTTTATATTCAAAGTCAAGAGGAATCATTTTGGTAAGTTTAGATCTTGCCTCCACACGAAATAGAGTTTTGAAAACATAACAAGAAATCGAATACTTAGCACTGAATGAACCAGAAAGTACAGATATTCATAAAACTAATATGTTGGATATGTACTATCCCAAAAGGAGTCCACATCTGGCATAGCTATGTCTATATGAAATACTTCAACAGTACAGCTTTTAAAGAAAAGTTATAGAAAATATAAAAGAAGAAAAATATGCAGTAATTGGATGTGACGGATGTTTAGTAAAACATGCCAAAGGAAATCTTGTTAACCACAGAAAACTCAGTTGCGAAGCTCCAGAGGGAATTTTTCTATTTAGCACTTCTGCAACTGTTCAAGCCCGTAGTGAAATAGAATTACTTGGAGATTTCGACTGCTATGAAGATTCTTTTAATGCAAGTAAAGATAGCATTCAATGCACAATTTTCCTAACATATCTACAAATGTTAAATGATGAGATTGAACAAGAAAGTACTATTGCAGCTGAAATAGCTAGAGACAGTTCTCAAGATAGTCAAAGTTCTGGTCCACTAAGTCAAGATCCACTGGGACAACTAATTATCAAAAATGAAGCAGCAATAGCCATGAATGAGGTAGAAACTGCAATGCAACAAGCACAACAGGATATTATTCCATTGGCAAAAGTTAGAAGAACAACTAAATATTGAACAAAAAGAATTATATCTACAAGTGACACAACAGACACAACATGGTTTGCTGTCTGAAAAAAAAGAATACCAATGTTCATCATTTAAACCTATTCTAATGTACATCAGTGATCAAGCTGGAACAGGAAAAAGTTTCTTAATTAAAGTTTTGACCAGTTATCTACAGAAAACTATAGAATCACATTTATTTTGTGTTGTAACAGCTCTAACTGGATTAGCAGCACACAACATTAAAGGGATTACTTTACATAGATTACTTATGCTACCAGTTGAACATGATAATAAATTGGAATATCAGAAGCTATCTCGAGAAGCTTTTTTGAAGTGTCAAGAGTACAGAAGAAAATGAAACTTTTAATCATTGATGAGGTGAGCATGGTCTCCAACTTAATGGTCGCCTTTGTACACTTGAGAATGCAACAGATTTTAAAAACAGATCACGATGTTCTGTTTGGAGGAAAACATTTAATTGTATTCGGAGATCTAGTACAACTAACTCCTGTAAAAGGACAACCTGTTTTTAAAACACTTGTCCATGAAGACACTAGGAAATATTTGGGAAGTTTTGGAAATGTTAACATTTGGTTACATTTTGAATATAAAGAGCTTATTAAGATAATGTGACAAGCAAGTGATGAAGATTATGGAAATATTCTTCAAGACATAAGAATTAGTGTCTTGACGAAACATGGTAAACAAGTTTTAGAAAGTCGGCTATTAAGTAACTTGTTTACAACTGGAAACACAGCAGCTGAAGTAATGTACAACATGCTTGGAGAAAAGCAGTCTATAGTTTGCCTAATGCCTACACTGCAAGAATGTTCTACATTTAATCAAGAACTTTTGAAACTGGGAAAACAACAAATAGTGGAAATTGAAGATATTGATAAAATTGAACACCAGGTAGTGACTATTCTTCTCACAGAGAAACTACAGGCTAAATTGCATTCTTTGGAAAAGTCTGTATCTAAAACTGCAGGCTTAGAAAAGACTTTACATGATGTAAAAACTGTCGGGTAATTGTATGCCGTAATTTGAACGTAAAAGAAGGTTTAGTAAATGGAGCAATGGGAAAAGTTGTTGATTTTGTAAAATTTCAGAACAGAGATGGAATAGAATTTTTTATTATAAAATTTGATCAGATTAAATTGGTAAGACAGATTGGGCGTTGTGTTGTATGTTTTTTGCTTGTAAAAGATTTGTATGTTCGGAGAAAACCGTTTCCTCTGTCTTTAGCATATGTAGTAACTATTCATAAATCTCAAGGTTTAAGTATAGACAGTGCTTTTGTAAAAATCTGAAGTACAGAGTTCAAAGAGGGAATGGCATATGTAGCATTATCTCGAGTAAGAACATAGTCTGGTTTGTATTTGATAGATTTCGATGAGAAAAAGGTTAGTGCTGATGCAAATTGTGTAAGAGAGTATAATCATTTAGGAAGAATTTATACACCTGATTTAAGTGAATATCCCATATATGAGAAACGTGTAGTGTGTCCAAAACGGAAATATGTCAAACATTCAACTGAGGTTGAAAAAAAGAACATAATTGGAGAGAAACTTGAAGGTGTAAAGAAAAAGAAATCGGAAACTGTTGATGACATTGTAGGATACCAGTTGGAAAATAGTTCAGGTATCAACTGTTATGCAAATGTGATTCTGAATATTGTGTTTTATCTACAAGATCTTCATCGTGAAATCATGGGAAATCATGAAAAAAGATTCTGTTCATTACTACATCATGTATTTCAATAGTTGGTAACTGACAGAAGTAAAATCCATACTGCATCTGGCATTCGGCATCTTTTGGATATATGTACGGGTTCATTGACATTTACTCTCAATATACAACAAGATGCACAAGAATTTCTAATGGCTATGCTTGGAGTATTAGAAGATGAAGGAAAACACATTGAAAACTTATTTGGACTAAGTTACAGATGGGGTCATAAATGTGAAGAGTGTTCATTTACTTCCACCACTGAAATACAAACAGAACGATTCATATACTTGACGATACCAGACTGCAAATCAGTACCTTTTAACAAATTGATAAAAACAGCCAATCAGGACATGAAATGTTTGCATTGTAGATCAGAGATGTTGTCTACATTACATATAGAAAGATTTGGAAAATATCTAATTTTAATGCTACAATGTTGTAGACCAAATGGAAGAAAATTGGAAACCAAAATTAAAATTTTTAATGGAAGTCAAATATCTATTTCAGGAAGACCTTATATAGCAGTGGCTATTGTTTTCCATGATGGACCCTACTACAACTTCTGGACACTATGCTGTGTATTTAAAGTGTAATAAAGGATGGACACATTGCAATGATGCCCACTTGGAATTCAAACCTAGATTGCCTTATGAATTACCAAATTCATATTTGATATTTTTGAAGCCAAAGTTTTGAATACATCATTTGGCCTATTGGGAAGATGTGAACAGAAAGTAGACAGCACTGCAAACAATTAGGATTTATAATTAGTGTTTAGAATATTATTTGCGGTAATTGATATTGCATTAGGAAAACTGCGTTTAAGAGGAAATAGTTTATAATTTGTTGTGTATATTGTACCAGTTGTAATTGAGAATCTACATTTTGGCAAATGTATTTGACATAAATAAAAGAGTTAATGTAGATGAAGGAAGTAATTAACAAAGTGTACTTAGAAAAATAGCTACACATATTGAAAATGATGCTCTATGCTGGTGTTTTTTTCTACAATCAATTTGATAGTTTTTTTCCCCACTGTTCAATGATGATACTACATTGAAATCACTGTGTATGGTGAAGTGAAGTGGAATCTGAGAACAGCAAAAAAGGGAAACTGAAAATGTTATGTAATTGTAAATTTATGTTCTTAAAAATATAATGTTATAATTTCTGTAAAACATTACATTAAATAACAGTTTTTCTTCTTCTTGTTTATAGTAGCTACTGGTGAAGTTGAAAAAAGTTTTAATGCTGTTTAGGACAATACTACTCTAAAATACATTTACTGAGTAATGTATGTAAATTACTTACAAGGTAAGAATACATAAAATAATATCAATTCTTTCTAGCATAACTCTTGCACTAATAGGATAACCCAGGCATTATCCTTGCATTCTTCCTTTCACACAGACACTACCCATGCACTCATCCAATGACCCAGCCATTACTCTTACAGTCATGCTTTTACTCAGGCACTACCCATGCACTCATACAGTTAAGGAGGAACTACCTATACAGATATGCAATCAATCAAGTATTACTTACACATTTGTACAATCACTCAGGGACTAGTCTTGCAATAAACCATTCACTCAGGCACTTCCTGTGCACTCAGCCATTCCCTCAAGGAGTATGCATGCACTCATCCAATGACTCAGGCACTAGCTATGCACTCATCCAATGACCCAGGCATTACTCCTGCAGTCATCCTTTTAATAAGGTACCACCTATGCACTGATCTAAGCACCCAGTCATTACCGTTCCACTCTTAAAGTCACTCAGGCACTACCCATGCACTCATCCAATCACCCAGGCAGTACCTCTGCAGTTATGCAATCACCGAGGAACTGCACATGCAGTCATGCAATCACTCAGGCACTACTGTTGCAGTTAAGCATTCACTCAGGCACTACCCATGCACTCAGGCACTACCTAGGTACTCATCCAATGACCCAGGCATTACCCTTGCACTGATACTTTCAGTCAGGTACTTGCCGTACACTCTTCCAATCACCCAGACATATCACTGCACTTATGCAATCAAGTCTTACATTAATTAGGCCTGGGCGGTAAATTCCGTTCCGCTCGCGGAATTTGCGGAATTTGGGTAATTTCGCGTTCCGCGGAGAACGCGGAATTGCCCCAAAAAATCCGCGGCTTCGCAGAGTTTTTTGCTTGTTCGCGCTTTCAAAATGCGTTTTCGCTGAGCTTTTGCGTGCTCGCGGAAATTTTTTACCATTTCGCAGAGCTTCGTCCAGCCCTAACATTAATCATACACACATTCATACAAGCAATCACTTTCACTACATACAATTTTCTATTTTTAACCAGTTTAGGTGGTTCCATTAGAACCTTTTTTTCTTTTTTTAGAAGAATTGTATATTTTTTTGTATTTTCAGATTTTTTAGATGTTTGGATGTTTTTCATTTTTTAAAAACAAAAAATAAAAGTTAAAGAGTCCAACTCTGCTGTTTATTTTGAACGAAGAAAGACAAGCAACAAAACATTTTTTTTTTTAAATTAACACTTGTGATCTATGATGAGCACACACAAAGTTGTTAAACATTTACTACAGTGGATGCCAGCAACCGCCAACTCCGGAACAATGAGAGGTTGTGGAGTGTTCAACACAACCCCTCCAGATGTTGATGGTCTTGCTCCATGATTATTGGCTGCTTCGTCCCTTCTTCGGCGCTCCACCGCTTGTGCAAGACGAACAGGGTGTATTGTGTCAAGATGTTTTTTTCATGGATGAAGTACCACATGAGCACTTCTATTCTGATCTTCTTGAGAGGACATTGTGACAAATTGTACATGTCACCTTACGTGCTTTTACTTTCTTTTCAACTTCAGGCACAGTGAAGAAAGCCCACACGATGCTTTCCCTCCTTTTCTTCACTGGCTCCTCCACCTCTTCCATCTCCTCCTCATGCTCTTCAGGGAACGATGATGCCATTTTTTTTGTGAAAAATTAAAAACACCCAAAAAAATAGAAAATTAATAGAGCCTACAGAACAGGTAGTTTTCAAGCCAGCCAAACCCAAAATGAATGGACTGTAAGAGGTCTTGGTTCCACCCACCAGCAAAATGAAAACCTCTTTAACCAATAAGAAGCTTTCTTTGTATGTGACATATACTCACGTAGGAGTCGCACACCCATCACGCGTACTTTGCGCACCCATCGCGCGTACGTTGCACACCCATAAAATGTAGTAAATGTAATTTAAAACTGAAAATTACTATTAGGATATTGTGTTTCATAGTATTTCAATTAAACTTGAAAATTCATATTTCATCATTTTGAAAATTACGCCGGAGTCGCGTCCCCTACGCGATCACGGAAATTCGTCATGACAGAATTCGCGACCCCTACCGGTCTGGTGCGCGATGGTGCCACGTACTTAAAAATGTGCTTTAAAATTTTAAAAATATTCCACAAGAATACAAATACTAATTTTTAGGATTGATTAATAAGCCTCTTAGTTGAAAAAAAATATTATTTTAGTGTAAGTATGTATTTTAGGGTTACATTTGTGTAACAGTTTCGCGCACGCAACGCGTACATTTGTGTCTGGTACATGATATCATTGCGTCCACAAAAATCAAATTGATAACCTCTTTATTACTATTTTTATGTTTTCAGTAATAAACCTCTACATGAAAAAAATATAGTAATTCATTCTAAATATGTTTTTTAGAGTGATATTTGTATAACGATTCTGCGTACCCACCGCATAAGGTAGCGTATAGTACGCAACACTTTTTTAATTTAAAAAATATATATATATATAAAGAAGATAGTTATTATAAGAAAAGAACAAAACCAGTTTCATACTATTAAAAGCAATCATACAAAATTTAATTTAGGAGAAAAACGTAAAAAAATATGCTAAACTTTTTTTTTAGTTTTCTTTTTTAATTTAAAATTCTGTTATATAATATCACATTGTACAAAATTACAAACAAGAAAATGATGTTAATTCAAATAAATAACACTATAAATCTTTGATTAGCTATCTTATATATATTTTTAAAAACTGATTATTATTATTTTAAAACTTTTTTTAAAATACTTTAAAAAACATAGAGAAAAAATAAAAAAATAGTTACAAATATCTTTCCATAAATAAAATGGTTTAAGAAACCTTAGAAGTTGATTGGAAAAACCATAGGTTTCAGGGACGCTATAGTTAGGAATTCTCATTTAAAAAACCTTAGAAATTCATTGAAAACAACAGAGGTTTCAGGGATGTTATAATTAGGAATTATCATTTAAAAAAACCTTAGAAATTCACTGAAAAAACAGAGGTTTCAGGAACATTATAGTTAGGAATTAGCATTTAAAAAACCTTGGAAATTCACTGAAAAAAACAGAGGTTTCAGGGATGTTATAGTTAGGCTGGCATTCACTCATACAAAACCAGAAAAATTCAGCCGTTATAGTTAGCTGCGCTAACTATAACTCGCGTATAGCTGCGCTAACTATAACTCGCACCCCCGCAATGCACTGCTGATGACGTCACATATTACATCACTCATGACATGGTCAGTGTCTCACTGATGACATCACTGATGACATCTCAAATGCCATCACTGATTACATCATCCACTTAATATCTGATGCACCTACTCACACCCTAATATAACCTTTCATACACCCACTTTAAAATACAGACTACCATTCTCGAAAACATAGACACACCAATAACAGTTAGTACATACCCACTCACTGATTCATAGGTCTACACACACATCCACTCACTCACCCATACAGTTACTCATACATGCAGTCACTCATCAATACAGCCACTGATATATGCACTCATACACCCATACAGACACTTACATACTGCCACTCACCCATAGAGTTACTCATACACCTAGTCAGTGACCCAAATAATCAATCACACTGCCATTTACTCACCTATACAGTTATACACACAGCACCCCAGTAATTTATACCGATACTAACACAAACTTACTCTCTTATGCAATCACTGACAAAAGCACACACTCATCCATACAGCCAGTCTGACAATCACTCGCTTTTACATATAGTCACCTATATACTCTAAAACTCAGATATACTGTCTTTCAAATATGTAGTTACTCACATATATACCACTGAGACATCCATTCACTCACCAACACAGCCATACGCATCTCACTCACCCATACAGCACCTTGCAGATGCACTCATGATCCCATACACCCAGTGAATCACCCACTCACACATCCATGCAGGTAGTCACACAACACACAGACACTCAGGCACCCATACAGGTTCTCAGACAACCAATCCCATGTAGACACTCATGTACCTATTCACCAACCCATGCAGCCACTTACACACCAACTGGCAGACTTATACAGACATTCATATAACCCTGGGCAAAGCACTACGCTACGCTCGCGAAGTTTGCGAAGTTTGCGCTACTTCGCACTACGCGAATTGCACGTAGCACAGTGCAAACACACGTAGCGTAGCGTAGTGCAGCGGTCATTTTTTGCTTGCTCGCGGTCCTCAACATCAAGTTGGCGACCGCGAGCAAGCAAAATGACATCCCGGCGAGACTTTTTCCTCGTTTGCGATCAGCAACATCAAGTTGCCGATCGCGAGCGTGGAAAATAAACCTCCCGGCGATATTCTCAACGCGGGGAGGTCAGGTTTCTCATTGCGAGTGGTTGCGTATGCTCGCGACCGCTCGCGATGAGAAATTACCAGTCCGCTCGAGAAAAAATCTACTCGAGCGGCAGTAAAAGACAGCTCGCACTGTGCAAGATGCCGTTTTCAATGATTGCACAGTGCGGACAAGCATCCGGCACTGTGCAATCATCGCGAACAGCGCACTACGCAGTTCGCGTAGTGCTACGCGTAGTGCGAAGTGCACTTCGCGTAGCTTCGCATAGCGCTACTTCGCGAACTACGCCCAGGGTTACATTCATACAGATTAGTCACTCACCCATACATTCACTCAGACATGTATAATCACTCACTTATACAGTCAGTCACACACTGACTGAATCATCATATATATATATCACATTCTTAAACTTTTTAGAAACATTCACTGGATGATGTCATCAGGGATGTCATCAGTGATGTCATTTGTGATGTCATCAGTGATGTCACTGACCATGTCATGAGTGATGTAATATGTGACATCATCAGCAGTGTATTGCGGGGGCACGAGTTATAGTTAACTATAACGGCTGAATTTTGCTGGTTTTGTGCGAGTGGAATGTCAGCCTAATTATACCGTCCCTGAAACCTCAGTTTTTTTCAGTGAATTTCTAAGGTTTTTTAAATGCTAATTCCTAACTATAACGTCCCTGAAAGCTCTGTTTTTTTCAGTGAATATATATATATATACACACACTATAACTATAACTGCTGAATTTCTCTGGTTTTGTATTAGTGAAATATATATATGTATATATTTTCACTCGTACAAAACCAGAGAAATTCAGCAGTTATAGTTACCTGAGATAAATATAACTTGTGCCCCCGCAATACACTGCTTATGACCTCACATATTACATCACTCATGACATGGTCAGTGACATCACTCATGATATCATCCAGTGAGTGTGAGTGATTGTAAGTGTATGGTTGTATGAGTGGCTGTATCAGTGGCTGTATGGGTTAGTAAGTGGGTGTGTCAGTAGCTGTATGGGAAAGTGTTTGGGTGTGTGAATCACTGCATTGGGTGAGTGAGTGGGTGTGTGACTCCTTGTATGGGTGAGTGGCTGGGTTTATTAGTAACTGCATTGGTGAGTGAATGGGTTGTATGAATAAGTGAGAGGCTGTGTCAGTGACTGAATGGAGGAATGAGTGGATGTGGTAGTAGCTGTTTCGGTGAATGAGTTGGTGTCTGTGTGACTGCATGGGTGATTGAGTAGCTGTTTGAGTATCTGTATGGGTGTGTAAGCCCTGTGAGAGTTGCTTTATGGGAGAGTAAGGTGGGTGAGAGAGGTTGTATGTGTTAGTATCTTTCTCTGTGACTGTATGAGTGAGTGAGTGTGTGAGTGATGTATGGCTGTGTGAATGGTTGTATGAGTGGCTGAATCAGTGAGTATGTGGGTCTGTCAGTAGGTGTTTCTGTCATTGATTGGCTGTTTTAGTGACAATATGGCTGAGTAAGTGGGTGTTTGATTGCCTGCATGGGTAAATTAGTGCCTGAGTCACTGACTATATGGGTGAGTGAATTGGGTTATGCGTAAGTGAGACTGTTTGGGTTAGTGAGTGGGTATGCTAGTGACTGCATGAGTGAGTGAGTGGGTGTGTCAGTTACTGTAAGGCGGCGTGAGTGGATATGTTAGTAGCTGTATGGGTGTGTGAATGGGTATGTCAGTGAGTATATGGGTGAGTGAACAAATATGTGAGTGTTTGTATGGATCTAGGAGTGAGTGTGTGATTGGTTGTATGGGTATGTGAATGGGTATATCAAGGTGTGTGTGGGTGTGTGACTCGGTGTTTCACAGATAATAATAGAGTATCAGTGGGTATGTGAGTGGTTGCCTGGATGATGGCATTGATCATGTCATCAGTGATATCTGTGATGTAATTTGAGATTGTATGGGTGAGTGGCTGGGTTTATTAGTAACTGCATTGGTGAGTGAATGGGTTGTATGAATAAGTGAGAGGCTGTGTCAGTGACTGAATGGAGGAATGAGTGGATGTGGTAGAAGCTGTTTCGGTGAATGAGTTGGTGTCTGTGTGACTGCATGGGTGATTGAGTAGCTGTTTGAGTATCTGTATGGGTGTGTAAGCCCTGTGAGAGTTGCTTTATGGGAGAGTAAGGTGGGTGAGAGAGGTTGTATGTGTTAGTATCTTTCTCTGTGACTGTATGAGTGAGTGAGTGTGTGAGTGATGTATGGCTGTGTGAATGGTTGTATGAGTGGCTGAATCAGTGAGTATGTGGGTCTGTCAGTAGGTGTTTCTGTCATTGATTGGCTGTTTTAGTGACAATATGGCTGAGTAAGTGGGTGTTTGATTGCCTGCATGGGTAAATTAGTGCCTGAGTCACTGACTATATGGGTGAGTGAATTGGGTTATGCGTAAGTGAGACTGTTTGGGTTAGTGAGTGGGTATGCTAGTGACTGCATGAGTGAGTGAGTGGGTGTGTCAGTTACTGTAAGGCGGCGTGAGTGGATATGTTAGTAGCTGTATGGGTGTGTGAATGGGTATGTCAGTGAGTATATGGGTGAGTGAACAAATATGTGAGTGTTTGTATGGATCTAGGAGTGAGTGTGTGATTGGTTGTATGGGTATGTGAATGGGTATATCAAGGTGTGTGTGGGTGTGTGACTCGGTGTTTCACAGATAATAATAGAGTATCAGTGGGTATGTGAGTGGTTGTCTGGATGATGGCATTGATCATGTCATCAGTGATATCTGTGATGTAATTTGAGATGCCATGAGTAATGTCACTGATCATGTCATGAGTGAAAATATGTGAGATCATAAGCAGTGCATTGCAAGGGCACAAGTTATAGTTAGCTCAGGTACCTTTAACTGCTGAATTTCTCCAGTTTTGTATGAATGAAATGTTAGCCTAACTATAATGCCCCTGTAACATTTGGTTTATTCAGTGAATTTCTATGTTTTTTAAATTCTATTTCCTAACTATAACATCCCTGTAACCTTTGATTTTTTCAGTGAATTTTGAAGGTTTATAAAATTCTATTTTCTAACTACAGCGTCCCTGTAACCTTCGTTTTTTGTGAATTGCAATTTTTTAAAATTCTATTTCCTAACTATAACATCCCTGTAACCTTGATTTTTGTCAGTGAATATCTACAGCTTTTTCAAAACTGTTGTGTAGCAGATGAACCGTGACTTAAAGCAATCTTTGACAGCAAGGGTATTAGGCATGAGCCGTGGCTGATTAACTCACCTTTATGGAGTTCAACGCCCTCTTAATACTCTCCCAAGAAGACCCAGTACAAAATGCTTTTTGGTATCATGATGTTTGTTCCAGACGTTGATGGTCTAGACGTTGCGGTGGCTGCAGCAACATTTAACATAGGTAACCACTGTACTGTCTTACAGGATCTTCATAAGTTTTGTGATACACTGGCAAAAACTCATTTTCAGTCTACTTTGCCTGAAGAAGCAGCAGTTCTGATTCCTGTTTCAGGCTGGCTCCCTAAAGTTGCTAATCTGGTTCGTGAAAACGTGGCAATCAAGAAAGAATTCGGTCCCACCTACCGTGCTCCTGTTCCAGTGCTTGGTCTTCAGCATACCCGAATTGTGATTTTACCTCCTCTGCCTGGATACAAAGAAAATCGCTTTGTTTCAATTGAACATGTCAAGTTACACCATATGGGCAATACTGAATAGTATGCCACAGGGTGTCACAGGACGGGATATTCCTTTACAGCCTGTGAGCTCCATTATTTCTGATTTTCCCCGGCTGCCAGAGGGGGATGTCAAGCCTTCAGTTGACCTGATATCTGTTTTACCTTCTACACCCTCCACAATGGAAATCGTTCATTCTGATCCACCCCTTGAGTCCCCTGTGGGAGTACAAGCCTCAATTTCAAATCCAGATTCCCAGCCTCCGTTATTTCAAATGAGTTCTTCTGGTTACTATATTGATCAAGACAATTTTTCTTTAGACAATTCTTCATTGTCTTCAGTTTTATCTACACCACCAGCAAGGATTTGTGTGTTTATATCTTGGTTAAAACGCACTTATCTCGTTCCACCTTGGACGTATGTCTGGATCATGTTTTCCATGGTATTTCTGTTCATGTGGATTGGATGTGTTTTTTGCCTTTTGATTAATGGCCACTACCTCCTGGAACACTCTGCTGCAGAACTTGTCGATGGGGTGTTGGTCCCAGATTCATCCTCGCATAAAATGAAAAGAGACCAGTCCCTTGTGGACATTTCAGCGGTCCCAGTCACTGATGGAATTGTATGGGATAAAGTACCATTAGATGTATTTGGTCCTACGGAGACCCTACAGATTCCATATGTAGTACGTGTTTCTATGGGTGATGAAAAAATACCTGGGGTGCAATCAGATGATTGAGATGTAAATGCTGTAAATTCAATTTTTTCTGAATTGCAATATTACACTCTTTTTGATGCTGAAGATTTATATTTGAATTCTGCTAACTTTGCTGATTTATTCTATTATCAACATTATGGTCATCATTTTCTGCACAGATCAAATGGACAACGTCCCCACTTTAACTCTACTCAATGGGAAGATTGCCCGACTCCATCTCAGGGTAGTTCTAACACACACAAAATGAAGTACACTTATTTTAACGATTATAATCTTTTGGATCCGGTGTCATATTATTTTAAATTGGCTTCCAATCTTTAAAAAAAAACATGCTCACTCAGACCAAGCTGATTTATGCATCTCATTATATTGACAATTTAACACTAAAAGGATATGATTATTGGAAAGACAATATCGATTTGAAATCAGTATGGAGTACTAAGTCCTGGTGAGTCCAAGGTATGGCATTTTTATTCAGTGCATGTTTTATACCAGCTTAAATAATTTTTCTCAATGACACGGTCCAACAGACTACTTGTCTGGGGTTGGCTAAGATTAAATAATTGAATACTCCCACTCCCTGTTTGAAGATTGCCAATCTTATACCAATTATACTGCAGACAAACTAAATAGCATGGTTGGAAATGGTACATTTAATTCCACTACGATGTCTCCATCTGGATGGTCATTATGGCCTCTGAACACAAACGTTTGTCATTCTCGTTTCATGAATACAACTTCCCTATTGATAAATATGAACCCCTTGGGAGCAGTTACATACATGAGTTATGGTCCCTGCCTTTTACATATTGTTGTCAGCGGGCTGAAAGAGAAGTTTCTCTTATGGGAGAAATGTGCGATTCCACTGCTGGTCGATTCCTTGTCCATCAACAAGTAAAAATCCACAACGCCTGTAATGTTTCTGCACCTAATCTATCTTGTTTTTTTAAAGGAACACCGGTTCCCGCAATTATTCCCACCCTCACATTGCTTTCAAATGGCAGTTATCTTGTTCTTAATAATCATGACTGTTGCAGTCTGCGGGTGGGAATCCCGTACATGGTGTCTGTTTCCCAGCTAGTTACTTGTTGCAACAACATCCTGTTTTCCCCTCCACATGGGAGTGTAGATAGTTCGTTGTGGCCTTCCATTCCAACCTTGAAACCAGATTTCAATAAGCTAAGCAGACTCAAATTGCTATTGTTTCTACAAGAAGTGGCTCTCACTTCAGCACGCAAGACCTTCGAATTGCAGGTGGCAAAAACGTCCAGTGAAATACAATCATTACTAAACACAAATCGCCCCTTTTTTTGAGAATTGAAACATCAAATATTTGATAATCTGATACAACAGACCTGGCACACTTTTTTAAACTCGTGGGCTCCGGCCTCTTGTCTTCTTTTCAAACTATTTTTGGAGTAATCCCTGCTTTTATACATTCTATTTCTACCAGCATATTTGGTGGGTTCCTGCTGCTGCTCATCTTAATTTGCGGCATCATCGTGATGTTCCTTCTATCCCACAATGGCTACTCTTTCTGTGGTCCTACTCGGGCAGGCATCGCTGCAGTTTTACAGTGAGCGACTGCTGCAAATGTTTGAAAAGGTGCCTCTAGATGCTCTAGATGCAGAATTTTGTCTGACTTTCTGATATGCTTACTTCACCTGTGTGCAACCTGTGCTTCATTGTATCCAGTGCCCCTTTCAGTAGGCCCTGGATATGTGCCTGGTTACCCCATCTCATGCTGCCCTGGATATCGAACTGTTGATGGGTCCCTTAGTGACCCATAACCAGGACTGTTCCTTGGGTATGTGGCTTGTATACAACCCACCTTTGGGGCCGGTGGCCGGAGGTGGTCTCTGTGCAACTGCACAGCATCTCCTGGATCTCAGTTTAATCGAATTCCACACAAGTTCTCCTTGGATAATTCTAGCTACAACTGGGAATGCGGTTCCTTTGACCTGCTCAATTGGATGGCAGCATTTTCGAATTTGGAAGACTCGAATGTCTTACTAGAAATTATGTCGTTCCATTTGGCATCTTACATTTTGGGTCCCAGCAAAGAGCTGTAATTTGATATATTTTTGTGCACAAACCTTCCATTGCATTTGGCAATATATTATTTCAGACATTCTTGACCTGCAATTCCTTACGCACTTTGGTTGAGCTTATCATCTGATTTCTGTCGTCATTCAGTGCTACTATCCTGACTAAGAGGAGGGTGTCATATGTCCCGTGCAGGCCCATTGTCGGTTTCCCTATGTTAGTATGAGCACCTTGTAGACTCTCCTCTGCTTTGCGCAAGTTACTCTACAGATATATTTTGCTTTGTGCCACAATGTACTTTCACACAGAATACGCTGTTGTTTTTGCAGTCTGTTCTTTCCTGGGATTTAGTCTGAACATGTAGACAAGGTCGAACAACAATGCCCCTTGTATTTCTGTTCTGGTCAGGCCCTAGCACTTAGACAAAACAGCAAATGCAGCTGTTGTTTGGGAACCCATACTTTTTGTCATGTAGGTATGCACAGATAGGTGACACACACTTGGAGAGGGACTTTTTCAGGGAAAAGATCATGACAGCACCTTAGATGTGGAGCTTTCATCTGTCTATACTGAGGTACGAGGTCTGCTGCTAACACCTAGAAATCTTCTGATATATAATCATTTTGCTTTTGTAGAAGGGGAGAAAGGCTAGGTAATACTGTCATATTTATTGACAGATCCATTTTTGATTTACGGACTACTTGCTATGCTAACCGTATTTGTGTGAGGCATTTTCCTACTTGTTTTGTAACGTATACTGCATGCTAGAGCACAATAGTTAAAATAAACATTTTTAACTTTTCTTGTGTCTCTGTCAGAACTTATTGTGGACTAGTACGAGTGTGAAAGCAAAAGGGTGTGCCCTGCAACCGCGATTCCTGAGGGTCGGGAGTGTTGTGTTCTGGGGTGTCTAATCACTTGTTTCTCTGTGAGTGAGTAGGAGGGCAAGTGAGACACTATAGCTATTCGGTCCCGGGCTCATGGGTAGTTAGGTAGTAGGATGACTCAGTCCATGCCTACTAAGGTTCCA
The DNA here is from genome assembly GCA_963921515.1 of Calotriton arnoldi. NCBI lineage: Eukaryota > Metazoa > Chordata > Amphibia > Caudata > Salamandridae > Calotriton > Calotriton arnoldi. Next base: position 2,280,901 of record CAWUFW010000846.1, on the reverse strand, counting down.
TAATCCCAAGCAGAGTTCTGTAACTCCGCAGAATCCCTGCAACAGAGTGAGTGTGTGAATGTGTTATTGAGTACCCCAGTGTGTGTATGACTGTCTCCTTGTATGCATCTGTGTTTGCCTGGGTATGTCAGTGTATGCATCAGTATGTGGGTGTGTTAGTGCATGCATTAGTATATACATGGGGGTGTCAATGTATGGATCAGTATGTGCATGAGTGTGCCAGTGTATGCATCAGTGTATGTCTGCAATTGTCAGTGTATGCATCAGTATGTGCATGGGTGTGTCAGTGTCTGTATTGGTATGTCCTTAGCTGAGTCAGTGTCTGCATTACTGTATGCCTGGGGTATTAATCTCTCTATTGGTATGTCCCTAGTTGTGTGTTTGTCTGCATTACTGTATGCCTGGACCTATCAGTGTATGCATTGGTATAACCCTGGGTGTGTCAGTGTTTACATGAGTGTGTGCCTAGTTGTGTTAGTGTATACATCAGTGTGTGCCTGGGTGTGTTTTTCGATGCAGTAGTGTTTGGCTGGGTGCGTCAGTGTTTGCACTGCTGTAAGACTTTTATGTGTCAGGGCCTGCATTGGTATATGTCTGAGTGTGTCAGTGTATACATAGGAATATCCCTTGGTGTGTTAGTGCATACATCTGTGTAAGCCTGCATGTCTTAATCTATGCTTTAGTGTGTGTTTGCTTGTCTTACGAGAGTCATTAGTGTTTTGCAGGGTGTGTTACTGTCTCCATTAATGTATGCCTGGGTGTGTCAGTGTCAGAATTGGTATGCTCCTGGATGTGTTAGTGTATGTGTCAGTGTGTGACTGGGTATGTTATTGGATGCATTAGTGTTTGGCTGGGTGTGTCAGTGTTTGCTTTGGTGGATGCTTGGGTATGTCAGTGTGTGCATTAGTGTGTATTTCTGTTTTAGTATAATTATGTGTAAAAAGTATATGTATGGGTGGTGAATGGATGAAGAAAAATGTAATTAGTTACGTACTTTACTGCAAAAAAATAGGTCCCTAAATCTGTTAAAAAAAAGCAAAGAGAAAAGATAAATTGAAGTTAAGGTTTTACATTATAAATTTCTCTATTAAACGATGATAATCTGTAAAAAAAGAAGCTAATGTTAATAATAAAACACAAGAAATGTATATCATTGCATAGCAATTATACATATTATTGAGTCTTCTTGTATTTTCTTCCTTCACTGTTCTCAGTTGCCATACTTTTATTCTACAAATAAAGTGTGTATAGATTCTCATCACTGAACAGTGGGGGTCAAAACCAGTCATATGGACTGTAAAAAACAACCCCATAAGCACAAAGCATGTTATTTCAAATTAACATTACTATGCATCACTCTCACTACAAACATTTACCACACTGTTTGACCTGCAGTTCTTAAATAATATAATGTATATTGTAGTTTTAGAATACAATTAATGTGTATGAATACTAGTGGTATATCATAAGGCATATAAAGGCATCACACTCCATAGGCAGCATAACGTCATAAAATATGGTAATCCATTAATCAGCAGAAGAGCATATCAGTGCTGTAATTCTTTTTATATTTTCCAGCTGTTCTTCAAACATATCTTCTAATTATAATATTCTTTGGATCCATTTGAAATTTTTAAAAATACATACAATATCCCAAAATATTTTTAAAATTTATGAGAATAGCAGTATTCCATTTTCTCTTCAGTACATGTTTGCCCTGGTTTGTAGCTTTTCATCAGTTTTTTCACTTTAGGGCTATCACTGGCATTTTCTTGCAAGAGTAAATACATTACAATATTTGGAATCCATGATAAAGATACTACCTTTATTAGGCCAAATTATATCCTAACTTGTTGTATTAGAAGTTCCAGAAGAGTAGCATTCCATTGTTTTAGTACTAATCCTTCTTAGAACTTTGGTTCAAGAAAGAGAATTTGGTAGTTTATACAGTAATCTCTACTTGAATGTAAAGTTTATTTCATCACACTCTATCCATCCAGTTGTATTTTTAAGTAGATGGTGTAGTGTGCAGATATAACATTTACTCCTTAATGAAAAATAATAGCTATATAGGTATATATTTGACCAGAAACCAAGATTTGTGCATCTTTAAAATTTGTAATTTGTGTTTCTAAATTAGTTCCAGCTGCAGTGCATTGCTGTAGCATTAGGATGATATATTTGCCAGTTCTTCCTATATACAAAGTTGATAAAGATCTGAGTTACATTTTGTTCAGTTGTTATTCTGTAATGCACTTTTAAAAAAATTCCCAAAACGGACAGTTTTACAGTCTAGTAGAGCTAAGTAGATAAATCATTCTGAATCTATTTGTGTTGCTGAAGAAAAAGAACAATTTAACAGTTTTGCTCCCATGAGTAACTTAGTCCAAATAGCTCATCAATAGGTAACATCTCTTTTTCTAAGATACCAATTAGGACCATCAAGAAGTCTTGTGCATCTTCTTGAGTGGTTATTGTGAACTGTACAGATCCAGTACATAGATCTGCAAGATCTCTAATAGAAGATCTCTAATGGAAGATGCAGAATAAAGAGTACAGAGCACAATATTTTATACTTTCACTGTTTAATTGCATCAACCAGAGGAGAGAAAGAGAATAGTGCACTGAGAACTACATTGGAATAGAAGTCGACTCCAGAGACGTTTGACAACCGGTAACCAACAATTTCACCACCATATTTAGGGTTTTTTCATCCAATACTTCTTTCTTCTGTTTTTTAACTCTTTTTCTGAGGAATCTCACTATTATCCTTCGGAATGTTTCGTTTTGGTAATATTCTACTTTTTTCATAAACCAGATGCTGTCCTAAATGAGGCGCATTGAGGCTTCCCAAACAGTTAGAATCTATCACACCGTTAGACTCAGCATTTACTTTACTGTCATCAACCTATTGTCATCAACCTCTTTTAGATACAAAACAAAGTTTTAACTCATAGCAATGCTACATATGACAAAGCTTGCTTGAATACAGTGCTACCAATGTTAATAAATGCTGCATCTACACTTAAACCTTCAGACATATGTACTGTTACAGCATGCCAGAGATATTGGAAACTGTTTTCTGCGAACATTCAACTCTATTACAAGTAAGAAACGTACAACAGACCTTGCTATCTGCTTTACACCTTCAAGTTTATCAAGCTTAACAGCCAGGTATTCAACCTCATTTCTATGTGGATACAAAATTAAATCAATTATTTTACCCATGGCTTAATTAACTAATCCTTCCTCAACATTTAAATTATGCCACAAAATTATCCCACAGTTCTTATATACACATAAACACTTGTCTAATCCCATTGTTTTGGAAACAGACTTGCCCAAATAATTCAGTTTTGATTGTAGTTTTTCAGTCAAAAGTATTGTTGCCCCTTGGCGTTCCATTTTGTCAATTGCTGTCAGACCCAATATTTGTTCTTCTTCTAGTTGTAGTAATTGTTCATTGAAAGAGGTACATTCTTGAGGAGTAGGCAGTAAACAGACAAGAGATTTTTGTTGTTGAATACATTTAAACATAAGCTCTGCTTCAGAACTTTTAGAAGGAAATTAGGACCATATGTATCAAAGTCCCCTTTTGCGATTCTCAAATAGCGCTTTTTTGCGAATCGCTATTTGAGAAACGCAAAACCGTATGTAAACAAATAATCGCAAAACATTAGCAATTCGTTAAAATTCGCTAAATGAATAGCGATGAGCCAAATAGCGATTAATTAGTATTGAACTTTCTATTTTGCAAATTTCGCACAATTGCGAAAATCGCAAAATTGCGAAGTTCGCGAACTACAATTCTGAGACTCAGGTGCAGCTTGATGACATCACAACCAGGAAGTGTGACTACCCATGCTGCACCTGAGTCTCAGAAGCAGAGTGAGAGAGCAGGAGTTGAGGCTGAGGCATCACTGCAGTGCTACACACATTGGAGAGAGTGGAGACATGGCCAGCAAGGACAAGCAGCAGGGGGAGACACCCAGAATTAGAAAACCAAAGTTCACAGAAAGTGAGCAGGAGGCTCTGATACAGGAGATGGTTGTGAGCCATGAGCTCCTGTTTGGCAAGAAGTCCCTGTGTGTGCCAGAAACACGCAAGAGAAGGTTATGGGCAGACATCCAGCGCAAAGTCAACGCAATTGGCGTCACACATCGCAGCGTCAAAGACCTACAGAAGCGCTGGTATGATATGCGCGCGCGCTCAAAGGAGAAGGTTGCTGCCAGGTTGGAGGAGGCCAACAGGACTGGTGGGGGGACCTCCACTGCCACCGCTTCAACACCACTCGAAGAAATGGTTGAGGGGACCCTGCTTCCGGAGAGTGCAGTGGGCGTGTCAGACCTGGACAGCTCCGACCACACACAACCAAGACAAGGTAAGAAGCATGCCATCACACCCCTGATACCTCCCTACTACCCCCACACACCCAGGAGAGTCCCAGGGGCACAACAAAACTATAACTCCAGTGCAGGTACACAAGCACACACAGCAATGCATTATGGGAGATGTAGTTACATGCACCTAACAGTGGAGCAATGACACCCAGCCAGGCTCAAACAGTATGTGTGCATCATGAAAGTCAAAATACAGATAGATAGGACCCATGTAACTCCAAACAGTGATATTTAATGCATGACAAATGCAAGGCTGGACAGTAAATTAATGTGTGCATTTATGTCCACAGCACCAGCAGAAACACAGGGAACAATCAGTGGAGGGAGGATGAATCCCCCAGCCCAGAGGCAACAGGGCAAGAGGAGGAGGAGGAAGAGGAAGACGAGGGCAGCCCAGTAATCCCTCCAATACGCCGCAGTCGGATTGCAGTGCCACCATTGCCACCACTGGAGGAGGAATCCCAGGACACCGATGTCAATGTCCAAACAGTCCAGGGACAGTCAGAGCCACAACCCCGTGCTCGAGCACGTGCCGAACCAATACCACCAATCCCATCCAGGCGCAGGGCACCACGTGCATCCACTAGTGCAGCAGTCACAGGAGACGACACAGTCTTCCAAGGGCTGGAGGGCCACATGTTGGAGGTCCAGCGCCTGCAGGCAAAAAACATACGGTCAATCCAGAGGCAAATCAGGGTTGGCTTCATGGGCCTGACGGGTGCCCTGGAGGCACTCTGTGCTGAACTAAGGGCGGACCGTGCTGCTAGGCGCAGGGAGAGGCAGTGCCTCCACACCCGCCTAGACCTCTACACCAGGGCGGTAAACCGCCTTTCCTCAGCGACCTCTGTGCTGTCAAGGCGCAGCATCAGTATGCAGCACGAGGTGTCACACTGCAGCCAGGACGTGGCCAGGGGTCTGGTACAGGTGACATGTGCTGTGGATCAGCTGCGGGCAGCTGCCACTGCTGGCCCAGGAGTCCTCACTCCAACAGACGAGGACGCACAATCTAGCAGGAGCAGCATTACACCACCACCCCCACCGGACAGGCGCCGTAGTGTGCGTCATGGCAGGGCTGCTGAGACAGGCGAAGAGGGCACAGTGCACCCACGGCGAGGGCCTACAGGCCGTCAGCGCCGCAGTTGAGGCGCTCAGACATAGGCATGGATATGGGTGCATCAACCCAGTGCACACAGACACTTGGTCAAGACTCAATTTGCACTGTGAATCACACATGTGCGGTACTTTTAACAATACATTGTGTGCCACACAGGCTGTGTGCCGATATATATCCTGTACAAAGGGAAATTAAACACAGTCCTGTATTAGATCTTTGGCATTGTGTCATCTTTTCTTACCTAGAAATAGTTCTGTGTGATCTCATCTCGCCTCTGGCGCCCAGCAGCTGCACCAATTACTCCGGCTGGCATGCGTCCAGGAGCTGGCCCCTCCTCATCTGATGATTCTGATTCAGTGAGCTCCACTGGTGTGCCCTTCCTGGTGGCGATGTTGTGCAGCATGGCACAAACTACCACTATCTTGCAACAGGTCTGGGGGCTGTATTGAAGTGCCCCTCCACTCTTATGTAGGCATCGAAACCGGCTCTTGAGTATTCCGAAGGTCCGCTCGATGGTACATCTGGTTGCTATGTGGGCACTGTTGTACCTCTGCTCCCCAGCGTTGGCAGGCCTACATAAGAGTGGAGGAAGTGCCCCTCCACTCTTATGTAGGCATCGAAACCGGCTCTTGAGTATTCCGAAGGTCCGCTCGATGGTACATCTGGTTGCTATGTGGGCACTGTTGTACCTCTGCTCCCCAGCGTTGGCAGGATTAAGGAGTGAGTATGTAGTCCCGGACCGCATACGCACTGTCACCTGTGGGGCGAGAAAAATATGGTTGAACACTGTCCTGCCACTGCTATGCATTACTAGTGTGTCCTTCTATCACATGCAATTACCTAGTAGGTATCCCTCACCAAACTCCCCACTTGTGAGTCGGTGGTGTATCCCACTGTGGCGGAAGATGAATGAGTCGTGGGTGCTGCTTGGGTATTTAGCGACGATGTCGGTGATGATGTGCCTGGCATTACACACCACCTGTATGTTCAGGGAATGGTAGGACTTGCGATTCCTGAACACATACTCGTTCTGGGAGGGGGGGATATGGCGACATGGGTCCCATCTATGCATCCAATGACGTGGGGGAATTGTGCAATTTGATAGAACTCCTGCTTGGTCTGGTCTAGTGCCTGTGGTGTGCTGGGGAAGTGTATGTGGTTATGCAGCCTCTGTACCATGGCATCAACGAACACGTGGAAGAAGCGCGACAATGCACTCTGTGAGACCCCTCCTGCTGTGGCTATCACCCCCTGGAAGCTCCCTGATGCCAAAAGGTGGAGTGAGCACAGGACCTGTATGTGGGTGGGGATTGTGTGTATCCTGCGTGTGGAATGTTCAAGGATAGGTTTGAGCTCTGCTATTAATTCCAGGATGCTCTCTTCATCCAGCCTGTAGTTTGTATGGATCTCCTCCTCAGTCCGCTGGAACAGGGTTATGCGCGCTCTGAAGATCCTTTCCTGGCGTCTCCTTCTCTGTGCAGCAGCTCTGAGTCGCAGCCTCCTGGCTATCACGTACAGCCCTGACATTGTGGCAAACATCAGTTGCATTGTGGGTCTCTTTAAATAGGTTGCACCTGGTTACCACCTGCTCAGACTTGGTGGTAATTGCGATTCTCTATTTTGCGAATTTCGTGAATTCGCAAATTGAGAATTATTCATGCATTCCGTTTAGCGAATTCGCTAATTCTGAACACAACAATTGCGAATTTCGCTAGATTTTGTCACATTTTGCAAATTCGCAAATATTTCGCAAAATGGTATTATTCGCTATTTTGCTAATCGCTAATTATGCGATTCGCACATTGGCAGTCGGGATGTGTCTCATACATAGCGGGGCTCTGTTTTGCGATCGCAAACACCGTTTTTCTACGATTTGCAGTGTTTGCGATCGCAAAACAGCTTCATACATATGGCCCTAAGTTCTTTAGAAGTCGAGTTTGCAAACAATGTTTTCCTTCTTTTGACAATATTCCTACTCCAAGATCCTTCAGAATATTTCCATATTGTATATCAGATGCTTAATGCATGTTTCTAATTAATTCTTTGTATTGGAAATGCAACCAAATGTTTACATTTCTAATACTTCCTAAAGAATTGTGAGTATCTTGATGTAAAAGTTTCTTAAAAACAGGCTGTTCTTTGACAGGGGTAAGTTGCAATAAATCACCAAAAACAATTACATGCTTTCCTCGAAAAAGTACTTCATAATCGGTCTTCAATATCTGTTGCATTCTTAAATGCACAAAGGTATGCATTAAGTTTCAGACCATGCTCACCTCATTGATGATTAAAAGTTTTAATTTCTTCAAAACTCTGGAAACTTCGTGACAAGCTTCACCAGATAACCTTTGGTATTCCAGTTTATTATTGTGCTCAACAGGTAGCATCAGTAGACAATGCAATGTAATTCCTTTGATATTGTGTGCAGATAATCCAGTAGGTGCTGTTACTACACACGACAAAATGGACTCTGTAGTCCTCTGTACAGAAGTGGTTAGAACTTGGATTATAAAGCTTTTCCCAGCACCAGCTTGTCCGCTAACATATAAAAGAATTTGCTTAAAACTTGAACATTTACATTGATTGTTTTCATGGAGAAATCTATGGTCTATTTTTGTTTTCACTTCCATATATATCTCTTTCTGCTCATTATTCAGTTGTTGCACTAACTGTTCCAAGTCAAAAATGTTCTTCTCTTCATTGTTACATTACTGTCTGCACCTCATTCGTTATTGCGGCTTCACTTTTATTTATTGGCTGTCTAAGAAGATCCTGACTGAGAGCTCCAGAACACTGGCTGCTTTGGGAACCATCCTTTGCCATCTCAGTAGCAATTGTTTCTTCTTGTTCAATTTCTTCATTTAACATTTTCCGGTAGCTTGGAAATATTGGACATTGAAAGTTGTGTTTTACAACATTAAAAGAATCTTCATAGCGGTGATATTCTGCAAGTAACTCTGTTTCACAACATCAAGGTTTGAATAGCTGGAGAAGTGCTAAGTAGAAAAATTATTTTTTCTCAGCAGTTTGCCAAGTAAGTTATCTATGATTTATTAAGTTACTTTTTGCATGCCAAACCAAACAACCTTGGCAACCAACTACAGCATATTTGCCTTCATTGATGTTTTCTGTCCACATTGTTTCTGTACCTATAATGTTGCAGAATTTCATATAGACACAGATTTTCGAGGTGTGCACTTCTTGTTGGATAGAAGGCATCCAACATATTTGTTTTTGTAATATCTGTACTCTCTGGATCAAACTCTGCTAGGTACTGAATTTATGGTAAAGACTTCAAGACTCTGTTTCACATGTTGGCAAGGCCTAGATTTACCCAAACAATTCCCCTAGACTTTGAGAATAAGCTAGATGAACTCAATATGTTACAGCACTCAAAAGAACCTATCTCCTTGTGTGAAAGCATTTTCAAAGAGAAACTGTACAATTTCATACATAGAGATTTTTCTGCAGAAATCTCCTCTCATGTTTTCTTCATCTCTGTTTTCTCTGACTTTGTGTTGTATGAAGTGATATAACAAGCAACAGCAATGAAGTTATCTGCAACAAACTGTATATCCATATTTGCATCCCATAATTTTAGAATAACAGGACTGTAATCATTAATATTTTGGAGGCCTCTGATCTTCTCAGATTATATGTATTTTTGGGTGATTTTCTTGTGAGAGTATGTCTCACTACATATAAAAAGCTATTCACTCTTCCTTCGGAGACAATAGGCCTTGGAAATCCAAAATGACACCTTGTATAAAATTTACCTTTACATCTGTATCATCTGCTGCAATATTTCCCACATCTATGGGGCCGATTCCGATTCGGGCCGGAAAACGTACCGACCGACTCGGAGCCGGAATAAATACCGACCGACTCGTACCGGTGCAGCCCGACCCGCAAAGTACGATGAAAAGCGTGCTAAATCCGACCGACTTGTACGGAACACAAGCCGAACGACCGAGCCGCGCGGAAAACAGCCATCCGGCCGGAAAAGCACACGAAACGAACCGACCGACACGCACCAGGAATAATCCCGAACGAAACGAATCCGCGAACGTCGACCCGCCAAGTACGATGCAACGCGTGGAAAACACGACCGAGTCGCACGGAGCCCAAGCCGCACGACCGACACGCATTCAAAACTGCGAGCCGAAGCAAACCAAAACCCCGCGACCGACGCGTACGCAGCACAGAAAACAGCACAAACACAGCATGAACGAATAGGAGAGGCTCGCACGAGACAACTGGAGGGTCCGACTCGGTCACAAGAACGTCTCCTACATGCACAAAAAGAACCAAGGAAAAAAAAGACACAAAAAAAGGCCAAACAAGCTATCACAAAGCAAATAAATACTGGGGGGGGGAAACAGGGAACAAAGACACACCCACAACTCCACCCATATAAAGGACACAAATCCCTACCATGATCCTTTGCAAATTCAAATTACCTGCCAGCACTCAACAGACAGCAACCACACACCCACAGCTCATCCATCACACAAGCCACACACCATCAGCACCCCAACAAATAGCAACCTCACATACACCCAGCAAAACACACACTCACACACCCTCACTTGCACACCAACACACACATCACTCACCAGCACCACCCAACACCATGCCCCCAAAGAAGAATCACAAGTTCCTAGATAGTGAATTGGAAGTCCTGGTAGATGAGATCCTCAGGGTAGAGCCACAGCTGTTTGGCACATTGGTCCAACAGACACCCATGTCGCAGAAAACCAAGATGTGGGAGAGGATCGTCGACAGGGTGAACGCACAATCACCATGTTTGCGCACAAAGGTAGACATCCAGAACAGGTGGTATGACGTGCGCAGGAGGGTCAAGGAGCTGTTGAAGAAGGACTACATCTTGAGCCAACACACCGGCAGTGGCCCTCCTGCCAAACCAGTATACCTCAGGCCCTGGGAGGAGAAGGTGCGGGCCATCCTACCACCAGTGAGTGTCTATGGACTAGAAAACATCCCAGAGCCTGGTGAGTACACAACTAATGTACACAATATTGTGCCACAATACACACATCACTGTCAAGGGGAGAGTCAAACCATGCACCCTTAGCAAATACACACCAACCAAAACAGATCATCCCAAAATGTGTATGTCAGCCAGATAAACACAATACATGCCAGCTCATAGTGAAATGTAACTGGGTCATGACATGTACAAACCTAACAACAAATACAGCTAGGCAGTGGCACAAATATATCCAACAAACACAGTCAGACATGTAGCCACCACCACAACACCACCTCACAGGAAGCTCACTGAAAGGAAGGAATACTGTGTATGCTGGGCAAGTCAGTGCAGCCAATAGCATCATGGGAGTCGTAGTCACAGAAATTGCCCACCCTCACAATGCGCACATCAACACCACCATGAACCATGCACACATCACAGGCAGTGCAAAACAACTGACAAGATGGCTGACACTGGCTACTGCTGTGGGGAGCACAAGGCCCTGCTGGCAACTGTACACCAACAAACAGCACAACACCACTGCCTGACATCCTGAAAGCCAACTTGCACTCTCTGCAATGCAAGCACGTTGCATGGTGGGATATCTGGCTGGGTGGGAAGGAGGACTCACAGCACTGACCATAGTTACAAGCAGCTCACCTCACACACCCCCTCAACACAAACTCCACATAACCCACCTGGGAGAATGCAATGCCTCACATACCAAATGAAGATCCCACAAAGAACCACCACCCTGGGTAATGCTGTGTGAAGCACAGGGACACACCTGGGACTTGTAGCCAAACAAACGCAAGGACAACACTGTCAGCCTTCTTGTCAGCACAGGCACACTACCCCACAGGGAAGCAGAGTCAAAAGGAAGGAAGTACGGGCATGCTGGGAAGGGGGTGTAGGCAATAGCATGATGGGAGTTGGAGTCACAGATACTGCTCACCCTCACAATTGGCCCATCAACACCACTCTGAACCATGCTCATATCACAGGGAGTGGATAAGGACTGACAAGATGGCTGACACTGGCTACTGCTGTGGGGAGCACAAGGCCCTGCTGGCAACTGTGCACCAACAAACAGCACAACACCACTGCCTGACATCCTGAAAGCCAACTTGCACTCTCTGCAATGCAAGCACGTTCCATGGTGGGATATCTGGCTGGGTGGGAAGGAGGACTCGCAGCACTGACCATAGTCACCAGCAGCTTCACCCACACACCCCCCTAACACAAACTACACACAACTCACCTGGGAGAAAGCATTGCCTCACACACCAATCAAATATCCCACAAAGAACCACAACCCTGGGTCATGCAGTGTGAAGCACAGGGACACACATGGGACTTCTAGCAAAACAAACCCCAGGATAACACTGTCAGCCATCTTGTCAGCACAGGCACACAACCCCACAGGGAAGCTGAGTCAAAGGAAGGAAGCATGGGCATGCTGGGAAGGGGGTGGAAGCAAAAGCATGATGGGAGTGGTAGTCACAGCCCAACATCCCCACCCACATGGCCCAGCAAGCTCACACTGAAGCATGCACACCTCACAGAGAGTGGAAAGCCCCATCAAAGATGTCTGACACTGGTGCTCTGTTGTGGGGAGCACAAGGCCATGCTGGGAACTGGACAACAAACAACAGCAGGACACCACTGTCAGCCATCTTGCCATTGCTGTCACACCCACACACAGTGAAGTACATTCAAAAGGAAGTAAGTATGGGCATGCTGGGAAGGGGGGTGGAGGCAATAGCATGATGGGAGTGGAAGTCACAGATATTGGTCAGCCTCACAATTGGCCCATCAACACCACTCTGAACCATGCTCATATCACAGGGAGTGGATAAGGACTGGCAAGATGGCTGACACTGGCTACTGCTGTGGGGAGCACAAGGCCCTGCTGGCAACTGTGCACCAACAAACAGCACAACACCACTGCCTGACATCCTGAAAGCCAACTTGCACTCTCTGCAATGCAAGCACGTTGCATGGTGGGATATCTGGCTGGGTGGGAAGGAGGACTCACAGCACTGACCATAGTTACAAGCAGCTCACCTCACACACCCCTCAACACAAACTCCACATAACCCACCTGGGAGAATGCAATGCCTCACATACCAAATGAAGATCCCACAAAGAACCACCACCCTGGGTAATGCTGTGTGAAGCACAGGGACACACCTGGGACTTGTAGCCAAACAAACGCAAGGACAACACTGTCAGCCTTCCTGTCAGCACAGGCACACTACCCCACAGGGAAGCAGAGTCAAAAGGAAGGAAGTATGGGCATGCTGGGAAGGGGGGTGGAGGCAATAGCATGATGGGAGTGGTAGTCACAGATATTGGTCAGCCTCACAATTGGCCCATCAACACCACCCTGAACCATGCACACATCACAAGGAGTGGAAAACAACTGACAAGATGGCTGACACTGGCTACTGCTGTGGGGAGCACAAGGCCCTGCTGGCAACTGTGCACCAACCAACAGCAGGACACCACTGACTGACATCCTGAAAGACAAATTGCACTCCCTGCAATGGAAGCAAGTTCCATGGTGGGATATCTGGCTGGGTGGGAATGAGGGCCGGATGTCAACCCAATACAACCAATGCAGACCATGTACACACCCCAACATTCACATGGAAATGCCCAAATAATGCAGGACAATGTGCTACACCAATATCAACCCCTGACTGTGACAACTTAGGACAATGCAATGTACAGGCCCGCATCCAGAGGCACAGTCACAACTGTCAGGTGTGTCAACCATTGATGCCTGCAGAAACATAACATACATTGTGTGTGTCTCCCTAAAACAGGTGATGATGGGGACACAGCAGCAGACGCTGAGGAGTCCCTGTCCCAGGCTCAAGAGGATATGGAGCTCACTGGTGTGGAACAGCCACTGCCCTCCTCGGATGAAGAAGACCAACCTGGCACCTCCGGAGCAAGTAATCATGCAGCACCAGCAGGACCACCAGCTGCACCCCCTTCACCCACCCCTCCAATGACTGTCAACACACATACCACCCCTGCCGACATGGAAAGACCAAGGAGCACCACCACCACCAGCACAGGGACCCTGGACCAACGTGGGGCCATGGACACCAACACCACCAACAACCCCCAAGGGGGCCCAGGGTCACCTGTGCGTGCCACCTCAGGTACTGCACGTGTCGCCATGGGTGGTGGGAGGGGTGGGAGACACAGGTCACTGATCGCAGAGGGGACTGGACTGCATGATGACCCACAACTGGCACGCATAGCCGATGCGTACCAGTCCAGCACCGGAGAGCTCAGCCAGGTAGTGGGGCTCCTCAGGGACATTAAACAGCAGCAGGCTGCCCATCATGCCCGCTTGGACTCACACATGTCCCGCGTGGAGTCCAAGTGGGACACACTGCAAGAGATGACGGCTGTGCATAGGGACATACTACAATGCCTCCGCCAGATGAGCAGCAACCAGTCAACACCTCCCTGTGTGCCCAGAACATCTGCTGCTGAAACAACTGCAACTGCCACAGGGAGGGAGGATGACTCTGGTGGAGAGTCCCCTGCACCGCAGCAGCCTGCACTTGAGGGCCCCCCCAAAGAAGAGGGGCCGTCCGAGGAGGGGCAAGTGAGAGGCCGATGGCCATGTGCAACCCCCAGGAAGCCTAAACCTGTTCTGGATAATCACCTTTGTGCGCAAACTGTTCACCCTGTTGACTGCAACACAACTCTCCCACATGACATGGGGAGCTCAAGTTGGACCAATGTCTCAGATGACTGTGTACTTTACTCTGGACATTTCTGCTACCAGGACTTCCAAATCATCTAGGAACTTTGGATTACAATCACAATGTACAGCACCCACCATCCTGTGCACTATACTCACACATGTATGTCAATAAACTCACTAATACACCATACTTGCCTCTGTTGTGATTCCTACGTTGTCTCTGAAGTGGCGATGATGATCTGGGAAATGACACTGTGCATGCTAACTGCTACAGCAAGTACAACACCGGCATGTGAGTCATGGCGACGTCACACATATGAGGGAGGCACACCACCAGGGCTACACAACACATACACACCATGGCCATCTGACTCATCGCCTACACTGATGTTGCCAGGAAATACGTTGCATTGCACAGACCCAACACCTATTCACAGTCTGTGTTAACTAGCCCACTGGTGCAGTAAGCAAATGTCAGTCAGATGTGTGACCACAGACAACGCACATCACGAAGTGAAGCACAGGTTTATTACACATTTGCAACATGTTGTAACCACCACAGATGCAAGGTAATCCCACCTGGCAGCGTGCACACAGTCAACAAGGGTAGAAGGAAGGAAGTCCATGGGTGTGGTGCACATCACCTGTAGGGACACGACAGCTACCACCCTGGAAGTCGAATCACGGTGTCGGGGATCACAGTTGACCAAACGACTCTGAAAGTACCCTGTGAAGGACAGAAATGACACACAGTCAAAAGCACTGAAGAACAGGACATAACTGCAATACTCATGCCCAATACATGTCACAAGATACCCACCCAGAACCAAGTTAGCATGTCAACACTGTTGGGGAGTACAGACTACCTGTAAGGACACATCGCTACACGCATACAGTCATGTAGCACATGCACACACTCAAACAGCACCAGAGCACCACCAACACATATCATGCAAACTCACATCAGTTACATGACATCTCTGGATACTTACATTCAGCTGAAGAAGTTGGTGATGAGCTGTGTGCGGACATCACCATCATCATCATCATCATCACTGGCATCGTGGTCCAGGCCAGGATCCTCCACAGGTGGCGGACATTGGTCATCGTCATCCAGGATGAGAGGCAACTCCTTCCGCACTGCCAGGTTGTGTAGCATGCAGCAGACGATGACAATCTTGCACACCTTTGCCGGGGCATATGGGAGGGACCCTCCTGTCTTGTCCAGGCAGCAGAAGCGGCTCTTCAGGAGACCAAATGTCCGCTCAATAACTCTCCTCGTCCGAACATGTGCCTCATTGTAGCGCATCTGGGCTGGTGTCACAGGGTTCCTGAGGGGCGTAGGCAACCACGGCATGTTGGGATATCCGGAGTCACCTACATACAGACAATTGCACATTAGCTGAGTTGGAAAAGAGGGTGGGACACTACATTGCAGAACACACACAATGGTACAAAGTCAGTACACACCAACAAGCCAGGCACGCTGGTTCCGCATCTGTGACATCATCCTCGGGATGCGACTACTCCTCATCACGTAGGCATCATGTGCAGAACCGGGGAAACGGGCACACACGTGTGTGATGGTCATATCTGCAAGACAGACACCAGTGCATTGACCAAGTGGTAGTGCTTGCGGTTCCTGTATGCCTGCTCCTGGGCCTGTGGTGGTACCAAAGCCACATGTGTCCCATCAATGGAGCCAATGACATGCGGCATCCTCCCCAGGGCATAGAAGTCACTCTTCACGCCAGTCAGTTGCTGGAGTCTAGGGAAATAGATGTACTGGTTCAGGTATATCAACATAGCCTCCAATACATCGCGGAGCACACGGCTGAACATGGTCTGTGACATCCCACCAGCAGTCGCCAGAGTGTGTTGAAAGGTACCGGTGGCAAAGAAGTGTAGGGCTGCCATCACCTTCACCTTGGGGGTCAGCGCTGTAGGATACGGCCGGCCAGGTTGCAGGTGTGGTGCCAAGCGCACTGCCAAATCATCAATCAGCTGCCTGGTGAAGCGGTACCTTCGGATGCTGTCACGTTCCACCATCGTTGCCAGGTCAGGGAATGGTCTATGGACAGCTGGTGCCCTGCAGTGCATAGGTGAAGAAAGAAAGATTGTCAGTCACCCCACATATGTGGCATTGAACACACTCAATATCACATGATACATCATTATGAGGCACAAGTACATTATGTGTGCAGTTCCGTAAGGACATGTATGGCACATACATGGCCAACATCCAACATCACAGTTCAACAAGTGGCATCAATAAGTCCCAGGTTGTGCCATTGGGTATCATGAGGACGTGTCACATTTCCCATCTCCTGCTGCCACGTTACAAACACACCCCACAGTGACATGTGAGGACAGATGTGCCCCAGGCATCACAGCCCAACGACAGGTAGATTCCCAGGGACCCTGTATTGCCACATGGACACTGGCATGACATGGCGTATCATGTATACACCACAGCAAAACAACCATGACCCCCACAGGTAGTGGTCCCTGTTGCCTCGGCAGGACAGACATGGACGTCTGTGACACACACACGCACAACATCAAAGTCCATGCACAAACAACATGGATGTGGAGACTGTCTCCCATTGTGCACATGAAATCAGAGACATTGTAAACACAACATGCACACAGACTGCGGAGGACCATCACTATTGTGCCAATGGGTCAGCCTGGGTTAAACATACCGTCCCACATGGGACTCAGGGGGCATGTGACATGACATACACATACACCACCGTGAAATGTGACCATGCCACATGCTCAGATATGAACAGTTGCACATCACAGTGTTCATGTACACGAAACACCAAGGATACTGTCCCCATGAACACGTGCACAGCCTGGGGGTGGCTGCCCCAAGTGACACCCACAGAACAACATGTTCACCCCATACACGGAATAGGTAATGCAGCCTTACATGCCTTAGGATGCAGTTTGGACAGGCTGTGGTGTTGTAGGTGTGCCCCTCACTCCCTGGGAAGTATATGTGGCTGGCATATTTTCACCTGTGACAGGCATGGTGACATATGCCAGTGACATGTACAGGGACGCGTTGGACAGCAATGGACCGATCGGTGCACACACATTGGCCATTGCATTCAATGTGTGCTGGTATGCGTTGTATTCGCAATACGCGTTGGACAGCAATGGACCGATCGGTGCGCACACATTGGCCTTTGCATTCAATGTGTGCTGGTACGCGTTGTATTCGCAATACGCGTTGGACAGTAATGGACCGATCCGTGCGCACACATTGGCCATTGCATTCAATGTGTGCTGGTACGCGTTGTATTCGCAATACGCGTTGGACAGCAATGGACCGATCGGTGCGCAAACATTGGCCATTGCATTCAATGTGTGCTGGTACGCGTTGTATTCGCAATACGCGTTGGACAGCAATGGACCGATCGGTGTGCCCGGCCGGCCCATTGCAATCAATGTGTGCGGTGCACGCGTTGTATCCCGAGTACGCCTTGAACAGCAATGGACCGATCGGTGTGCCCGGCCGGCCCATTGCAATCAATGTGCGCGGTACGCGTTGTATCCCGGATGCGTTTGAACAGCAATGGACCGATCAGTGTGCCCGGCCGGCCCATTGCAATCAATGTGTCGGGTACGCGTTGTATCCCGGGTACGCCTTGAACAGCAATGGACCGATCGGTGTGCCCGGCCGGCCCATTGAAATCAATGTGTCGGATACGCGTTGTATCCCGGGTACGCCTTGAACAGCAATGGACCGATCGGTGTGCCCGGCCGGCCCATTGCAATCAATGTGTGCGGTACGCGTTGTATCCCGGTACGCCTTAAACAGCAATGGACCGATCGGTGTGCCCGGCCGGCCCATTGCAATCAATGTGTGCGGGTACGCGTTGTAGTCGGGGAAGCCTTGAACAGCAATGGACCGATCGGTGTGCCCGGCTGGCCCATTGCAATCAATGTGTGCGGGTACGCGTTGTATCCCGGGTAGCCTTGAACAGCAATGGACCGATCGGTGTGCCCGGCCGGCCCATTGCAATCAATGTGTGCGGGTACGCGTTGTATCCCGGGTACGCCTTGAACAGCAATGGACCGATCGGTGTGCCCGGCCGGCCCATTGCAATCAATGTGTGCGGGTACGCGTTGTATCCCGGGTACGCCTTGAACAGCAATGGACCGATCGGTGTGCCCGGCCGGCCCATTGCAATCAATGTGTGCGGGTACGCGTTGTATCCCGGGTACGCCTTGAACAGCAATGGACCGATCGGTGTGCACCCATTGGCTATGGCCTGGCCTGGCAACGGACGCGTTTTCAAATTTTGAACGGGTCTGATGCTGGAAATTCAGTTGGTCACCCACAACAATGTTGCAAATTCATGGGTGTCATGAAGTTGAACTTTTGAAGGATGCTGTGGGCGTGTGTAAGTGGTGCAATTCCATGGATTGGCCAGATTCAGAAGATGCAAACGACTTGGACCTATCACTTTGGACACATGGGACAGTAACTGCCTCTGCAGCACACATATAATGCTGGCTGTTCCCCTGAGAGCTCACTTGCCTGCACTACATGCTCCAGGACGACATCTGCCACCACCACTGCTGCTGAATCTGCACCCTCTGGACCCTGCAATGGCACGTACTGTGGAGAGAGCCCCAGCCTTCAGCACTGAGGAGAACCAGGCCCTGCTGGACAGCCTCCTTCCACAGTACAGCAAGCTGTATGGGAAAGCAGGGGAGCAGGTGAGTGTTCTGTCCACTGCCTTCCTAAATGTGAATGTTGTCTGACTAGCAAGGCTAACAGTCTGCACGCCACTGGCTAGCAGGCTCACTGAGTAGTTGTCACCCCCCATAGTGTGTAGTTACATGCACTGGACAGGTATAGTGCAGTGACAGTGCATTTAAACAAGGTTTTACTTCCCAAGCAATGATACCATGTAGTTACTGCTGGCATACTGTCCATGGCCATCTTTGCACTGCCTGTGTACATCACGTGCCCCTGTGATTGAGACATGTATACACAACTGTGTAATGCACGGATATGTTGCATGTGTAGTAATAGCATTGTCACTTTGTCATCCTCACAGGTTGATGCCCACCAGAAGCAGAAGATATGGCTGACCATCGTCCGGGCAGTGAGATCCGTGGGGGACTACAAGCGCCGGATCCGCAACTGCCAGAAGAGGTGGCAGGACCTTCGGGGCTGGACCCGGAGGATCGCACGGGTCCAGCTGAAGCTGTCGCCTCCTCGCAGGAGGGGCGGACACCGGACCCTGACCCCCCACATGCTCAGGATCCTGGCGGTGGTCTTCCCTGATCTGGATGGGCAGCTGAAGGCCAGAGAGCAGCAAGGAGGGGGTGAGTCCATGACTGCATTGTGAACTTTGTCTGCCATGCTATGTGCCCTCCTCTGGCCTGGTTAAACTTCCACAGTACATCAGTCATGTGGTCCAGGACCCATGTCCCTCAATTGTGCACTGCCCACTCCTCATCTGATACCCAGGTGTGGCCCTTGCACTCAGGGAATTGTGTCACTTGGGTACTGTGTCCTTGCAGTTTGCTTGACTCAAGGTGGGGGACAGCATCTGTTCCCCTAACTCTGTGGTGGGCATCATGGGTGGGTCCATTGCTTACACAATGCCTGTGTTCTGACATGTAATCTGCGTGTCACTTTGATATGTGGTCCAATTGCTGAGCTGATCCACCACATGTGCCTGGGGTATCTGGCACACACCCATGCTGCGGGTGGGAACAATGTTTGGGCCCCAGGAGTGTGTATATTACGCGTGCCACACATACTTAGCCAGCTGCCTACTGTCCAGGGCTCATCCCTCATTCATGTGGGGAAGGACAGTCATGCCTACTCCAGGCCATACAATACACTCTGTACTCCCACTCCCGTGTATCAGCTGACACGTTGTGCTCAGTGATATGTCCCCTCAGGTGTCTGCCTCTGTGTCAGTGTGCTGTGGCTTCCTTGTCAGGACTGCTGGGGTGTTTCTCGGTTGGGGCTCAGCATGCCACCGGAGATGTGACCATAGGAGACGATACTTGTGTGACACATAGGTGTTTGAACACCTGACCGTGCAGACTGGGGTATGCGAATGTGAAGTCCATGCAGCTGTTTCCCATTCACAGCAGATTGTGAGGTGCTCAGGTTCAGAGGGTTGTGTTACAGGTCTCCCATATGTCCAATCGGTATGACCTGGACAGATAAGGGTTCAGATGATGTGGTGTGTGGGGGATGTACATGTGCACTTGTTCAGCTCCAGGACTTGCATTCCCCATGACCTACTATTGTGACACAGTGCAGACTGTTGTTGTGTGGCTGCCCTGCCCATGTGACTGGAGACAGTGATGTATGACTTAGCAGGCATGCCTGTGCCATGGCATGTGACTTCCTATGGGTGATCCTGCAGGGGAGTGACATGTGCTACATGCACACCATAGTGGCAATGGCTATCAGCACATGGGTGCATCGTGGTGTCTGTTGCTGGTATGCATCACATGCATTTCATATATCTGACTCTGGGCATCACTTTCATCCGTGCACCTGTACTGACTCAGTGGCAAGAGTTGTGATGTGTGCATGTTCACATGCTGCACCGTGTTCTCTGCACCGTCCAACTACTGTGTAGGTGGTGCATGTGTCCACACTGGGGTATTGCCATCCAACGGACGCCAGACAGATGGGTGCAAGGCCAGGTGGGATGTGAGTGCCATGGTTGACGATCAGACTGACAATTGGCTTCTCCTATTCTGTTTGTGCAATTTTAGCAATGTCCAACTAAGGATGCCAGGCCTTGCTCTGTATTGTGCTGTACTTACTGTGGTGTGTGTGTTCGGTGCAGGTGACTGATGTCTGTCTGTTTCCCTATTGTTTGCAGATACATCCACGGCCACAGGAGGGGACAGCTCCACGGACCAGGAGGAGCCGCAGAGCCAGACTGGGTCAACAGCCGAGGAGTGGTCGGAGGGACCCAGTGGCACGGAGGGCGAGGGGAGCCACACCGAGGAGTCCTCAGCACCATCCACCTCAGCTGAGGACCACAGCAGCTCGTAGGATGACTCCCTTATGGAGGCGGGTGTCAGCAGCCACCACACCCCAGCTAGTGTTGCTGTCCCCGCCACCACCACCACCACCACCCTCCCATCGGCTCCCATTCCCGAGGTCCGTGGAGGCTCCCATGTTCGGGAGCGTGTCTCCTTCGGGCCAGGCACTGCACCCCCTGCCCCTGTGTCCCCTGCTGCCCTGAGTGAGGAGTCTGTGTACCTCCTTCGCCAGCTCCATGTAGGGCAGACAGCGATGCTGAGTGTCCTCCATGCCCACACCACTCTGTTGACTCAGCTGGTGTCGTTCAAGGAGGGCATCTCATCGGGCATGTCTGCCCTACAGAGGGGCAATAGGTCCATGGACTCCTCCCTGATGGCAGCAGTGTCCCTCCTCCAACAGTCCCTCACCCCTCCTGCCTCTGCCCCATCCACACTCCCCAGCACCTTACCTGTCCCAAGCACACACACACCGGCACAGGCACACACCAGCACAGACACGAGCAGCACACACACACACGCCACAGACAAGACGCACACGCACGCACAGTCAGGGGACTGAAACCACACTCACAGGGGATGGGGCCCAGTCACACACACACGCATCCACGAGCACTGCGCAGTCCACAGTTGCCTCTCCCTCCAAAGCCCCCTCCGTTGCCTCACCTGCAACCCCAAAGACCCAGCGGCTCTTCCTCAGTGACCTCGGCCTCTTCCCCTCCGATCCAGCTGATCCAGCATTCAGGGGGAAGAGGAAGCCCACCCACACAGAGCAGAGTGCCCCTCGCCACCGGACACCCTCCCCCAGGCGCAGACCGACTGACGCCCCTATCCGCAAGTCCCCCCGGACCCGGAAGAGCAAGACTCCGCCGCCGCCCTGCAGCTCAGGCACCAAGTCTCCTTCCTCCATCCCTCAGGCCCCCACTCCACAGGTGCCCCCACCACACCCTGCCCCAGGTTCCCCACCCACAGATACACCATCCCCAAAAGGATCAGGCCTTCTCCCCCTGCCACTTGCTTTTCCGGCCCCACACCCCCCGCTGCGCTTGTCTGTGCCACTGGTGTGGAGACGGTGTCCTCCCCTCTGTCCTGCCCACCTTACCTGATCCCCATTCTCCTCCCCTGGAGGTAGGCACTGCAGTGGAGTCCACTACCACCCTGTCTGACTTGGGCACTGCAGTGGGGAACCTGTCCACTCCATCTGCACGGTCCCCTGCAGTCTTGCCAGCACCCACACCATCAGAGTCATGCCCCCAGTTGTGCCGGCACACACCATGTCAGACACCTCCACTGCAGTTGTCAGTGGCTCTCCAGCACCCACCACCCCTTCCCTGCCTCCTTCTGGTGAGCCATGATCCTGTCCCTGCGGTGCCTGGCCTGCCCCCCGTATGCCCCTCCGAGGGGATTGTCCCTGGCTTTCATCAGTGCAGGCATGCGTAGGGTGACATCTGCCACTGTCACCCTGTTTTGACTTTCAAGTTGGACTGGCCATTGGCCTTTGTTAACATTTGTGCTGGACATCAACTGTTAGACCCACATATGCTGAATAAAGCACCTTTCTGTTCTCTAGTGCTTTTGCTTCTGATGTACATGTTGTTGATGATGCTAACCATGCCCTTGCTGCAGTGATGGTGATATTTGGTCTCATAATAATGAAGTGTTACTGTGCAGGAACACATGTGGTCCAGGGGAATGTGTCCTATCCTGTGGTGTATCCATGTCATCCTTAGCAGCATCTGAGGGTGTCATGTGTTCAATATTTGGCAATGGGATTTCCTACTTACATTAGCAATTTCACGTCTGTGGCTTCCACCCCTGCACATCTGTTGTGCCTGCCATTGTTCAATTCGTCTACTTCCCTGACCGTGTGGCCATCTCCACTGGACATGCAGGTTTGGGCATCAATGGGGAAGGACTCATCTGTGTTGTCAGTGCAACATTGCTATACAAGTGTGTTGGATCAGTGCTGATGATTTCGTTGGCACTCCCATGACCAGGCTGATGTGACGGGAGCATTAATTTGGTGCTAATTGTTGAGTGTGTGACCAAGTGCTCAGCTGACATGATGGAGCCCTACTGAGGCAACATATGGCACAGCTTTCCTCACACAGGAGTGGAGTCCCCTCATGGCAGTGTGTACTCCTGTGACATTGCCTGCGCCCAAGGTGTGTGTTATATGAGCATGTCTGTGTGTTCACTTCCGTTTAGCTGTGCATGCTGGGATCCCTAGTGTTGTACCTGTTTGTGATGCTTGCTGAGTTGACCTATGTACCCCCCAAGTCTTCTCCCTGGATTCTCTGTGATGTGGGTGCATGGCACATTACTGGTCATCAGGGTGTCACCCATAGGTGTGTTTGCTGTCAGGGCTGAGTTTGTGTGCAGACGCAGATGGGTCACAGTCAGGATTCCCCTTGGCACTTGTTGTTTACACCTGTCATGTGATTTCCAGTTTGTGTTATCTTTCAGTGATTGTGATACGTTGTGTGTGTGACTGCTGGCACTCCTCAGTGTCCGGGCTGCAATGTTGGTAGTTGTCTATGTGTGTTCTTTGTGGGTGTTCTTTGTGACTGTGGCTGGGATCCCATTGGTTGGTGTGGTATTGCCGTCATGTCCATGTACAGCGTAGTGTGCAGTGTGTCAGACATTCAGGAGTCTTGTTGAGTGGCCATGTGTGATGTGTTTCTGCACCTTGGTTCCAACCCACCACCCTGGGATTGTCATGGGTGCATGTGCAATGTCACCAGTGCATGTGTGCTTCACTGCTGCACATTGTTGGAGGTCGAGGTGTGTGGTGTTGAGTGTGTGCAGATGAGAGTTGTTGCCTGGCTAGACCCCTGCCTCCATGTTGGCCTTGGCTTACTGGCCGTGCTGATTGATTTGTGCTTGTGTAGGTGTGATGGTAGTTTGTTGCTCAGGACACATGACTGTGGTTCACAGTGTGAACGACATCTAGCTTTGTCATCACAGTGGGATTGTAATGCAGCCCAGGGTCACCACATTGTGGGGACCCTGGGGGTAGTGCTGTGGTGTGTCTGTGTCTTTCTGTGGCAGTTGCTGTTCCTACATGCTTGTGTGACATGTGTGATTTGTGCTCCCTCTCATCTGACAATGCCTGATTGCACATCTGTGTAATTGGTATTCAGGCCTCCTCATGTGTTGTGTGGTTGCCTGGGGACACTGGCACCCACCCCCTCACCTGTTATGTTTGATGTGCAGTGTGGGTCTGCCAGTTTGTGTTTGTGCATCTGCACCACTGCATTGGCATATCTTTGGTGTGCCATTGGCTGTATGTTGTTTGGTGGGTTTCCCCTGCTGTCCCTGGGACTCCTAGGTCATCGGTCAGCACAATGATCATAGTTTGTGTGTCCCATTGCTGCCATGGTATGGTTTCTGTTCACCTCACATCTACAGTCTCCACAGGGTATCTTCATTTGTGTGCCCATTGGTGCAAATATGTGGGTCTGCATTCTGATGGTCACTTCTGTCATTGTGTCATTGATGAATGTTGACAGTGTCAGCCCCCATGGGTGTTGTTTGTCTGCACATGGCCAAAGGTATGTCTTATTTGCACTGCAGTATTTGCCTCCCCCAATCTATGTTGCAATGGGACACATGCACTACTTTGCCACTGATGTGTTTTATGTTCTGTGACCAGGAATCATCCATGCAGTTTGGCAGTTGCAGCTTTTTCTTTGTCAACACTTGCATTTTGGTCACTGTGATGATGGGGGTTTAGACCCCATTGCCACAATGTTCTGAATGTGCTTCAGCTATGGGCCCCACACTTACATTTTGGTCACTGTGATGATGGGGGTTTGGACCCCATTGCCACAATGTTCAAGATGTGCTTCAGCCATGGACCCCACAATTACCTTTTGGTCACTGTGATGATGGGGGTTTAGACCCCATTGCCACAATGTTCTGAATGTCCTTCAGCTATGGGCCCCCACACTTACATTGTGGCCACTGTGATGATGGGGTTTGGACCCCATTGCCACAATGTTCAAGATGTGCTTCAGCTATGGACCCCACACTTACCTTTTGGTCACTGTGATGATGGGGGTTTAGACCCCATTGCCACAATGTTCTGAATGTCCTTCAGCTATGGGCCCCCACACTTACATTTTGGTCACTTTGATGATGGGGGTTTGGACCCCATTGCCACAATGTTCAAGATGTGCTTCAGCTATGGACCCCACACTTACCTTTTGGTCACTGTGATGATGGGGGTTTAGACCCCATTGCCACAATGTTCTGAATGTGCTTCAGCTATGGGCCCCCACACTTACATTTTGGTCACTGTGATGATGGGGGTTTGGACCCCATTGCCACAATGTTCAAGATGTGCTTCAGCTATGGACCCCACACTTACCTTTTGGTCACTGTGATGATGGGGGTTTAGACTAGGGGTGGGCGGAATTTGCGTAGTCGCGCTACGCAAAGCTCCACGAAACGGTAAAAAATCTCTGCGAGCACGCAAAAGTTCCGCGAACACGCGGAATTGCTTGTTCCGCCCGTTCGCGGCACTTTTTTCCTGTTCGCGAACGCTGTTTGCGTGCTCGGGGAGAAATATCTCGCGAACATGCATTTTGAAAGCGCGAACAAGTAAAAAATTCCGCGAAGTCGCGGATCGCGGAATTTTTGGCAATTTCGCGTTCTCCGCGGAACGCGAAATTACCCAAATTCCGCAAATTCCGCGAGCGGAGCGGAATTTACCACCCAGGCCTAGTTTAGACCCCATTGCCACAATGTTCTGAATGTGCTTCAGCTATGGGCCCCCACACTTACATTTTGGTCACTGTGATGATGGGGGTTTGGACCCCATTGCCACAATGTTCAAGATGTGCTTCAGCTATGGACCCCACACTTACCTTTTGGTCACTGTGATGATGGGGGTTTAGACCCCATTGCCACAATGTTCTGAATGTGCTTCAGCTATGGGCCCCCACACTTACATTTTGGTCACTGTGATGATGGGGTTTTGGACCCCATTGCCACAATGGTCATGGCCTGCTTGCATTGTGGGGGCCACACACATATATGTGTGGCACATGTGATGGGGGTCACATTGTATGTTCAAAGTCATGTTCAGTGTTGTAGCCATTTGACGCAGTCTACACACGCTTGTCATGGTGTTGGGGGGATGTCTTTTTCTTGCATTCCCTAGGTTGTGGTGTGCTGGTTGTGTCATGCATTGTCCATCCTATGAGTGGGGGTGGTGTTGGTGGTAGGCATCCAGCCCCCCCTGGGTAGAGGTGGTAGTAGTGACAGGCATCCACCCCCCCATGGGTAGAGGTGGTAGTAGTGGTAGGCATCTGGCACCCCCTGGGTAGAGGTGGTAGGAGTGGTAGGCATCTGGCACCCCCTGGGTAAGGGTGGTAGTAGTGACAGGCATCCAGCCCCCCATGGGTAGAGGTGGTAGTAGTGGTAGGCATCTGGCACCCCATGGGTAAGGGTGGTAGTGGTGGTAGGCATCTGGCACCCCCTGGGTAAGGGTGGTAGTAGTGACAGGCATCCAGCCCCTCATGGGTAGAGGTGGTAGTAGTGGTAGGCATCCAGCCCCCATGGGTAGAGGTGGTAGTAGTGGTAGGCATCTGGCACCCCTGGGTAAGGGTGGTAGTAGTGACAGGCATCCAGCCCCCCATGGGTAGAGGTGGTAGTAGTGGTAGGCATCTGGCACCCCTGGGTAAGGGTGGTAGTAGTGACAGGCATCCAGCCTCCCATGGGTAGAGGTGGTAGTAGTGACAGGCATCAGGCACCCCCTGGGTAAGGGTGGTAGTAGTGGTAGGCATCTGGCACCCCCTGGGTAAGGGTGGTAGTAGTGACAGGCATCCAGCCCCCCATGGGTAGAGGTGGTAGTAGTGGTAGGCATCCAGCCCCCCATGGGTAGAGGTGGTAGTAGTGGTAGGCATCTGGCACCCCTGGGTAAGGGTGGTAGTAGTGACAGGCATCCAGCCTCCCATGGGTAGAGGTGGTAGTAGTGGTAGGCATCTGGCACCCCTGGGTAAGGGTGGTTGTAGTGACAGGCATCCAGCCCCCATGGGTAGAGGTGGTAGTAGTGGTAGGCATCCAGCCCCCATGGGTAGAGGTGGTAGTAGTGGTAGGCATCTGGCACCCCCTGGGTAAGGGTGGTAGTAGTGGTAGGCATCTGGCACCCCCTGGGTAAGGGTGGTAGTAGTGACAGGCATCCAGCCCCCCATGGGTAGAGGTGGTAGTAGTGGTAGGCATCCAGCCCCCATGGGTAGAGGTGGTAGTAGTGGTAGGCATCTGGCACCCCCTGGGTAAGGGTGGTAGTAGTGACAGGCATCCAGCCCCCATGGGTAGAGGTGGTAGTAGTGGTAGGCATCCAGCCCCCATTGGTAGAGGTGGTAGTAGTGGTAGGCATCTGGCACCCCCTGGGTAAGGGTGGTAGTAGTGACAGGCATCCAGCCCCCCATGGGTAGAGGTGGTAGTAGTGGTAGGCATCTGGCACCCCCTGGGTAAGGGTGGTAGTAGTGACAGGCATCTGGCACCCCCTGGGTAAGGGTGGTAGTAGTGACAGGCATCCAGCCTCCCATGGGTAGAGGTGGTAGTAGTGACAGGCATCTGGCACCCCTGGGTAAGGGTGGTAGTAGTGGTAGGCATCTGGCACCCCTGGGTAAGGGTGGTAGTAGTGACAGGCATCCAGCCCCCCATGGGTAGAGGTGGCAGTAGTGATAGGCATCCAGCCCCCCATGGGTAGAGGTGGTAGTAGTGGTAGGCATCTGGCACCCCCTGGGTAAGGGTGGTAGTAGTGACAGGCATCTGGCACCCCCTGGGTAAGGGTGGTAGTAGTGACAGGCATCCAGCCTCCCATGGGTAGAGGTGGTAGTAGTGACAGCCATCTGGCACCCCCTGGGTAAGGGTGGTAGTAGTGACAGGCATCCAGCCCCCCATGGGTAGAGGTGGTAGTAGTGGTAGGCATCTGGCACCCCCTGGGTAAGGGTGGTAGTAGTGACAGGCATCCAGCCCCCCATGGGTAGAGGTGGTAGTAGTGGCAGGCATCCAGCCCCCATGGGTAGAGGTGGTAGTAGTGGTAGGCATCTGGCACCCCCTGGGTAAGGGTGGTAGTAGTGACAGGCATCCAGCCTCCCATGGGTAGAGGTGGTAGTAGTGACAGGCATCTGGCACCCCCTGGGTAAGGGTGGTAGTAGTGACAGGCATCCAGCCCCCCATGGGTAGAGGTGGTAGTAGTGGTAGGCATCTGGCACCACCTGGGTAAGGGTGGTAGTAGTGACAGGCATCCAGCCCCCCATGGGTAGAGGTGGTAGTAGTGGTAGGCATCTGGCACCCCCTGGGTAAGGGTGGTAGTAGTGGTAGGCATACAGGCCCCTATGTGTATGTGTGGCATTGGTGAGGGCCATCTCGCCCCTATGGTGCTGCTGTTGCTGGTGTAGGTATTTCTGCATCCCTCTGTGTGTGATGTGTCGGGTACGTGTAGTTTGTTTTTGCTGTTGGTGTCTGACTTACCTTCTGCGCCGTACGCGTCCGTGCCTGTTCCGGTAATAGAGGTAGAATATTGGTAGGATTGGTACGAAGGGATTCATGGTTGGTTCGTCTCGTTCGTCTTTCTCTTTGCTTCGCCTCGTCCTCGTCGCTGGCATGTTCGTCTCGTAGCCGTGGATCGTGTTGTGGCGCGAATCGGAGCTTATGTGCGCCTCGCCCGGATGCTTTGACGTATCGTGCGTAGCGACGGGTTCGGCGCGTACGGGATGAGCATCGTACTTGTCCGGCCGGGCAAGGCTGCATTTTTGCTTCCGTGCGGCTCGATTCTACGATTCCGGATCCGGCTCGGTCGGGGAACAGGACCTGGATTGGGTGAGTACGACTGGGTCAGAATCTATGCTGTAGTGCGCATCGTACTTGCTCGTTCGGAATAATGTGCGGATCGGTCGGGAAACAGGCATTCGCATGGCTTTTTTCCCCACCGAATGGTGTTAGGTGCGTCTCCGATCGAGATCGGAATCGGCCCCTAAGTGTTTGGAACCGTAGAACTGGTTGTCCTAAGGTTTTGCTATTACTCTCATCTGGAATGGTGCAGGTAACATACTGTTCTATGAAAGACAGCACGCAATCATCAATATCAGTTCCAAATTTCAGTGCATCCTTTATTCATAAGAGCTTGTGTATATGAGGAGCACCTTTGGCCTGGTATTCTTTTCGCAAAAAAAAGTGTAACTTCTCCAAGAGGAAACATTGTTTTAATGCATATGAAAGCCAGCATTGCTTGAAACTTGTGATTATAATACCTACATACATTAGCAGGATCCAAAGAGCAAAGGTCTCCTTCTGTTTACAAATTAAGATCCTTAATGTTAGAGTTTGCTTCTCTTAGAAACTGTAAAAAATCAACCCTTGCATACTCAGTGCAACTAAGTGTCACAAACCAAGTAGGTGCACCTAAATTTCAGAGCATACATTTAAGTTCTCCACGATGACGATACCAGTATTCATTCGTACCACGCACACATTCAATCAAACTGATTAAGTTTTACTCCAGATTTTCATCCTTACCTTGTATTTTATCAACAAACTCCTTTGCAGAAACATTTTGTAGATTAACTCCTGTCTTTAAAATATGGTTCACAGCATAAGACACTCCTGGCAAGTCACTCTCAAATAACAGATGGACTATATAGGGAATACACTGTTGAAACCTAGGGTCCTCTGAATATAGTCTTGTTGGCCTGTATTCAGCTGCTTGTATTTGTAGAGGTTGATCACTGTACTGGCTGCCTACTTCTGTGTGAAATAGCTGTGGAAAGCAGCAGGCCTCTAAACTTTTTTCTTAGTCAATCTTTGCAGCTGCTCTAGCTTGATTGGCTTGAAACAGATCAATGGCATCCCCAACAGCTTTTTTTGAATGCAGTGGATTTATACTGTAGTACTCAAATATTTCTCCTGACTTTTCCTCATCCACTTTTTCTATTTGCCCAATTGATTGTAGGGGCTCATCATCAATACAACTTACATCTTCAATATTATCCATATTTCTGTAAAATACATTATTTTCTTCCAAGTATAATGTGGCTTTTTAAACTTTATTCACACCCACTAACTCTTGCCAGATTTTTTTATTTTTCTTGGGCACTCCATTTACTAGAATAATCAGTGGTTCATCTATGTCTCTCTCAATACCCGCAGTGGAAACATTTAAAAAAAAAAATCTAAAGGTAAACAGATAAATCTTCCTTAAAGTCCTTCTAGTAGTTTGTGGTAGCTTCCCTGTTTTAGGTTCCATTCGAATTATTGCTTGAAAGAGATGGACAGTTTGCAATGATATATAAACATTTAGTTGCTCAAGCTCTTGTGCGATAGGTACCAACTCTAATGTACTATGAATTGCTCTAGCTGGAATTTTACCGTCCTCTAATTTATCATAACAATCCTTACATATTGTCTGCTTTGTGGCTAAATCAAAGTGTTCTTCTACAAATATATATGTACCAAATTTCAACCACTCATCTCTGTTATCTTGCTCTGTTTTTGAAAATACAACTACATTACGAGTTTGGTACTTGTGGTGAGTGCGGCAACAACAAATACAAACATACTCAGGTTTTTCAGAACAAAGTGTCTTGAATTTGCCAATCTCTTTTCCAAATTTTTCAATACTAATCCCTGTTTCCTGTTGCTATGCACCTCCACTCACTACCTTCTCATTTTCCCTATGCTCTTCTTTAGGACCAAACAAATCTTTCTCAACCTCTGCCTGCCACAGTGCCATGCAATAGAGCTCAATTCATATCTCCTAAGCATAAGGCTGGAGTTTTCACATAATAAAGTCTCCTTACTAAATTTAGCATTTTTGAATGATGCACAGATAACATTTTAAAGGGGTGAAAAGAACTTTTACACACTTTCTTTGAAAGACATGCCAGTGAATGGCTTTGTAAGTTGGTGTATTTACAAATTTTGCGTGGATCTAATCCTTGGAGCATTTTAATTTTCTGTTTCAGACTTCTCCATGAAAATTCTCTCTAAAAAGTTTTCAATTTATCAATTGATTCCTGACAGACAGTACAAATACTACTACACTTCCACTTGTACACAGGAGCCTGTTTACACCTTCCTTGTTGTTCTTTGACTATCCAATCAATATAAATCTTTTTTCGGTAAATAAAATCACCATAAAAGAATACATGTCAAACACAATGATATTAATTTCATGAATAATAAAAACAAACAATAAGATTGCTCATAAAAACAGAAAGCATTAAAACAATTAATCAGGTCATGTTTTCCTGGACACCCAGGCAGCTTGTAAAAATGATAAAACAGTAAAAATCACAGTTTGTGTGAACTGCATGCACTAATGTGTTCTCTTGCAAGTAGCTCTCTTCATTAAAAAAGGGTTCTGTGCTAGATGTGTGCATCCATTCACCTCTAAACACTTTACAAAAATTACTTTTGTTTATAAGCCTTTTCATTAACATTATTTTCCTCATGCATAGTACTGTTTTGTCTAGTGTCTTCATTCTGTTCAATGTTAAGAAAAAAACATTTTCGCGTCAGAGTAAATGCTTGGTCCACTATACTTTCAATATGTTGTTTTTGTTTAACTATAGCACTTCTCTTATACTTCTTCATCCTCTTTTCTAAATTTTGTATTACTTAATTTCAAAACATTTTTACTCTTATCTCCTTAAACTGTTTCTGGCACCAAGTTAAATTCTGTCTTTCCTTATCACACTTTCCACTTTTAGAAGCAAGTAGTTGTTCCTGTTTATCATTTGATTTTAAACTCCTCTTTTTATTGGACAAATTTCTTTCAGTTTGCAATTTTAGACATACTTTTTTCAAAAAGTCCTTAGTGCTCTTTCTAGCTGTTCTTTTTTCCTGTCCACATTGTTCACATTGCCTGTCTTTTTACTGTCAGTTTCAATTAGGTAGTATTGTTTTCTCTGTTTCTTTCTTCTTTCTGCCTTATCAGTCATTCTGATTTTTTTTTCACTACAACCAGATATTCGTAAATCAAATACATAATACATTTAGCTCTATAGAAAAAACTATTAAATTAAATTGTACAAATAATTAGGTGTGTGAGTGTTTTTACTACCAAATACATGTCTGTCACTAACTTCCTAGGTAGCAGCTGACTTATTATAGCCTTATAACCCGCCATAGCAGGCTATATCGACCATTAAAGGCTCACTACAGCATTAAAGGCCCACTACAGCGTTAAAGGCCCAAACCGAACTGCTGTTTGGCTATGTACAAGAATATATAAGCACCCTCTTACTGTCGCATTGTCTGTGTCTGTCACTCTTTCCATTTCTTAATACTTTCAGCGTGGCCATGACACTCCATATATAGAAGGGTACATTTCATCTTTTGTCTACTCTTCTGTGTATCTTGATAGGTGTCTTTGGATGTGTTAATAAATGTATTAATGATTTCCAGGGTGTATTATTGTATTTATCAGTGAGTATATGTTTGTATCACTGAATGCATCAGAGTGTCCATATGTGTGTTAATGTAACTATCACAGAATCCTATAGTGTGTTGGTATATATATAGTTAAGTGTGTGAATGTGTTAGTTAATGGATTTGTGTGCCCATGGCTATGTTAGTATATGTATAAGTGAGCCCCAGACTGTATTAGTGTGTGTACAGTCAGTGAGTGACTATTTCAGAGAATATATCAGTGTATCTATAAGTA
Source organism: Calotriton arnoldi (assembly GCA_963921515.1). Lineage (NCBI taxonomy): Eukaryota > Metazoa > Chordata > Amphibia > Caudata > Salamandridae > Calotriton > Calotriton arnoldi. Next base: position 2,247,937 of record CAWUFW010000846.1, on the reverse strand, counting down.
TCACAGTGTATGTAAAAGTATATCAAGAGTTTTGGTGATTATGTATTAGTGAGTGTGTGAGTATTTCAGTGAATGCATATGTGTGTCCATGCATGTATCAGTGTATGTATCAGTGAGTCCTAGGGTATTTCAGTTTCTGTATCAGGGAGTGTATGCATGCGTTAGTGAATGAAATTGTGTAACCATAGGTGTGTCAGTGTATGTATTAAAGAATACCAGACTGTTGCAGTGTGTGTATTAAGTGTGGGCAGAGAATTCCGCTCCGCTGGCAGAGCTTGTGGATGTTTGCATACTCCGCGTTCCCTTGAGAACGTGAAGTTTATGCAAAACTCCAACTCCGCAGCGGAGCAGAGTTCAGCCCCAGGCCCTCCCCGCCTCCACCCCCCCTCAATAAATATTTTTAAAGGAAAAATAAAAATTAAGGTCAAAACACACTTACCTTTATCACGGCGTCTCCGGGCTGCCCTCCTCCTCCTCGCCGTGGTCTCTCCTGCAGAATCCCAGACGTCAGACATACATCATGGTAGGATTGCACATGCGCGCGTAGTCCTACCCATGACGTACGTCTGACGTAGGGGTTTCGGTTTCCAGAAGAGACCACAGGGAGGAGGAGGAGGGCAGCCTGGAGACGCCGTAATAAAGGTAAGTGTGTTTTTTACCTTAATATTTATTTTAAAATATTTATTGAGAGGGGGATGGAGGCGTGGAGTGGAGCTCCACAGAGTTTTTGCCCAACACCGTGGAGCTCCACGTAGAGCAACTACGCCAGCTACGCCCGGGCCTACTGTGTATATCACTGAGTGAGTAAATATCTTAATGACTGCATCTGTCTGTTCATGGATGTATCGATATATGTATCAGTTAGAGTCAGAGAGTCTCATTGTAGGTATGAGTAACTGGATAAATATATCAGTGAATGCATAAGTACATCTATGGTGTGTCAGTGTATGTGTCAGTCCTAGGGTGTCTCTACATGTGTATGACTGAGTATCTGAATGTATTAATGAATGTATCAGTCTTTCATATCTATGTATCAGTTAGTCCTGGGGTGCTTCAGTGTCTGTATTAGTGAGTGTATAAATGTCTTAGTGAATGCATTGGTGTGTCCATGGGTGTGTAAGTATATGGATTAGAGAATACCAGATTGTTGCAGTGTGTATATCAGTAAGGGAGTGAATGTGCTAGTGACTACATCAGTGTGTGCATGGATGTCTCACTATATCTATCAGTGAGTCCCAGAGTGTCTCACTAGGTATATGAGTAGGTGGGTAAATATGTTAGTGAACACATCAGTATACCCATGCTGTGTCAGTGTATGACCACTAGGGTGTCTTAAGGTAGGTTGAGTGAGTGTGTGAATGTGCTAATAAATGTATCAGTATGTCCATGGATGCATCAGAGTATGTATCAGTGAGTCCTAGGTTGTTTCAGTGGATGTAATAGTGAGAATATGGATGTCTTAGTGAATGAATTAGTGTATACATGGGTGTGTCTTTGTATGTATTAGAGAATCCAAGACTGTCACACCGTGTATATCAGTGAGTGGGTGAATATATTACTGACTGCATGAATCTGTGCATGGACGTGTCACTATATGTATCAGTGAGTATCAGCGTGTCTCACTGTGTCTATGAGCAACTGGGTTAATATATCAGTGAATGCATAAGTATATCTATGGTGTGTCAGTGTATGTGTCAGTTAGTCCTAGGGTGTCTCAACATGTGCATGACTGAGTATCTGAATATATTAGTGAGTGTATCATTGTGTCCATCAATGTATCAGTGTATGTATCAGTGAGTCGTAGGGTGTTTCAGTGTCTGTATTAGCAAGTGTATGAATGTGTTAGAGAAAGAATTGGTGTGTCCATAGTTGTGTCAGTATATGTATTAGAGAATACCAGACTGTCGCAGTGCGTATCAGTGAGTGAGTGAGTGAATGTGCTAGTGACTGCATCAGTGTGTGCATGTATGTCTCAATATATCTAGCCGAGAGTCCCAGAGTGTCTTACTGTGTGTATGAGTAACTGGGTAAATATGTCAGTTAGAATTTCTTCTCACTGAGAATCTGTAAAACCAAAGCAAAAGAATGGTATGCCGCTCTCATAAAAAGGCAACCATTAATGTCAACCTTTTCAACTTTGCTTTGAAAGTTACTCAATCACAAAGTGAATAACAATCTCTCTTTCATATTTAATTTATGCTACAGATCTTCTGACTGGTTCGTATATGTAACCCTTTCCAACTCTCCTCAAAACACAGCCTAAATTCATACTGGTTTTTGCCGGATCCGTGGACCTGTCTGCGGGGCTGAGTGAGGCCCCCCATGTAACTCCGCAGGAGGATCCCCAGATTTCCGCAGGATTACTAAATTCATTTTTCAAGTTATTGTCGAACAATCCCATATACACTCCTCTTTGAATACAAAAATCTCTTCACACCTAATCATTGTTTCAATAAATTTTTGCACTAAAACTACAAGATCACAGTCTAGTCTTTTCTATTCCCTTCACCCCATTCTCCTGTAGCTCTGCTACTATGGTAACATAATTTGAAACATTCTCTAGGACCAGTAGGTCAGAAGTTCATAACACTTTTTGCAAGCACCATGCTCACATGTAAAGCAAATACAGCAGGTGTGGCTGAATTTTTCAAATAATACACATACCCGAAACAGCAACACTTTCTCACAAGACAATCCAACGTCTATTTACTTACCTAAAAAAATCAATACCTAGCTTCATGCACCAACTGATTTTGAACAACCAAAAAAAGTGTTCTTTCAAATTCTTCCTACTACCTTCCATTTTTAACTGTCTTTCACTTCAAAGCTGCCTCATTCAGCTGTAGCCTTCTCCTGTGTGCTACTGCTCCATCCTTCAAAATATTCAGAGTGTGGATTGTGAGTCACAGCTTTGTGTTCTGGTCTAAAAATATGCTAGAAAGAGTGGCATAGACAGGGACTTTCGTTTGGCTAATGTTGATATCAGTTGGTTTGGCCAGAGAGGGATAAAGTGGCACCAATTGCTTCTGTTGGTTAAAGGCATTATGAATAACCAACATGCAGACCTCATGATTGTGCCCTTTGGTGGCAATGACCTGGGCACACTGAGTGGGGTAGGACTGAAAACCCTAATGAAAGATACTTTTGAACAAATGATGACATTTTTCCCTCAAAATGCCCTGGTAATCTCTATGAAAATGTCTGTATGTGAGCAACTGTTATTGTGAGCGTCTCTGTATGGGTTTGTAAATAGGTATAACAGTGTCTATAGAATATCTGGATGGGTGTGAAAGTGTTGTATGGGTATGTGCATGGGTGTAAAAGTGTCTATATGGATGTATGTGTGTGTGTGAGAGTCTCTGGGTTTGCGAATGGGTGTGAGAGTCTTTGTATGGTTTTGCGAATGGGTGTAACAGTGTCTGTAGGATATCTGAATGGGTGTGACAGTATATGTGTGGGTTACTAAATGGATGAGACATCGTTTTCATGGATATAGCAGTGGATGTGAGAGTGTCTGCATACATATGTGAGTGGGTGTGAGAGTCTCTGTATGTATAAATGAGTGAGTATGAGAGTGTATGGATGTGAGAGTCTCTGTATAGGTTTGTGAATGGGTATGACCATGTCTGTATGGGTTTGTGAATGGGTGTGTCATTGTCTCTGTGGGTATAACATTGGGTCTGACAGGGTCTCTATAGATACATGAATGGGTGTCATAGTGTCTGTAAGAGTGTAATTATGGGTGTGAGATTCTGTGTATGGGTTTGTGAATGGGTGTACCAGTGTCTGTAGGCTATATGAATGGGTGTAGCAAACAAAACAGCTCCACAGGGAGGGTAATGTCACATGCCTAAAGATAGTAATAGGACATAAAGCGTCTCTGGATGAAATAAGATGGAAAAGAGTGTCCAGGGGAGAATCGCTATCTAGATGTACAGCCTGTCAGATATAAACAGTTACAGGTCTAAACATCAATAAATGCCACTTAGTGAAAAGTAGATATTTTCTTTATTATTGTTTGAGACATTAAGAAAAATTATTTTGTCACTTTTTGTAAGAAATCAAATCAACAACAGTACATTTACATAAACATATACAAATAATGCCAAAAGAATATAACAAAAGAATGTTCAAGGTTGAACACAAAAGCTACCCACCATACTCCCAAAATAGAAAAATACAATAAAAATAGCACCTTTACAATTACATTCTCCATCAACAATCATTCCCATACATTCTGCATACTCACAAACAATTAAAAATCAAATACTCCTCAGAAACCAGAAGAACTGGTAAAGTAGTGGAAATACATTCACAGGATAAATCAAATGATGCCACTAAATGGTTTCTGTCCTTCACGGTGCCGACGCGCATTTCGGTGCTTGGCTGAATACAGCCTTCACCTTCCTCAGGGCACAGGAGAAATAAAGAGTCAAATCAAAGGAGTAAAAGGTGGGGTAGGGGGAAAGAATGGATTCAGATACGGTTCCGGCTGCCAAATAAGCAGTCACTGCCACTTCTTGATAGAGGTACTCTGAAGGTGGAAGTAATGTACTGCTTGCACGTAAACGGTACACAGAGGGGTTAAGAAATTCCCTCCTAAATGGAAGTTCACTCATCAAATGAATCTGGCATAATATGCAGGATAGAGTGCCGCAAGTGCACTTGGAATTCCTAATGGGAGGTCCTAGTTCAACAAACTGAATAGGTCGTCCAGTAGCCACATGGGAAACGATCTAGGGATGCGGTAAACAGAGCACCCGGGGTGGCTGACAGCTCCTAGTGCGGTGAAAAACAGGCTTTCTCTGGGTTCCGCGCCGATTAAAATGCAGTCCCATCCAAAGGTGGAGGACAGCGGCGCGCACCACCCTAATGGCGGCGAAGTCGAAATATGGCCCAGCAGAAGGTCAGCGTCAATCCTGGAAAGAAGCTAGATAACAGCGCTTCAAAAACGGTCCATGAAATACGGGAACGTGGATGATTCTCCTACTGAAAAGAGTAGTAGTACATGAATGGGTGTAACAGTGCATGTATGGGCATATCAGTGGGTGTGGGAGTATATCTATATGTGTAAGTGTAGGTGTAAGAGTCTCTGTATAGGTTTGTGAATTAGGTGTGACAGTGTCTGCATGGGTTTGTGTACGAGTGTGGAAGTGTCTGTATTGGTGTAAGTGTGGGTGTGAAAATCTCTGTATGGGTTAGTGCCAGTATGGATATCTGAGTGGGTGTGAGAGTATGTATAAAGATGTGAGAGTCTCTGTATAGGTTTATGAATGGGTGTTGACAGTGTCTGTATGGGTGCAACGGTGGAGATGAGAGTGTTTGTTTAGATATGTGAGTGGGTGTGAGAGTATTTATATGTATATGTGAGTGAGTGTGAGAGTGTTTTTATAGGTGTGATTATGGGTGTGAAGGGCTCTGTATAGATTTGTGAATGGGTATGACCATGCCAGTGTGGGTTTGTAAATGGGTGTGTCACTGTCTGTATGGATGTAACACTGGGTCTGAGAGGATCTCTATGGGTATGTGAGTGGGTGTCAAAGTGTCTGTAAGAGTGTAAGTATGGGTGTGAGAGTCTGTGTATGGGTTTCTGAATTAGTGTAACAGTGTCTGTAGAGTATATGATTGGGTGTAACAGAGTCTGTATGGATATATGTGTGGATGTATGAATATGTCTATATGTGAAGGTGTGGGTGTGAAAGTCTCTGTATAGGTTTGTGAATGGGTATGACAATGTCTGTATGGGTTTGTGAATGGGTGTGAGAGTGTGTGTATAGGTGTAAGTAAAGGGTCTCTGCATAGGTTTTTCAGTGGGTATGACCATGTCTCTATGGGTTCGTGAATGGGTGGAACAGTGTCTGTGTGGGTGTAGCACTGGGTCGGAGAGGGTTTGTATGGGTATGTGAGTGGGCGTGAGAGTGTCTGTATGGGTGTACGTGTGGGTGTGAGATTCCCTGTATGGGATTGCAAATAAGTGTAACAGTGTCTGTAGAGAATATGAATGGGTGTAACAGTGCCTGTATGGGTAAATGAGTGGGTGTGAGAGTATGTATACACATGTACGTGTGGGTGTGAGAGTCTCTGTATAAGTTTGTGAATGGTTGTTACAGTATGTGTATGGGTTTGTGAATGGGTGTGAGAGTCTGTGTATGGGTTTCTAAATTAGTGTAACAGTGTCTGTAGAGTATATGATTGGGTGTAACAGTGTCTGTATGGATATATGTGTGGATGTATGAATATGTCTATACATGAAGGTGTGGGTGTGAAAGTCTCTGTATAGGTTTGTGAATGGGTATGACAGTGTCTGTATGGGTTTGTGAATGGGTGTGAGAGTGTGTGTATAGGTGTAAGTAAAGGGTCTCTGCATAGGTTTTTCAGTGGGTATGACCATGTCTCTATGGGTTTGTGAATGGGTGGAACAGTGTCTGTATGGGTGTAGCACTGGGTCAGAGAGGGTTTGTATGGGTATGTGAGTGGGTGTGAGAGTGTCTGTATGAGTGTACGTGTGGGTGTGAGATTCCCTGTATGGGATTGCAAATAAGTGTAACAGTGTCTGTAGAGAATATGAATGGGTGTAACAGTGCCTGTATGGGTAAATGAGTGGGTGTGAGAGTATGTATACATAAGTACGTGTGGGTGTGAGAGTCTCTGTATAAGTTTGTGAATGGTTGTTACAGTATGTGTATGGGTTTGTGAATGGGTGTGAGAGTGTCTGTATGGGTGCAAATGTGGATGCAAGAGTCTATGTATGGGTTTGTGAATGGATGTAATGGTGTCTGTAGAGTATGTGAATGGGTGTAACAGTGCCTGCATTGGGTACATGAGTGGGTGAGAGAGTATGTCTATTAACCCTGGGCGGAGTTCGCGGAGTTGCGCTACGCAAAACTCCTGCAAAGTGGTAAAAAAACTCCGCCACGCTACGCGGAGCACCACAAGCGGCGGAGTGTGATAGAAAAATGCTGTTTGCGGTGATTTTCAGTGCCGGATGCTTGTCCGCACTGTGCAATCATCGCGAACGGCACCATGCACAGCGCAAGCGAGCGCTGCTTTCCTTTCTGCCGCTCGAGTAGATTTTTACTCGAGCAGCAGCTTTTTCAAACCGAACGGGCAGTTTTTCAACGCGAGCAGTCGCGAGCATACGCGACCACTCACAATGAGAAACCCGACACCCCCGCGTTGAGAAATCTCACCGGGAGGTTTATTTTCCACGCTCGCGCTCGCCAACTTGATGTTGACGATCGCAAACGAGGAAAAATCTCACTGGGAGGTGGATTTTCCTCGCTCGCGCTCGCCAACTTGACGTTGGAGAGCGCGAGCAAGGAAGAAAACTCCGCTCCGCGAAGCGGAGTTTTTCGGAACACCGCGAGCTCCGCGTAACGCAGAGTGTGGAAAACTCCGCAAACTCCGCGAGCGGAGCGGAGTTCACCGCCCAGAGTTAATGTCTATATGTGTAAGCGTGATTGTAAGATTCTTTGTATAGGTTTGTGAATGGGTGATAGTGTGTCTCTAGGGCATCTGAATGGGTGTGACAGTGTCTGTATGAGTTTGTGAATGGGTGTGACAGTGTAAGGATGGGTGTGTGTGTAAGAGTATCTATCAGCATGTGGCACTGGGTGTCAGAGGGTGGCACTGCCTGTGACAGTGGGTATGAGGGTGTCTGCCTGGCTGGCTGTGACAATGGATGTGAGAGTGTTTCTCTGGGTATGAGAATCACTGTGAGAGTTTTTGGCTGCCTGTTTGAGGGGTTGTGTGATTATATATTATTATTAGTTTTTTTACCCTTGCCGATATCCGCAGATCCACCTGCAAATTCACACCGAGGCCATGCTGAGCCCCATGGGTGGATCCACGGATATCAGAAAACACAAAACTTATGCTTACAGCCTACTTATATCCCCCCATGTAGTCATGGACTCTCTACCCCTACCTTTTATAAACATTACAGCCGTCATTTGAGCCCCAGCAACCATTTACTGATAAAAGCAAATGGCGGCTGCAAATTTTATGTGAAGCCCTGGCCAGCCAATCAGGTCTTTACTTTTGTGCATTGGTCCACAGTAGATCCGCGGAGGATCCATGCCCCTTTATATCTATATTCTTGTACCTTTAATATTTCAGAAACTACTGATTGGATTTATACCAAATCACAAAAAGCGTAATCTGCGTAACCAAATCTACATTTATCAATAATTTGGTGTCATTCTGTCCAGCAGTTCAGGCTACAGGTGTTTTCTCACCCCCCACTTGATACATCATGAAAACACTTTCAACATGGCAGCTGAACAGACTAAAGAATATGTTTTGAAACTTTCGTGAAGATGTGGTGCCAAAGAGTTTGACAAAACAAAAAACACTTTTACTATCTGCTGGACTTGGCCCTTTTTGCAGGGTCATCCCTGAACTTTTTGCCTTCCTCCTGTACTTTTTCTGACCTGTTTTTGTTGGTTTTATGACTCTGGGCACTTTACCACTGCTGATCAGTGCTAAAGTGCATATGCTCTCTGTTATAAATTGATGTATGGATTAGTGACTCCATGTTTGGCCTATTTGATTCACTGTCAGACCCTAGTACAGTGCACTGGTTGTGCCCAGGGCTTGTGACTCAAATGCTGCTGGTGGGCTTGTAGCACTTGTTGTGCCACCCACAGAAGCAGCCTGTAAAAGTGTGTCTCAGGTCTGCCATTGCAGAGCTTGTGTGCAGTCTGGTACTGCCATGTCGACTTGGTAAGTGCACCCACTTACCAGTCCCCAAACCTTCCCTTTCCTGCATATTAGTCACCCCTAAGGTAGGCCCTAGGGCAGGGTGCATTGCATGTGTAAGGTAGGACATGCCCTGGTGTGTGTGGCATGTCCTAATAGTGAATTACAGCCATTTTCGTTTTTCACTATTGCAAGGCTACCTGGTCCCCATAGGCCAGAATGGGCAGTTTGATTATAACATCTTATAATCCTAACTGACCCAGGGAACATGGTAAAAAAACGAATTTAGTATGCCTGAACTCAGAATGATAAAATACATCTTTTAGTGAAGTTGGTTTTAACATTCTGTGTTTGAAAATACCACTTTTAGAAAGTAGGTATTTTCTTGCCTAACTATCCAAGCCTGCCTCTGCTAGGTTGTGTATTCCTTGTCTGGAGTTTGAGTGACAGGGGCTGGGGGATTCCAGGAGGCAGGGTGAGTCAGCACAGGGCTGAATAGAGAAATCTCCACGTAGAGTGGTGGGAGGAGTTGCACCTGGGACCTGAATAGGGCTGTGCCTTCCCGCCACAATGCTGGCTCCACCTCCTGTGGTGCGTCTGATGTCCCTGGCCTACACTGTGAAAGGAAAGAAGGAGTCCTGTAAACAAAGTGCTCCAGGACTGACCAGAACTGGTTTGGACTAGGCAAAGGCCTCTCTGCCTTCAGAGAACAAAGAGAATATGAGTATAAAAGGGGGACCCAGACCCCAGAACTTTAGATCACTTTTGGGAAACAAGAAGAACCTTTGCTGAGGAGAGGAACCAGAGAAACTGAGGAGGAGACTATCCCTAAGCTGAGTGCTGTTTGGGGGATTGGCCTGCAGTGGTTGCCTAACAGCCAAAGAAAGGAGAAAGGACTTTGTGCTACTTTCAATTCAACTTGTAAAGGATCTCCAAGGGCTTGAGATAGAGCTTGCCTCCTGCTGAAGTCTCAGGGACAACAGACTTCACCCACCAGCTCCCCAAGAGTTCTTTTGAAGTGCCTGCTGTTTTGTTGGGCCTTCTGAGGGACTGCGTGTCGCAAGGAGCTGGAAGCGCGACTCACGAAGAAGAAGCGTGACGCCACCGCAGCCGCTGTCGTCGCATCCCTGAAGAAGGGTGTCGCCGCTGTCGCTTCGCAGGAGCGCCTCGCATAGCCGGAGAAGAGTGTCGCCGTCGCATCAGATGCCGTCGCATCATCGGAGAAGTGTGTCGCCGCCGCAGCGGCTGTCGTTGCATCACTGAAGAAGGGTGTCGCCGCCGCATCACATCGCCGAAGCGCCTCGCATCACCGGAGAAGAGTGTCGCCGTCGCATCAGATGCCGTCGCATCACCGGAGAAGCGTGTCACAGGGCCTGTCGCGGCTCAGAAGAATCATTGAGTCGCCGCACGGCCGTCGGGCGTGCACGCATCGTGTCGCATCAAGAAGAAGACGCCATTTCTGTTTCATTGCACCGGATCTTCATCGCATCACGGCGCTGCTGGTCGCACCACCAAGGAAGCGCAGTAAGAAACTGACGCATCACCTCCCCACGCCGAGAAGAACCGACGCATCACCGTCCCCTGCGCAGCAGTAGGGAACCGACGCATCACCATTCTTGCGTGTAATGAACAGTCGCATCACCTTCCCTGCAACACTTTCGTTGTACAGCGTTACGCATCCAAAGGTAAATTGAACTCAAAGTGTCGCATTTACCATCTAAAGAGAACTAAGCTAATTCTACCATTTTTAAGTACAGTATTATGGATTTTTGTCATTTGTGGTCTTGTGTTAAGTCTATATAGAAATACTTATTTTTATACTACAACTTGTGTGGTGTCCATCTGTAGTGTTGTCACTATATTACTATATGTGTTCACAAATGCTTTACACACTGCCTCTGAGATAAGCCTGCCTGCTCGTGCCAAGCTACCAAGGGCGTGAGCAGGAGTTATTTTAGGAGTGTACCCCCTTACCCTGACTAGAAGCAAGGGTCCCTATTTGGACAAAGGTACCTACCTCTGCCAACTAGAGACCCCCAGTTCTAACATTGGTGGTCAGCGGTGAGGATTCTGGACTTGCATTTGTGACTCATATACTGTAATTGGTGTACACTACTAGTGAGTGCAGACCAAACGCAACCACATACTATTTTTCCCTGCTTCCCTTTGGACTTTGGTTTTTGAAACTCTGGTTAGTTGTTGCACCTGTTGGGCCTTGTCAAAATGGAAGTCAACTTTGGCACCTGTACATCTACAAGATAAAGGAACTGAAAGTGTTTTGCAAGGAGAGGGGCTACCTGTGAAGAGGAGATCCACAAGGCAGGATCTTGAGGCAGCCCTGCATAGCTATGAGGTGCTACGCTGGGAAGCAACACTAGCAGATGACTCTGAGGAGGAATCTGAGGGGGAGGATCCCCAGCCAGAATACCAAGAGGGCAGTGGCCCTGAGGAGGAAACATTTTGGGAAAGATTGGCTCGTGAAGAGAGGAATCGGATTCATGCTCGTGACCGGAGGCTGAGGCAGCTAGACCGGGAGTGCGAGGAGATAGAGCGAGCCTTAGCTGAAAAAGAAATGTGTGAAGCTCAGCTTGGCTGAGTTGGAGGTGGAGTCCAGCTCAGATGGTGGCAGCAATATAGAAGTTTCTAGTGCTGAGGGAGTAGTACACACACCCAAAGATGTGGCGCCTGACTTGAAGGAGGGGGTTAATATACACCAGGGGGTTCTAGGATGTGAGGTAGCTCCAGTGGTGCGCAGTGTCCCTGAGGTGGATTGGGGAACTGGCACTGGGGTTCACAGTCCTAGTGGTGGGAGGGATACTCTACTGACTCTAGATGAGAGGTGCAGGGAGAGGGGTTCCCCCATAGTTGAAGTCCTGGTGTGTGAGTGTGAAGACCGCCCAGAAGAGTGTGGGTTGAGTGACAGAGACAGTCAGATACTATCTTGCCAATCTCAGGAGAGTGGTGTGGGGTACGTGTGCAAGGCACTGGATGGTGAGGTGAAGGATAGTTTGGTGGGTCTGTGTGATCCAATTGAGGGAGAGCATATTGTAAGTCCCTATTTTCCAGAGCTATGCCAACACCTGGTGGAGTGTGAGTTCTCTGAACCCAGGGAGCTCACAATGGAGGCAGACCTTTGGGTAGATTCCAGAGGGTCTGAAGAGGCATTGGGGAGTGACCCTAAGAGGAGTGGCTCAGGTGTCTTCCAACCCAGAGTGGTTGGAGAGGTTCAGTGTAGCCCAGCTAGGTCCCGTGGTAGTGGGAGGGGTGTAGGGACTCACGTCCTGTCTCAGTGGAGAAGGAGTGAGTGTGGGGCTGTGTGTCCCAAGGTGCCCGAAACCCAGTCTCAGGGCCTGGATGGTTCTCTAAGGGAACACCAGGTAGGGAGCCTAGGCTGTCCTGATGGGCCGCCCGTTGAGGAGGATACCCTAGTGTCTGGGGAACTGGGAGTGTCTGTACGCAGGCCTCCATCACTTCTGGTGTCTGGCAGTGCCACTCCTAAGTGGAGGGTGCAGAAGTCCAGAGTGAGGGATAAGAGGGGGAGAGAGTCCCCAGTGGAAGAACCAGTGGGTCAGGGGCCAGCCAGAAGGGCTGAGTCACCGGTGATTGACCATGATGACACCACTTCTGTCCTGGGGGATCTTCACGCGCTGTCAGATGGACAGGGGTCGGGAGATCTGCGCCAGGCAGACTGTCACATGACACATGAGTTGTGTGTCACCCTCGGGGGGCATAGGTGCTCCCAATGAAGTCCTGGTGCGCCGGGCAAGTGTTCAACCACAGGGGTTGGTACCTGGGTTGAGAAGCCAGTTTCAGGTGTTGTCTGACCTGGAGGGTGGGACAACTGTAAAGTGTCCTGACCGGTTCGTCTTCTGGGGGTACCGCTCCTGATAGGAGGGAGCAGTACTCTGGAAGGGGGTACAGAGGGAGGGAGTCCTCGCCTCTGACCCCGGTTCAACTGGAGGGTTAAGACCCTAGGTTGGAGGGCCAGGTTCGGGGTGTCCCCCCTGACCTTGATGCCCAGATGCAGGATAGAACCCCGGAACTGGTGGGCGAATTGTGCAGGACACCTGCCACAGGTGCCCTGGCAGTTCTGGAATGGGGTACCACTCCAGGTGGGAGGGTACAGAGCCCCAACGAGGAGAAGGAGGACCGGGTGTGGGAAAGCCCACCCCAGTCTCCTGTCCAGCTGCCAGGTACAGGCCCGGGGCTGGTGGGTCAGAGTCAGGATGTCATACCTGACCTGACAGGAGGGAGAGTGGACAAAGGGTGCCAAGCACCTGGGGCTACTGCACCCGCTCTCTGACACCACATAGGTTTGAGAGCCCTGAGAGGCATAATGCCTGGGTCTCATCCCTGACCACTGTCAGTGGCCACTGTGGCTTGCTGTCTGTCTGTTGGGACACACCTGTGAGCAAGTTAAAGTTAGGTGCTGCACAGATGGTGCCCACAGGTGAGGAGAAGGGTTCCCCATGGATTAGCTTGGTGGGCCCTGAGAGTATGGACAGAGGGATTCCAATAGGTTCAGATTGGCGTAGAACTGGAGTATGCCCCTGCTGTTGCAGGCCAGGGTCCAGGTTCTATCGCCCAAAGCAGGGAAGCCCATCAAGGTAGTGATTGGTCTACCCTGCATTTGTGGCTGGAAGGGGGTTGTGTAGGACTTGGCCCTTTTTGCACGGTCATCCCTGAACTTTTTGCCTTCCTCCTGTACTTTTTCTGACCTGTTTTTGTTGGTTTTATGACTCTGGGCACTTTACCACTGCTGATCAGTGCTAAAGTGCATATGCTCTCTGTTAAAATTGATGTAAGGATTAGTGACTCCATGTTTGGCCTTTGATTCACTGTCAGACCCTAGTACAGTGCACTGGTTGTGCCCAGGGCTTGTGACTCAAATGCTGCTGGTGGGCTTGCAGCACTGGTTGTGCCACCCACAGAAGCAGCCTGTAAAAGTGTGTCTCAGGTCTGCCATTGCAGAGCCTGTGTGCAGTCTGGTACTGCCATGTCGACTTGGTAAGTGCACCCACTTACCAGTCCCCAAACCTTCCCTTTCCTGCATATTAGTCATCCCTAAGGTAGGCCCTAGGTCAGGGTGCATTGCATGTGTAAGGTAGGACATGCCCTGGTGTGTGTGGCATGTCCTAATAGTGAATTACAGCCATTTTCATTTTTCACTATTGCAAGGCTACCTGTTCCCCATATGCCAGAATGGGCAGTTTGATTATAACATTTTATAATACTAACTGACCCAGGGAACATGGTAGAAAAACAAATGTTGTATGCCTGAACTCAGAATGATAAAATACATCTTTTAGTGAAGTTGGTTTTAACATTCTGTGTTTGAAAATACCACTTTATGAAAGTAGGTATTTTCTTGCCTAACTATCCAAGCCTGCCTCTGCTAGATTGTGTATTCCTTGTCTGGAGTTTGAGTGACAGGGGCTGGGGCTGGGGGATTCCAGGAGGCAGGGTGAGTCAGCACAGGGCTGAATAGAGAGATTTCCATGTAGAGTGGTGGGAGGAGTTGCACCTGGGACCTGAATAGGGCTGTGCCTTCCCGCCACAATGCTGGCTCCACCTCCTGTGGTGCGTCTGATGTCCCTGGCCTACACTGTGAAAGGAAAGAAGGAGTCCTGTAAACAAAGTGCTCCAGGACTGACCAGAACTGGTTTGGACTAGGCAAAGGCCTCTCTGCCTTCAGAGAACAAAGAGAATATGAGTATAAAAGGGGGACCCAGACCCCAGAATTTTAGATCACTTTTGGGAAACAAGAAGAACCTTTGCTGAGGAGAGGAACCAGAGAAACTGAGGAGGAGACTATCCCTAAGCTGAGTGCTGTTTGGGGATTGGCCTGCAGTGGTTGCCTAACTGCCAAAGAAAGGAGAAAGGACTTTGTGCTACTTTCAATTCAACTTGTAAAGGATCTCCAAGGACTTGAGATAGAGCTTGCCTCCTGCTGAAGTCTCAGGGACAACAGACTTCACCCACCAGCTCCCCAAGAGTTCTTTTGAAGTGTCTGCTGTTGTGTTGGGCCTTCTGAGGGACTGCGTGTCGCAAGGAGCTGGAAGCGCGACTCACAAAGAAGAAGCGTGACGCCACCGTAGCCCTGTCATCGCATCACTGAAGAAGGGTGTCGCCACTGCCGCTGTCGCTTCGCCTCGCAGGAGCGCCTCGCATCGCTGGAGAAGAGTGTCGCCGTCGCATCAGACGCCGTCGCATCATCGGAGAAGCGTGTCGCCGCCGCAGCGGCTGTCGTTGCATCACTGAAGAAGGGTGTCGCCGATGTCGCATCGCATCGCCGAAGCACCTCGCATCTCCGGAGAAGAGTGTCACCGTTGCATCAGACGCCGTCGCATCACTGGAGAAGCGTGTCTCAGGGCCTGTCGCGGCTCAGAAGAATCGTTGAGTCGCCGCACGGCCGTCGGGCGTGCACGCATCGTGTCGCATCAAGAAGAAGATGCCATTTCTGTTTCATTGCACCGGATCTTCATCGCATCACGGCGCTGCTGGTCGCATCGCCACGGAAGCGGAGTAAGAAACCGATGCATCACCTCCCCACGCTGAGAAGAACCGACGCATCACCATCCCCTGCGCAGCAGTAGGGAACCGACGCATCACCGTTCTTGCGTGTAAGGAACCGACACATCACCTTCCCTGCAACACTTTCGTTGTATAGAGTTACGCATCCAAAGGTACATTGAACTCAAAGTGTCGCATTTACCATCTAAAGAGAACTAAGCTAATGCTACCATTTTGAAGTACAGTATTGTGGATTTTTGTCATTTGTGGTCTTGTGTTAAGTCTATATAAAAATACTTATTTTTATACTACAACTTGTGTGGTGTCCATCTGTAGTGTTGTCACTATATTACTGTATGTGTTCACAAATGCTTTACACACTGCCTCTGAGATAAGCCTGCCTGCTCGTGCCAAGCTACCAATGGGGTGAGCAGGGGTTCTTTTAGGAGTGTACCCCCTTACCCTGACTAGAAGCAAGGGTCCCTATTTGGACAAAGGTACCTACCTCTGCCAACTAGAGACCCCCAGTTCTAACACTATGGAAACTAGGTCCTAACTATAACTACCTACTGGCGACTACCAGTAGTTAATATACATATACATATACATATTACCTACTGGCGGTCGTCTGTAGGTAGTTAGGTAGGTAGGTAGGTAGTTATAGTCAGGACTTGATTTCTATAAAAAAATGTTTTTCAGTGGCCTATATCTTTGGTGCCGATTGACGAATCTTCACAAACTTTTTTTTTTTAAATTCAACACTCGCTTTAGCTTGTGTCTGGAAAGTTTTGGGGTGGCACATTAACCAGGGGACGAGAAAAAGGAGGGGGTTTCAAAATGCCTTTTCACCATGTTAATTCTCATTGAACACGACTACAGCCCAACCCGTTGGACGGAATTACACTAAATTTGGCAAAAGTTAGATTTTGTTCTGCAAGTCACGCTTTTGTGATTTGGTGTAAATCCGTTCAGTAGTTTTAAAGATATTAACAGGAAAACAAATTTAGCCCAGTACTGCTCATTTTGCACCAGTACTTTGTCCGGAGGCAGCCGGGGACTCTAACCCCCAATGACCCATGCGCCTGGAGGCGCCGCGTCATACCACACGTGCCGGAGGCGCATAAAGGAACTCCTGGGCTCCCGCAGTGCAGGACACACATGGGCGGGCCCGTCTGTGCCCGTCCGTGGCAGGAAGAGGCGGGGCGGGGCCACCCCACTTGGTTTTGTAATAAGTTGTTTCCTTCTTTCGCTACAGTGGTGATTTGAATCGTCCCCAACTGGTATTTTCCTTTTTCCCTTTATTGTAATTTTATGTCTTTATGTAAAATTTAAACCACTGTTAGGTAGCCAACCTCTTCTTGTGCATGAGGGTTGGTGACGGTAGCAGAATATTGTCCCTTCAGAGGGCAGAGGTTGAATATAGCTGCTGAGGGGACCCTAGTAAGATGGGCAAAAGAAAAGGACAGGATAGAGCCCAGGGTATGGATAATCCTAAAAGGAAAAAGAAATCCCTTGATGCAGTCTGTCATGAGACTATAGATCGGATAGAGTCAATCTTCACTGAGTGCCAGGAATTAGCTGATGCCGGCTCACCGAGTTCCTCTTCTCAAACAGGTAATTTAGTCAGAACAGACACTGGTACTGACATAAATCCTGTAGTCCTGTCAATCATTAAACCCAAGCTACCACTAGGGAAAAAATCAGCAAAGCTAATACAACAAATGTTTAACAAACGTATTAAAGGGAGGACCAAGGTTCTGGTCAAAAGATCTTCTGACCCAGAATTTGATCCGGCTACATCTGTATTATGCACTGAGTCAAGTGGGTTCCCTAGTGTGGCACATGTTACTCAAGTTGAGTGCCACAATAGATTTGATGTCCTTGTCCACAAGGAGGAAGGGGGCCAGGAGCCGGATTTGATGACCCAAAGGAGCATTACAAAATTGCTGCATGCGAGGTGCATGCATTGAAGTCACTAATTGAGTCACTGAGAGAAGAGGTTGCCGCCCTTAGAACGGAGGTTGCCACCTTAACTGAAAGAACAGTCTGTAGGAAGGTGGTGCACCAAGGGTCACTGCCTGCTCCCTCATCTATGGTACAACTAGCAATAGAGGATAGGTGCATAGGATCCCATCCTTTTGGGTATGTTGAATCCTCACATAAAGGTGCTTCTGCAAGCACTTCACACCAACCCTCTGATTATTCTAGTAACCACCGCCCAAATGATACATCTACCTTATCTGCAAGAGATATGCCGGGAGCTGGCTATACTAGGGCCGGAACTAGGATTTTGCATAGCGGCAAGGTGATCCTAGATGAAGAGCACGTACCCAGGCGGGGTTGTGGGGGGACACAGGGGATGGGGTCAGTGAGGGATGGTGTCTATATGTGACGTAGTGATCAGGGTGCCCAAGATGTGGTATATCTCACTGAAGTCCCTAAACCCCCTAGGGCTGGATATGAAGACCAGGCTTCATTAAAAAACAAAGTTATTCACTGGTTGAGATCTACCCGCCATTGTTATTCTATTATTAGAGATGATATCAAATCTGCAGAAAGATTTAGCTCCCTTGGGTCCTTATGGGACACGATTGAAGTTAGATTTTTCGACAAGGACATGGTCACTAGTCTATTGGCGATTGAATCCCGCACTATCCCTCCTGCAAACACATCGATTTCTATTAGGTACAGACGCCCAGTAAGATTACACCTGGTGCCCCAAAGACCTACCGGGGTTGGATCGTTCCCTTGCCCTCGTGGAGAAGGGAATGGGCAAAGATGACTGCAGCCTGGTGTCAGTATGACTCTCGACAGAAACATAAGGTATCCAGGGCCCCTTCCGATTTTGCCCCCACTAGAAGTCCCAACACCTAAAGGTCTAGCAACTAGCACAGAGACTTGTTGTGAGCCAACTACTGTTAATGCAAATACCGGTATGGCCCCTAGATGCGGGACTGTAGAAGGAGGGGCACCAGCCCACCACTTTTTAAGGGTCCTAGTTTGGAACGTGGCAGGGATTTCAAAATTACTATCTGACCCAGATTGGTGTATCTTTGTGGACTCCTACAATGCAATTCTATTTCAGGAAACCTGGAGCTTGTCTACTCCTTTTAGGAGTGGCTTTTCTGCCTATGGTATTGACGTCACCAGGAAAGAGCAGGGTAGACCCTCTGGAGGTTTAGCCGCCTGGGTGAAAAATGCTCTGGGGTATAAAGTTAAGCTCCTCCATGTTGATTCGCAGGACATTTTAGCTTTTGAGTTGACTTTGCATAGTGGTTGGAAGATTACAATTTTTAATGTCTACAATAGAGTGGCGCGTGCCTAGAGGAAACAAATACAATCTGCATATTAGATCATGCTCTGGCTGAGTGCTCAGATGGTGTTCCTGTACTAGTGGCGGGCGCTTTTAATTGTACTTTTGAACCTCTCGCCCTAAATCCTCCAGATTTGACAGAGGATTGGGACCGAGTGTGGTCTATCCCACAGTTATATCTACCAAAGTAAGATGGACAAAGGGAGGAGGCCAGGTGCTAGCTCTTACCTTACAACACGATTTAAGAGCAACAAATGGGAGAACTAGGTCTGATGGCAATGGGGAGTGTACTTTTAATAGACCTGGCCATACAAGTAGAATCGACTATTGTTTGGTTACTCGCAATCTTTGGCCCCTAGTCGATGATATGGCAGTGGTAAAAAGATTTGAGAGAGACCATAATGCTCTTGCTTTTATTAAACCGAACACTCCACAACCCAATATTAGGGGGTGTCCGGATCTGGGTGTTTTTTCGGTTACTAATAATTTAAGATAAATAAAGTGGGATTGGGTGGAGGGGGATCCAGGAGCCCTTGAAGCAGTCAAAGGTAAAGCTCGTTGGGAGATTGAAGAGCTAGCAAAACTCCCCACTGAGGATGCCGTGAAGGGTCTGGGATCTCATCACGATTTGCTTTTTAGTGAGAGAAGGGTTATGCTCAGCCAGCCTCCCAAAGTGCGGAAAAGGGGGGGACACTGTACAGACCTGATGCCAGACCCCAAGAGTACCTGGTACAATCAAGACTGTAGGAATGCGAAGGGGCGCTTATTTGTGCAGTAAAACTAAAGGCACGTCCTGAGGTTGTGACCTGTAGAGCCAAGTATAGGCAGGCCATTGAGAAAGCAAAGAAGGGAGGGAGGGTTCTCTGTGGTCCTCCCTACACAGCGCATTGACAGACAAAGACCCCGAGACTTTTTGGAGAAAAGCAGCTTACTGGCTTAAGGGAAAAAAGACAACTCTGGAATATACTGTTCAGCCAGAAGAGTGGGTTGATTACTTTGGTCCCCTCTATGGAAAAGGCACTCTCGATAGTGATGAGGTTAGTGAGATGTGGGTTGAGGCTCTTAGTGGGGAGGGCGATACTTTGGTTTTTTCAATTGAGGAAACTCAAGCAGCGATTCTGTCTTGTGTGCCTGCGCAGACAGAATCCCTAATGATCTATATAGAGAGGATACATTTCTCTGAGGCTCCTATGTAAATTTGAAAACTAACTTGATTACGTCCGGCGCGGCCATACCATCATCGTGGCATATTGCAGAAATAGTCCCCATCTACAAAAAAGGGGACAGAGCCATGCCGGCAAGTTACAGGCCAATAAGCCTCATTGACTCTCTACAGAAAATCTTTTGTAAGCAGATTTTAGGAAGGATACAGGATTGGATGTCTGAGTTTCGAATTTTGAGCGGCTTTCAAGCAGGCTTCCGCACAAAAGTTAGTACCCTGGATCAGGCCTTCTGCCTTCTCTGTACCAAAAGGAAGGAATAATTGTCGAGGGGGGGAAGTTATACGTGGTCTTTGTTGACTTGCGTACTGCGTTTGACCTTGTCCCTCGGGCTAGCCTCTGGAGAGTTTTGAAAGACATAGGCTTGCCGGGAAACCTTTTAGACATTTGAATTAGATTATACTCATCCAATGCATCACAGGTCAGGTGGGGGGTAACTAACCAAGTAACAGGAACTTTCCCAGTCCAACGTGGAGTGAGACAGATATGTGTGTTAGCACCCACTCTTTTTACTCTTTTGATTAATGGGGTGGTTGACTTTTTAGATAGAGATGGCTGTGATGCCCCAAAAATCGGCACAAGAAGAGTGCCTGCACTACTCTTTGCCGACAACACCCTTTTAATTTCCAAGTCCCCGCAGGGTTTACAACAACTTCTGAATGATTTTATAAGGTTTTGCGATGAGCGGGGCTTGGTTTTAAATGAGACCAAAACCAAGTATATGATTTTTAACAGAGGAACGGCCAAATCGTCAAAAAGACCTGTATTGGCAGGTAGCACTAAACAGGAGCAAGTTGGAGTCTTTGACTATTTAGGTATCCATCTGACTCCATCGATTCACTGGGGTGCCCATTTTGAGAAGGTAAAATTACAATTAACCCACCAGTGTGCCCACATTAGTAAAATCCATAGGAAGACACTCTCTTGTCAAATTGCTCCAGCACTTGAAATTTATAACACCAGGGTCCTAGGGGGGGCACTTTATGGAGCAGAGCTGTGGGGCACAGGTAATTCATCCTGCCTCACTATCATTGAAAATCGCTTCCTAAGATCACTGGTAGATCTCCCCTATAGCTCTCCTTTGACACCTCTGTACATGGACCTGGCTCACAGACAGCTGGCACATAAGTTGAATTACAAACTTTTAATGTTTTGGTATAGGCTATGGACTGTGGAAGAACTTGAAACCTATCGAGAGGTTTTGTCTAATCTTTTGAAATTCTCTAGGGTTACATTGATTACGTGGTTCATCTCCTTGAGGGAACTACTGGGGAGGATGGGGATGTAGGAATTCTGGTCTAAACCGGAAAGTATGGTCCGAATTCCAAGGGGAAAGCTAAAAGAAATGTACTGGAAATGGATGCTTGAAAAGGACCTGGCAAAGCCTGAGAGTAGTCTGACTAATGACTTTTTGAATTTCAAACCTGTCCCCTGTTTCGAGACTAGTATTGATGAAATAGTTCCCCCACTGGCAGGCAAACCTTTCTTACAGTTCCGTTACAAGACTCTACCCACTAAACTGTTTTGTTCCAAGTGGCAATGTAGTGCTATTATTGAAGATCTTTGCCCTGCATGTAAATCTTGTCCAGAATCTATTGTTCACCTACTTTTCTTCTGTCCACACTACTCATCTCTGAGGAAAAAATGGATACTTCCATTATGTAGACTGGCAGGCCCGGGACACTACCTCGAGGTGATGAGAATTTTGTGTCCAGACACACGAAGAGTAATGGTTTTTGGCCTCTCAAGATTTTGGTATGCACTGTGGATCAGGCGAGGAAAATCTTTTGTATAAAGCACTTTCTTTCTTTCTAAGTCGTTGTATCCTATGCACCATCAAAACTATTTTATGGCACTAGCTTTTTAACATATTTATCTGATAATGTTTTTATACCTCTGTTTTATTCATTTGTGCTGTGTACTTTTTCAGATCTTTGTAATCGAAATAAAGTTATGAAGAGATGTCGTGACTGTACTTTTTTGCTGTTCCTCGTGAAAGTTCTTTGCTACAGATGTTGCATTTGATAATTTTAGCAGAAACTTTTTTTAGTCTGATGGTATACTGAAGTATCACCAAAGTCACTTTCCTTCTTCCATGGTGCTGCATGTTCTTCATCCTCCTCGTTTTCAAGCTGTACAGAATTTTCAGCAGGAGAAGGTGTTGATGGTGCAGCCATTGTAAATAGTTGTTGACTGTTACAACAGTGAAAACAACAGATTTTCCAAGTTTTGTCCTTCTTTCTCTCTTTCCTTATAACGTTTGAAGTTTTGGGTGGGGCTAAAGGGAAAAAAGTTATGTTCCCTATGTGTCCAATAAAATGAGGAGATTTTGCTGGGTTTCGGAGCGAATTCACGATGCCGATCGGCAGATTTGAGGTGCAATTAAACACCAATTTGAGTGAGTTATACTTAAAAATAAAAATGCTATTGTACATTGTACACCTCTAATATGACTAACCTATTGAATAAATCTGAAATAGTGTTGTATATAGGAAGAATTTAGTTTTATATATTTTCAACGAAACTGCAGTTGTGGCACTGCAGTTTCGTTCCAATCATGTGATCGAAGTAGAAAACCATAGAATTATGGCTGACTAGCATGTCTCACGGGAACCACAGAAGTACTGCGGAACCTAAAAAAAAAGAGACCAACATATTTTCAATTAAAAAAAAATGACCAATGCTTTTACTTGAAAAAATCTCTTGATAAAAAATATATAATTTTTTTTTATTTTGAAACAAAATATGAAATATTTTCATATTTTTTTACAAATAATCCATAAACAATAGAATAAGCCATAAACATTGAATTATTCGTGAAAATACTGCTACTGAATTAGTACATAAAAATACAAAAAATCACAAGCAATTTTAAAAAACTGCAAAAAATGTTTATAGTGCAAACATTTTAAATTAAAAGACCTTAGAAACTAACTGTAAAAATCGAAGGTTACCGGGACGTTACAATTAGGAAACAGAATTTAAAAAACCATAAACACAGGGATGTTATAGTTATGCTTACATTTCACTCATACAAAACCAGAGAAATTAATCTGTTATAGTTACCTGAGCTAATTATAACTTAAACTCCCACAATGCACTGCTTATGACCCCACAAATTACATCACTCATGACATGGCCAGTGACATCAATGATAACATCACTGATGACATCTCAAATTACATTATTGATGATATCACTGATGACATCATCCTCAGAAAAACTCATACACCCACTCATACACCCATAGAATATCTCATACACCTACTGTCTCTGCCACACAACAACTCACATACCCATTCACAGACCTACTCAAGCACTCACACACCTACTCACTGGTCCATGGAGTAACTCACACATACAGCCATTCCCACCCCCACTAACTCACCTATACATTCACTCATGTACCACTCACTCATCAATATAGCCACTCACACATCCAGTCATATAGACATACAGACACTTACACACCCACTCATGCACTCATACAGCCCCTCACATGCTGAGTCAGTTACTAATACAGCTACTCACACACCTACTCAGTCACCCATACAGTCACTCACAGAGCCACTCACTCATACAGTTACTTGCACACACACTCACTTCTACAGATGCACATATACTCACTCACCTATACAGTCACTGACATAAGCACACACTCACCCATATAGCCACTTTCACTTTTAGTCACTCACCCATACAGCAGTCACTCACATACCCACTTACCCATACAAGACTTATGCACCCACTCACTCTCCCATACAGCCACTCAGATGCCCTATCACTCACCTACCTCTTGCATACCTAGTCACTCACCCATACACCACACACAAAGTCACTCACTCACTCAACTATACAACCACTCATACACCCATAGAGCCACACAAACACCTACTCACACATGGATAAACACAGGCGCACATCCACTCACATAATATGTCTTTCAAAGAGTATCACTCATTAGTACTACACAAACTATACTCAATTAACTTTTGTAGTGTCTTTTCTTTATATCTCTAACACTCAGAAACCATTTAGAAAGCACTCACAAGCACTAGATGATATCAACAGTGATGTCATTTGAGATGTCATGTGTGATGTCATCAGTGATGTCACTGACCATGTCAAGTTATAGTTAGCTCAAGTAACTATAACTGCAGAATTTCTCTGGTTTTGTACAAGTGAAATGTGAGCGTAACTATAAAGTCCTTAAACCTTTGTTTTTTTCACTAAAAAAATATATATATATTTCTTTAATAAAAAAGACAAAGGTTAAAGCTTAGTTATAGTTAGGAAAACTTATTTTCCCTATTCAAACCACGGTTACACTACACAAACTTTAAAAATTCTAAAGTTAGAGTTATAACTTTAATTTAAAATGTATCCACCACCTTCAAGTTAATATATGTAGCAGACCTTGTTACACACTCTTTTCAGCTTGCTAGCCGTACAACACTGTGTTATATTTTTACTTTTCCTAAACCTCCATATGTTTCTTTCAGCATTCAGTGCTTTTGATCTACATCAATTTTTCACACTACACAACCTATTAACTGATTACCTGTTAAAAAATGCTGCACTGTCTTCAGCAAGATATGTTTAACTCTTTGTAGTCAATTTCGATTTAAATTAAATTCTACAGGTGCAAAGGTGCCTGTATACTTTTGTCAATGGGTGTGTTTATGTTTAAGCTCAATGGTGTGTATATGACATTTTAGTTTCACTCTCTTAGAGTTCATGTCTGTGAGGACATTATAAATTCCCCTTTTCACAGTTTTTTTCATCATCTATATAGGCTCCAATTTCACCTTATATGTTACATTCAGTTTAGAATATTATTTTATATATTCCATTCCATCATTAGAGACACAGTGGTAATTCAAACCCAATTCCATTCTTTAGGATAGCACACACAATCACTGTACTAATAAAAGACACTATATATATTAAAAAGTATTTCTTTCAATAACTCACCCTTTTCTTAGTAAACACAGAATATAATTTGAACAGCATTAATGCATGTTACCAGCAGCAAGAATAATATGAACATTGCAAATATGATCAGAATGTTCCTAGCA
Source organism: Calotriton arnoldi (assembly GCA_963921515.1). Taxonomy (NCBI): domain Eukaryota; kingdom Metazoa; phylum Chordata; class Amphibia; order Caudata; family Salamandridae; genus Calotriton; species Calotriton arnoldi. Next base: position 2,223,113 of record CAWUFW010000846.1, on the reverse strand, counting down.
GCCCAGCACCTTAAAGACTACTTCTTTGTGCCACTCTATAAGAGCATGAAGTAGCTAACATGCCTCTAGAGTTTCTTGGGACTGCATACCTGTTCTGTGGGGAGAACCTGTAGTTATCAGACTTCAGCCGGGAAAGGGTGTTCCATTGGAATGAAAACATATATCAGCTGAGCTCAGCTCCTCTCCTCCCTATATCAGCTCTCGGCATAGGAATGGATGCAGGGGCAGTCTGGCAGGACCTCTTGCAATAACATGAGGCGAAGACATTTTTCATTCAGTGGTCAATTCTTGGGGCTTAAATAAGGTTGACCACTGACTTTTCTCCTACATTGGGGGACTTTCCACTAATATGAGACATAAACGGTATGAACCAGCATGACAAAAATATGTCACCTCGGACTACATGTTTATTTTGCACATTTGCACAATCATCATCAGACCTTGAAATGCAGATATTAGGGAACTTGTAAGAGGCTTATGTCACCTTAGGTGTTTAGCAAAGTCATTGTTTGGATTATTTCACACTTTCCCGAGTCCTGCAAAAGATAATGACATGCAGAATATCGGCCAAAGGCAAACAGGCTGACCCAACATGCTCAAAATGGAGTCTGGCTTTGGGAGCCTTACAACACTATCTTGGGTTCACTAATTTGTTGCATTAAAACTAATCTAACCAAAGGGGAGCCCAATTTTCAGTATTCCTTATGCAGCTATAAATTAGGTGTGCAATCTCAATCTTGGTTAAGAATTTGTCCCCACATAACTGTTATGGCTACTTTATTTATCCCATAAAACAATGCTTTGTGAGTAGTGTATGGTGTGGTGGCACAAATAGTAGATCTATCCAAAAGGAGTTTAAAACTTGAGTGCAGGTCTTTCAGTATGACCAGCTGCCCCTCACAAATTGGAAATTCCTTCAGATAGTCTCTTTCCGAGTGCTTGGCATTTCTACATGCTAAATCCACCCCCATCGTACTGACAGTGGGAGAGCGATAAGCTGCATTCACACTGTAATGTCACACTCACAAACAGTACTTAAGACAACTATAATCCAAGCCCCAGAAGTGGCTCTTCATGAGAGAATGTACTTTACATTTAACTTGGAAGGACAAGGATTAAATCCCGAGTAGTGAAATTTGCAGATAAAACATATCATTTTTCAAATTTAGTTATCTGATGTAGTTGTAACCTTATTTATTGCTTTTTTCAGCTTATATTTTTGATTATTCAAAATTAATACTACTTCAACCTTCCTGAAATTACTTGGCTTTTACACTAAATATATGGGATATCACCTAAGGTGGTAACTTTCAATTTCCAGATCACACCTTGGGACCGATTACGATGTCAGTCAGAAAGCCTCCAACCGCTAGTCGGAAGTAAACCGGCTGGTCATTCCGACTCAGTTCCGACCGGATCTCGGAATCTTCCAGCCGGTCGAACCGCACCGTAATCCCATATGGACAGTGTTTCCGCCAACGGAATTATGATGACGGTTTCCCACAGCCTTTCTGTGCCGGCCTTTCTGACATGGAAAGGCTGTCAGACAGTGACTTTGGGGGCCCCTAGCAGGGCCCCCTTGCCTCAGCGGCCTATGGTTGGTGGTCGAAAGGGTACCTAGAGTACTCCCCTGTAAATCCCTATACTGTGTTGCAGGCACCATTGGGTGCTTGCCACAGGGTGCAGGATTTCACACACACACCCATTTCTCTATAGGAGCCTGTATTACAGCCAGTTTACGGCCACGACACAAGCTCCCATAGAGAAAAGTGAGTATGCGACCGAACAGTGTTCGGCCACATCGTAATCAGGCGGTCAGAACCACCGACCTGAGGTCAGTCGGTCCCGAGTCTGAGATGGTGTCGGTCGGAGGCAACTATGACTGACATCGTAATAAGCCTCTTAGTGTCCAGACATTGGTCACCTATGATGTTCTTAATGGTTCGAATGCTGTTTCCCAAAGCAAACTCATGGGTGCATCAAACTCCCTTTGACTTTTTGGAAATGTATTACAGTGAGCATTTGGGTGAAAACTGGTAACATCTTCCCTTTAACATACAATAAAGGGGTTATTTCTATTTCATGGTCTATAATCTTTCAGATACTGCAACATTTATTAAATATTTAACTATAACCCAAAGCAATTGGAACAAGTCATTTAGCACTTTGTGGATGATTTTTTATAGTTATCTTTTTTTTCACATGCTAGATCTGCCTTTAACCTATTTGTGAGACTAATGTTTACTTTCATTCTATATTGGCAGCAATTTGCGATAATATAAACTAACTTAGATATGCCAACAATCTAAGTCCTAAGAACTTATTTATATTAAGGGACACAGAGTTTTTTAAATTATCCTGACAGCACTTATTCATCAGTCACATGCTATGTTATGTTTGAAGGCGTGCATACAATTATGCTCCTGTAAATTATAGATAATATGCATAGTGTGGTTGAAAACAGTAACTGAACTTGTTTTATGAATATTGGCTGCAATATAAATGCACATAAATATATCTGTTTTTTATCACTGTATAGTTCAAATTGAAAAGTAATACAATAAATATAAAATGGATACAATGAATATAAAACAAGAATTTCTGAAATTACATTTTGTTGAAATGAGTTTCAACAAGAAAATAAATGGGAAGCAACCTTTGACATGCAGTCTTTTCCTCAAATTAGCTTTACCACACAGGGGCCGATTACAATGTCGGTCGGAAAGCCTCCGACCACTAGTCAGAAGCTTTTCGACTGAGGTCGGAGGCTTTCCGACCGAAACAGTCGGTTTGCAGTCCGACCGCCCGATTACGATGTCGGCAGTCAGAACGCAAACTAGCCGGTCATTCTGACTAGGTTCTGACGGGCTCTCGGAATCTTCCTGCTGGTCGGAACCGCCCGATAACCCCCTATGAAAGGCGTTTCCGCCATTGGGATTATGATGTCGGTTTCTCATAGCCTTTTCGTGCCAGCCTATCCAACAAGGAAAGGATATCGAAAAGTGACTTTTGGGGCCCCTAGCAGGGCCCCCTTGCTTCCAAGGCCTACTGTTGGTGGGCGAGGGGGTACCTAGGTTACCCTCCTGTAAAACCCCGGTTTGCGGCCGTGACACAAGCACCCATGGAGAGAAGTGAGAATCCGACCAAACGGTGTTCGGTCGCATCGTAATCAGGCAGTCAGAACCGCCGACAAGAGGTCGGTCGTCCCTGAGACCGAGACGGTGTCGGTCGGAGGCAGCTCCGACCGACTTAGTAAGAAGCCCCACAGTGTTTACCATGCTAATGCCTTTAGCATGCATGTCTTTACCAATCATGCCTTTACTGCGCATAAAACGGTAAGTATAGGTTAGTATAGGTAAGTATGCTTTTACTTTAAAATACCTCTCTAAAATTAATCAAACTAAGGCGATTGGGGGTGTGGGGTTCACCACTCCCATAATACAAGCATTAAATTATTAATTTATTAAAATGTATTAAAAGAGGAATGTTTGGTGGCTTCACACTCCTCCACGATAAAAATATTAACTTGGCAATTTATTACAATAAATTAAAAAGGTGCAGCTTCAGGGGTTTCCATTCCATGACAAGAGTATTAAATTGTGAATGTATTTAATGAGTAATTAATGTTACTATATTGGGTAAATGTGGGGGCTTTGAATGTTGACCCCCATAATAAGAGTATTAAAACATTCAATTATTTATTGAGAAAGTAATATTACTTAATAGTGGAAAAGAAGTGATGTAATGCAATGTTATAAAAGAGAGTATTCATTTTTAATTTAGGATTTGGAAATTTTAGGCTTCCCCACCAGAATATCGCATTTTCAATATAATTTTAATTACTAGTTGTATAAAGTATTTAAAAGTATAGTGAAGAATTATGTCATAAATAATTCACATTTTAGTGGATGTATGGTTTAATAGGATATAAGAGTTATAATGGTTTAGGTTAGGAAAGTGTCATAATACTCAGGTAATAATTTTAGAACATGTGTGCTCATATTTTCAACAAATAATTATGGCTATGTTCTACATTATAATAATAAATATTTTATCTTTAAAACATGTATTTCAAACATTTTTAAGGAGGGGATGTATATATTATCGATGTAGGCTGTGGAAGTGTATTAAGACTCAGGTGTTAGTTGTAATACTTTTTTATTAATTTTTAGAAAAATAATGATGCATACATTAAAAAATGTAATAGTTATTGTTCTTTAAATTAATTAAAAAAACTAAGGAGTGAGATGTAAGAATAATCGGGGCATATGGTGGGGAAATGTTTTAAGACTCAGGCGCTAATTTTAATATGTGAGTATTAATGTAAATTTTTAAATAAGATTAATCAAATAAATAATAATGAAAATAAATGTAAATAATAATACAATATATTAGTAAAGTGTAAGAGATACTATTAAAAAGTAATATAAGCAAAAATATGTAAATCATTTTTTCAATCAATGCAAGTGCTTCAATAGTTTATTAAATATAAAATAAGTAAATCATAACACACAATTGTATTTAAAATGATGAAATAATTTTTTTTAAAACAATCTAAAACACATTTGCTTTTTTGAGAAATATATTTATTTTTAGATACATTAGAAAAAAGTATTTCACATTTAACAATTAAAATGTATTTTTTTAAGTTTTTCCTATACTTTTCCACGGACTTCCATTGTTTAAAATTTTATTTTTTCTTGGCCACCATTTTACATGACACTCCTTGTTTTGCATCTGTTTCTATAGTACAGTCGGAAGCACAGGAAAGCTGTGGTCAGGTAAGAACAATCTATTTACTGTAAAGAGACAGTAAGAAAGGTAATGTAGTTTTCTGGTTCAGAGAGGATCTGGTCTGGCAGTTCAGCCTGGACTGTTCCTATTGGAGCAGGGTCAAGATGAGTTGAATATGGCTGGGTCCAAACTGAAATGCAATGTTGAGCAGAAGAAGGATAGGTTGGGATGCTACCCCCAGTGATTGTCAGTGGTTAGATAAATTGCAAGTATTTCCTGTATCACCAGTTGTGTGTTTGGTGCTTATTTTTCTTCATTTCATGAAAAATCATCTGATCGAATAATGAAAGTGTAGAATTCATCTACAAATTTAGGTGGTACAAAATATAATGCTGTTGGTTTACGTAGTTCAAACAGAAACTTGCTGCATGACATATATTCTTCAATTATGGAGGCTTTTCAATTTTTTCTCCAATATGTCTGGGAGAAATGAAAAAACAATTTGAGTGTCCAGGTAAATTGTCTAATGGTATTACTAATTTGCAATTCAAAGTCAATTATTATTCCCCTAGTTCTTTTGTTCATTGTTTTAGATTTTATAAATGAGAAATAAAATTGTGTTGTTGAAGAATGTTTGTCTGGTAGAAAGTCACAAACTAGTGGTACTTATATTACAATGATAGTATAAATCTGAAAACTTGGATGGGGTGTTGAATAAAATGTAGCTTCCATCACCCAGTGTTAGACTTGTCAACCCTAAGGTGGACCTTCCCGCAAACTATTTGCCTCACTTCCTCTATTGTGCTGAAGTTATGTTTGTTGGCCTTAGGACTCTGTGCACTTTACCACTGCTGACCAGTGCTAAACTGCTTGTGCTCACTCCCGTCAAACATGGTTACATTGCCTTATACCTAATTGGTATATTCAATTTACTTATAAGTGCCTTGTAGAGTGATATTCCATATACCCAGGGCCTAAAAATTAAATGATAACAGTGGACCTGCAGCACCTATTGTGCCACCCACTTAAGTAGCACTTTCATGTATATGCCAGGCCTGCCGTTGTAAGCTTGAATGCAGTTTAACTGCTATCTCAACTTCGCATTAAACCCCCTTGACAAACCTTAAACTCCCTTTTTTTTACGTGTAGGTCACCACTAATGTAGGCCCTAGGGAGCCCATAGGGCAGGGTACTGTGTAATTAAAATGTTGGACCTCCACCTTTAAGATTTATATGTCCTGCTAGTGAAAAACTCAAAAATTTGTTTTTCACTACTGTGAGGCATACCCCTCCCATAGGATAACATTAGAGATTCCTTATTACATATAATAAGCTGTCATTTCGAAATGGAAGCTGATAGCTATGTCATATTTAGGGGCCGATTCCGATTCGGGCCGGAAATCTCTCCGACCGAGCCGGACCCGGAGAGAATTCCGACCGAATCGGACTCTGGCAGTCCGACCGAACGAGTACGATGCGCACGCATGCACCCGGACTCGATTCGGTCGGACTCCCATTGAAGTCAATGGGAGCCGGTCGTACAACGCGTACGCGGGCTCCCATTGACTCAATGGGTGCAAGGCGAACAAGGGCGCCCCCTACAGTGGGTACGCGTCGAAGCGCATCGTGCCGTACAAGCACAGGTAGGTGGGACCCATGGGTCCCCCCTGTGTGCGACTCGCACGGCTACGCGTACAGGGGTCCGACGCGGACCCCCAAAGTCCGGCTCCGACAGCTCTTTCGAGCCGGACGGCGCGAGTCGGTCGGACTGCTCGTGGTGCGCATCGTACTTACCCGGCCGGGGAACGTCTCCATTGCGCGGTGCGAGTTGTGTCCGTGCGAGTCGGTCGGAGCGTGTTGTAGCCGTGTTCGAGTCGGTCGGCAATTTCGCGGGCGTTTGCATCGTACTCGCTCGGCCGGACCCGCGTACGATTCGGTCAGGAAACAGGGCTCCGAATCGGATCCGTTAATGCCGAATCCGATTCGGAGCCCTACCGGCCGAGATCGGAATCGGCCCCTTAGTGTCTTTGGAATTCTACTGAAATGTCCTATTCAATGGTAAAGTTGAATTTACAATTTTAAAGATGCCACTTTTAGAAAGTTGGCACTATCCTGCTCTCAGTCCTTTTGTGCCTGTATCCAGGCCTGAGTCACATGACAGGGTGCAACTAACAGTTAAACTTTGTGGACTCCACTCAGACAGTCACACAATAGAGTGATTAGATGTGCCTGAATGGGCCATCTGCTGGCAGAATGGAGGGCAGAGCTGAGCACAGCCCCACTTGCAACTGAATAGCCTATGCTCTGCCTTCACACAAAGGGCCTAACAACCCCACATTGTCAGCTTAGAGCCAGGGCAGGGGAGGCAGGAAATTCCATGTACTTTAAAGCCACTGTCTAGATGTTTATCCCACCTTCCAGAACCAGGGCGCCCAGGGATGAAAGGGGGACCTCATATGCGAACTCTTCAGTATAATTCTGGATCTGTAGATACTCTGCTAGGAAAAAGGATTGCTATGCTGCTGGAAGGACTGCCACTCTGCTGGTCTGCTACTCTCAAGGACTGCTGCCCTACTGGATTTCTGCTCTCTTGTCCTGCTGCTCTGCTACGTTTTGCCCCGGTGCAAGACTGGATCTTCAACTGCCACAGGACCTCTAGAGTGAATCACAAAGGCTAGATTGCTGGCCTCCTGTTCAGAGCCATAAGGATAAAAACAGCTTTCTCCATCTTGAACCCACACCTGGACCCAGACAGATTGAGTACCGACCTTCCAAATTGTGCCCATCCAGTCCAGGACCCTTAGGATTGGTTATTTACATTTATTATGGTTAAAGTTTGGTTGTTAATAGAATTTATTTACCTTTGAAACTGGACCTTGTCTAAGTTTTTTATGGCTTCTATAGATTTTACCCTTTGGATTGATGGTCACTCACTGTCCCTGTTAAATACAATATTTATGTTTGGTTAGTTTTCTATGTGGATGGAAAATATGGTTAGTTTCAAAATGAATGATCTTGCTAATGGTTTAATGATTGCTCATTTTTATTTAGAAAAATAATGCTGTAATAATTTACCTTTTAAATACTGTGAATTTGAAGGATTTACTATTGTTTTTTGGTGCAATTTTAATAAGTTGGCCTATTCACCATTTAAAATAAAAAAAAATTAAAAAAATTGGATACATTTTTAAAACTGCCACATATTTTAATGCATATAAATCTGTCACCTATTTCTTTTTTCAGAACACTGTTATTTTCTCTGAAAAAAATCTCAAACTTCTCATTATTTTTAAAACAATATTTGAATTTACTTGTATTATTATTACTCATATGTCCAATTTTTGTGATTGAACCTGCCCTGTTTATTTTTCCTGACAGAATTTTATAAGCCAAAGTTTCTGATACAAACAAAATGTAGAGCCATCCACCTAAGAAGCTCCTAAACTTATCTCAGACCTGCCATTGCAGCCTGTATGTGTAGGTTAAAATCCCATTTCGACCTGTTAAAATAAATATTTTGCCAGGACCAACCTTCCTTTGTATATATGTGTATATTTTATGAATAATCTTAGGAATAAGTGTAAGATTTTTAATAGGTTGTTTTTATACTTGTCAGATTTAGGGTTGTCTTCCCCAAATGTATTGTCTTCTTACTCCATGTTTGCTTATTTCATTTTCGCTCGCCTTGGGAGTCGGTGCACTTTACCACTGCTAGCCAGTGCTAAAGTGCATGTGTTCCCTCCTTAAAACATGGTGGCACTGGCTCATCCTCAATTGTCATATTTAATTTACTTTTAAGTCCCTTGTAAACTGGTACTGCATGTACCCAGGGCCTGTAAATTAAATGCTGTTAGTGGTCCTGCAGAACTGATTGTGCCACTCACTTAAGCAGCCCTTTAAACTTGTCTCAGGCATGCCATTGCACCCTGTGTGTGGACCTGATGTGCCATTTGAAACCGAAATGTTGACAATCTGTCCTCTCTAATAAAATCAATGGTGCTTTTAGACCTTCATTTAAAATTGAAATGGGATGATTTGTATTTCATGGACTTAGGTGTCTTGGACCTTTATGGTTAGGAGGGTTCTTGTGCTGCCTTAGATCCCAACCCCTATAGATGTGAATATAATTATTATAAGGCGGCGTCAGTATTGGTTTATTGATGTACTGCTGTATCAAAAATATGATTTGTACTGTAATCATGTATAATGGATATGATGTTTTGTTGATTCAATCTTTATAAATATATTTGTGTTTACATTCTTGGTTTTATACATGAGCATTTTGTTGATGTCATTCCTTCAGGAACATATTCTTTTGTAGATTACATTACCCAGTTCCTTGAGGGGGAAACTGGGTTGCCCTGTCTCAATATATACTGAAGCTCAGACTTGGTATCTGCGGGCCCCCTACTTTTGATAAGTGGCTATACATTTTTGTAATGTGTAAGTTATTGTTCATGTATTTATAGCATGCTTTGTAGACCCACTTGTATGTTTTTTGGGCAATTTTGTTTTTGGTAGAGGTGTAAATGTCTGAACAAGAAACCTTATCGTACAGTGATGAGTATATTGCCAGAACAGTGAGTGGCCCTCGCTATTAGGCCAACAAAAGCAACTAATATAAGTACACAACAAGATTCTATTAGATCTAATCTTGAAAGATTGAATAAAAAACTGAAAAGGACTGACTCCATGCTACATTCCTTACTGACTGCCTTAATGCAAACATCATCCCTGCAGGTTCACAAGTACGCAATATTCCTATTATTTTTGTAGATGATAAAGACTTTAAACAGGGTTTAGTTTTGTTTCAAACAAATGCTCCCATAGTTGGATGATCCTGAGTATCGAGACTGTACTAAAACAATATTGAAAAAATAAAGAAGGAAATTGCTGAATTAGATAACATGAGATTAGGAGATCAAACTGTCACTGATGCTAAAGAGTTCTTAAATATCTTGGAGGCAACTGTAGCAGATTTTTCTAAAAATAATGTTTTAAAGAAAACTGATAAACTCCAAAAAGTTATTAACAAATATAGCAGAGAATGCACAGACCCGTATTTGAGAAATAATTTTTACCAACAAGGTCCAAATAATACAACAGGGTTCCATAAGAGAATCACTTTTTCAGATACTTCCTCCTCTGGTTCTGACAGTGAGAGTATCATTGGGGGCGACCAGTCTACGTTTTGGACCTGGTCTGTCGACCTCTAATCAATCTTTATTACAGCAAGACCAAAGTCCCCAATGGGACCGAGTGAGAAATGCCAAACAAAGATGAGTCAGGAATCAGTGCACACCAGGGTTTCGTCAAACACGGAACTAGCACTACTAGTGGTAGTTCCCAATGTGACTAACAAAAATCTGGAAGAGGTCCCCATTCTTAGTCTATCATCACATGAACTCAACTCTAGGAAACTGAAGTACTGAGTGCAGGCTTATCATTTGTAGCGACACATAGAAATGATCCATATGTCACACAGATTGAACTTTATAGGTTTTTCAGAACTTTATGACTGAAGTATTCTTTCTCTATATATTTGTCTACCTGTGGTAATGACACTACAGGGCTACATTGTCCCTCTACTTTTTATCCACCTAATAATCTTATGCCAAAAGATTTGCTAACTTTTGAGAATGTAGTGTTGACAGAAGCTGAACAGGTACTTAAACAAAACAGATATGTGAAATACAACTTCTCCAAATCTCAGAATAAGGCCATGACAACATTATCAAACCATAGGGCTATTATAATAAAGCTGGCAGCTAAGGGTGGGGTGTTGAATAAAATGTAGCTTCCATCACCCAGTGTTAGACTTGTCAACCCTAAGGTGGACCTTCCCGCAAACTATTTGCCTCACTTCCTCTATTGTGCTGAAGTTATGTTTGTTGGCCTTAGGACTCTGTGCACTTTACCACTGCTGACCAGTGCTAAACTGCTTGTGCTCACTCCCGTCAAACATGGTTACATTGCCTTATACCTAATTGGTATATTCAATTTACTTATAAGTGCCTTGTAGAGTGATATACCATATACCCAGGGCCTAAAAATTAAATGATAACAGTGGACCTGCAGCACCTATTGTGCCACCCACTTAAGTAGCACTTTCATGTATATGCCAGGCCTGCCGTTGTAGCTTGAATGCAGTTTAACTGCTATCTCAACTTCGCATTAAACCCCCCCTTGACAAACCTTAAACTCCCCTTTTTTTTACGTGTAGGTCACCACTAATGTAGGCCCTAGGGAGCCCATAGGGCAGGGTACTGTGTAATTAAAATGTTGGACCTCCACCTTTAAGATTTATATGTCCTGCTAGTGAAAAACTCCAAAATTTGTTTTTCACTACTGTGAGGCATACCCCTCCCATAGGATAATATTAGAGATTCCTTATTACATATAATAAGCTGTCATTTCGAAATGGAAGCTGATAGCTATGTCATATTTAGGGGCCGATTCCGATTCGGGCCGGAAATCTCTCCGACCGAGCCGGACCCGGAGAGAATTCCGACCGAATCGGACTCTGGCAGTCCGACCGAACGAGTACGATGCGCACGCATGCACCCGGACTCGATTCGGTCGGACTCCCATTGAAGTCAATGGGAGCCGGTCGTACAACGCGTACGCGGGCTCCCATTGACTCAATGGGTGCGAGGCGAACAAGGGCGCCCCCTACAGTGGGTACGCGTCGAAGCGCATCGTGCCGTACAAGCACAGGTAGGTGGGACCCATGGGTCCCCCCTGTGTGCGACTCGCACGGCTACGCGTACAGGGGTCCGACGCGGACCCCCAAAGTCCGGCTCCGACAGCTCTTTCGAGCCGGACGGCGCGAGTCGGTCGGACTGCTCGCGGTGCGCATCGTACTTACCCGGCCGGGGAACGTCTCCATTGCACGGTGCGAGTTGTGTCCGTGCGAGTCGGTCGGAGCGTGTTGTAGCCGCGTTCGAGTCGGTCGGCAATTTCGCGGGCGCTTGCATCGTACTCGCTCGGCCGGACCCGCGTACGATTCGGTCAGGAAACAGGGCTCCGAATCGGATCCGTTAATGCCGAATCCGATTCGGAGCCCTACCGGCCGAGATCGGAATCGGCCCCTTAGTGTCTTTGGAATTCTACTGAAATGTCCTATTCAATGGTAAAGTTGAATTTACAATTTTAAAGATGCCACTTTTAGAATGTTGGCACTATCCTGCTCTCAGTCCTTTTGTGCCTGTATCCAGGCCTGAGTCACATGACAGGGTGCAACTAACAGTTAAACTTTGTGGACTCCACTCAGACAGTCACACAATAGAGTGATTAGATGTGCCTGAATGGGCCATCTGCTGGCAGAATGGAGGGCAGAGCTGAGCACAGCCCCACTTGCAACTGAATAGCCTATGCTCTGCCTTCACACAAAGGGCCTAACAACCCCACATTGTCAGCTTAGAGCCAGGGCAGGAGGCAGGAAATTCCATGTACTTTAAAGCCACTGTCTAGATGTTTATCCCACCTTCCAGAACCAGGGCGCCCAGGGATGAAAGGGGGACCTCATATGCGAACTCTTCAGTATAATTCTGGATCTGTAGATACTCTGCTAGGAAAAAGGATTGCTATGCTGCTGGAAGGACTGCCACTCTGCTGGTCTGCTACTCTCAAGGACTGCTGCCCTACTGGATTTCTGCTCTCTTGTCCTGCTGCTCTGCTACGTTTTGCCCCGGTGCAAGACTGGATCTTCAACTGCCACAGGACCTCTAGAGTGAATCACAAAGGCTAGATTGCTGGCCTCCTGTTCAGAGCCATAAGGATAAAAACAGCTTTCTCCATCTTGAACCCACACCTGGACCCAGACAGATTGAGTACCGACCTTCCAAATTGTGCCCATCCAGTCCAGGACCCTTAGGATTGGTTATTTACATTTATTATGGTTAAAGTTTGGTTGTTAATAGAATTTATTTACCTTTGAAACTGGACCTTGTCTAAGTTTTTATGGCTTCTATAGATTTTACCCTTTGGATTGATGGTCACTCACTGTCCTTGTTAAATACAATATTTATGTTTGGTTAGTTTTCTATGTGGATGGAAAATATGGTTAGTTTCAAAATGAATGATCTTGCTAATGGTTTAATGAGTGCTCATTTTTATTTAGAAAAAATAATGCTGTAATAATTTACCTTTTAAATACTGTGAATTTGAAGGATTTACTATTGTTTTTGGTGCAATTTTAATAAGTTGGCCTATTCACCATTTAAAATAAAAAAAAAAAAAAATTGGATACATTTTTAAAACTGCCACATATTTTAATGCATATAAATCTGTCACCTATTTCTTTTTTCAGAACACTGTTATTTTCTCTGAAAAAAATCTCAAACTTCTCATTATTTTTAAAACAATATTTGAATTTACTTGTATTATTATTACTCATATGTCCAATTTTTGTGATTGAACCTGCCCTGTTTATTTTTCCTGACAGAATTTTATAAGCCAAAGTTTCTGATACAAACAAAATGTAGAGCCATCCACCTAAGAAGCTCCTAAACTTATCTCAGACCTGCCATTGCAGCCTGTATGTGTAGGTTAAAATCCCATTTCGACCTGTTAAAATAAATATTTTGCCAGGACCAACCTTCCTTTGTATATATGTGTATATTTTATGAATAATCTTAGGAATAAGTGTAAGATTTTTAATAGGTTGTTTTTATACTTGTCAGATTTAGGGTTGTCTTCCCCAAATGTATTGTCTTCTTACTCCATGTTTGCTTATTTCATTTTCGCTCGCCTTGGGAGTCGGTGCACTTTACCACTGCTAGCCAGTGCTAAAGTGCATGTGTTCCCTCCTTAAAACATGGTGGCACTGGCTCATCCTCAATTGTCATATTTAATTTACTTTTAAGTCCCTTGTAAACTGGTACTGCATGTACCCAGGGCCTGTAAATTAAATGCTGTTAGTGGTCCTGCAGAACTGATTGTGCCACTCACTTAAGCAGCCCTTTAAACTTGTCTCAGGCATGCCATTGCACCCTGTGTGTGGACCTGATGTGCCATTTGAAACCGAAATGTTGACAATCTGTCCTCTCTAATAAAATCAATGGTGCTTTTAGACCTTCATTTAAAATTGAAATGGGATGATTTGTATTTCATGGACTTAGGTGTCTTGGACCTTTATGGTTAGGAGGGTTCTTGTGCTGCCTTAGATCCCAACCCCTATAGATGTGAATATAATTATTATAAGGCGGCGTCAGTATTGGTTTATTGATGTACTGCTGTATCAAAAATATGATTTGTACTGTAATCATGTATAATGGATATGATGTTTTGTTGATTCAATCTTTATAAATATATTTGTGTTTACATTCTTGGTTTTATACATGAGCATTTTGTTGATGTCATTCCTTCAGGAACATATTCTTTTGTAGATTACATTACCCAGTTCCTTGAGGGGAAACTGGGTTGCCTCTGTCTCAATATATACTGAAGCTCAGACTTGGTATCTGCGGGCCCCCTACTTTTGATAAGTGGCTATACATTTTTGTAATGTGTAAGTTATTGTTCATGTATTTATAGCATGCTTTGTAGACCCACTTGTATGTTTTTGGGCAATTTTGTTTTTGGTAGAGGTGTAAATGTCTGAACAAGAAACCTTATCGTACAGTGATGAGTATATTGCCAGAACAGTGAGTGGCCCCTCGCTATTAGGCCAACAAAAGCAACTAATATAAGTACACAACAAGATTCTATTAGATCTAATCTTGAAAGATTGAATAAAAAACTGAAAAGGACTGACTCCATGCTACATTCCTTACTGACTGCCTTAATGCAAACATCATCCCTGCAGGTTCACAAGTACGCAATATTCCTATTATTTTTGTAGATGATAAAGACTTTAAACAGGGTTTAGTTTTGTTTCAAACAAATGCTCCCATAGTTGGATGATCCTGAGTATCGAGACTGTACTAAAACAATATTGAAAAATAAAGAAGGAAATTGCTGAATTAGATAACATGAGATTAGGAGATCAAACTGTCACTGATGCTAAAGAGTTCTTAAATATCTTGGAGGCAACTGTAGCAGATTTTTCTAAAAATAATGTTTTAAAGAAAACTGATAAACTCCAAAAAGTTATTAACAAATATAGCAGAGAATGCACAGACCCGTATTTGAGAAATAATTTTTACCAACAAGGTCCAAATAATACAACAGGGTTCCATAAGAGAATCACTTTTTCAGATACTTCCTCCTCTGGTTCTGACAGTGAGAGTATCATTGGGGGGGCGACCAGTCTACGTTTTGGACCTGGTCTGTCGACCTCTAATCAATCTTTATTACAGCAAGACCAAAGTCCCCAATGGGACCGAGTGAGAAATGCCAAACAAAGATGAGTCAGGAATCAGTGCACACCAGGGTTTCGTCAAACACGGAACTAGCACTACTAGTGGTAGTTCCCAATGTGACTAACAAAAATCTGGAAGAGGTCCCCATTCTTAGTCTATCATCACATGAACTCAACTCTAGGGAAACTGAAGTACTGAGTGCAGGCTTATCATTTGTAGCGACACATAGAAATGATCCATATGTCACACAGATTGAACTTTATAGGTTTTTCAGAACTTTATGACTGAAGTATTCTTTCTCTATATATTTGTCTACCTGTGGTAATGACACTACAGGGCTACATTGTCCCTCTACTTTTTATCCACCTAATAATCTTATGCCAAAAGATTTGCTAACTTTTGAGAATGTAGTGTTGACAGAAGCTGAACAGGTACTTAAACAAAACAGATATGTGAAATACAACTTCTCCAAATCTCAGAATAAGGCCATGACAACATTATCAAACCGTAGGGCTATTATAATAAAGCTGGCAGCTAAGGGTGGAAGTATTATCATACAAGACAAAGCAGATTATGACAGAGGTTATGAGACAGCTACAGAATTCATTCCACTGCTTGAGACTAAACAAAGATCTACTGCATCTATTAGGAAGAAATTGCCACTCTTAGTACAGTTGGGCTAAGTCAGAAAGAATTTGATGATCTCAATAAAAAGGACTACAGCATACCAGCCCTTTATACACTCCCAAAAATCCATAAGGATGAAAAAAGACCTCCAGTGAGACCAAATGTTGCCGGCTGCCAATCCATCTTACAACATTTAGCTGAATATGTTGATTTTTTTTCATTAAGCCATTTGTCTCCTTCAATAGATCTTACTAACCCTGGGCGGAGCTGGCAGAGCGGGACTACGTGGAGGTCCACGAAGTTGGGGACAAACTCCGCTCCGCTACTCGCCTCCCACCCCCCCATTCAGAATTAAATAAAACTACATTAAAGGTAAAAGAATAAAGACTTACCTTGGCTGCGGCGTCCCTGGTCTGCCGTCCTCCTCTTCATCGCCGTCTCAGGGTGATCTGCGCACGCGTGCGCTTGCGCAGATCACCCTGAGATGGCGATGAAGAGGAGGACGGCAGCCCGGGGACGCCGCAGTCAAGGTAAGTCTTTATTCTTTTACCTTTAATGTAGTTTTAATTAATTCTTAATAGGGGGGGTGGAGGCGGGGGCTGGTCAACTCCGCTCCGCTGCGGAGTGTGCAGGGATTTGCCTACTCCGCGTTCTCCGCGGAACATGGAGTAGACAAATCTCTGCACACTCCGCGGGCGGAGCGGAGCCCTCCGCCCACAGTTAGATCTAACACCAAAGAGAGTATCGCAGTGATCGCACAAATAGAAGATTTGGAATTCGATCGTGAATGTGACATCTTAGTAACAATGGACATCGAAAGCCTTTACACTAACATCCCACAAGTTGAGGCATCAACAGTCATTGAAAGAACTTTAGGTCTGAGACCAAGGTCACACAGGGTACCTACCAGCTTTATTAAAGACTGTGCCAAGGTTGCGTTGAACGCAATTATGTTATCTTCAATGGTGAATTCAATGCCCAGATAAAGGGAGTGGCAATGGGGGCAATTTTTGCCCCAGATATAGCGAATCTACATGTCTCTGCATTTGAAGACAGAGGGGTCGATTCCGATCTCGGCCGGTAGGGCACCGAATCGGATTCGGCTTAACTGGATCCGATTCGGAGCCCTCTTTCCCGACCGATTCGTACGTGCGTCCGGCCGAGCGAGTACGATGCGAGTGCACGCGAAATCGCCGACCGGCTTGTTCGCGGGTCCGAAGCGCTCCGACCGACTCACACGGACACGACTTGCACCGCGCGATGGAGACGTTCCCCAGCCGGGCAAGTACGATGCGCGCCGTGAGCAGTCCGACCGACTCGCGCCGTCCGGCTCGAAAGAGCAGTCGGAGCCGCACTTTGGGGGTCTGTGTCGGACCCCCCTGTACGCGTAGCCGCATGAGTCGCACACAGGGGGGACCCATGGGTCCCCCCTAACTGTGCATGTACGCCGCAAGTCGCTTCGAGGCGTACCCGCTGTAGAGGGGACACTTGTTCGCCTCGCACCCATTGGGTCAATGGGAGCCCGCGTACGCGTTGTACGTCCGGCTCCCATTGACTCAATGGGAGTCCGACCAACTCGAGTCCGATTGCATGCGTGTGCATCGTAATCGTTCGGTCGGACTGCCAGAGTCCGTTTCGGTCGGAAATCTCTCCGGGTCCGGCTCGGTCGGAGAGATTTCCGGCCTGAATTGGAATCGGCCCCAGAGTCATTTACAACAACACTAATCCATTCGTGTACGTTAGACCTGGTCAAGGACTAGCTCTCCCATAGGCTATCATTGGAGCTGCCTTGTAACATTTTACATGTGTAACTTTCAATTGGGAACATGTGGAGATTTGGAGTTTAGGCTCACTGAACTCAAAATTTAATAAACCACCTTTTAGTAAAGATGGTTTTTAAAGTGGGTTTTTTGAAATTGCCAATTTTAGAAAGTGGGAATTTTCTTGTTTAACCATCCTGTGTGCCTCTGCCTGTTTGTGTATTCACCGTATGGTTTTAGACTGACAGTGCTAGGGATGTGCATTCACTCTAGACAGTCACACAAAGGGAGTTAATGTGTGTCCTGCCTTTTGGGCGACTTATAGCCAGGCTGAATAGATCTTTTTGCAACTAGAGTGGCGAGAGGAGTTGCCACTTGCACCTGAACGGACTGTGGCTGCCTTTCACAATGCTGTCTTCACCTCCTGCAGGGTGCCTGGCCTGGACATGGATATGGTGTGCAGCAGAGACTTTCTTTGTGCTGCTTCAAAGAGAAACATAGTAAAAATATTGGGGCTCTGGCCCCAGAATTTTGGATTACTCTGAACAAAGGAACCTGCCAGGAAGAAGAGCTGGAAGAGCTGTGGAAAGAGCGCTGCCCCTTCATGTGTGTGGGGTGGGTTGACCTGCAGTTGCTGCTTCTGTCTTGGGCAGAAAAAGGACTATACTGTTCTTACTGCATTCTACGTATCCCTAAGGGCTTGATATAGAGCTTGCCTCTTGTTGGAAGTTGTCTCAGGGAAATCAAAGACTTCAACAGTTCACTTCTAGAACTAAGAGGACCCTGCCAAGAAGAAGAGCTGATGAGCTGCTAGGAGGAGTACTGCCCCTTTGCTGTGTGTTGCTTGGTTGGGTTGGCCTGCAGTTGCTGTTTCTATCTGTGGACAGAGGAAAGGACTAAAACTTTTGCCCTACTGTGGTATCCTGCTTAAAGAAGATCTCCAAGGGCTTGATGTAGAGCTTGCCTCCTGGTCTGAAGTCCCAGGAAAACAAAGACTTCACCTGCAGCATCCTTGAATTTCATTGCAGGGAGTTCTGACCTGCCTTGTGTTGCCAACTCAAGTAGCTCTGGGCCCTTGGAGGTTGTTCCTGCTGCAAAGAACTGCAAAGAAATCTGAAAATTGATGCATCGCCCTTCCGGCGCCTGTTTTTTCGACACAACACCACCATGCGGGAAGAATTTCCATGCGGCAGATGAATCGACACAGCGCCTTTCAGCGGCTGAAAAATCTGCCTACCTCCGAAGTCCAAGATCACTGTGTCAACTCAGATGCAGGCCCTGCTGTGCACCTTAAAGAATTGATGTATTGTGGGACCACGGCTGAAGAAATCGATGCAGTGCCTGTTTTGCCGCCGCCACATCAACCTCCTGTGCATCCATATTTCCACGCATCGCACCTACGCGAAAAGTTTTCCAATGCATCACCAGCAGACCTGAATCATCTTGGAATTGATGCCTTGCTTCCCCTTACAGTCTGGATTCGACGCAACACTTCTCTGGCGTGCAGCAGAACGGATGCATCGCCTCCCCAACGACTCAGGAACTGACGCATCACTGTGTTTTTCTACGCTTCCCTTCTCTGCAGTTCTTTGGCCTTGTGAATGTTAACGCATCTGAAGGTACATTGTGTGAAATCACGCATCCATAGATTTCTATGGACAAAATTGCTTGAAACATTTTAAAAGTGATATTTTGACATATGTATGTTAGATTTTTGTCGTTTTGGTCTTGTTTGGT
Source organism: Calotriton arnoldi (assembly GCA_963921515.1). Classification (NCBI taxonomy): domain Eukaryota; kingdom Metazoa; phylum Chordata; class Amphibia; order Caudata; family Salamandridae; genus Calotriton; species Calotriton arnoldi. The sequence continues at coordinate 2,203,951 of CAWUFW010000846.1, read as the reverse complement.
TTAGATAAAGATACTTTATTTTTCTAAACTGGTGCTGTGTCCATCCGTGGTGTTATCACTCTCTTACTGTGAGTTTGGGTACAAATACTTTACACATTGCCTCTGAGATAAGCCCATGCCAAGCTACCAAGGGTATGAGCAGGGGTTATCTAGGTGTGCAAGTCCCTTATTCTGACTAGAAGGAAGGATCCCTACTTGGACAGGGTGCAAGCCACTACCAACTAGAGGCCCCCAATTCTAACAGTGTGCACATTAAGAAATGGATATAATATATAGATGACAAACTATTGATTTGGTGTGGCTTTACGACTAATCTACTGGAGTTTCATGAGGGGCTCAACGAGCAAGATAGTAATCTACAGTTCACTGTGGAATACAAGAACCACTCTATTAGCTTCCTAGATCTGCAGTTTACTAATGACGATGGGATTTTACTCTTAAGCTTATATACTAAGCCTACAGCTAGAAACACTCTGTTGAAATATACAAGCCATCACTCTAGAAATTTTAGAGACAACCTCCCATTTGGGCAGTTTTTAAGAATCAAACGTAACTGTTCAAAGAGGGAGGATTACTTTACTGAATCTAAAATCCTGCTTCAAAAACGTGAGACAAGCAGATACCTGTACAGTTTAGTTAAACAGTCACTTAAACAAGCCTGCTATTACGATTGAGACTCCTTGCTACAGGTCAAAGAGAGACCTGCACAGACAAGACCTACTTGTGTTACAACCTTTGGAACAGAATCTAATAGGATCACAAAGATTATACAGAAAAATTGGCACCTACTTGACACTACTCACATACACTGGGAGAGACAATGTTTGCCTTTAAGAGAGGTAGAAACCTAAGGGATCGATTAGGTAGGGCCTATAATGACTTAGAATCAGTGTCACTTAATCAGATGTGGGGGCTGAGACCAATTTGCGGGCACTACTCTTGTGGAAATTGTTCGGCATGTACTACCACATCAGTGGTAAAAACATGTGAATTGAATGATAGATCCTGGAACCTGAAAAACACCACTCTAACTGTGGTTCAAAAAATGTCATATATTGCATTGAGTGTACTTGTGCAATGTTCTATATTGGTAAAAAAAACCTCAAAAAGTGAGAAAACAGATTATCCAACATCAATCATGCATTTGCTGCAAAGTGTCAAATGCCCCACTTGATGAACACTATGTAAATATGTCACATCCACCAATTTTGATTAAATGGTTTGTCCTTGAAGTGGTGAAATACTCCAAACATAAACATGATGTGGATTGATTGCTCACAATTAAAGACAATAGATGGATCTGGTTGGCTAACACACAGAGTAAGGGTGTGAACCAACATGTAGAATGTAACACTCTAGAGACACCTGTATTTCCACTCTATGATGTGTTTTGCAGTTTGTGTGGGACTTCTTACACTGATTAAGAGCTTAGTGAGTCTATATTCTTTGTCCTTTTTAAGTCTTAACTCTAGTAGATTTGTCTCTTTTGTTATATTGGCTTTTTTTTAGCTATTTGATGACTGTCCCTTGGTTCTTCTCAGAACTAGATATAGGCTATTATATTATTTTGATTGAAATTTAGATTTTCCACATTAGTAATCATATGTAGGACAATTGTATAGTAGGACAATCTCTTGTATTTCCTTAGTATGACCAGTGGTGCGACCTCTGTAGTTTCTAGGACTTTGCAATACTTCCAAGATGGCCACCGTATTTCACTTTGTTTTTGGATGTTCCTGCCATGGACCCTTTTTATTATTATCCATGGACTGACACTATTTCATCACACTGGACTTAATGGATGATATTTAGTCAGTGATGGAGACAATGTTATTGCATAGTTATTTATGTTCCTTGTTGGTAATTGTGTCAATCTTTATAGTCCTTTCTGGTTATATGCTGAGGACGGATATACATTGGTGTATTAATTTAATTTCGTACAATATTGTCCCCATTATTATTCATAATTAGTATTTATAAGGCAGTGGCATCATTGCTAGACTTGGAGATTCTTTTGTATTGTAAGAAAGCCGCTCATTTCGGAAGCAGTTTCCTTCAGCTCGCTTCGCGATCATGTGACAGAGCTCCTGCATTCAAACATATCCTTTGTCCATCGAGTTAAGGACGCGTGGCGGGATCAGTTGTGTTTGGCCCATGAATCGGTGATCTAAGTGAGCACTTGACTTTGTACACATCCCTGGCAATATGTATTAGTAGCACTTTGGAAGGTTACTCTGATGGATTTGTGTTGCATTTTAGATTACAATCCCCGATTTATTTAAATGATGTATTGGTAAGAAACTTTCTGTTGTTCACCACATGGTGGGAATTTCAGCACTTTTTGATGGAGTTCTAATATAGTTGGTCTTGGATTTTTTTTTAGTTGGAACATTTTGATGCTTAGGGCATCTATGGAGCCCTTCACCAAGAAGTGTACCTGATTTGTCAGCATGGTATCTTGAGCTGCAGTGGCTTAGTACTAACATAGCTATTTCAGGCATTGCATGCTAATGCTCCTCGTTCGTTGTTATACATAAATGTTTTTAAACCCCTTTTTAAATGTTCCTCACTTGTGGTTGTGTATTTTATTGTCCTTGATTGCAGACAGAAACTTGTAAACACATGGGCTCTACATAAATATCACATTGACTTCCATTTCTTTGGTGATGAATTGTGGGCAAGCAATGCATACCGTGACGTAGTACTAATTTGTTTCATTGAGTGTTTTGGGTTTTTGTGTCAGTACTTATAGGCTTCACTCCTTCGCAACACTGGGTCCTGAGGATGGTCTCACTGACGTGATGTGCCATTTGAGACTGAACATTGACAATCTGTCCTCTTTAACAACATCAATGACACCGCATGGTGCTTTTACTCCTTCATTTAACGTTGAAATGTGATGATTTATATCTCGTGGACTTAGGTGTCTTGGACCTTTATGGTTAGGGGGATTTTTACGCTGCCTTACATCCCCAAACCCAATGAATATGAATATAAGGATCATAAGGCGGCATCAGTGTTGGTTTATTGATGTACTGCTGTATCAAAAATATAATTTGTACTGCAATCATGTATAATAGATATGTTTTGTTGATTTAATCTTAAGAAATATATTTGTATTTACATCATTGGTTTTATACAGGAGCGTTTTGTTGATGTCAATGGATCATTTGCTTGGACAGCATAAGATTAAGTTGAGTAGAAATAATTCCTTTAGGAAATTTTAGAAAGTGGGCATTTCTCAGTGCTTATGAATTTTGTGCTTTGCAGCCTGACTCCAATCCATGTCTGGGCCTGGGTGACAGCTACACTTAGTGCATACTTTCTAGACAGCCATCACACAGGAAGGTTGGGTGTAACAGGGTTACATCTGCATTCATCTGCATTCTGATGGTCTTTCCGGGCTGGGAGAGGGCGTTCACACTTCACATTTGTATAGACTGTGTCCTGTTCTCACACAAAGGGCTGATTTACCCTACTGATGTCTGGAGCCAGGGCTGGTTTGAATGAGAGTGTTGTACACTCCTAAGGTTCCTTGTGATTTTGCCCCATGTTTTTGAAGCACTTTTGGATCTGGAACTGAACCTCTGTCAGAGGACTGCTGCGCCGCTCAAAAGACTCATCTGAACTGCTTTTCTGGTTGTTGCCCTTCTGCCTCCTAATTGATGTGCTGCTCAAAGGACTCAACTGGACTGCTTTTCTGTTTGTTTTTTGCCCTGCTGCTCCCTGACTCTGGTCTAACCAGACACTGTGTGGAACTTGTAACCAGACGCTGCTTGCTCTACATTCTGCACATTGCCAGAGCATTGCTGCGCTACCAGGAGGACCCACCATTTTGACTGCCTGCTTTAGTTTGTTGATCTGCTGCCTACTGTGTGCTGGGCTGCAGAAGGGACTGCCACCTTGCAAATTGCCTTATGAGCTGGCCTGTTGCCTGCTTGTGCCACCTGAGTACTCCAGGGGCAAGCTGGTTTGCCTCGTTTCTGCGATCCCAGGACCAGAAAAGATTGCATCCCCCGTCCCTCCACCATGGGACTCTGCCATCTGTGAGTCAGGCAGGAGGGTGTGTCAGTGAGGAGCTATAGAGCCTGCTTTTTGCTTCTAAGTACAGCACTTGCAAAGCACTGTTTCCTGCCCCAAACCTGAAAGCCGGATGCTTTGGAGGAAGTTCTTGGTCTCAACGTATGCCGTGCACTCTGTGCATTCCCAGAGCAGTGCCACACTTCTTGCCGCCAGCTGAGGATGGAGAACTGTATCCTGGCCACAGGGCATTGCCTAGGCAATGCAGGAGCAACTGGCCAGGTTACCGCTCCTTTGTTCCTCCCCCCTCTGGGAACCAAGACCCACGTGATCTGGCTGTGGCAAAAGATGCTGAGATCCCAGCGTGGGAAGCCCCATCTGGGATCAGACTTGGCACGCAGGTGCCCGACGGATGGCAGACTCGCCCCCCCACAGATTTCCTCTCCGTCACTGATGCCAAAGGTACTGTGAGCGACTGTAGACGTGAGGGCCCCTTCAAGCTGCATGATGCCCCGGAGGAGACCAGAATGATTACAGAGTGGTCAGGAGGGGGTGAGGGAGGCTCCTCCCCTTATTAGCCATAAACAGACTCACCTGGATTTGACAGTGATTTTCTTGTACCGCTCCAGCACCGGAGAAATCCAGGGGCTAATCCCCGATCGTTTACCGCAGGGCCCCTCTGAAGTGGGCAGGCGCCTTGTCTGCAGTTATTGCAATAAGGGCTTATCACTTCTGCGGCATACAGAGAATACCATATAGAATCTAATAGGAGTGCAGTCGAAACTGTGCCCCCAGTTCAAATAGGGCATATTTTCCAAAATTTCTGATTGCTAGTCTAAACGCTTTTGACCGTATTGTGGGCAATGTGCTTACCTTGAATCATGCCTAACGTACCATGTTTGAATGACTCATACAGAATGTACTAAGCAATTATGATTTATGTGTCTCCTTGCTCCAATCTACTTTGCATTACATGCACTGATGTCATGATGTATGTCGTTTTTATGCTTGTATTGCCAGGATAACGAGTACTATTTCAGTACCTGCATAATATGCACAGTTATTATGATCCATGTCGTTTTGGTCCTAAGTTATGTACAATATACTCTATATATTTTTTAATATTCCTGTGTGGAGTCTCTTTTGTGGTGTGCTTATTGGGTTGCCGTGTGAGTGTTGCGCAAACGCTTTACACATTGCCTCTGATGATAAGCCTGCCTGTTCTGCCCCAAGTTACCAGAGGGTGAGCACAGGTTATCTTTGGTGTGTAACTTAATTGCCCTGACTAGAGTGGTGGGTTCTACCTAGCTTAGGTGCATACCCTAGCCAATCAGAACCCCTGTTTCTAACACTTCCTCATCCCAGTTTTTTAAGGATTTCCCTTTGGATTTATCTGCTTTTTGGGAAATCAATACCCTCCATTGGGTTAAGGCTTCACCAGGCTAGATACCTTTATGGAGAGGACCCACTGAACCTGATTTCAGCATAGCAAAAAGCTCTGAATGGGAAAACATGGTTTTCTTGACTGTCTGGATGTGACCTTCCTGAGGAAGCCTCAGTGCCATCTCCCTGTTCTTTGGAGGTGGATGAAATGACTAAATCCTTAAGTTATCCAACTGCTAAGAAAATTCCTCCTGGTCAGTCCAGCAGCTTCTATCTCCTCAGAACAAGCATCTAAGCTTGAGGACACTCTCCAGCTAGGTCCCATAAATTGTCTAGTCCACTGTGGTCAGCTGGGTCCTCTTGGAGTCAGGAGTCCTTCTTTCTTTTCTGTCCCTGATGCAAGCAAACAGGATGCTAATCACTTAATGTCTGGAGAGCAGTTGACGCTCTTAGGTGCCTGCAGGGGTTAGGAGTCATCATTGAGCCCTTGAGAGCTTGAAGAAGTCAGGCATCATAATCCTCCTCCAGCACGGCCTTCTTCATGTGGAGTCTTTCCAGGTCCAGGAATATTCTGAGAAGATGGTGGTTGAGATGCTAGGTTTATCCAGTGAACTATCAGTGATTGGGCTAATTCTGCCACCAAATCCTATTGTCTTGCAGCCTCCAACTTCTTTGCAGCACTTCCTAGTGCCTTACTGTAACATGAACCAGGAGGACTATTTACAATATGGCAGAATCCTTTTGTCACTACTAGATGACTTCTCTTCTCACCTGACAAGGGCCACACAAGATCTCAATTACACTCTGACTATAGCGTGTATCTCTAGCAGGATCCTGATACAAAATAGGAGATGCTCTCCAAATCAAAGGAGATCATGCTAAGGTTACCCTTTTTCTGCCAGCTGTGTCTGTGTTCTTCAAGATAGCTACTCCCTGCCAGGTGGTCAGCAGTTAACACCACCCTATCATTCATTGGACTCAGAGGCAGGCCATTGTATTTTGAGCATGGGTTGTTAATTCTCCCAGACAAGGAATATTCTAGATCTGGAGGTGTAATGAGTAGCATAAGTATTACGAAGCCAGTTCTGGCTTTGGCGGCCTATCGTACATTTCTCTAGAGGTACCTATCCACTTCAGGTGTCAAAACTCTGTCCTACCTCTTTTAAAAGTTAGGTAGGAATTAGCTTTGAAAGAATTTGTCATCATTTTTCCAGATGGAGATCCAAAATTAAATATTTTAATAATACCTTAGCTTATTCTATAGTAAATGTATATATAAATGGACCTACATAGTGAAATAGCTTATTGGTCTTTAGTCACTGTGAGGGGGCACTTTTTAATTACAGAGTGTGCCACTTTTTTATATTATTAGGCACATGCCTTTCGGGCTTACAGGCTACACTTTAGGGCTGATTATTTAATATATAAGTTGGTTTTCCTACACAGTGTGGGCAATTTGCTTTCCCATTTAATAATGCAGTGTCTTTTAACTGCAGTCCATCTGGAACGCAGTAGTGACCCTCCCAGCCATATAGGTCTGTCATGTATTTTGGTGTTGTAAATACACACTGTAGACCAGATATAACATTAAAATCCCATGCTATTGGTAATTTAAAAAGACCAATTTTGTGAAACCAATTTTATCATTAATATTTTAGGCCCAGAGCACATGGACCGGGGTATTGAATAGAAGTGTCATGGTGCACAGAGTCTTGACGCCAGCAAAATCTTGGGTGACCAAGAACAGGTCAGTTTAACTACAGCAACCTAATATGAGTACTCTACAGTTCACTACTCGTTAATGATATCCAACTTGTGGATTCTGGTCTATGTCTAAATACACATCACACACATCTTACTGCTTACAATTGTGAACCCCTTGCGCTGTTTCTTTCTTATGTATGTACTTTGCCATTGTCTTCTACCACATGCAGCTTGTGCATTAGTTGTGTTTGAATATGTTGCTCATCTCCAAGGGCCATTTATTTTGCAAAGTGCTTTGTGTTTGTCTGGGCCTTGCCCGTGTTATAAAAACTGCAAATAGATCATAAATACCAGTTAGAGGCAAGTCAGCAATATATTAAGTGCTGACAAAGATCAAGTTGCTGGCCCATGTTTAATCCACCAAAGTGTGCTGCATCATAGGGGTGTTGAACATCTCCCTCCCTTGTGCGGGACAAAACCGTTCACAAAAGTACCCTGGAGGTTACAGACAAAGTTGAGGAATTGTTGCTTCTCTAATTGCTCTGGTAGTGTTGCTTAAAATGGGATGTTTGGCATCGGATGATGGCCAGCTGTGATTTTAGGATCTTGAATTAACGTTTTTAAGCAGGGTGGTTCCATTAGTTGCCTTCAGGTTTTGGCATTATCCCAAAGAAAAGTAAATATTTAATCACTGCTGCTGGGTGAATGTTACATTCCTTTTTTTTGATAATCACATTTATTGAGTTTATATGAACCTTTTTAATCACGTGTGCAAATTGTTCCATTTGAGTTCTGGACACACGGTGGATGATTGCTACTTTGAACACTTTTTTGAAAGAAAGTTGCTTGATAATATTAATTGCATGAACACACTTCGCTTTAACATCTGACATTGCTTTTTTCTAGCCTACAGAAAAAAGATCAATTCTGTATGAGCCTTCTTCAAAACACCCTTGAGATGAAAATGAAGCTTTGTGCAGACAATTTTGTCATAAACATTAATTTGAACATGTTTTGATGTCTAAAGTAAGAACCAGACAGTCTGGCAAGTGTGAATCATGCTGAAACGCAGAGAAAATGAGTGCAACCTACTTCAAGCCTTGTTGACAATTAATGTCATTAAGCAATGTTTGTAATTCACAAGCAGTGTCAACATGTCTTAAATTGCCCCTGACTATGCCCCAGAAACAATATTTTAATACTGTTCCCTCGATAGAAATACCATTTTGAAGCTTGCACGCTATCTTATTCTTGCTACAGATTTCTGATTTTATAAAATAATACAAATTTCAAACTATTGATTGAGTTGAAATTGCCCCTTTCTCTAGAATTTGCATAACATGACCGCTGCATTTCAATGCCTTTGGTAACACAATGTGTTGCCCCATGCGGTCTATATTTTTCAATGCCATGGCAAATCATAAATAAATGAAAAAGCTTTAAAAATATTAACAATATAAGTTTGACTTAGTTACCCAGACATTCTTTCTTACATGTGCTTAGTTATTTACTTTGTATGTGTAATGCAGCACCTAAAATGTCAATTTGGACACTTCAGAGCTCTCAGAAACATTCAAAGGTAGGAATAGCTGCAGGCCATCACCGGGCAATAAAGTTGTCCCTGCCATCGGAAAGACATGCCTCTGATTATCTCCCTTTTTAGCCTTATAATAGATACCACGTAAGAGGTAGTGCTACCCACTTTTCGTCCTGTAAGAAATGGGGTTATTTCTTGAGAGGGGTGGAAGCCCAACTCAGGCAACTACCACAATCTTAGTCAGGGTGTACCACAAAAAGTCACTGAATTAACCTGTGCTCATCCCTCTGGTAGCTTGGAACAAAGCAGGCAGGTTTAACTTATAGGCAACATGCAAAGTATTTATGGAGCACACAAACAGTAACAAAGTAAAAACATAAGACAAGAAAAATCACACATCAATTTCGAAAAAATAGAGTGAATTTTTATTAAAAAAATGGGACCAAAACAAACAAAATTCAATCAGTAGAACAGGAGATATGGAGATATGCATTTTCAAAGTTTAAAGTAAAAATAGCGCCAAAAAGCACAAAGCACTAACTGTGGTTATTTGGTTGTGCTGGACTGGGACAAAGTCACATGTTCAGGCTGTCTGCGATGGACTGCAGGCCAGTTACTGGACCGAGTTTGGTCCCCTGGAAGGTGTGCCTAGTTGTATTTAGGGCGAGGTTCTGCACTGAGTTGAGTCTCACTGCATCGGTTCAGATAAGGCTGCCAATCAGGAGCTGTGAGGTACTGTGATGTGAGGTCCTGTGTCGAGATGTGTTGCACTGCATCAGTTCCGATGAGGCTGCAGATCAGGAGCTGCGAGGTGCTGTGATGTGGGGTCCTGTATCGAGTTGCATCGCACTACATCGGCTTTGTGGGAATTGCCAGTTGCAGAAATATTCCAGGGAGCCTGGGGACTGTGATGCGAGGTCTTGGGTCGATGATGCTTCACACACAGGCAGTCCTGAGGAGTTGCAGGGCTGCATTGTTGGGTCCTGAGTCCAAGAGGCATCAAGCAGTGGCAGTTCCGAAGGGCTGCAGGGTCCTGCATCAGGAATGCCTCCCACAGCGGTAGCTCCGGTGTGAACTGTGAGGAGATGCATCCATACTGCGTCCGTTCTGACCAAGAGACCACGGATGGGTTGAAAGAGCACTTTCACTCCCACTTCCAAGGGTTCAGAACTGAGGAGGCACCACTATGGAGTCCAGGTTCTGGGTTCAATGTGGTTAGAGCCATTTCTGTCCATGAGACTCTGATCAGGAGGCCTGCCAGCTAGCCCTTGGAGTCACTCTGGTGGTTGTGGGTTTAAAGTAAAAAGGTCCAGTAATTTTCACTCAGGCAGTAGAGCAGCAAAGTAGCAGGGCAAAAGAATAGCATTCCTTCTTGCAGCAGAGCAGCACAGCAGTCCTCATGAGACTTCCGCAGGTCCAGAGGTGCACTGAAGTGTTGAGTTTGAAGGTCCAGTATTTATACCTGGGGCCAGGCTTGATTTATGAGAAGGTTCTGGAGGTTTCTGAGACTCCATAGGTGCTTCCCGCCTCCCTGCCTTGCCTCCCTGGCACCAGCTTGTCTCAGGGCATAAAAGACAAGTGTCAAACCTTTTGTGAGTATCCTAAGGCAGAGCCTTTGTGATGTGCAAGTGAGATAAGTGACAGCTCCACCCCCCGCCCCCCATCAAGTCAGAGATAGCCTGTCCTGCCAACTCCTATTCCCCTTTGTCTCACTGTCTGGGAGTAATACACAAAGACCAACTGCCAGCAAGACCTACTCATGTGACACAGGATACAGTCTGCAGGCACCAAATGGTTAGGAGAGAAAATACCAACTTTCTGAAAATAGCATTTTCAGAATTGTGACTGAAAATCAGCCTTCACCATTAAAGTGTTTTAAATTACAATTCCTTAAACAACAAACTTGACATTCCTACCTAATTCCAGTTGAAATTTATCATTTATTAAATGTAATAAGGTAACCCAATGTTATCCTATTGGATAGGCAGGCCTTGCAGTAGTGAAAACGCAAATCTAAGAGTTTTTCACTACCAGGACATGTGCAACTTGAGAGTACATGTCTAACCTTTTAAATACACTGCACCCTGCACCCTGTAGCCTGATGGGCTATTTAGGGCCTTCCCTATGGGTTACTTATAAGTATTCAAAAGAAAATGTTGGGCCTGGCAAAAGGTTTAGATGGCAGTTTAAAACTGCACACATAGGCTGCAATGGCAGGACTGAGGCATGATTTAAAGGACTAATTAAGTGGGTGGCACAATAAATGTTGCAGGCCCACTAATAGCATTTAATTTACAAGCCCTGGGTACGTGTAGTACCACTTTACTAAGGACTTACAAGTAAATTAAATGTGGCAATTTGGGGTAAGCCAATTTCACTGGTTAGCAGTGGAAAGTGCACTGAGTCCTAAAAGCCAACAAAAACAGGTTCAGAACACAGGAGGGGGAAGGATGAATAATTGGGGATGATCCTGCAGAGAGTACCAAGTCCAACAACTGTTATTCCAGCAGCAAGATCTTCATCATGAGTAAGGGTGGGGAAAGTTGGCGGAGTACCACTACGCAGAATTCTGCAGAGTTGAACAAAAACTCAGTGAAACTCCGCTCCGTGACTCCATTCCATCGCATCCCAAATAATAAAACAGAAACCTCACATACCTTTGGTAAAACAAGTAACTCTATCTTTACATGCTAAAATGCATATAGTCATCTCACAAAAGTGAAAATTAAAATATAGCAAGCAGTGAGAGAGGTGATGATTTTGGGGTCCGCCCTAACCTATGGAGAGAACCAAGCAGATGCCTTGAACACAAAGAGCACATCATGCTGAACGATTCGGTGGTGGTCCCATCCTCCTAGGACCACCCCAAGCACAGTTATGGGCAAAAATACAATCCCAACCAAAGGCCCGGCAAAGCATTATGGGACGAGATTCTAGAGTGCAGTGAATATTATAGTATGCAATATCAAAACATTCCTCAAGCGGCAGCTCTCCCGGCTCAGCTGAGAGCTAATACTATAATATTCACTGCACTCTAGAATCTCGCCCCATAATGCTTTGCTGGGCCTTTGGTTGGCATTGTATTTTTGCCCATAACTTTGTTGGGGTGGTCCTAGGAGGATGGGACCACCACCGAATCGTTCAGCATGATATGCTCTTTGTGTTCAAGGCATCTGCTTGGTCCTCCCCTAGGTTAGGGAGACCCCAAAATTATCACCTCTCTCATTGCCTGATATTTTTCAAAGCTCACTTTTGTGCGTTGGTTATATGCTTTTTAACATCTAACGGTAAAGTTGTTTTATCAAAGGGTTGTGGGTGTAGTAGCTAACTCCGCTACGTGGCAGAGTCGGAGTTTTCAATGTAATGCGTAGTTAGCAAATCTCCACTAGCGGAGCGGAGTTCATTGCCCACGGTTAATCATGAGTTGCTGTTCATACAGCAGTACTCCGTGAGGCTAGGTTGAGGCCACATCATAGAAATTAGGAAGTTGTGGATGCCCAGCAACACACAGCGCAGATGATTTTCATATTTACATCATATTTATTACAATTTAAGGCACAAGGAGGAAAGATGTTTTGCCCTTAATCACACAGTTTGTGTGATCATGCACTGAAATAGGGATTAGAGCTGGGGCATCCTGATTACAATGTTAGGTGATTGCAGTTGCTTCTGTGTGACCAGATGTGTAAGAGGGACCAAGACTGGCTGATTTACATTGGCTGGTTCTAGTCCATCATATCCATATTCATTATCTCGCTGCACTGTTATGTATCAGAGATTTTGTACAGTATGATTTTCACTATTTCTAACACCCCGTGCATTTGTCTGAAGTTAATAGCTTAGTGATTGTGTGGCACTTGATTGTTAGTAGTCTACCGATGGCTTAGTCTTAGATGTTAGTACTTTAATGATGGCTAACTATCCCTGGCACAAGTACAAGTCTAGCTTCAGATCACGCTGCATCAAGAAGACAGCCACCTTACACATCATAGATGATGCCCTCTTCAGCACAGATAAGGATGATGGCTATCTCCTGATATTGCTGGACCTCTCAGCAGCCTTTGACACAGTTGTTCATCCCATACATATCCTGGAGTCAAGAAAAGGTTTCAACAGCAATGTCCTTCACTAATTCTCCTCCTACCTTTCCAATAGAGACCAGTCTGTTCACATGCGCACCTCCAGGTCACAAAAAATCCATATCACACATGTGGAGTCCCTCAGGGTTCCAATCTGTCTACTGGCAGCTTCACATTTACATGGAGCCATTTGGTGCTCTACTTACAAATAATAGCATCAAGATTCAACAATATGCCAATGATGTACAGCTCCACTTGAAAGTCTCCTCTGCTTCAGACATTCAATGCCTTAAACACTGCTTGCACATCATCCACACCTGATGTCCAGTGCATACCTAAAGCTCAAACCAACACAGACAGAATTCCTTTTATTTGCCAAGAACAACAAACATATTACAGTACAAACCTGGCTCAATGACATAAAACTTAATGGATTTGAACCTCTCTGGTGGAAGCATCTGCTTTCAGTGAGTGGTACAGAAACCTGAGAAGACTATGAGAAGCATTTGCAGCACCTCTAAAATAGCTTGTTACTCTCAACTGAAGGACAACAGTCCTGAAACACGTGTCTAGAGATACTTAGCACTGACTGCTTCAACAATGGTGAGAACTAAAGACTTGTACTGAAGTAAGTGTTACCATGCACCTTATTTACCATAATGCATCTGGGCTAATGGAGAGCTTGGATGTGAGACAGTGTGCTCCCTTCTTCTTTTGTTAGGTTTCGCCTGCACAGCACTTCCACAGTGCTTGCAAAATCTCTTGCATTAAAAAAAGTCTTAAAAGGGGCTTAAAACCTATCAATACTTACCTGAAATACCATTTGTTGATTCCAATGTCTCTCTAATTTACATGCTTCTGGTTGGTCCGCACGCTGTCTGCTTTAACTTTGCACTTCTTCCTGCTTTACCGTCCATACTGTGGCTTGGAGCTTGGCCGAAGTACAGCTTCCAGTCACTGGATACTGGCCAGTGTCCTTTCACTGGCTACGCACTCTGAAGGTGCTTTTTTAAAAATGTCCTATTGAGCACTCCATACGAGTGCATCTGCAGGCCATCTTCTCTCCTCCTAGCTTGTTCTCGCTGCTCTTTTTACCGCTCGCCCTCCTCCACCTGTTGCTGTTCCTCCCCCACCCGCACACCTGCTGTTGGTTGTGATTTACACACAGCTTCTGCCTGTGCAGTATCCAACCATAAACTAAAAGGACAGGCCTAGGAGATGCTTTTCTGGTAGAGGACATGAACCTAATAGTTTAGAACATCATGCTGCATCCTTTAATAACAGAGAAGGTGAAACTACAAAATGTTCTTAATTCGTGTTTTCTCAGTAAGACAAGTCGGAAAGCTCAGATTTTCTCTCTTTGCAGAGCAGAGAAAAACCAGTTGACATGCAGAGGAGTGGTAGGTGAAGATGCTACCATTACTGAATGGTAAATCTGTAATGACATTTTCTGATGGTGTGGGTAGGCAAGGGGTGCCAATGGAGTTCTAGCAGAATAGGGGTCATGTTTCACTCCTCAATTTAAACACCACCAGGGCAGTGAGTACTGCTTTCCGCCTTGTGAGTTGGGTAACACGTGACACTGAACTGTATATGTGAAACAAGGCAGCAGAGGCCACTGGGCACTGAAAACCGATCAGCTATTTTGTTGTCCTTGGAGCACAAGACAAAAAAGCATTGGCAAAGCCAACAGGTTTCGTCCCTGCAAAATCTATTCGGTTGTCAATATTTTTTTAGACATGTTACACAGCAGCACTAGCTGCTGTGCATCATGGCTTAAAGTAAAAAACATGGACTATAACATGGTCAATGCAGTCAGCGTCATAGAGCTTTTTTAAAACGTTAAGCCATGTTGTACAGCAGCTAGTCCCACTATGCAACATGTCTTAAAAATACAGCCCACTTCACAAGGGCCCTTCCTTTGCTCCCACCCTCCTCCTTCCCTCATATCCCCTTTTTACTTCTTCCGCTCTGTTTCGCTGGTTCTCCAAAAATGTTTGGAGATGATTTTTACCATCTTCTTAACTAAAGAAATGTTTTCCATATGAACCCCGCAGTTTCATAAGCTTCTCTGAGCTCAGGTATATATGTTTGAATTTACACATTTGGATAAACAAGCTGTGCTCCGCTACCATCCCTGCGTGGCCCAGGTGGAATTGCGCTTTCGCCAACATTTGTACATATACCAGGTCAAACCCCTCATTGAAAATTCACAATTCTGTATGTCTGCCTTTTTGAGCTGTTGACAGAACAAACAAGCAGTGGCAAAGCCAATAGGTTTTGCCTGTGTGAAATCTAACTCTTTTGTCAATGTATTTTTAAAACCATGTTGCACAGTGGCGCTAGCTGTTGTACAACATGGCTTAAAGTTTTCTTTTAAAGCGCTATGACGTAGACTGTGTTGACAATGTTATAGCACTTATTTTCTTACTTTAAGCCATGCTGCACAGCAGCTAGCATTGCTGTTTAACATGCCTAAAAAACATTGACAAAACCAATAGATTTCGCAGAGGCGAATGACATTAGCTTTGCCAATGCTTATTTGAAAAGGCTCTCTTGAGCCTATGAGCTCTGGTTGATGCACCTGTGCTCAGCAAGTGGTACAGAGCCCTGAGAAGCCTATGAGCAGCATTTCCAGCACCTCTAAAACAACATGTTACTCTCTACTGAAGAAGGACAACAATCCTGAAACGTGTCTAGAGATACACAGCACTGGCTGCACCAACAATGGTGAGAACTAAAATATTTTACTGAAGCAAGTGGTATCATGCACTGCATTTACCATAATGCATCTGAGACAACTGAATGCTGGGATGTGAAGTAGTGTGCTCCCTTTCTCTGTTTTTCTTCCTTTATTGCAGTTTTATATAGTGTGAACTCGACCAATAGGTATTGGAGCACTTTACATGAGCACCAGTTATGTTACACAAGGACACATTCATTTTTGGTAGGCATCGGGAGATTAAGTGATTTACCCAGAATCACAGGATGTTAAGCCAACACAGAGACTTGAACCTGGTTCCCCAGCTCCAAAGTCTGCAGCTCTGGCTGTTACTCCATGACCTCCCAGACTTCACACCGGCACCCATTATGGGCATCCTATACTACTCACCTCGATTCATCCAGGGCCTTAAGAAATGTGATCATATGACCCCCATTCTGCTAGAACTGCATTGGCACCCCTTGCCTGCCCACACTATCTTGACAACCAGCAGCATCATTTACACAGCCATCGCAACTATCACTCCCACTTCCCTTGCAGACAACCTCACCATTTCTGGTGGAACTCAGCACACTCGCAGCCATGACATCATTGGTCTACAGACTATGGGGCAGATTACGAAGTCGGTCAGAAAGGCTCCGAACAGGATTCGGATTCGCCAAATCAGATTCGGAACCTATGTTTCTGACCGTATCGGATACATTTCCAAGTGACCGATTACGATGCAGGGAAACCGTTCGGGCTGTCCGATTTCGGTTCCGAATGGCATTCGGACAGCCCGAGTCGTTCGGAGCCGAATCGTACAGCTCTATGGACACAGTTTCCGACCGAGCGATTACGATGGCCGATTCTGACATCCGTTCCAAATCAGTTTGCCCGACACGAAATTGCTGCCGGAATCTGACCTTGGTGGCCAGTAGCAGGCCCCCCTTAACCCTGAGGCCTCCCGTTGGGGCCCATGCTAGTACCCATGGGACCCCTTTTTACAACCATGCACAGTGTAGCAGGCACCATGGGGTGCCTGCGACAGGGTGCAAGGTTTTCCCCATCCACCCCTTTTTTCAAAGGGAGCCTGTGTTCTCGTTCAGAACACAGGCTCCCTTTGAAGTCAATGTGAATCCGACCGAATGATGTTGGGAAGCTTTGCAATCGGTCAGATGGACTCGCAGAGCCCGATTTAGTCAGAAACCATTCTGAAACCAATTTGGTCGGAAGAGTTTCCGACCAACATCGTAATCAGCCCCTAAGAAGTGTAAAAAAGAAAAAACAAGACAACAAGCTTTCTCCATCAATGTACCCAGCATCTGGAACAACATCCTTGGATCCACCAAGACTGCCCCAACCCTGATCCAATTTAGGAAAGAGTTGAAGACTCACCTCTTTAAAGAACACTACATCACAATGCATTAACCATCCAATTAACCCTCCACAACTCGGCTTCTCCCATTACTTGCCAACTTTAAGCTTGCCTGTGACCATGTACAGTGCTACGCTGCCTTTTGGCTAGGTTCATACTATAGAAATACCACATACATACTACATACATTCATATGACTAAAAAACCTAATATAATACTCAACAGATATATAGACAGTGAAATCATATATAAATCTTATAGATAAAAATGCCCG
This sequence comes from Calotriton arnoldi, assembly GCA_963921515.1. Classification (NCBI taxonomy): domain Eukaryota; kingdom Metazoa; phylum Chordata; class Amphibia; order Caudata; family Salamandridae; genus Calotriton; species Calotriton arnoldi. The sequence continues at coordinate 2,186,875 of CAWUFW010000846.1, read as the reverse complement.
GTTACTCACCAGTAATCTTCATTAATCCAAGCCCTGGTCTTCCCATTCCATTTCTTAACAATGAGCAGCTCGTCTGCTCCGCAGAAACCTTATACATAGCAGAGGTCAAACACTTACCCCAATATGGCGCTACCTAACCGGCATGCATAAAAGGAGAAGTGCGTCACCATGACAACCTGAGAATACTGAAGAAACTCACAGAAGAAAAAACACAAAAAAATCACCAGAAACAGCAACAGGGAGGGAGGGAAGGAAGGGGTCAGGAATGGAACGGGAAGACCAGGACTCGGAGTAATGAAGTTTGTCGGTGAGTAACCGGGCATTACGTCCTCATCCGTGTTCCCGTCCCATTCCTTTACAATGAGCCCATACCCAAGTGCATGGTGTTGAAGCACAAAGACCAGAAGATGCAGCAAACCAACTGGTCAGTTTAACAACATAGAAAGCAGTACAAATCACAAATCATGTGCAACAGATAAAACATGAGCGCCAAAAGTAGCCGAAGCCGCAATCCCCAACTGAAGATGGTAATGGGAAACGAAGATATGGGGAGAGGCCCAAGTAACAGCATTACAAATATCCTGTAATGAGGCACCTTTAAACATGGCCCAGGAAGAAGAAGAACTGCCCCCTCCTGAGTGGACCTGCCGTGGACAGAAGAAGGAATCCGGTACTGCGACCACAGAAAAAAAAGAACAGGTTGTCATGGTGATGCACTTCCCCTTTTATGCATGCCTGGTAGGTAGCGCCATATTGGGTGAAGTGTTTGACCACTGCTAGGTATAAGATTTCTGAGAAGCAGACCAGTTGCACATTGTTAAGGAATGGGACTGGAAGATGGACGAGGAGGTAATACTTTTACCTAAACATTGTCATACAAATAGACATATACGGTGATCAAAAAAACTCAGGGAATTAATGCTACCATTGCAGAGATCTACAGACATCTGTTGTTAATCTTAAAGCCCTAGGCCTGAATCCAGGGGTCCACTCATCCTTTCATTCTTCCAATGTCGATAATTAGCACCTATATCTGTCTACAAACGAGACAATTCATAAAATGCGCCGCATTAAGTATACAAATTAATATTATAGACATTCCGATTTTTTGACAACGCCTATTTGGAAGACGAGCACATAAATTGAGGTTTATATAATGGGAGGAAAGTGCGCAATACATCTAACATGCCGGATGTAGGACCAATACTAGCTGAAAAGATGCTGCGATGTATTTTTCTAACAGTGGAGTCGCCCAGCGCTTTTTAAGTCACTTAAGAGACAAAACCATGTGTGAATATTTTAATAAATGTCTTCCAGCCCGGTTAAAACGACTCTGACGTAAGAAGGTTCTTGTGGCCCGCATGCTGAGACCTTTTACGTGCCACTGGAGACGCGAATGTAATTATGATTGCTGGTATCCATAGAGCTCACCACTTACTTTATAATACCTGCCATTCTGTGAAATTGCACTCGTCGCTTTAGTCGCCCGGAGTGCTCCCGCTCTTCGCTTCCGCGCGGACCTGTCCCCTGCAAATCGTTGCACTGGAAAGACAGGCTCTTCGAGGTTCATTATGGAGGGCTGAACTGTGCTCATCAGAAGGCAAGCACTAATAGAACAAATATTCAGAAGCCTGCCTCTTTTTCAGTGTGAAAAGCAGAATTTCCGACCAGCTCTATAGGTGGCAAACAAAAACGCAAGGACTCCTGCGCTTTGCTTATTCAGTGCAGTTAATTTTTATAGAGCGTGCCAGGTAGGCGGAGGCCCCAGTGACCCATGTATATGCCATGCCATTTCAAACGTTTTTGAAAGACAGGTTTGACTTCTAATATTAGCCTTAAACTGCAGGGTCCCCGCGGCGCAGCGCTGCGGGATGCTCTTTTCTCAGAATGACGGGAAGTAACCTTGAGCAGTGCTGCGCTGTGCAATAACACGATGATTCATGAATAGAAAAATTTGGCGGGAGCTGAAATACATTACATTCCATGGTAAACTTTGGAGGTGGATAGCGCAGTGGGAAAACGGCGCCACAAGCGCTTGAAATGGCGCGCCTTGTCTTATCCTTTCTGCGGTATTCACACGCTCTTGATGCCGGGAATTACTTAATAATGAGCAGAGGAGAGAGGAAACTAAAGATAACTGTGGATAACTGAGTACCGGCACTTTTTTATTTTGAGAGGGAGAGTACCTGCACTTCTCAAGAGTGACATAATCTTTTTTATTGGAGAGTACCGGCACTTCTCAGAAATAAGCAGGTACTCTGGTACAAGACACCTGCACTGCTATTTTTTCCATTTCAAGCACTGCTCATGCCTCTTTAAGTACTACCAGACTCTCCCTGCCGGCAGTGCTTAATTTGTCCCCAAAAAAGTACCAGTACTCTTATCAGCAGGCCACTTCCACTTGCACTGCCCATTGCAGCTGTCAATTACAGAAACAGCATAACTAATAAGTCAGAATCCTACAAGTGAGACAATTCTGACAATTTCAGGACCCCAAAGTGAAAAGAATGGATTAGACAGCAGGTATTAATCATTCTCAATGTATATTTAATTAACAAACAGCAGTTGTTGTGCAGCAGTTGTTGAATAAAAAAAACAGCGCCATCATCTGGCAGACTGTCATAGGTACCAGTGCTGACAATCAAGTGCCGGTGCCCAGCACTGGAAACTACCGGCTCAAATTAAGCACTGCCTGCTGGTTCATCTCAGTCTTGCAGGTACATGCATTCTCCGGTAGGGACGTTTTTTGCGGCTTTCTCTTCCTCCGTGTTTCTGTTTTGGTGTTTTCCCTCTCTTGCTCTCTGATGTGGAAAAATAAGTGCCAGCCCCCAAAAATGAGTGCCGGTGGCCCCTAACGGCAGCCACCGGCACAAATTAAGCACCGTGTAAATGGAAATTGCATGCACCTCCAGGTTGACAATTAAGGTATCCAGTATTTTAGCGAAAAACACAGGTCTACCCTAAGTAATTGTTTTTTTTTAAACGCGAGCTGAACATTTGATATCCCACTTCAGTTTGTAATTTTAACAATGAAACATTGATCAGTGAAACGATACGTGCGTGTCTTTGACAAGGGTAGCAGTTGCCATCTTTCAGTGCATCTTCTTATTAATGATGCAGCGTCTTACGGACAAGGCTTAATTTGTGCCGTGCTTTCCGGTGCTTAGCACCTGCACTTAATTGACAGGGCTGGGTCTACACGCATCTGCTGCGCACGCACGTCACATTTTTCAATTTACCTTTTCGTGCAGCCGCGTTTTTCACATCTCCGGACTCGAGTGAGTCAGCGCCGGTGGTTAAACAATGTTGCTGTCAGGGCTTAATTTGTGCCGGTGCTTTCCGGAGCTTAGCACCGGCACTTAATTGACAGGGCCGGGTCTACACGCATCCGCTGTGCACACACGTCACATTTTTCAATTTACCTTTTCGTGCAGCCGCAGGTGTGTTTTTCACATCTCCCGACTCGAGTGAGTCAGCGCCGGCGGTTAAACAGTGTTGCTGTGGGACTTAGACACTTAGCCTGCCCTGAGCCCCAGAGGAGGAGATTCATTATTCATTCATATAAATAAATTTAAATATAACTGTGTTGATGGCGGCACCGCACTGCGCGCCGCGGCGGCCCTTAGTGCTTCAGTCAGTGTTGCCACTAACTTGCCTGTGGTGGGCGGGCCGGAGGACACTGATTTGGGCTGGATTTTGGTTATGATGGGGTAGGGGCTGTGCGGCTGCGGCAACGTGCGCAGATTATTTTCACATTGCCGCGCCCCAGCATAACCACCGCAGCGCGCAGCAGCTCACGACACCACCACCACGAGTCATCGCGTTCAAGTCGGCCCCACCCGACGACAGTGGCGTTGAGGGCATCGATCAGCCAGTAGTACTGTCTGTGTACTGCCTAATCAGTTATTAAAGAAAGGCAGTGCAGGCACAGCCAGTGTGTGTCGTGTCCCGAGTCCCTGCCGGCCGGCCCACCACAGGTAATGGTAAGTTAAGTTAAGTACTAATAAACTTACTTACTAGTACTAGTAGCTGCTAAACCTACTAGCGATGCCTATATGCCATCATCATTGCCTTTGCCTAGTTGCCAAAAAAAACAACGGTGATTTTGTTTTGGAGCATGGTGGGGGTGGGGGTGGCGTGACCCGACCGACGGTCGTCAGATCACCGTGGTGGTAGGGGGCGGGCCCGGCAGGGCAGCTAGCCTCCGTCGGACGGCTCCACAAGATTCGATTAACTTATGATGATTATGATCCACAATCAGTGATTCATTCAGATTCCAGCCAGTGCCTGCAGCCTGGCCTAGTAGCCACCGCGGCGCCCGCCGGGCCGGCCCGGCCGTAGGTACACCAGGACTGAGGTACACACACTTTAACCTAGCCAATGTGATTATTCGATAGGGCCTGCCGTGCCGCAGTACGGGCCTGCCCTGCCGGGGTTAAGACTGTCACTTAGTACTGTACTGACTACAGGTAGTAAGAAGTTAAAAGCCAAGGCCCTGCCCGGCATGTCCGCACAGCTGCTGTTGTGGCCCAATTCAAACATGGCGCGCAGCCGCGGCCGCGCGGCATGCACAAATTAGGTTCACTCTACTTCACTTCCCGTTCCCCACGAATCGCGGGTTGGTTTCTCAGGTGGTGCGTGGTGGTCACCGTCTCACTCAACAAATGGCTGGGTACCGGCGCCGGGCATGCTCTGACGTGACGAGTAACCCTGCCTTGCCTAAAAGGCAAGCAGCATTACCTACCCTCTTCCTTCCAAGTCCAACAGAACAGGGGACGGGGTCGTCGGGGACGGGGTCCTCCTGTAAAATAACACTCCGTCCGAATTTCTGAGGGCAGCGCGGCGTCACAAATCGAAATCTTGACTGGAATCAATAAATTGCATGGCATGCGCTCCAAAATAATTTTATTCTGATTCTGCGCCTGAGCCTCGCTCACTGGCGCTCACTCGCCCAAATGCTTGGCAGCATCCTGCTATGGGTGCCACCAGTCTGGACTTAGTTTTTTTTAGCCAACACACACATTTGCATGCTGGGGCTTGTAGGCCCTGGCCAACGCCTTTTTAACGATGGGGCAACAGTCTGAAAATGCAGACAAATGGTGACAAGGGTTTGGGCATCAGGCTACCGCGCGTTTCTCTAATGGTATATATTCAACTGTGGTAAGATCACATATCTCAGACTCGGGTGGCCATTAACAACAGCCAGAAGCAAGCGTCATCTACACTATCTATCGCACATTCCAACTGTGGCAAACTACTTGCTGCCTGACTATGGCAGTCCTCGAGTCCTGACCGATTCAGGCTCTGACTCTGAGTCTGGCTTTAAAGTTGAAACCTTGTGCGCACCGGCACCCCATCGTTCTAAAATACAAAAGCACTTCTTGCAAAAAGTTTGCAAGCATGCGGCTGAGCATGGATGAATGGAATATATATGCAACAGTAATGCACAGTACTGGTGCAACACAGTAACTCACTGTTGTTCCTTTGGGTTTCTGTATGTATGAAGATCCATGAGTACAGGAGAATGCACTCCGTGGCTACGTGTCTTTGCATTGGAGCTCATAGCCTCTATTGACAAGCTGCACGCCATACTCCAGTCCATGCTCACTCACTACTCGCCCACAGACCGCAGTTCTGGTGTCACGAGAGACCTAAGTAGGGCAGGCAGAGGCCATTAATGCAATCTGCCTCTAGCCTGTGCCTATGAATGATTGAATAACTGAATGGAAAGCTTTGGGATGGGAAGGAATGTATTATTATCTGTATCAGTCTACTGATCAGATTTCCTTTCCAGAATGGTGTTTCCCCCACATCATAAGTTCACAGACGCCGGCATCCTGGGGACCTCTGCCATCATCCTGTCTCGCTGCTGTGGCAGTCCTGGAATGCCCGCTATCGGGGATGGCACAGACAGGAAATTAGAACCACTAACTGTGGGTGACGCGTGACGGTCTTGGCTCCATTGCCTGACATTTGAGTAGTTGCGAGTTTTAGTATAAATCCACATATTTAGGTTCTTGTATTAAAAGATCAGTGAGAGGCCTATAGAGCGACGGATTGAGGTTCCTGCTTGCACTGCCTTGGAAGACTTTTAGCTTCAGTTTCCTTGAGATATATATATATATAATGAAAAGCGGGATCTTAAATAAACTGTTTGCCTTTTTTCCTACCACATCTAATGAATGAGCCCATAGTCTTAAAGGCTCTTTAAGCAAGCGGCATGCCATGGTTTGTGCTTATAAATTTGTAATGTAATTGTGCCATGCCTTAATATGTATTACATTTTATGTGCAAAAACAACTGACAGGAGTAGGTCAGCGTCAGCCTCGCAGTGTCCTCCATTAATTTAATTCGAACTTCAAAGCAATATATATTGCGCATCACCGGAGCTGCAGCATTTGGTTAAAACAGGCGGCCCCGTGGATTCTTCGTTCCACTGGCTTTCTTGAGTGGCTGAGCTCGTGCGGATTTATTTTTCCTAAGAATTGTTTGCTTTAATTTATGGCGGAGGCCGGCAGAGCTGCTGCAGTATGTGTCTACTAAGGAAATATCTGGGGCTTAATGAAGTTTATTTATGCCTCCTACTTTCTTCACTTCATTATTACTCCCAGCCGCAGAAGCATGGTAGCAAGAGGGAGGTGAGGTGAAGAATAACTTCGAAGAGGGTAGGGAGGAAAGGGTAGGCAGCAGAGAGAGACAGAGGTAAAGAGGGGTGAGCCCTGAGCCGTGAGGTCAGATACCGAGAGAGATGACAGAGCAAAAGATGGGCGAGGACTCGGAGAGAAGGAAAGATATATAGAGAAAGACAGGGTGTTGAGGAGGGATAGGCAGAGAAACACAATCAGAGTTAGAGGTAGACAGGGCGTAGGGCCGGGTTGAGAGATATAGAGAGAAAAATAGAAGCAAGTAAGAGAGAGAAAGAATACAGGGGACTCCGCTACATTATGCTCCCAAACAGGGCGTTACACGTCCGTGATTATTCAACACGTTCGAGTGATGTTTGTAATTTTTAGGACAAAGTTATGGTGAAAATGTACTCTATTTTGCTCTGGAGAAAAAATATTTCTCTAGTGTGGCTTGCAAAAAAACTGAAGTCCAAAATATCTATAATACTCTAGGCCTTCGTTTCTTACTCCCGAAAGTCATTACATCGAAGTTTATTTTTCAAATGTGTAAATTTGATATGTGAAATAAATAAGTCTGCACAGGTGTTCAAGACCAAAACGAACATAGATGTAAAGTTTCCCTCCTAATACACACCTAATAGTAGCTACATTGCTAAAACACACATCTGTTGCAGGAAGCTTAACAAAGAATCCCTGCCAGCACAAGCAACTCTGGGATAGGCTCGGGATAGCTTGCAGTTTCATGTTTCACTCTTACCATTAAACACAGGCCTACATGCTGCCTGCAAAGTGGCCTTGACGGCTTGACCCAAGGCACGGTCTGCTTTTCGGATCTGGGTAAGTCAGAGTTTTCCCCATTTCGAGGGAGGCCAGCTCAACTCGCCAGCCCATTCCTGAGATTGCATTCAGTTAAAGTGCCAAGCCCTGGAGGTACCAAACCAGGACTTTACCAAACATACCAGATGTGACGGCAGGAGTCGTATGACTCGGGTCCCCTCTATAGTATAAATCTGTCTTCCTCACAGGACAGGACTCCCTTTGCTTCAGAGTCCTATGTTGAGCCATCTTGAATCGTTACCGCTGCTTCGTAGAGCTATGCCTACATGCTGCAGCATATCATAAACAACTAACAATGTCTGGTAGCTACTCACCTGTCCAAAGCATCAGCCGATAAGCAGGTATTCTACCACAATACTGGATAGAGCAGGAAGTTGAGGCACTTGGGTTTGGTGAGTTTAGGATTCTGGAAAGATTTGGTTCATACAATTCTCCAACACCACTCAACAAGCAGTGGTGTTCAAAATGCTCCACTGCAACATACCTAACCACACCCTCAACGCCTCCGCCGGTATGGGTAAGGCTCATTTGCTATGTTTGTCCTTAGTGTGATGTTTGGATTTTTCACAATGTTATGACTTCTTTAGTGATGTAACATTGAGGGCAGCACCAACACTCTGAAAATTGTTCCATCGCCAGTGGCTTGAGTGCCTTTGTTTGACATTTTCATGCTTTCTGGCCTGAGGCTGGGTGGCTTTGTGTTACGTTTCCATGGTTCCTGGTCTGAGTACTTATGTGTGGGATTTTCATGTTTTCTGGCCTGGGTGCCTTTGTGTGATATTCCCATGCTTCCTTGTCTGAGTACTTATGTGTGAGATTTCCATGCTTTTTGGCCTGGGTGCTTATGTGTGACATTTCCATGCTTTTTGGCCTTGGTGCTTATGTGTGACATTTCCATGCTTTCTGGCCTGGGTGCTTCTGTGTGAGATTTCCATGCTTTCTGGCATGGGTGCTTTTGTGTGACATTTCCATGCTTTCTGGCCTGGGTGCTTATGTGTGACATTTCCATGCTTTCTGGCCTAGGTGCTTATGTGTGACATTTCCATGCTTTCTGGCCTGGGTGCTTATGTCAGGTCATCATTTACGATTTACTATGCTCTGAAAGTTAATACAGCTAAATATGTTATGAGAAATGAGTTGTGCACCATTTTGGTCTTTCTTTTAACAAAATGTTCTTGAGGGGGGAATTCCCCCCAAAACACCTCTAGCAGTTGTTAAGCTCGCTGCGCTCGCTTGCTACGCACCGTATGGGGGCTGGTCTAACAAAACTTGCCCGGGCTGCTTTGTGTTCCCAGTCCGGCCCGAGTGTTGATTAATTAATACTTTTTGTGAATCACAGTGTGTAACTAACTCTGCACACTGCCACCTCACCCTGCTGTAGTAATACCGGAAGCCAAAGCTTAAAAGTGAGGCAAACTTTAAAGACTTTGTGTGTCTTTCCAGTGAGCGCTGCAGGGCAGGCAGGGGTATGATTTGGAAAATGGCTGAATTTGGGTGGGCAAAGTAGAATCCATTTGGGTTGTACTTGTAGTCAGTCATGGATGGTAAAAGAGGTGCAGCTGCAGAAATGTATTTGGTGCAAACTGCAAATAAATATTAATTGTGCCTGTTACTTAGATGAATTGACATCACACTTCGCACATGTCTAGCGTGTTTTCTTTCACTTTGCTTCCCTAGAATGTCACACACTGGACAGAAGAAGATTTCAAGCTACTTCACAAAATTTAAGCCCAAAGATGACGAAGAGCCTGCTAGCAAACTTCCTAGAAAAGACCATGTACTTCCAATGGATGAAGGGAACAAGGAAGATGATGAAGTGCGAGAGAAGGCACTAGATGAGAGCGACACCACTGCTAGCAGCAGCGTTATCACCCCTACAGAAGAAAAGACAGAAGATAATCCTCTTAGAGATGAGCAGCATCATGCTGTGGAGATTGCTATAGAGACAGAGGAAACACCAAGCACTAGCAAACAGTTTGCCATATTATCACTAAAATCACATTCCAACAGAGTTTTTAGGAAAGGCATTCTTCCTAAAGGTTGGAAACATGACCCAAAAATATATTTCCAACGCAAGCATCCGTGGTTAATTGTTAAAGGCCCAACCTTGGCTGTTCTGTGTGTCGCCAAGTCTGTGATCTTGGTGCTGAGAAATCCAGGGGAATGAAATTGTCCAAAGAATGGACTGAGTCTACTGTGAAGGCATATAGAATCAATATAGAGCAACAGCAAAAATCATTGAGGAAAAATATTGGAGAACATGTACAAAGCAAGGCTCATATTGCAACTTTAAAAATCTTAGAAAAGGCTAAAAAAGAACCTTTATTGCAAGTAACTGCAAAAGCGCAATCTGTACAAATGTCAACAACAGCTAGAATATTCCGTGTAGCTTATAAGGAAGCAAAGCGGAACAGGCCAGCGTATGGTTTTGAAACAGAGATAGACTGCCACCAGTAGAATGGACTGGATATGGGGCGAATTTTACACTCCAATGTAGCTTGCTCAAACATACAACGCCACATAGCCTCAGAAATGAATAGGAAGATATTTGCCAAAATTATTGAACTTTCCCCAAAAGTAAGTCTTTTACTAGATGAAGGCACTGCGTTAAATAGGAAAAGTTCTTTAATTGTGTACATGCGAATGCAGCTACCTGGCATGGACTCCCCAGCTAATATTTTTTTTGACCTCATTGAGCTGAGTGACTTGTCAGCTGACGGCATAGTAAACAGTTTACTATCTGCACAAAAAAAAGATCCAGTTAACATAAGTGAAGACTTTCTCTCCAAATGCCTGGTTTCAGTTGCCTGTGATGGAGCTTCAGTGATGTTTGGCCGCCACAGTGGTGTTGTGAAGAGGTTGCAAGAAAAAATTTCTCCCAATATTGTAGCCTGGCACTGCTCAGCACATCGCCTGGAACTTGCCGTTCATGATGTCATGAAAGATATTGCCGCTACAAATCATTTCAAGAACTTACTTGATAAGCTGTATTCTCTATTTGCCACATCTGTTAAAAACCGTTTGGAGCTAAAAGAATGTGCAGAAGCTCTTGACATTCAGCTTTGCAGAATAGGTAGAGTGTTAGATACTCGTTGGGTTGCATCAAGCTTCATAACAGTGGAGGCTATTTGGAATGCATATCCTGCTCTCTACAAGCACTTTACTAGTGCAGCTGATGATGGTTCCCGTGACAGTTCAACACGAAATATGTACACTGGCCTAGGAAGGCGGTTATTATCTATCCAGTTTGTTGCTAATCTTGGCCTCATGTATGATGCTCTTCAGGAGTTATCAGAGTTATCACTCGAGTTACAGAAACGTGACTCTACAATCATTGATGCTCATCGAGCTATTTGTCGGCAAATAGCAGTGTTTGAGGCAATGGTAGACAGGCAAGGGAACCACTTCTCACAGTGTAAAAAGGGCATAGAAGAAAATATATTCCAAGGTGTGATGCTGCACAAAGGAAAGACCACTGACAAAATCATTGAACAGGGACAGTTTTTTCGTAGCCTTGCAGAAAATCTAAGACATCATTTGTTGACCACAGAGGTACTAATTCTACTGACAAAAAGGCTGAGTACGATACACTGATTTGCGAAGTGAAAGTTTTATACAAACAGTACTGGCCTGATGACCCACCTGTTCTCTATGGTGAAAGTGATATTGAGTCTCTGTGTAAAAGATTCAACATTGGCAGTCGAGAAACCATACGTGCTTACAGAGAGTATAAGGAATCTGGAGGAAAGGAAATTAAAAGGCAGTTCAAGGAGCTTTTGATGGCCTTACACACTATTGCTATCAGTACTGCAGAATGTGAGCGGGGCTTTTCTCAAATGAATCTTATATGCACATCTACAAGAGCATCACTGCTGACTGAAACAACATCTTCTTTAATGTTTTTAAATCTTGTTGGTCCACCATTTAAGAAATTCAACCCCATTCCCTATGTTCAGTCATGGCTTGCAAAAGGACGAAGAGCAGCTGATGACACTAGGAGTAAAGCAAGGAAAGAGGAAGACTTGGAATGCACAAGCAAATTAGACAATTTGCGGGCTTTTCTGGAACAATAGATGCTGCTAGCCCAGTCCAACTGACAGAACACGTGTCATGGCAATGTTTTTAAAAAGTTAGGCTTTACTGTGTTTGGATATTTAATTATTCTACTTTATAGGTTATTTATTTATTTGCTTTTATAACACTTTATTGACAGTGTCAATTTGTTTAATATTTTGTTATATTTATCTGTCTTCCTTGTTTGGATGTTATATTTATTCTATTTTATACATTTTATTTATTTTGTTTTTATAAGACTTACCTTGCTTTTTCATTTTTCATTTTAGAACATGTCTTTATTTGTATTTATCTTTATTTTATTCTTAGTTATTTTGTCTTTATATATTTATATTTATTATGTCACTATGGTCATTTTGCACTAGTAGGTATGACTTGAAATACGGAAATTCAAACTGCCCAGCCACTACCTATTCTTCTGGCCTAGGTACCTCTAGGACTTTTTTGGGGAGATTACATTTGTCTGTGCTTTGTGTTAAACTACAAATCTTTAATTAAAAAGTCATATTTGGAATACATGCCTCTTTTCTAATCTCTGTCTTGTCTGTGTGATACAGAAGTAGTTTCATATTTTTACTATTCTGAATGTCTAATAAATGCACATATAGCTCCAGGGGAGTAAGTTGTAGCAACAAGCCCAATTATTAATCATCTTTTTTATTGTTTCTTTCAAAGTAATCGCTTAAACGGAATACTCCACTATTTAGGAACCATGATAAACCCCATCGGCCACTGGAAGTGACAAAGTGACTCATTCAAGTGTATTGCATGATTTTATTCAATTTATCTGTTTAGAGAGTTTTCAGAACATTTTGGTTTATTTTTGTCACATAAGCTATGTAAAAATTTTATCTTTGAACTCGTAGACTCTGTTACAAATGGTATTGTCCTTTCCGGAAATCGGCTCATAAAGCACTGGAATTGTCCCTTTTCAATGCATTAGTGATTTTAGCTAATTTATTCCAAAATTGTGCTTTAAATGTACTTTTGGTTTAATCTTTTTCAAAATGTTCACAGGGCAGGGGAACCTCCTCTCAAAACCTTACTATGAGTAAGGCTCCCTTGCTGAAATTCAGATTGATCGGGTATTACATCTGACTTTTAGCAGTGCCAGTTGAGGATGTGGGTGGAGCTAATAGAGTGGGTGGAGCCAGTGGAGGAAATGGGTGGAGCCGAAGAAAAGTAGGTGTGGCCTCCAACAAACATTTGAGCACCTGCACTTCATATTTTACAAATTAAGCACTGCTTACGGAAAAGAGTGATAAAACGCGTAAGAAAGGTGACCATCCTATAAGGCAGCGGGCCGCTGTGTATGGAACAGAAACAGCAGCTCAAGTGATAAATCCTGATCTCGAGGGATAGACGAACCTTTAGAGATCCTTCAAATATTCATACATTTTGTCCTCCTGCACCATAGTCCTACATTTCTGCAATGGCGGTTAAGAAAGCCAAGGCGTTTGCACTTCATTCAGCCTTGTTCAGATTCATTCCATTGAGTAGCATCCTTTAAGTAAATGCATTGACGCTATTGGTTTCTTGCAATGTAATGTTTAACTTGTAGAAGAAAGAGTTCCAGGGCCCATGGCTCTGCTCAGAAGCCAGCAGCCAGGGCAATTGAATGCTGGCGTGTCTTCAACACCAAGGCTGCGCAATCCTTATTCACTCAAGCATCTTTAATGGACTATCAGACTCTCCCTGCCGGCAGTGCTTAATTTGTAAAAAAATAAATAAGTGGCAGGACTCTAATCAGCAGGCCACTTCCGCTTGCACTGCCATTGCTGCTGTCAATTACAGAAACAGCATAACTAATAAGTCAGACTCCTACAAGTGAGACAATTCTGACAATTTCAGGACCCTAAAGTTAAAAGAATGGATCTGGCAGAAGGTATTAGTCATTCTTAATGTTTATTTAATTAATAAACAAAAGTTGTTGTGCTCATCTTTCAATATAAAAGAAATCCCCATCATGTGGCAGACTGTAATAGGTACCAGTGCTGACAATGAAGTGCCGGTGCCGGGCACCGGAAACCACCCGCTCAAATTAAGCACTGCCTGCCGGTTAATCTCAGTCTTGCAGGTACATGCATTCTCCCCTTGGGACATTTTTTTGTGGCTTCCTCTTCTTCCGTCTTTGTTTTGCGTGTTTTCCCTCTCTTGCACTCTGATGTGGAAAAATAAGTGCATGTCCCCAAAAATTAGTGCAGGTGGCCTCCACCAGCAACCACCGGCACAATTTTAGCACTGTTTAAATGGAAATTACAAGCTCCAGGGAAACATTCAAGGTATCCAATATTTTAGCAAAAAACACAGGTCTACCCTAAGTAACTGTTTTTTTTTTTTTTTTAAACGCGCGGCGAGCTGAACATTTGATATCACTCTTCAGTTTGTAATTTTAACAATGAAATACCGATCAGTGAAACTATACGTGCGTGTCTTTCACAATGGCAGCAGTATTATACATACAGTAGTGAAAACCCAGTAAGGAAATATATATGCACTCATATCCGTTTTAGAAAAATCATCAATACTGAGACGAAATGAGGGGTATGCTTTTCTTGGACCACCAGGAAATGTGTGGATGCTTTATGTACTGTAAATGGAGATGGTGTGGTTAATACGAATTAAAACAGAAATTAAAGAGGCAACAAGTGGTGGCAAAGGCAAGAGGTCTGGCCTTGGCAGGTGTGCAACTTCTTTATATTTTTTTTAAAGTATGTGTGTTGTGCAAAATAAAATTGGCAATAACATAAAAATATGTAAAATTAATGAAGTGACCCAGCAGCCCATGCTCGCGTGATTATGTAAAACGGCGACACTCAAATTCAATGAATGAATTGGGCAGAGTCATTCTCTTATGCTTTATGCTGTGGTGGGCAGAAGCAAAGTTTGAAGTGGGCTGACTGAAACACTTGTATGGTAGCATGTATCTATGTATTTTAATAAGATTTTTTTGGAAAACAAGAGGCTGGAGTGATGACTAAATCTGCCACTTGTTCAGACTTAAAAAAGTATGTAAGAAGGAAAGATTGATAAAATATAACACATTTCAAGCAGAAAAGTCATTGTTTAGAAATGTGGGTGATATTATGCTAGAACCAATTTACGATCTCAACTTGTCATGCTGACCAAATGAAATGAACGATATTCCTGGCCATCTGACCCTGCACAGAGAGGGAAGCTGTAGCTAGATCTGTGCTTGAAAATCGTTTTGACTTAAAAACCAGCTGTGAAATAGCTGTCCAGAGCAACATCTTCGCATACCAGCTTACTTCCCTCTAAACAAAAAAGTTTTTTTGCGTATCGGAGAATAAGAATGTAACTTGATGAAACTACTACCAGGAAAAAGGAAACCTTTATGTTAACCTATGGAGTAAGGTTCATCAGTGTTACTGATGTGAAAATAGGTTAGAACGCAGAGTCATCATGTGCACATCATAAGCTCACCTGAAAGGGCAACATGGATATACCTAATAGATGACCATGTCTTAAGTGAACTGAATCAACGGAAGAGTTACATCAGAGACCATCAAGTCTTGTGACTTCATAATCAACCCTGATAGGTGCTCGGAGGTGCCTGGCTCCCCTGCACTGTCCTGCTTTTAAAAACTAATTGTTTTTACCTTTGTGCTTATCGCTGCTGTGTTGCAGCTCAGGCCTGGTTTCCTTGCTCTGCCTGCCTGCCTGCCACGTCGATCATCTGCCTCCGATCTCCTGAGGCGGAGTTGGACCTGTAGCCACGCCCCTAAAGGCGGGCTGCAAATCCAAGGCAGCTGCGCGGCCAGAGTGGATTCCTTCCTGGTGAGAGATCACCACTGAGCCAACTGGCCCTTTTAACTTCTAGCTTTTATCTTTTAAGTTCCTTGTAAGTGCGCTAGGCGCTGGGAGTTGCCTGGCTCCTACACCACGTTTTGTCTTTATTTTACCATTATATCACACTCTTTTAGTTCATTGTAAGCGTACTAGGCGGGCTACAAATTCATGGCAGCTGCGCAGCCGCGCCGCTGGTGTGCCGACGGCGCGTCAAAGGCAAGCCCTTCTGCTCCCGTCCGTGCCTGAACGGCGCCAGGGCCCAGGACCCCTTCTCTGCACACCATCCAGCCCCCGTTAGAAAAGGCAGGTAGGCATGGCCATTATTCCTGGAACGACCTTCTGAAGCTCAATCGTCCGATGAGAGACGTGTGCTCTCACATTCCAAACCTATCATTAAAACCTAATAGTTTCAACAGCTGCGACTTCTGCCTAGGTGAACCCCATGCTGTGGCCTCGACTGGTGAGACCTGCCTATCTGACAATGGGAGGAAGCAATTCTTACTACTAAACTGCCACTCGTTACCCAAACACAAACTAGAGATAGCAGACCTAATTTCGGAGTTTCGACCTGATGCCCCTTTTTTAACTGAAACCTGGCTAACAGAAGCCTCGGTCCCGGACATATTAGAAGCAGTGCCCCATAACTACACTATACTCCATCTTGACTGCTCTACACTCAGAGGAGGGGGGCTAGCGATAATTTTTAAAAGCAATTTGCGTTGCCAGCTGCAACCAATTAATGTTGCAAACTCTGGGGCAGCCTTCTTTAGCCTAACCCTAAACAGTAAGGTCACACTGACTGGGTTGCTAATCTATCGTCCACCAGGTCCAGGATGACTTTTGTTAAAAGCTTAGCCGATATGATCCCGGACTACACAGTCAGATATGCTAATTTCACAGTATTAGGGGACCTTAACATTCTCATAGATAATAAGGACTGTCCAAACACAAAAACCTAATGGATGATATGAGTTTGTGCCAACTCACTCAATTAGTTACTGTCCCTACACATGATCTGGGCCACATACTGGACCACATTTTTACCAACTCTCTTTCACTAATAGCAGCTGAACCCATCTCGGTGACGTGGTCAGACCACTACTTGATTTCCTTTGGAACTAAGGAACCCTCACTGGAAATGGCACCGCACATAAAACCCACCTCGCGCAAATGGGCGCGGATTACTCCTTCCACATTCACGAAGGTTCTAAACTCACACAAACCAATTCTCGCAGAATGCCCATCTGTAGATAATGCTCAGATTAAGGGGTCAATTAATCTAGCCTTAGATACTCTAGCACAGAGGTCTTCAAACTTTTTTAGGTTGAGGCCCCCAAGCTGAATTTTTTTAAATGTCGGGCCCCCCCACCACTTGACAGAAATTTCTGGAATCTGGTACACCTCATAATCGACTGCCATTCGGATATCCCAGGCCATATCGGACAAATAATGTTAAACACAGTAAGAGTGTTTAGTAAACTGCAGGTTTGTGAGTGGGTGTGGTTAAATGAAAGAGGCTTATTAGACAGTTCAAATAAAAAATGTCCAAGATAAAATGCGCGCATATTGTTTTTACTAGGGTTTTACTTATGCAGTTGAGTCATAATGGGACAGTGTTCTCTGGAGCAGCCCCGTCACCTACTAAGTAAGTACCCTCAAGTCAGGCAAATACCTACCAACCTCTTCATAAACATTTTGAATGGAAGTGAGCCATTCAGTCCCAGACTTGTTTTTGCACCTTCTCAAATTGTTGAGCGTTACCAAAGCAATTGAGGTGGCGACATCCCTTCCTGTGATGTCATGTGACACCAATGAGCATTGCTTATTCTTATTAGTCCCCCCACTTGTTTTTTTAAGACCTGTACCCTGAGTGGGGGTTTAGGACACATGTCAGGCTTATGTTTAAAAAAAATAGAACTAATAAAAACTGAATGATGTTGCCTATTTTACTTCAGAGCAATGTTGTCTGACAGACTTTGTGGTGATCAAATGGATCTGGGTCCAGCTGCACAGTGAACTGGCAGCATTACAGTGCATGTAAATGCAGCGGCGGCCGGCGCAGGTAAGCGTGGTAGGGCGACAGCAGGGCGGGGAAGTCGACAAACGACAGAATAGGTCAAATTAAATAAATAAATTAAACCTATTCTGTTCCCCCGCACCACTCCACCGCCCCATCGCGCTTACCTGCACCAGCCACAACTGATGCGTGAGCCTCCAGGGAGTAGGTCTAGGAAGAGAGTAGAAAAGATTGTTAGAGGCTGAAAGGGTTTACGGTGAATGCCAAAGGCAGTGCTTAATTAATTTTTAAAAAGTGCAGGGGCCAAAGCTTTTATTACGTCACTTCTGCCAGCGCTGTCTCTTGCCAGGGCAGCTGTATACCAGGACTGCCAGGTCTTGAACAAACCAACACACACCTCCTTCTTCCTCCACCCTGTTTTTCCTGCCTCTTTCTCATTCGTGCAGGTGGTTTTTCATCTCTGCTTTATCCCTTTGTCTCTGTTTTCACAGCTTTCTTGTCCTTTTTCTTTTCCCCTATTCTAGAAAGTGTTTTAGAATGTTCCCAAAGGTTGCATTCTAATTGCTTATAGCAAGGAACAGGTGCAGGGGATTAATCTGATGAGGGCTGTCTTCCGAAATGTTCATGCCGGTTGCTTGATGCTCTATCTTGCTATTGGCCAAAGTTGGATGCTGAAAATAATTCTTGGTCCCTAAAAATGAGTACCGGGGGCCACCACCTGCCACCTCCGATAAAAAGGAAGCACTGCCCACATGTGGAGTCAGGTCAGGAATGGACTGGTTGGAAGCACTATTCGTAAGGTCGCCCTTTGCCCCAGAACCCTCGGCCCAGTCGCCACAGCCGCCTATGCGCTGCAGTGTTAATCATGTTATCATTTGTGTCCATTGCCTTTATGCTTCCGATTGTATTGCTATATAATTGCATGCAGCATAAAGTGCAGACATTATACAGTCAGGCGACAAGTGGCACTTTACAGAGGTCCTAAAGTGAAAAATATATATAAGGCGTGAGTTGCATACATTGCTAGAAAGCCTTCCGTTCAACACAGGCACGAGAAGGCTGCCAAAATTTCCCATCATAAAACGCTCTGTTCTGCCTTTTCTCAAGACTGGAGACACCCAACCTTCCAAGCACTTTGTTGCGGGATCACGATGAAGCGTCTATTTGGGAGCAAAATGCGACAGCAGCAAATTGTGCGAACTAGCCACACTTGCAATTCACATAATTGCCCATTATCTGCTGGCACAAAATGAGCATGGCACAATCTGTACATGTAAATGCTAAAAAAAAAAAGACATCGAATATTTAGGTTCAGGGTCGCATGCTCAAAGGATGTCAACCTTGTCACTGACAAGAACGGCCTTCTTCATAGCTCTCGCTTTCTTTTATTTGCCTTCTGAGACTCCCAGTAGCATTTCCACTTGAATTCCATTCATTTAGTAAAAATAAAACGGTAATCGCTTAATTGATTACACTCTGTCATGTGAGGGAACCTCAGATGTGAAACCGCACAGTAGCATGAGCCAGGAAGAGGATGTAGCTTTATGGCTAGAGTGATCGACCTCAAAGCTGGGGAACCAGGTTCGAGTCTCGGCAACAACGCTAAACATCCTGTGATTCTGGGCAAATCACTTAATCTCCCCGTGCCTAACAACAATGAATGTGTCCTTGTGTAATGAAACTGGTGCTCATGTAAAGCGCTCTGATACCTGATATCTTCGAATCTAGTTTGCGCTATATAAAAACTCTAAAAAATAAAATTGTCCCCTAAGCCATTTGTTTTCAGCCTATTATACAGAAATATCTGTCTTAAAATTGTTCTCTACCATGTGCTGTGAACTGTGGAGGAGTGAGTGGACCCAGTGCCCAGATCACAATTACAAACAGGGTACTTGGAGAGCTGCCAGGTGCCTGGGTCCAGTGGGTCCACAGGATTTTACGAACCAAAGAGAAGCAGAACTACCAGCTGTCACTGCAACCAGGTGTAAATTGCAAACAGTGAGGTGCCTGCTCTTCGTCCCTCGCAATATGCTGTAGACCACGGAGGAGAGATCTATTATACTTTTTTATAGTGATGGTGAACCATATCAGATATAAACATAGTTCGGGCACGTGCCGTGGAGAATTACATTTTTGCTTACATCTCCAAAAGAGATGAGTGAAAATTCGCCAAACCAAGAACTGAATGAACACTGAATGGTTGAAAAAAATGCTTCACCATTAAAATTTGATGGACTTTTAATTTAGTGGTTTCGGAGTTCTGCACGGCAAATCTTTTCTATGTAAACCCCATGTTAATTTGAAAAAGTGAAAAGTTTTGCACCCCCACCCCATTATAATTTCTGAGCCATTTGAGCATCTGCCCACTGAATGCTGTTTACCCACAGCTTAGAGCAAACTGCTCAGAGGAAAAAGTTATTATTAACTGTACAAAATAAGAATTCCCATGAAGTGAGTTGCCAAACCAACCTGCAGAGAACATGATGTATTAAACAAGCATGAAAAATGGCAACTGTGAATAGGCACTTTTGTAATTTTGCAATAAAACCGTGAGTGTATGGCATGCTCATACTTACGCAATTTAAAGAGCAACTTTGCCTCCTTTGTGTGAAGAACTAACTATCCGAGATGGTTAATTCCGAGAGCTGAAATGTTTCAGCTGCAGTGGGAGGCACGGAGTCTCCAGTGCTGTGAAACCGAAAGCGAACTGCTCGTGGTTTTCTTTCAAATTACCGAAGTTGGGGCACATCGTGCCCCATCGATTAGGACAGTGTGAAACAAACTAAGGTGAGATTTTTGGGTGGAGTGCGCGCCCCCCCTGAGATGGTGTCGCGCCCCCCCAGGGGGGCGCGCCCCACAGTTTGAAGAACTCTGCTCTAGCACCATCTAAGCCAATTACTAGCAGGCAATCTAAGCCCTCCGCACCCTGGTTCTCAGAGGCACTTCAGGAAATAAAGAGGTCATGCAAAAAGCTAGAGCGAATATGGCGCAAAGAGTACAATGAACATTATAAATCCACTTACCGGGCAGCCTTAAAGAAATAACACAAGGATCTTAGGTAGGCCCGTGCAAATTATTATGCCCTTTAAATTGAACATTCCAAAAACTCTACCAGGGAGCTCTTTCAGGTTATTAAATCCCTTACCTTCCTAGAACGTACCACAGTGACAATCCCTCCATCTACTGAGCGCTGTGATCAAATTGCAGTATCTTTCGTGAATAAAGTGAATAACATCTACACTTCTTTCCCGGAGAGTGCTAGGACCTTTAAGAAGCTGCCTCTCTTCAATACCTCACCAGACACCACGGGTAAATTCCTCAATTTACAACCCATCCCAGAGGCTGCTACTTACAGTCTAATGCTGAGAGTCAAATCGGGATCCCCTCTTGACCCTGCATCCCCAGCCACCTTGGAAAAAGGCAGTGCTGCCATTGTCCCAGTACTAACGGACCTGCTCAACCTGTCGTTTTGCTATGGGATAGTCCCAAAAGAGTGGAAGCACGCCATGGTAATTCCTCTGCTCAAAAAGCCTAACCTAGACCCTTTACAGCATGAGAATTTAAGACCTATCTCACTACTCCCTTACTTTGCAAAGGCGGCAGAGAAGTTTGTCAACCAACAAATAATGCAGTTTGTAGAGGAATACGATCTCCTCCATAAGATACAGTCTGGTTTCAGACCACTCTTCAGCACGGAATCAGCGCTACTTTTAGCTTCAGACTCATTACGCAAAATTGCTGATGAAGGTCAAACGGCAGCCCTTATCATGCTTGATCGAAGCGCCGCCTTTGATATGGTCTCTCATGGTCTGCTACTTCACAGACTACACCGTGCTGGTGTAGGTGGTTTGGTCTTGGGTTGGCTGGCGAGTTTTTTGGAAGACCGCACCTTTCAAACTACTGTGCAACCCTATGTTCGTCTATTCAACATCTGAAACAGGGGGTGCCTCAAGGCTCTGCATTGAGCCCGACTCTTTTCAACCTATATATGCGACCACTGGCAGATCTGCTGAACAAACATGGGGTGCAGACGGTGTCATATGCAGATGACAGCTGATCCTTACCCCAGCCCAGGACAATGGCAAAGCAGCTGAGGATTTCAAACTCTGCCTGGAGGACATGGCGAATTGGTTGAAACATAGCTGCCTTAGTCTTAAGGCCAGCAAAACAGACATCCTAGTGGTAGGAAAACAACCCTCCATCTGGTCCTCGAGATGGTGGCCCAACCTGCTGGGATCTCCACCCTCTCCGAGTCAGAAAGTTAAACATCTTGGAGTTTGGTTTGACTCAACCCTATCTTTCTCTGACCAGAACTCAGCTCTTACAGGAACCTGCTTCGGGATCATAAAAATGTTGAAAAAAATCCTAGGACTCATCCCTGACGATGCTAAGAATACAGTGGTACAGGCGCTTGTAACATCCAGTCTGGACTATTGCAATGTCCTGTATCTGGGGGCACCAAAGAGGAGCATACATATGCTCCAGCGGGTGCAAAAAGCCGCTGCTTGGATGCTCTCCAACTGGTAATGCTTTGGAGATTCTCCACTGGCTCCCTGTTGTGGAGAGGATCTCTTTCAAAGCCCAATGCTATGTCAACAGAATACTTCAAGAAAAGGGCCTGAAATATCTTTGTCCCATGATACAGTCCTACCACCCCACACATAGCCTGAGATCAGCCAGGACAGGACAGGTCTGCATTCCTAAATTCAATAGGAAACGTTTCGAAGGTACCTCTTTCAGGTACGTGGCAGCGAAGAGGTGGAACTCTCTACCCGTTTACCTCAGACAGGAGCCATCATAAGCAGCTTTTAGGAAGCAACTCAATACTTGGTTATTTAGGAAAGGTTTCGCTCCCTAGAGTCTCATTATCCATTTGTGCTCAATCATGATCTCAGCCTCTGAACGGAATTCAGCACGGGGACACTCCGCAATGGAGTAACCATAGCGCTATGTAAACTGCCATAACATAACATAACAAATCAAAAATGATCAAAAGGTCAATTTTAATGCCATCTTTCACAGCTTGATCACAAGCAGAAGGAAAAGTATTGTTTGAGCAGTTAGTGCTAAAAAGAGTGTCCACAACATGTAGTTCCCTCTGGCAAGAATTGGTAGGGGTTTTAGAATGAGACATGGCAAACAGGGGAACTAACTTAGTCAGAAATGGTGGTGAGCATTACACTTCCAAGAAAGCAGATTACTCATTTCCAAGCAGCTGATGTACACATTTGTTAAGGAGTGGAGCACAAATTAAATTTTTCTGGAGATGAAATGAAATAGGACGGGACTGAAAGAGAGGTTGACATGGAGGAGCATGACTAGGGTGGAGGGATCAGGAAGTCAGGAGGACAGTGCCTGTGAGTGAGATGGGACAAGACAGGGCAGGGAGGGTGGACGCTCCATGTAAGCGATGTCACTGTAAATATAATACAATATGCATACAGTAATGGAAAAATTTTACGAATTTGAACGTTTTTCACAGAAGGCAAACAACAACGAGTTGAGATTGCAGGCTTCTTCTGACCTATACTATTATTACTTTATTTTTTAAACACACTGTTAATTATTTATTTATTGATTAAGGCATGCTTAGGTGCCAATTGCAGCTTATTGAAGGCTTCAAGGCACCACGGGGCATATTAGCAAAGAATGGCGATAACTAGCGCTAACCTAGGTTAGCGCTAGTTTTTTTATCGCCGTCTATCGTCATTATTTTTCGCCCTGTTAGCGACGTATTAGCAACACGTCGCTAACAGGCGATAGCTTCAGCCAAAACTCTCGCTAACTCCTGTGCAATGGCGATATCTAAGGCGGCGATAGCGGGCGGAATCCAGCGATAACATTTTAGCGATCATAAAAAACGCACGCTAACCCGCAAGTGTGGACTTTGCAAAAATAACCTATCAGTCCACCTCCCATTGAAAAGATGTAAAAAAATATATATAAATACAGATTTGAGCACCCAGGGCCAAGTGCAGCACACAACAACAACCCCCTCAAGCCACCCAACATCCAGGATGACCAGGATGAGACCTGGATGCCCCGCTGGACCTGCGCCTGGAGCCTGGATGCCCCGCTGGACTTGCGCCTGGAGCCTGGATGCCCCGCTGGACTTGCGCCTGGAGCCTGGATGCCCCGCTGGGCTTGCGCCTGGAGCCCGGATGCCTCGCTGGACTTGCGCCTGGAGTTTGATGCCCCGCTGGACTTGCGCCTGGAGCCTGGATGCCCCGCTGGACTTGCGCCCGGAGCCCGGATGCCCCGCTGGACTTGCGCCTGGAGCCCGGATGCCTCGCTGGACTTGTGCCTGGAGCCTGGATGCCCCGCTGGACTTGCGCCTGGAGCCTGGATGCCCCGCTGGACTTGCGCCTGGAGCCTGGATGCCTCGCTGGACTTGCGCCTGGAGCCTGGATGCCCCGCTGGACTTGCGCCTGGAGCCTGGAGTGGGATGCGGAGGAGCTGTGGAGTCGATGAGCCATGGCGGGAGACATTGATGTGCGACCATCGCCCGTACCTGGTGGTGAAGTCTGGCAGGTCACAAGGAGACACGTTGCTGACCTGTTTGTGAAGTCCGCCTTGCGCACCTTGGTGCAGTTAATGGTAGAGGCGCTCCTGCGCACCAACGTAGTGAGGTCCTCATGGCATACTACAATACACCACTACACCAGGGTGCACAGAGGGGATTACCAACGGTGGGTGCCGTCTCCCTGCATCACAGGACGGATGATGTTGGGCTGGCCGGATGCTGTGGAGGGTGAGGCCCCTGTGCTACGCCCAACTTGTGTGGTCTGTGCGCTGCAAATACACGCCTAAGGGAGCCCTGCTGCATCAACTGCATCTGGAGGTCCACCAGCGGACTACGCGGTGACTGCTGTACCCAGCCCAGTGAAAGCACACCTGGCTCAGGCTCCTGCTGGCTGAGTCACAGATTTGGAGAGAGTGCAGTAGATTGCGCCACAGGGTCAATGTTCAGGTAAGGAGAAGGTGGGACGCGTAGCGCAGGAGGGCCGGGGGGTGAGTCGCTCATGCCTATCACACGTAGATGACGCACCCCCAGTGGCGGCTCTACCGCTATGGCGGAAGAGCATTGCCTCACCACCTCAAGCAGTGTAGATGAGGAACAATCATCACACGATGATAACTCAATCAATCATTCAACCAGGGGAATTGTAAATGCGTTACTCACCCATGAGGGTCTCAAGGCACTGAGGGGTGGGGGGGCGCAGATCTGTCTGCCAAAGAGACAGGTCTGAGGGTCTTCCTGAAGGTGTTCAGGGAGGGGGCGCCTCTGATGGCTGCCGGTAGCTCATTCCAGGTCTTTGATGCAATGTGGGAGAAGGATCTTCCGCCTGCTCAGGCTCTGCGGATGCGCGGGGTTTCTGTCAGTGCGAGGTTGGAAGATCGGATGTCTCATTTGGGTACGTGGAAGTTGATTCTGTCGTTGAGGTATTTGGTTACGTTGATGTGTAGCCATTTGTATGCGTGAGTGAGGATTTTGAAGGTGACTCTTTTCTCCACGGGGAGCCAGTGGAGTCTCCGTAGGTGTTGGCTGATGTGTTCATGCCGGGGGATGCCGAGGACGAGTCAGGCGGTGGTGTACTGTAATGACTGGAGTTTGCGGAGTAGGGACTTGTAAATGCCGGCATAGAGTGCGTTTCCATAGTCCAGTCTGCTGGTGATGAGTGCATGGGTGACTGTCTTCCTTGACTACGGGGGATCCATTTGAAGGTCTTGCGGAGGATGCAGAGGGTGTTGATGCAGCTGGAGGTGACGGCATAGACATGTCGGTTCATGGTGAGGGATGGGTCGAGTACGATGCCGAGGTTTCTGGCGTGGTCCGAGGGGGTAGGTGGTCTTCCGAGGGCAGCGGACAACAGGTGTCGTCCCATGCTGAAGGTGTGGTTCCAAGGACGAGGACTTCTGTCTTCTCGGCGTGGAGCTTCAGGCAGCTGTTGCTCATCCAGACTGCGAAGTCCTGCATTCCTTCATGGAAGTTGAGTCTGGCGGTGGTGGGGTCTTTGGTGAGGGAGAGGATGAGCTAGGTGTCATCAGCGTAGGATACGATGTTGAGGCCGTGTTGTCTGGCGATAGTGGCGAGGGTGCCATGTAGTTGTTGAATAGGGTCGGGCTCAGGGAAGACGCCCCTGGGACTCAACAGGTGATTTACGTGGGATCGGAGAGAAAGGGTGGTAGTCTTATACTTTGGCCTCTTCCGGTGAGGAATGATCGGATCCAGTCTAGGGCTGTTCCTTGTATGCCGGCGTCGTGTAGTCTGGCGACTAGTGTGCGGTGGGAGACAGTGTCGAAGGCTGCTGAAAGTTTGAGTAGAATGAGGGCTGCGGAGTGGCCTTGGTCCAGGAGGGTGCGGATGTCGTCTGTGGCGGCAAGTAGGGCGATCTCGGTGCTGTGGTAGATGTGAGGAGGGCAGGGGTCGGTGGGGGCCCCCGAGTGGATGCCTTTCATGGTCGAGGCGGTGTATTCAGCTGTGACCGGCGTCCAGGTGGAGATGTTGGGCTGGCTGGTGTGTTGGGGGAGCGGGGGGCCGGCTGTGGCATCTGGTGGATGGTCGGCAAAGTTGTTGTGGAGTATTTTTGATCTTGAGGTGGAAGTAGGTTCCACGCTTATTGCAGAGGTCTTGGGATGGGGTGATGTCTGTTGCTACGCTGCGTGGGTTGGTGAATTCATGAATGACCTTGAAGAGTTGCCTGGAGTTGGTGGAGTTGTTAAGGATTTGGTTGTGGTTGTCCGTCATGGCGTCCTTGTAGGTGGTGTAGATTTCGGGTGTCTTGGTGTTTCACCAGTTCTTCTCCAGGCATCTGCAGGTGCGTCTTGCTTCTTGGAGATCGCTGGTGAACCAGGCGGCTTTCCAGGGGTGCTGTTTGTTGGGCTTGCGTAGGGGGCAAGCTTGATTGCGCAATTGGAGATCCAAGTGTGGAGTTCACTGGCTGCGACGCTGGCGTCGGCTGTGTTGGAGGCCAGGGTGGTGGTTAAGGTCTGGCAGCAGTGGAGGCAGGTGAACCTGCCATTGGTCGTGTTTGGTGAGGCTTGTCATCAGTCTCTGATTTTTCCGTGGTTGAGTGCGTGGAGAATGGCTGAGCTGAAGCAGTGGCTGGCTCGAGATCCAGGGTTCCTGGTGCTGGTCGCGACCGGGACACGGACGGACGCAGATGGGCTTGCCTTGGGCGCGCCTTCGGTGCACCTGCGGCGCGCGTCTGCTGCACGACCGCGCAGCGGCCACCATTAAGTAGGTGAGGGGGGAGGAACGATCATCTGGGATGCGGGAATGGGCGAGGACAGGGGTGCGGGGCCACAGGGGCATCAGCGGCGGGAAGCGGGCAGTGCAGGCTCCGAGAAGCCCAAAAAACAGATCAAAAGTTAAAAACAAGGGATAACTAACTGATGTAATCATGCTATGTATCCTCAGGGGGTGGGAGGGTGGGTAGGACTGCTCCAAACACAGAGCAGGGCATGGGCGGATTGGCATGCCCACTCAAGTGCGCAATGACTGTTTGGTCGGCCCACTCAGGCCGCCCAAAGCAGTCATGCGCACTTCCCTGTTCGCAATGCAGGCTGCATTACACCCTGCATGGAGAACATGGCCACCCCTCCGGCCCCTGGCTGCATGACTTGTCCCGTTGCCGATTACCAATCCCACCGCTGCATCACAGCGTTGTGATTGACTCAGGGGAGGGAGCCTGGCTGCCTACTTCCTTTTCCTGGAAGCAGACGCAGGAGAGCAGGAGCTACAAAGACACGGGACACAGCTTTGAGGTAAGACTTCCCTCAATAAATTCTTAACAACACACGCTCACTCACACATCTCCGCGTCTACGCACCATCCAGTGTTATTTCCGGCATTTACCACCTCACAGCTGTCCAGCCCCCCCGCACTTCTCAATGGTGGCCGCTGTGCGCCCATGCACAGCGGGCGTACCACTCGTGTGCCAAAGGCACATACGTAGTTGCGACGCATGCCATCACCTCGTATTCCAATGCCTACTAATACTAGGCACATTGCAACAGTAGAGTGGGTGTTGCATAGCACAGACATACAGATCACTGTTCCCACTTCAGTGAGTGCAACCCAAAACTAACCTTTGCACCACAAACTCAACCGTGAACCCTGGAATTCCTTTTTTGAGCCCCCAAAACACACACAGAAATCACATTTGAGACAGATGCACACCCCATTTTTCATATTTTACCCCAAAAAACACCCCATTTTTCATATTGTACTGCAAAAAAAACGTACATTTACAATTTTACCCCAAAACCCATACACACCTGAGAAACTCTAAATTACCCCATTACTGACCTCACAATGCGTTGTGATAAAATGCGATGTTAAGGCACCCGCGTTGTCAGGGTTGCGTTGTTAACGATGTACTGCCTGCGTTGTAATGGTCATCTCCCGTGCCAAAGGCAACCCATAGGCTATGCCGTTTGCGTCCGTCTACCCCTGGACCGCACTCAGCACCAAGGAGCATTCCTCTTGGACACTCCACCGCTACGATGCCAGCACCCTCCTCGATATCAACCCTGGACGCCACCTCGCCTGCCAGGACCAACCTCTGCTCCATGCCGGACATCGCCTTCGCCATCACTGACGGCTGCAGTATCACCCACAAGGAGCACCCCGACCGTCAAGGAGGAGGCATTGCCCTCACCTACAGAGGCACACTCCGACTGACAACGCACTCTAATGTGCCAAGGGTGACCATGGACCACCTCAACTCCCAGATCCAGAACAAGCCCAAGAACATCCTCTGCGGCACCCTCATGTGCAGGCCCCCCGGACCATGGCCCCCCATTCTCCAATGCCATTGTAGACCTCATTGCACCCCAGGGTCTCCCATCCACCGACGACATCCAACTTGGTGAACTCAAGTTCCACCTGGACAACCCCAGTGACCAGAGCACCACCCTCTCCTGGGGAGGGTCACCGACATCAGACACAAGCAGCAAGTCACCTCAACAGGCCACATAGCAGGACACACGGTCGAGCATGTCACCTCCGCCAGCGGGTACTTCAACTACAGCCACAACACCTCTTTCGCCCGACATTGCCTTCTTCACAGAGACCTGGACCAATGCATCCTCTGCCCCCGACATCAGCACCGCCATCCCAGACAAGATCCAGAGGAAATACCGCCCCAACCACCCAGGAGGGGGCCTCGCCATCACCCACAAGATCACCCTCCGCCTCACCACCTCCAGCGAAACCTTCCCCTCCGCCGAACACCTGCACTTCAAGATCCAGACCACCCCCAAAGCCACACTCCGAGGAACCCTCGTCTACAGACCCCCCGGCCCCCGAACACCCTTCGCCACCACAATCACCGACTTCATCGCACCCCACGCGATCGCCTCAACAAACTACATACTCATTGGAGACCTGAACTTCCACCTTGACAACTCCAGCGACCCCAACTCCACTATCCTTCGTGACAACCTCGCCAGCATCGGACTTAAACAACTCATCAACACACCGACCCACAGAGCAGGACACACCCTCGACCCCATCTTCGCGGCAGGAAACAGCATCCATTTCAGCCACACAACGCAGCCGCCATGGACCGACCACCACTGCGTACACTTCGCCATCAACAAACCCCAGGCACCCAAACCAGCCCGACGCCCACCACGAAGGAACTGGAGCAAGGTTACCGATGAGCAACTTAACTCCACCCTCACCCGAGACAACTACACCTGGGCACCCGACGCAAACAGCGCAAACGACACAGCCAGAGAACTCCACACCTGGATCCCCAACTGCGCAGATGAGCTCGCCCCGCTACGCAACCCCGACAGAGAATGCCCCAGGAAAGCCGACTGGTTCACAACCGCTCTCCAAGAAGCCAGACGCACCTGCAGACGCCTGGAGAAGAACTGGAGACACACCAAGACAACCGAAAACCACACCACCTACAAGGACGCCATGACGGACTACCACAACCAGATCAGAGCCACCAAAAGGAACTTCATCCACAACAAAATCCTGGCCAACTCCACCAACTCCAAGGAACTTTTCAGTGTCATTCAAGAATTCACCAACCCATGCAGCGAAGCCACAGACATCACCCCATCCCAAGACCTCTGCGACAAGCTTGGAACCTATTTCCACCTCAAGATCAAAAACCTCTACGACAACTTCATCGACCATCCACCAGGTGCCACAGACGGCCCCCGCCCCCCAGAAACACCAGCCAGTCCACCATCTCTAACTGGACACCGATCACGGCCGAAGACACCACCTCGACCATGGAAAGCATCCACTCGGGGGCCCCCACCGACCCCTGCCCCCCTCACATCTACCACAGAGCCGTGGCCGCCATCGCACCCAAACTAAAACGCACCATCAACACCACCTTCAAAACAGGCACCTTCCCAGACGACTGGAAGCGCGCAGAAGTCAGACCCCTGCTCAAGAAGCCCACAGCTGACCCCACCGACCTCAAGAACTATCGGCCCATCTCGCTCCTCCCCTTCGCAGCCAAAGTTGCAGAGAAAACAGTCAACAGGAAACTGACACGATTCATTGAAGAGAACGCCGTCCTCGACCCGTCCCAATCCGGATTCCGAAGCAACTACAGCACAGAGACCGCCCTACTTGCCGCCACAGACGACATCCGCACTCTCCTGGACCAAGGCCACTCCGCAGCCCTCATCCTACTCGACCTATCAGCGGCCTTCGACACCGTCTCCCATCGCACACTAGTCGTCAGACTACACGACGCAGGCATACAAGGAACAGCCCTGGACTGGATCCGATCATTCCTCACTGGAAGAAGCCAAAGGATCAGACTCCCACCCTTCCTCTCCGACCCCACGAAAATCACCTGCGGAGTCCCACAGGGTTCATCACTGAGCCCCACCCTCTTCAACATTTACATGGCCCCCCTCGCAGCCATCGTCCGACAACACGGCCTCAACATCGTATCCTATGCCGACGACACCCAGCTCATCCTCTCCCTCACCAAAGACCCCACCACTGCCAAACTCAGCTTCCAGAAAGGAATGCAAGACGTCGCAGTCTGGATGACCAACAGCTGCCTGAAGCTCAACGCCGAGAAGACAGAAGTCCTCGTCCTCGGTACCACCCCTTCTGCATGGGACAGCACCTGGTGGCCAACCGCCCTCGGAAGCCCACCCACCCCCTCAGACCACGCCAAGAACCTCGGCATCGTACTCGACTCATCACTCTCCATGAACCGACAGGTCAACGCCGTCACCTCCAGCTGCTTCAACACCCTCCGCATCCTCCGCAAGACCTTCAAGTGGACCCCCCTGAGTCAAGGAAGACAGTCACCCATGCACTCATCACCAGCAGACTGGACTATGGAAACGCACTCTACGCCGGCATCAACAAGTCCCTACTACGCAAACTCCAGACAGTACAAAACACCGCCGCCAGACTCGTCCTCGGCATCCCCCGACATGAACACATCAGCCAACACCTACGAAGTCTCCACTGGCTCCCCACGGAGAAAAGAGTCACTTTCAAAATCCTCACTCACGCCTACAAATGCCTACACAACAACGGACCCAAATACCTCAACGACAGAATCAACTTCCACGTACCCAAAAGAAACCTCCAATCTTCCAACCTCGCACTGGCCGAAACCCCGCGCATCCACAGAGCCAGAGCAGGTGGAAGATCCTTCTCTCACATTGCAGCCAAGACCTGGAACGAGCTACCGGCAGACATCAGACGCGCCCCTCCCTGAACACCTTCAGGACGACCCTCAAGACCTGGCTCTTCGGCTAAACAGATCTGCGGGCCCCCTCCCCCCAGCGCCTTGAGACCCTCACGGGTGAGTAGCGAGCTTACAATTCCCTGATTGATTGATTGAACACTGGACTCTCCTGGACCGACCATCATTGGTAACATCACATCTTCACCTTGCCGACCGGACGCCACCGCCATCATCGCACCCCCTCGCAGCTGGATCAAGGCCAACGAAGAACATCTCGTCAACTCCCTCTGTGCCAACACTCCACCAATGCTTCCAAACGATGACACCGCAGCGCGCA
The DNA here is from genome assembly GCA_963921515.1 of Calotriton arnoldi. Taxonomy (NCBI): domain Eukaryota; kingdom Metazoa; phylum Chordata; class Amphibia; order Caudata; family Salamandridae; genus Calotriton; species Calotriton arnoldi. The sequence continues at coordinate 2,155,480 of CAWUFW010000846.1, read as the reverse complement.
ACCACCACCGATGGATCTCCAACAGCGCCGACATTCGGGCACCCCTCATGAACAGCACTGCATCAGTACCTTCCGCCTGCCTGATGGCAGGCATGAGGGTGAGGCAGTGCCACAGGGATAGGCTGGCCCCATGCATTGCTGGAGTAGCGTCATGGTTGTGACACGACTGCAGCAATGCGTGACTTTAGCGCAGGCAGATACATCAGGATTCCTGACGTATCTGTCATTACTTGCGTCATGGAGCGCTGTCCAGTGATTACAGCGCATCCATGCTGTCGCAAGAAGGGCGTAGTGAGAAGTGTTGCAACGCTGTCTTGTCTTGTCGCAGCAACACTTTTCATGACTGGGGCACAGGTATGCGCACTATCTTATTGATTGTGGGCATTCCTGCACTGTAGTTTTGTCGCAGGGCAGCGCTGCAACATTGCTTGCAGCGCTGGCCAGTGCCAAAACCTGCAGAGATATGGGCCCAAGTTTTATCACCATTTTTAAGACCTGCTATTTTCTGGTCTTAAGTAACTGGCTCTAACTGCAGTTAAAGCCAGTTTTTTGGCTCTTCAGAATTTCAAGGAGCCCCTTGATAATATGGAGTAGTGGTGTTTGCATGCCTTTTTGCACGGGAACGCCTACTTTGCATGTAATTAGCGATAAATATCGCTAACATGCTTTGAGATGAAAAAACGGGCCGCTATCGCCCAAAACATCACGCTAAGGCCCGTTTGCTGCAGCTTGCTAATAGTGAGATAAAATTATCGCCGCTAAAGCGGCGATAGGCCCTTGATAATATGCCCCATAATCTTCTCATAATGACATAAAAGAACAAGCTATAACGACAATCATGCATGCAGTGGTGTACATTTATCAGCTGGCCTCATTTCCCGCAAAGACTGTGCTCTTTCGAAGAGACGAATTTTACAGTGTAATCGATCATACGTCTGCTTCTGGCATAGGCGTGGTTTGCACACTTACTTCAAGGCAAAAACCAACGAACTGGACCGCACTGGTAAATATGTCACTGAAAAATGTCTGCAGCTCGTTTTCAAACAGCGCTGTTTGCAGAGGTGGTGTTTCCTGAGTTCAGGTGAGGATGACGAGAATCACGAAGACCAGTACCACAGCTCTATCAATTATGATATTTTAAAGCATCTTCATAAATATTTACTCTCATTCTGATAAGATAACAAGCAACATTTTGTAGTCACAAATTCAGAGCTAGAATGCACCAAAGTGAAGAGTTATGCAGGAAGATGTATTGACTCAAAGCTAGGCACAGGGTAGCACAGAGGGATCAAGTTGGGAAATAACAAGCCGAGCATGAAACAAGAGCATCGATGAAGCAAGGCAAGTAGCTGCATCCGGGCAATGATGCAAACAAGTCCTGCAGGGAAGCGCCAGAGCAACCCGAGGTCACTTTGATGATGGGTTTTACAGCAAAGGAAAGCCTTATGAAGGAAGGTTGATGAAAGGTCACAATCCCCGTCCAAGGAAAAGGCAGGTCTGCTGATGTGTGTGAATAGTGAGTGGTAAAACAAGGTTTGTGCAACACTAACCACCAGTCTATCCTTAGGAGATTCAAGGTCGAAGAGATTTTGTATACATGTGTGGCACTCGTTAATAGGTGTGGAGGATGGTCGGCCTACTTTTAAGTGTTCTAAATTGTGACACTTCAGGGAACGGAGGCACAGAGAGGTGAAATTTTGTTCCAAGGATCAAACACTTTTGGTTAAAAGGATGAACTGGGGATAGAACACCAAGGTCTACTGGGTACACGGTCAGACATCTAGACACCAATTCGCATCTTCTAAGCCCAGGCACCTTAGAGAGCACTGAGTTGAGTATGTCACTCATTTCACTGGATCAGTGCAGCTCAGCAGTTCTTGTGAACGTTTACAGCTCTCGTCGAAGTTACTGAAGCCATTCGGGAAAGTCTGGATTCGGGCGGTAGGGCCGTTCTGATTCTGTTGGACCTCTCCGCAGCATTCGACACTGTGCCACATTCCTTGCTTTTGGCCCGTCTTTCGGATATTGGACTCTCGGGGTCGGCCTGGAAATGGCTGAAGTACTTTCTAGAGGGCAGAACGCAACAAGTTTGGCTCCCCCCTTTTTCTTCCTCTCCTCAGATCATGACCACAGGACTGCCTAAAGGGTCCACTTTGAGCCCACTTTTCTTTAATATATCTGTCACTCCCCTGATACAGATGGCTGAGGAGCTTGGAGCCAAGATCATCGCGTATGCTGATGATACCCAGCTCCTTTTTACATGGAAGAAAAATGACTCTTCTACCGCTCTAGCTAAAACCTGCTTGACGGCCGTCTTCCAATGGCTCTCCTCTGCACAGTTAAAGTACAACGAGGATAAAACAGAGATCCTTCTTTTTGGGAGCTCCCTCCCTCAGCTCCGGGAATCGCTCTGGCCGGCTGAATATCCCATGCCAACCTCTGTGGGCCAACCCACCATAAACTCTAGGGATATGGTTTGACGAGAAGCTTCTCTTCTCTACTCAGATCAAGAAGCTTGCAGGGCAGTGCTTCGGCACACTTAAATCCCTTAGAAAAGTTCTACCTTTCCTCCCTAGGTCAGCTAGGGAAACGGTTACCCGTGCCCTGATACTATCACGCATTGATTATGCTAATGTCCTGTACGCAGGCCTACTGGGATATCTCCTGAACAGACTGCAGGTAGTCCAGAATGCCGCAGCTAGGACTCTTCTAAACATCTCTATAAGAACCAGCATGAGGCAACACCTGCGTGATCTCCACTGGTTACCAGTGACAGAAAGCGCTAAATTCAAATCCCTTGTCCTGGCTCACTCAGCCCTGTATGGACATGGTCCTGCCTATCTGAGAAAGCGCTTCAGGTTTTATGTTTCATCTAGACAGCTGCGCTCAGCAACGCAACTTCTTGCCCATGTGTCGCGTTTTCGCCTCAAGAGAGTGGGAGGGAGCTCTTTCGCCTTTAAGATGGCCTCTGCCTGGAATCTGCTTTCCTTGGACCTCCGCAGCACTCAGGACCCCAAGCTCTTCATAAAGTGACTGAAGACGTTTCTTTTCATCTAGTGGCCCTCTCTTCCTCTCCCCACATGGTTCACGCCGGGACACTCCTCGAGTAGCTGTGCGCGCTATAAATTGCACTAACATAACGTTTACAAAGGAAGAGAAAGGTTCAGTGTACATATATTGACCATAACCCAGTAATGGGCTTATCACAATATAGCTGAGCATCCTATAGCTGTCATGATGATCCATGCTTTCTATTTGGTGAAGAACCAACCATTTCAAGGTCGATTTGGGGATAACACCAATTGTTATGAGATATCTGTCAATTGTTGGTACAATGTCAAAGAAGCTCAACCCCATTTGTTTGTATTGCAGGAAGATTCAAAGGCTGTAAATTGACCATAGTTATAACACATGACAATATTTTAAGAGTTTATGATTGAGGGCGGGGCTAATGCCTAGGAACATGGCTGCATTCCTATACAGCCAAAGGTGTCTCCCTATCCAAGACCTACTGAACAGGAGTCAAATGTAGAAATTTGGAAAATGAGTGAGGGAGAATATCGGTGAAGCCCACTGTTCTACCTTCCCTGGAACCATCTCCAAAGAACTGTCTGCTTCTTTTGGCAGGCTAGACTCCTCTGTAGCTGGCAGACTGGAAAGCACTGGAAGATGGCTTCGGTGCTAGGCTGGGCAAGAGAAGCAAACCTTTAGCTGCTCCAATACCTGTGGATGCATGCCCCTGTTACTGATGGAAACCACATATAACTACAGACAGGGACTACAGTGTTAGTCAGATGAAGAAGGCAAAGAAGGAGAGATGTTGCTGCTGAAATACAACAATTGAAGTGGGGCACAGGGGTAGACAAGTGACCGGCCACGTTTACAAGGAGCGGTGGCCTTTTGACTTAAAGTTTGAATCAGTGGTCAGTGGTGACTACGGAATGCAGGGCTGAGGACCGTACACTGATAGAGACATTGACCAGTTTACCCACATGCCTATTACAGCACTGTCCACATAAATTGCAATTAAAGCTGCAGTGGACAAATATGGGATTATGTTCCTGGTCATGCCTTGATCTAGTTACCTCATGACATATACGCTTACATGCTAGTCTGACTCCTGCCCTGAAGATCATTTGCTTGGATACATTCTTGGGCTAGCATAGGTGGGGTATACTGGGGTGAGAGGATGTGGCACAGAGGCCGAGGCTGTCGACTCGGGAGCTGGGGGTCCGGGTTCAAGTCCCGACATCGGTGCAGCATCCTTTGATTCTGGGCAAATCACATGGACAGCCCCTGGATACCCTCATGGGTGATAATCTGAGCTATGTAAATCTACAAACTAACTTAAATTAACTGAGTTTCTGTCTTTAGGCCACCTGTTCACAGTTTTGTCAATCAACAGATAGGTTAGAGTGTCTCACTTGATTTCCCATGGTGGAGTTCTTATTAGATAGAGGATCAGTTTTCCGTTGTGTAGTTGATTATTTGAACCCGACCAACTTCCTTTCCTGAGATTATCCAACACAAATTACATTCCTATTCTCCCCCTTCACTCCCACTGCACCCCTGATATCAATCAGAGACATACACTTGCTTATCCAGAGGATCCAGAATAGACTATACTTCTGAACTCTCTTAATGCCCCCCCACCCCTACTCTACCCTTTAGTCACTGAATTGTTAAACCAATTATTCACATTTGGTCACTCTGTACACAGGGATAGGGTTGTTTCTTTGATCCACACTCATAAACATTGTGCCAGCTCCCTCTCTGGTCCACAAACATCTGTCCCACCTCAGTCCCTTCTCTCTCTAAATTTAAATGACCTTGTGCACTATATAAAGAAAAATATCATTATTCTCCTAGATGCTAAATACACAAAATTATAGCCCTAAAGCCGGAAAAACATCAACCCTGAGAGAGTGTGAGAAACTGGGAGAACATTGCTTGAATAGAGTGATTTTTGTTTACAGATCCCAATCTTCCGGAACCATAAATTCTTCTTCATCCAATCATAGAAAAATAATGTTGCCATACTGTTTTGTAAACTCCTTTTAGTGACAGTGCTGCAAATATGGTCTGATAAGATACAATAGACTTTCTCTCGAGTCTTGTCCGACACTGACATGTACACTGGACCAGAATGCCAACAACACGCTAACTACCACTTGGACCAGTAGCCGCTATTGGACACTATGGCAAACTGAGACAAGTTGGCGGGTGAGAGAGTTAGGAATGGAACTTTGGGGAGGAGATCCTGTGAATGGTACAGTCCTTTACTAGGGATTCATCGTAGAAGGCACCATGTCTCTTGACAGGATTTGGTCATGGACGTGGGGTATGAATCCTTGTGAGCACTGAATCGCTTGTAAGAGATTTTAACACAGTTTTGTGTTCAGTGTCTCAGGTCGCTCCAAATGATCATGTCGTAGATAGCACCCTGTTTCCTGCCGGGGTTTGATCCGGGATGTGGGGGGTCGTTGAGGTAGTCTTGGGGGAGTGAGCAGGGGCGGTGCGTCCATTAGGGCGCTGGGGCGTTGCCCCACAAGCCGCCCACGCCCGCAGCTCCCTCGGCGTCTCTGAACTTAAGTAAACTCTCAGTTTACTTAAGTTCAGAGACGCCGAGGGAGAACTGACAATCATGTCAGTCAGCATGACGTCGGACCGCCCACCCCCTTCAGAGTCAGAAGGGGGTGGGCGGTCCGGCGTCATGTTGACTGACATGCATTGTCAGACCAGCCAGGGACAGGCAGCAGCACAAGTGCGCATGAGTGGGGAAGGTGAGCGAATTTTTCGCCCGTGCCCAGTCATGCGCACTTGTGTTTGCACTGGCTTGCGCATGCCCATTAGGAGCCCCTCGGTCTCCTAATGGGCAGGCGGCGGGCAAAGAATAACCGTGCCCTAAGCCAATCCTGGCGCTGCAGCAGCGCCAGGATTGGTTGAGGGGTTGCCACTCTCCAGTGACGCGGTAACGTTGAAGGCGCCAACGGGAGTTGGGGAGCAGAGGCGGCGCGGACCCGATCACTCAGGTAAGTTAAGTTTGCTTTATTTTAATCTCTCCCGTGCGTATTGCCAGCGCAAGCCGCGACTGGACCGCTGTATATGCTGTATTTTAACATGTCTAAATGTGAGGCGCTCTGACCCCCTCGGAGGCCTTGTACGCGGCATATACAGTTTTCTAAATAAAGACATTTTCAGCCGGGTAAGATATGCTTTCAAGGCCATAAAACATGGACCTTCAGTGGACGTTCAGCCCAATCATCATGATTGGGCTGAACGTCCACTGAAGGTCCGTGTTTTAACCTGGGCTCTTTGAGCCTGCTCGGGTGGCTAATGCACCTGCAGGCGAGATCGGCGCTTGGCCCGCAGATCACAGGTTTCAATGCTTGCATTTTTGCTCAATGAATCGATGCGGCTGCTGCTAAGATTTGTTTGGGTAACCTGCAGGTCACAGGTTTGAATGCTGACACAATGCAGACTAGCGGGGTGGGAGAAGAACCCTCTCCCCCCCCACCACACACTTCATCAGTGACCTCAAAAGAAGCAGCTGGGGCAGGCCGGGGCATGTTTGGGAAAAAAGGGGGCAGGGAAGCACTTTACATCTGCTCTTCGTTTTCTGATTTTGTTCCCGATTCAGCGAGGTTTACAGAAATGCTTTCTATTGGGCATGCATGCTGCCCCGAATAAACACAAATAAAACTCAGTGAGTGAGTATACCTGAAAAAGTCCTGCTCCAAAGATATGTATGCAAACTATACATCTCCAGTTGGGATCCCTGCTGGACCAACTCTGCTTTTCATCATTCTACAGTCGATAAAAAGGCGTGCGCAAGGGTTAGGATAATAAAGAACTTGTAACGGGCACTAAATGGCTGTTATAAGAGTACGCACATGTGAGACTCCCTGCTCTGCACCTAGCCGGGTTTGGGGGAGGGGTGGAAGCACCGCCGTACTTTTATTTTTAGGTGTTTGTGAAGTGCTGCATGCCATATATTTCTGCCTCAAGCGCTTGAAGGACCGTGGTACAAGGAGGACGCAAAGGCGCAGAGCCCAGCCTGGTGGTCCGGGAAGCTCTGGTGCACCGGTGGTGGAGTCAGAGTTCACAGACCGATTCCTCGAAAGCCTCCTTGGGGTCGCATGTACAGACGGACAAGCCTTGAGCGTGGGCGCCCAGGGTGTCAAGAATCGACCTTCGAGGTAAGTGTGCAACCCGACGAGACGTGGAGGTAAGTGTGCAACCAGACGAGAAGTGGCAGTGGAGAGACTGCCAAGAGACAGAATGCGTTCTCCAGGCATCGGTTCGAACACTCCGCCTTTCAACATTCAGACAGTGATAAAGAGAAAAGAGAACGCAGCTTTTCTGTGCACAGATGGGTATTTGAGGTGAGACGGAATGGGGTTTAATGCGAGGCTGATGCAGAACCAGGTGGCTGCAGGAGAGTGTAGGCAGTGAATCTTATTGAAAATACTTACTGAGTGCGTTAATGGATGGGGGGCGGATGGGGAGTAATGGTGAACAGAGGACATGACAGTAAGTATACATGGGGTCAACCAATGGTTCAAGGGAGAGATGGCATTAACAGAAGGCAAACTGTTTTAAGGGAATTGGATACAAAGATGTATGGTGGCACACCAATATTGTAAACACAACCCGGTTTAAAGGAAGAGGAAGGTAGAGCAATTCATCCTTCCGAGGTCTATGCAACCAGTTGGTTTCGATTGGGTATTAATCTAGCATATTTGTTCTTTGTAAGGCGCTTTGACGAAAACGCTATTTAAACAACAGATTAATATTCACACAATGGCTAAGAGAAATACAGTGGTTTAATGGAAGGGAGAGAATATCTGGGTGGGAAGGTGGCGCTTTAAACCGCGGCTGGGATTTGTGGGACCCACAGGAAGCGCTTTACCTCATTTCCCGAAGGTTGCCAGGTGTATATGTGGGAGAGACCAGATTAGGGGGGCACTATTTGCTTACAGATCAGGTGGCTTGTTCAAAAGGTTCACGTGAAGCATTTGGACTAAGAATTCCGAAAACGATGGGTCCTGACCCCCAAGGCAAGGTTGGAATAGTGCAGCGCCTAGACAGTGCAAGTCTTTTCAGTTCCGTGTACTGATGATGGCTTGCACATGCTTAATAGCTGCATCTATTCAGCTCACTTGGTACAGTTTATACCGTACGTCTCGTTACATCTGTTTATTTGTTTGCCTACGTGCAGAACCACTTGTGCGTGTGTGTGTGTGCGCGCGCGCACGTGGGTTGTTATGTTGACCTTTCTTCAATGTTTTGCAGTAAATAAACATACCACTGAGCCCTGTTTTCTGTTAAGGGAGTCCCACTGAAGTGTAAAACCCAGAGTTTGCGTTTCTGAAGCACGCCTGTTTAGGTTTCCATGGAAGGCAGTGTTTTATCATATTTGGCTGGCTCTCGCTGACATTCTGGTACCTGGAAGTGATGTCTCTAAAGCAACGTTTCTTTCACGTGGAATGCAGCGGTGTTGATGGACAACATTTAAGAACCCAGTTTTGCTCTGACTGACGGTATTATGTAATGGTGTTGTTCTTTGAATCAGGTGGCGCTTTGTGTAAATTGAACGCTTACAGTAGGATTGCAGCGTTTATCGTACAGAATTGTTTCCCCCACGCTGTTGCATGCGCACTCAACCATGAGGTTATTTTAAAGATACCAAGAACTCATTGCAGTGAACCCCGTGATGCCTTAAAGAATTATTTACAAAGTGGTACGATTTCACAAAGGTTTGTGGAGAGATATGTTTTGTATAGTCTTGACTCCAGAGCGTTTTACAGGATGTTGTTTGACAAAACGAGGTATATTTACTCATAAAGTTTTTAAAATGTACTAGGCCTCTTGACAGCCTGTCTCCACAAGCTCAAACTGCCCGATGTGTAGTTGTGGGGCACTTCTCCAGCTCTCTGATTTGCTGCTGAGGCCACTTTTCCTCTGGTACCCATCCGGGGCTATTTTCTGCCTCAGTCTGACCCTGCCACGCTGCCGGGTTAGCTCACATCACTCCTCCCAAAGTAGCGCTGCCTATTCCGGGGCCTGAAGGAAAAACACGTTTGGAGGTTTAATTGTAATGAAAGCAGGAAGTACAGATGGGTTAGGAAGGCGGCCCACGACCGCTGCTTTCCCCGTTCAGGCCACACCCTCTGCAGTAGCGCCTTAAATGCAAGTCCAAGGTTGTGATACGGCATCCCGGAGGGCACAGAGTTGTGAGGTAACAAACCAAGGCCTGCTAGACCTCACATTAGCACCATCCGGCGATCAAGGCCTCCACGCGTACCACGGCCCCCTCTTCCATTACCCCCTTCAGCCCTCCATCATTATCCCTTCCTCTCAATAATTTATTTTTCAATTTGGCTGCAACTTTGGGAATTGGGTGCAAATGATGTTTGTGTCCAGTTTCGCTTTACACCCCTTACTCGATCTGTGCAAATTCTGCCCACTCTCGTGCCTGGGCAACCTCTCCCTCCAAGCGCTTCCTGGAAGGTGACGTGCGAGCAGACCAGTGTGCCATGGGTACCACCAGGCACAAAGCAGCTGGAAGGCTGCGTCACGGATTATTCCCCATCGCATGCTGTAAAAGCTGTAGCTATGGCAAACGGTATTTCACTGTACGCCTTTTATGCCCACATTACCGGAACACTCAGAGGGAGCCCACCAGGGGGCGCTGCCACTCCAGACCTCTCAGCATCCCTCACTTTCTGGTTACTGGCAATGAGATAGCTCAGGAGGCTGAGAGCCTGCTGACAAACCTGCTCTTCTCTACCTCTGAATCAATTCCTAAATGCCTTCTCACTCCAACCAGTCTGTCCCCTCCCTTCTTTCATTTAGGGTAATCAAGAAAACTGGGGGGTCTCTCATAGGAGAGTGGCAGCTGTAATTAAGGGGTGGTGAAAATGGTCTGAAAGAGCATTAAATTAACAATAAAAATGGGAGTAGGAGAACTCGATTTGTGCTCACTTCAATGTTTGCCCAGAATGCATAGACATTCATACTGGCAGGAAGGGCGCACAGTACAACTTTGCTTTCTAAAATTTGCTTGAAAATGCACCATTTGCCCACTCTTTTTTTCAAAAAGCACGCCGTGGTACACTCCAACTAAAATTTGACGCCCCACCACTTTCAAATATCACCAGCTGCCACTGGGAGTGAGGTACAGGTCTAAGGTCAAAGTGACAGTGTGCTGATGTAGGCAGGCTTCGGTGTTAGGTTGTAGCTAAACCTTCGGGAGAGATCTGTTGAGGAGGAGGTCTTGGAGCTGCCTTTTGAATTTTAAGTAGGAGGGGTTAGTCCTGATGTGTATTGGGATGGAGTTCCAGATTTTGGGCGCACTTCCTGCAAAGGATCGCAATGCGGTTTTTTGTTTGCGAGTTTTTGGAGGGATAAGGAGTAGAGTGTTGGTGCTCCTTAGGTTTCTTGACTGACCTGCCTTCTGGAGTTTGGAGGCCAGGTAGGCAGGTTTCCCTGTATTCAGCGCTTTGTGCATGAGGCATGCGGTTCTGAACTTGGCGCGCATTTCGACTGGGAGCCATTTTAGTTCTCTGAGTGCCGGAGAGATGTGTTCATATTTCTTTACCCCTGTGACCATTCTCGCTGCTGCGTTCAGGGTTGATCTGAGGGCGCTAGGTGTCATTTTGCTGCTCCTGTGAGGGTTGCACTTCCGTAGTCCAGTCTTGACAGCACCAGGGATTGAGTGGCTTGTTTGAGATCGTTCAGCGGGATGAAGGGTTTTATATTGTTTAGTAGTTTGAGGTTTAGGAAGGCGATCTTTGCGGTGTTCTTGATGTGTTTGCTCATGTCTAATTTAGGGTCTAGAGTGATTCCCAGCAATTTTACTGAATCGGCTAGGGTGGGGTTATAGTTGACAGCATCAATGGCTTTAAGCCATTCTGTGAATTGGGGGTTCTTCTCCTTGTTGGAGATGAGGAGGATTTCCGTCTTGTCTTGGTTTAGTTTCAGGTGATTGCGTGATAACCAGTGTTGGACTTCTCTAAGAGTGTCGTTCAGTCTCTGAATGTCTTCAATGGAGGAGGTTTCCAGATAGATCTGGGTATCGTCAGCATAGAGGTGGAAGGAAATGTTGTTTTTTTTTAGTATGGTGGTAAGGGGTTCCATATAGATGTTGAAGAGTTGAGGTGATAGTACTGATCCTTGGGGGACAACTCTGCCAACGGGGAGTAGGTCTGACGAGAAGTTTCTTATTTTTATTTTTTGGGTGCGGTTCTGTAGGAAGGAGGTGAACCACTGTAAGACCACCTCATCCCCTCCAACCCTTTCTTGAAGTGCCTTAATGAGAAGTTTGTGGTTGACTGTGTCGAAGGCTGCCGATAGGTCCAGGAGTACGAGTAGGCATCATTGGCCTGTATCGAGAGATTTGTGCATGTCGTCAATACCATTTAAGATCGCTGTCTCTGTGCTGCAGCCTTTCTGAAACCCGATTGGTGGGGGTCAAGAAGGTTGGTGTTGTCCATGTGTTGAGTGAGTTGGAGAAGAACACATCTTTCCAGGATTTTGCTAGGAGAGGGAGGTTGGAGACGGGTCTGAAGTTGTTCAGATCGTTTGAGTCGGAACCTGGTTTTTTGAGTAGAGGTGTGACTTGGCCGATTTTGAGGCAGTCAGGCATTTCTCCAGTGCTTAGGGAGCTATTTATAATCTTGGTCCAGAGCGGGGCTAGGGCGAGTTTTAGCTTTTTAGCCAGTTCGGTAGGTATGGGATCCAGTGCGTGTGCTGAGGGTTTAGAGCTGGAAATCATTTTGATGACCTCTGCTTCCGAGATGGGATTGAAGGATTTCCATAGGTTTAGGGGGTGCTTGGGTGTGGGATCTTCTGGCCCCGTGGGCGGTTTACTGTCGGGGGGACTGCACTGCGCGGCCAGGGAGAGTTCTATCTTGGTGATTTTGTCATCAAAGAAATCGGCAAAGTTATCGCACAAGATTTTGGAGGCCACCGCTGGAGACGATGGGGGCTTGGAAGTTTGTTGCCTAATGAGATTGAATAGTTCTTTGGGCCTGTTCTTTGCATTACCGAGGGCTTTGCAGAAGAAGGAAGTTTTTGCGTTATGTTATGTGTTTTTTATATTTTGCGCGTGCTGATTTGAGTCTGACTCGTAGGGCTGTGGACGTGTTGTTTCTCCAGAGTCTTTCCGCCGCTCTAAGTTCTCTTCTTTCTGCGTTTATGGCTGTGTTGTACCACGATCTGGATGGTATGGTCCTTACTCTTTTTAGTTTCAGGGGGGCTATTTGGTCCATAATGGAAGTCATAGCGGTGTTGTAGTGAGAAGTGAGTTCTGTTGTTGAGAGCTCATCAGTGTGGATTGGGAGGAGGGAGTTTACCCTTTCCTCCAGGTCAGAGAGGGGAATCTGACTTAGGTTTCTTGCCCAGCGGGGAGGGTTTTTTGTATGGGGCTGGCGTTGGATCGTTTGGTTGATGTGGAATAGAATGACATGGTGATCCGACCAGTCAACAGGCAAGATATGGTCGATGGAGACTGTGTCAGCTTGAGCGATAATGGCATTCAGGGTTGAGCCTTTGTTGTGAGTTTTCTCTGTGCAATGCTGGGAGAGGTTGTTGTTGCTTAGGAGATCATTTAGGGTTTTGATTAGCGAGTTGCTCTCCTCATTCCAGTGTAGATTGAGGTCTCCTAGAATTATGTTGTTGGAGTCGCGGAGTGAGCATTGAGTTATCAGGTCAGAAAAGTGTTCTCGGAATGAGGCGGTGTTTCCTGGTGGGCGGTAGAGGAGATGGCAGAGTAAGGATTTGTTGTCCCTTGACTTAATGGTGACAGTAAGGCATTCAAAAGAGTTATAATTGAGGGTGTCCATTTCCGTCACGGAGATGTGGTTCTTGTGAATGATTGCGACACCTCCTCCACGTTGGATTTTTCTGTCTTTGTGGATGATTGTGAAGCCCGGGGGCACCAGCATGTCCATAGTTGGGGGAGATAACTCATTTAGCCATGTTTCGGTAATGAACGTTATATCTATGTCGTGGGTGAGGATGGTCTCTGCCAATTCTGTTGCATGTTTGGTGGCCGATCTACAGTTAATGAGCATGCAGTTCGTGTTGGCTGCCTCATTTTCATTGTTTATTGTTGAGGGGGCCCTGGGGAGGTTAGCGAGGGAGGCAGGGGGTCTTGGGGGTCTGGGGTGGGGCTGGTCTCTTCCAATTCCCGTGATGACCTGGATCTTGGAGCAAGGGGCAATAGTGGTGGAAGTGTGGTACGAGGTGGCAAGATCCCTCGCTTCACTTCTGGACATAGCGGCTCTTGTTCTCTTTGGTCTCTGTGTCTGGTTCGGGAGAGGGGTTGTGGTCCAACTGCATCGTTGGGTCTTGCGAGGCCTTGTGTGATTGGTGTTGGTGGATGAGGGTGGCAGAAGTGGGTGTTGATTGGGCTTACGGGGAGTGGAGAGGTTCCGTATAATTTCGGTGAGGCCCCGTAATACCGTTTCTAGCTGGCTTTCCAGCAGGGCGAGGTGCTGAGTTGTCTCTGCGGGGGAGGGGGAGGGAGAGGCTGGGGAGGATCTTGCAGCTCTTATTCTTTTGGGACCCAGTGGCTGATTCCAGATGGGGGCGTTGGTCGGGTTAGATCTTTGAGTCATTGGAGGTCTTGCGAGATTTGTATCGGTAGCTGTGGGTGACGGGTATGGGTGCTGGCTGGGCTCTAGGGGTTGGTTTTTGGTGTTTGAGTTGTCCCTATGGGTAGTCTTGGAGACGGGGTGTGGAGGGTCTGGGTGCGATTCGTGCGGCCATCTCTTGTGTGTCGGAGGAGGGAGAGAATTAGGAGTCGTTGGTTGCAAGCAAGGTTCGGAGGTTGTTTGTTCGGAGTGGTGGATTAATGAAGGAGGGGGTGGGTGTTGTTCAGAGGGGGGTTTGAGAGCTTTGTCTGTGGATAGGTTCCACTTGTTTGTGGAGGGGGGGTGGATTGAGTGCTATCTGGGAGGGGTATACGGAGGTGGGGCCGGTGTTCATAGGGTGGGGTTTGGCTTTCGCAGCCGGGGTCTTGTGGTTGCTTTGTGCGATCTCCTGGGGGGCGGTCTGTCAAGGGATAAGGAGTTAGACGGGCGGGGGCTTTGTAAATGTGAAGGGGCGTTGCGGAGCGATGGGAAGAGGGAGTCGAATGCTTCTAGGTTGTCATTGTTAGCTTGGATCATGACTGTGCCGTTGGTGTAGATGGTCACAGAGGTGTTACCGCAACGTATAGGGCGGTTAGGGAGTGTGCCCGTAAATTTGCAGCTGTGGGAAGTGACCCCTGTCCCACAGCGTGGTCTGTTTGGCATCATTTAAGTGGAGAGACTACATGGTCCACCACACTCAGGGCCCAGGAGGCGGTCCCTGTAATTGGCAACAGTTGGGATTTTCACTGCGGCGCTATATAGTGCGACTCCCTGTCCCACAGTGTGGTCTGTTTAAGATCAATGAAAGGGAGAGACTACAAGGTCCAGTACACTCAGGGTCCATGAGGCGGTTCCCTGTGCTATATAGCACGACTCCCTGTCCCGCAGCGTGGGCTGTTTGGCATCATTGAAGGGAAGAGACTAAAAAGTCCAGCACACTCAGGGCCCAGAAGGCTGTCCTTGTAATTGGTAACAGCTGGGCTTTTCACTGTGGCGGTATATAATGCAACTCCCTGTTCTGCAGCACGGGCTGTTTGGCATAATTGAAGGGGAGAGACTACAAGGTCCAGTACACTCAGGGCCCCAGGAGGAGGTCCCTATAATTGGCAACAGGTGGGCTTTTCACTGCGGCGCTATATAGCACGACTCCCTGTCCTGCAGAACAGGCTGCTTGGCATAATTGAAGGGGAGAGACTACAAGGTCCAGCACACTCAGGGGCCAAGGAGGTGTTCCCTGTAATTGGCAACAGTTGGGCTTTTTACTGTGGTGCTATATAGTGCGACTTCCTGTCCCACCACACAGGAGGAGCTAAGGCCATACCTGGGCGAAGCCCAGGCCAAGGCCAGACCCGTCCTGTGCCTGTCAGCAACAGGAAGAGGCAGGTCAACGCCACCTTCCTTAGCCCCATCTTTAACCACCTTCATGCCTTGTAAGAGTGTCTAACCCAGCGGACCCGCATGTTTTAACAACTTTAACTGTGCCCCCTGGGCAGCACAAGGGTTTTATACCTCCTGGAGCACACGTGGATTGTATTGTATTTGCCTTGCTGATTAAGAGTGAAGTGCCCTACTAATAGGCTACTGGAGTGGCGGTTACTGTCTTATTTGTTTCTCACTTGAACTCAGAAGTAGGCTCGCAGACCTCGGTAATTGAACTTAATGCTGAACCGTTCATTTGTTGCCAATTGGTGCCCCTAAGTCATTATTGTGTCTTGTAGTTGGCTCAAACCTTTTTATGATATTTTTGTAAACATTTCTTATGAAACATTATTCTTAAGTTTGAGATAACCAGTCAATGTTTTAGTGAAAATTGATAAATATGGTGAAACGGAAGGCCTCTTACAAAATACCCTGAGCTGGAGAAGCTAGGAAACTCCCCAGGCACTCAGCAGAGAACTGCACTCTGGATGAAATTAATGAGTTGATTGAAGAAGTGGAGGGTCTACTTGCCCCAAAAGAAAAGGGAAACCAAATAGGGAAGGAGGGAAAGGGGGGGAAGGGGGGAAAGGGGAGCTCATAGAAGGGCATTCGATCATACTTTAGTAATACAGAGGATGACAGTGCCCTGGGAGTCACCAGCAAGGGCAAATTTACTAGCCACCCCCCCACCCCCTTGTGAGTCATTCAGAAGCTCTATCATAGGCCCATATGGTAGAGCAACCAACTATACCCACCATCTCAATATCCAACATTGAGTCCTCCAATCGGTTTACAGTTTTGGGCTCCCTAGTAAATACCCCATGGATTGAAAATAAAGGGATTAAACCACTGGAAGTTATCTTTAATGGGGGAGGAGATGACACAACAGCACAATTAAATGCTCTAATGGGAGAGATTGCATCCTTGCCTGAATCCATGGGTAGATTGGCAAAGGTTTTAACTCAGAAATTGGATACCCTCTCGGCCCTGGCAGCAAATATTAACAACACATTACTGGATGGCAAGAATAAATATCCTTCAAATAATGTTGCACAACACCTTGATCAAACCATAAGACCCTGTGAGGTCAAGCAGACAACCTAGGCACCCACACTCATCTTAGATCTAAATTTGGCGTTTTCTACTATAGGCACACGCACAAGCGGTCAATTGTATGATCCAAGCCACCACCTTAACCCACGGCAGAGGCTTACTCCAGATCTTCCACCTAGACAAAGGTAGCGCTAGTCGCATAGCAACCCTAAGAAGAATAGTAGTACTGACCAAACTGAGTCTTTTAACAAGCCCAATGACATCTATATGGTTAACCTCCCCAAAAGCACACATAGCGGCAGGGAATCACATGACTCATTCGTCAACAAATCCATCCATTGGCTGAGACATACCAGAGGCTGTAGATCCATCATAAGGGAAGACATCTTTCATGCCACACGATTTAGTAGCATAAATCTAACATATGACTGTTAAGGCTTGAAATTAAAGAATAGGGATTTGGTAGATGGGCTAATCTCCCTTGAATTGAGGTTTAGGCCTGACATAAAGTCGCAAATCAGGCTTAAGCTAAATGTCCCAAATCTTACAGACGAAACAGCACTCAAGGCTTGTAAATCTTCAGTCTTTCCCCAAATCACCCAAATCCTATTGAGTACTCAGATTTATGCGAGAATGATTGATTTCAGGAGATTCTGAGGAGCATTGTAATTCCAACAATATTCACCAGGAATAAATCAGCCAACCCATCTGGAACAGTTATTTTTAAATGCTCTCATGGAACGTGGCTGCTATTAGAACTAAGCTTGAGGATCTGGAGTGGGGGGCTTTCATCGATCACTATCACATTATCTTACTACAGGAAACTTGGGCGACTAATCCAGTATTCAGATCTGGTTACTTTACATTTAGTTTTAATGCTGTGCCATCTTCTGCAGCAAGAGCAGCGGGAGGTTTACTGATTTGGCTGATATTGGACTTGTTTCCTGTAGTGAAATTGATTTCCTCAATTAGTAAGGATCTGCTGGTTTTGGAAGTTAAAATAGACACTCCATCAGGGGTTAGATACATTGGAATAGTATATATGTACATTAGATCTGTCCCCCAAACATACAATCCGCCATAGTGGATCATCTACTAGATATGTTGGGTCATTTGAATTTGAATGCCCAAAAAATAACTTACTTAACTTGTAACTGCAATACATGTCTTCTCCATGTCAAGATGAATACAGGACAGGTGACCGAAATACTTGAACCTATAATAAGATGTAGGGCCCCTGTGAGTGATACAAGAAGAAAATCATCTAGTGTTGCAATGCAGCTAGAGGAGATGACAGCATTGCACATATTAAAAATAGTGAATGGTAACACAAGGTCAGAGTCCCCCCAGTGCCCAACATTTAAAAGAGGTTTAATAGCTAGTTACATAGATTACATATTTCTGGACCAAGTACTGTGGCTGTTCTTAATTGATATGGAAATAATCCCAAGAGCAGATCACGACCACCAAGCCTTGAGTGCTAAATTTCATACTAGCACATTTGTGAACATAAACTTGGCACCTTTTATACTTAAACCCTCGATTGAGACAACAAATAACTGGAAACATTTTAAATGGTCAGTAGTTATGTTATGTTAAACATGCTTGTAAAGAGCTCGAATGCTAAAAAACGTGTCATCTAATGTTGTGGTACAGACTCAAATACATGAAATATTTGTGGAGAAATTGTCCCTGGTTGAATCATCTCTAGCGACCAACATTAAATGTGTTACTCTGCATTGACAGCTAATGGACTGAGTGAGGAACTTTTTTGTGAAAATAGGGCGGAGGGACAGTGGCCACAAGAGCCCATCTACCTGGTTCTATAAGGAATGCCGCTATGAAAAAAAACAGCCTACTGGCAGCTATAAAGAAGGGCTGCCGTACAGAAATAGGCATAGCTAGGAAACGATACAGGACCATTCTGACCAATACTAAAAGGAACTGGGAATTTGAACAATGGCCAGACCTAACAGACGCCCTTTAAAATATGGATTTAAAGGTTCCTGTGCAATTGATAACCACCTCGAAGCAGTAGCAACCAGATAAGTGGGTAACACACTTCAAAGATCTTTATAGCGAGTGGGAAAAGGACAAGGATAAGTCTCAGGCTAGGCCTCAAGAGAAGGGCCCGTAGTAGAGCACGCTTTTACAGCCTGTATTGACAAGCTGGAAGCAAATGAAGGAAGGGCCACAAGCTTCACGTTAGTAGACATGGACCTTCCTCTAAAACAGATGAAGAAAGAGAAGGCCCCAGGGATGGACAGCATCCCTGGTGACCTGTATTTATCGCAGCCTGAAGTTTGGATCTCTTATCTAAATGCCTTCAGTAATGCTATAAAGCGGAGTGAAGCTATTCCCCCATAGTGGAGTGGAGTGGAGCTGTTATCATCCCAATATACAAAAAGGGGAACAGGGTTGTGCTAGGTAATAATAGACCTATGAGTCTATTAGATAATAGCCCAAAAATCTTTTCAAGGCAGGTTCTTGCTTGGCTTCAAACTTGGTTATCCAGAAGATACGCAGGCGTGCTTTAGAGGTGAAGTTAGTACCACTGACCAGGTCTTTCACTTCAAGGTACTATGCTGGAAGTATGTTACCTTGAAGCTGGACAATCTTTATGTCGCTTCTATAGACCTGAGGGCAGCATTTGACCTGGTCCAGAGGGACAATCTATGGAAGGTTCTAGAAGAGTATGGAGTCCCTAAAGACATTCTATGGATACTCAGAGTTGTTCATTCTAAAACCTATGCTAAGGTAGGTGGAGCACAGGAGGGGACTTCACGGATAAGATCCCCATCAACCGGATAGTTAGGAAGGATTGCATGCTTGCACCTACAGTTTATTAGTCTCTATATTAATGGAGCAGTAAAGTGGTTAAATCGGTGCAAGCATTATGCACCCAAATCTGCAGGAACCTCTATTCCACTCCTCATGTTTGCTGACAATACTGTCCTTATTTCTAGAACCCCGGCAGGCCTACAGGCAGAATTGGACTCCTTTGTATCTGTTTGTTCAACAGGGGCCTAGAACTTCATCCATCACATTTCAAGAGTATGGTTATCAACCCCCAACTATCCTTTAAGGAAGGGATGACAATGGAGGGTACTCCGATTGAACAGTTCAAAAAGTTTGATTACTTAGGAGTAAGACTAGCAGACAATCTGTCCTGGGGGCTGCAACTGGGGAAGAGTGATTATTCTCCAACAGAGAGCTTCGGCAATCATGAGGAAGTAAAGGGGATTCTGTGTCACCTGCCCTATGTGTATATAGATATACAGCAATAGCCACTGCCACCTATGGGGCCGAAATTTGGGCTATGTTGATTCATCTCTCCTAACGCAGGGAGGAAATAAATTTATCAGGGCTTTGTTCAATTTACCTCTGAGTACTCCTTTATTACCCCTCAGGTTTGACTTAGCTCTAAACTGCATTAATCTGGCAATCAGTGTAAAGCCATTGTTATACTGGGTAGGGATTTGGTCAACCATGGAGCTGACTCCCTATAGGTATTCTTTGTCAGATTTGATTGCATGTGATTAACAAGTTCTCTCCCGGTGGTTGAAACAAGTCAGCAAGATGTGTGAAGCACTGAAAATGAGTGAGCTTTGGGCATTTCTGGCAAGAATTGCCAAAAGTGATACTGAGAACCTGAAAAGAACCTACTGGGAAGATATTCTGGTACAGACATGAAAGGACCAGACCCATGGAAGGTTAACAGGGAAGTTCCTGAGCCACAAGTGCTTCCACAAGTTTGAATCATAAATGGATAGAATTTTCCCCTTCCAAGCAAAACGATTATGTACAATTTAGAAGAGGTGCTTTACCATTAAGAACATTTACATCTAAGTGGGACAAAACAGGACGATCTGTACAACACTGCCCACAGTGTCCCCAACTTAAAGAATCCGAAGAACATTTTCTTTTCTTTTGTCCCAGTTATTCAATGCCCCGCAAGAAATGGATTATTGCAGTGTGTAAGCTTGCGGGTGTGAGGCATTACTGGGAGGCACTGCAAATACTGAAAAGTGACCTGAAGGAACAAATAGTATTTGCTGTTTCTTGCTTCCTATTGAGGGTCTGGAAAATTAGATCAAGAGCGATGCCCCCCAATGAATTTAAACTAGTCTTGCCATTGGGAGGCATAATTTTACCAGCTACCTTGTTTTCTATCATGATCCTTAGAACGCCCATATAGTAAATTGTGCAGTAATTATACGCATCCATGTACAACAAGAATAGAGTGCCAATGATTGTGAATACATCCTAGTTGAGATGAGATCAAGTTAGATATAATTACTTTTCTATCCAATTTTAATAACGCTTTTAAATGATCTTATGCTTATCATTTATTATATAAGGAAAATATGGAGATTAATTAACATTGTATTATATGAATCTGGTTTTATCTAATTAATCTGATGTGTATCGACTATTGACGATATTTTTATGCATTTTATGTGTTTTAATGTATTCAATGTAATGCTTGGATGGCTTTTATTCGAAATAAACTTACTACTGCTAAGTAACACCACTGCTTTTCCTTTTTTTTTCAGCCAACCTATGATACAACCATAACACTAGGCCAATTAGGACATCGCAGGCTTGCGGCTGAGGCTCAGTGTGGAACAGTGCATCTGTGAGGTTGCTCTACAGACCATAATAAAATACGGAGGCCCTTTTCTCCTCAGTCCAATTTAACTCTCTCACTAATCGATTTAATGTATGTCAAACATGACAAAATATCTCAATTTCCCTGCCTCGAGTCCATTAACTCATTTCCTACTGGTTAGATGATGGTTTGCCGATCAAAAATCATACTTAATTCTTCCAGGAAGGCTTGCCAATCATACAATATCAAATCATTAAATTGAATGAAAGGATTCGCCTATGAGGCAGCATCCCCAGTAAGATATGATGTCATTAAGGCTACCTGTGTCTATACATCAGAAAAAGACATGGGTTGACTAAGGAAATGTAGTTGTATATGCAGCAAGAACTGCAAAAATGTCTTAACATCTCTGTATTGTTCTAAGGTGCTTAGGGGAACGGGACGAAGACCTACCACCACTGGGTTAGCTGAACCCCCTATGGAAGAAGCCGCAGATTCCATAATTCCCAGTGTAGAGAATGATGGGCCAAAGTGAGTGGCAGGAGAAACAGGATTAAGAAACCCCCCGGCCCCAGTTGTGCCTAAGCAGTGGGAAGGCAAAGAGTGAGACTTGCCTGAAAACGCTCAAAGCAATTCTTCAGGGCAGTGGTCTTGGGCCAAGAGGCCAACAGATCTTCCTGGACCACTTCCAAGGTGTTTCTAATAGACATTATAGATGCTAGATGTGCTTCCATTCTGCTCAGGGTCAAATTAAATTGTGGGCTAATCAGTTTGTGAGACTCTGGTATTTACACAGGAGTAGAATGCCACCATACACCACCTACCATTTGGACCAGCGCCACTATTGGATAATACGGCGAACTGAGACAAATTGGCTGGGTAGGTTGTAAGGAAGGGGACACCAGGGACTACAGCCTGTGGATGGTACAGTCCATACATAGCAAACACAAGGAGACGATGAATAGAGTGCTGAAACTTTTCAGACACTCACCCCCAGTCACAGATCTTGGTTGAATAAATCATTGTTCTTTAGGTCACTGTGCCACCCCTGTTCAGACACAGCTATATGCAAATCAGTCTTGACCGTGTGCCTCATGGGAACAGTCCAGCCCGAACTGCCAAGCCATGTCTTCCCTGGACCGGAAACAAGCATCCTGGAACCGGTTTCGGGCTAACAGCCCTAATCAGCCAGGCTAGCTTGAATCCAGTGGCAAAGTGAGCAAGGGACCCACGTCTGGGCATAGCCTGCCAACTTAGGGCGAACAAAGCAAACACAAGGAGACGATGGACGGAGTGCTGAAACTTTTCAGACACTCACCCCCAGTCACAGATCTGGGTTGAATCCATCATCGATCTTTAGCTCACTTCGCCACCCCAGTTCAGACACAGCTATATGCAAATCAGTTTTGACCCTGTGCCTCATGGGAACAGTCCAGCCCGAACTGCCAAGCCATGTCTTCCCTGGACCGGAAACAAGCATCCTGGGACCGGTGTCGGGCTAACAGCCCTCATCAGCCAGGCTAGCTTGAATCCAGTGGCAAAGTGAGCAAGGGACCCACGTCTGGGCATACCCTGCCAACTTAGGGCGAACAAAGCATACACAAGGAGACGATGGACGGAGTGCTGAAACTTTTCAGACTCTCACCCCCAGTCACAGATCTGGGTTGAATCCATCATCGTTCTTTAGCTCACTTCGCCACCCCAGTTCAGACACAGCTATATGCAAATCAGTCTTGACCCAGTGCCTCATGGGAACAGTCCAGCCCGAACTGCCAAGCCATGTCTTCCCTGGACCGGAAACAAGCATCCTGGGACCAGTTTCGGGCTAATAGCCCTCATCAGCCAGGCTAGCTTGAAACCAGTGGCAAAGTGAGCAAGGGACCCACGTCTGGGCATTCCCTGCCAACTTAGGGCGAACAAAGCAAACACAAGGAGACGATGGACGGAGTGCTGAAACTTTTCATACACTCACCCCCAGTCACAGATCTGGGTTGAGTCCATCATCGTTCTTTAGCTCACTTTGCCACCCCAGTTCAGACACAGCTATATGCAAATCAGTCTTGACCCTGTGCCTCATGGGAACAGTCCAGCCCAAACTGCCAAGCCATGTCTTCCCTGGACCGGAAACAAGCATCCTGGGACCGGTTTCGGGCTGACAGCCCTCATCAGCCAGGCTAGCTTGAATACAATGGCAAAGTGAGCAAGGGACCCACGTCTGGGCATAACCTGCCAACTTAGGGCGAACAAACAAACACAAGGAGACGATGGACGGAGTGCTGAAACTTTTCAGACAATCACCCCCAGTCACAGATCTGGGTTGAATCCATCATCGTTCTTTAGCTGACTTCGCCACCCCAGTTCAGACACAGCTATATGCAAATCAGTCTTGACCCTGTGCCTCATGGGAACAGTCCAGCCCAAACTGCCAAGCCATGTCTTCCCTGGACCGGAAACAAGCATCCTGGGACCGGTTTCGGGATAACATCCCTCATCAGCCAGGCTAGCTTGAATCCAGTGGCAAAGTGAGCAAGGGACCCACGTCTGGGCATACCCTGCCAACTTAGGGCGAACAAACAAACACAAGGAGACGATGGACGGAGTGCTGAAACTTTTCAGACAATCACCCCCAGTCACAGATCTGGGTTGAATCCATCATCGTTCTTTAGCTGACTTCGCCACCCCAGTTCAGACACAGCTATATGCAAATCAGTCTTGACCCTGTGCCTCATGGGAACAGTCCAGCCCAAACTGCCAAGCCATGTCTTCCCTGGACCGGAAACAAGCATCCTGGGACCGGTTTCGGGATAACATCCCTCATCAGCCAGGCTAGCTTGAATCCAGTGGCAAAGTGAGCAAGGGACCCACGTCTGGGCATACCCTGCCAACTTAGGGCGAACAAAGCAAACACAGGGAGACGATGGATGGCGTGCATTTGAAACTTTTCATACACTCATCCCCAGTCCTAGATCTGGGTTGAATCCATCATCGTTCTTTAGCTCACTTCGCCACCCCAGTTCAGATACATACTCTTGAAAGATTGTTCTAAAACTAACTCACATACAATGAACATACTTTCACCTATGTAGTATGGTTTGCACTGAAGAATGGCAGAAAATGGAGTTTGTCTCAATTCACCCAGTGAGTTAGCATTTTGTTTGGTAGATGAGTGTTAATCAATTGGAGAGTGAACTCCATTACCTAAAGGGAAAATGTTAGAGCAAACAACGAGACTGGCCAATAGCACAATCAGGCACTGCCAAAGGTCTGCTCTGACAGGTCAATGTGTTGGCTGGTTGTGTGGCTTTGTTTTGGGCCTGTTTTATGGTCTGCTGGGCTGGTTTCCACTATTGATTTCCCTGATATTAAAACAAATATTGTCTGCAGGAAGTTCAAATCCATGCAGTCTTCCATACCTTGTAAAACACTTATACAGCGTGTCTTTACAAGTTCAAAACTGCCCAAATTTGCACACATGGACCACTTTTTTAGCTATCCAATCCACGTGTTCCACTTTTCCCTGAAGAGTTGTCACATTAGAATTATTAAGAAATTCAATGCTCACTATAGCTTCAACAGCCACTTTAATAGCAGTGCAGAAAACATGTTGCTTATAAAGAAATCATTTGTTTTCATAGTCTCGTTTGAAAATGTACAGCCCAGTTGAAATACCTTTTCCTCAGACATGAAAAACTGCCCGGACATTGTGCTGCCGATGTTAAAACTTCTCCAATTTACAGATCTCAGCTCTTATTCCATTAAATAATATGGCTTACACCACAGAAAAGCATGAGATAACCTGAATTCTTGAGCACCCATAAGCAATGTTCATCTGAAGTGTGAACATTTTTATATATCTTATTTAACCCTTTTAAAATATACCCTTCCTCTGAGACAACCATAAAGTGTACAGAAAATCCCTCTTAAAATTTAAATTCATTTCCCCTTTTGTTTGTTTATAATTATCAGATATGCGTTATAGAAATGTTCCCACTTTGTTTATTGCCGCAGGTAACTCATGCTAGCCCCGGCCCAGTCTGTGGAAATGCTAAGCGTCCAGCCTCTCTTTATTTCTTGTCTCCTCCACAGCCTCTTTCTCTCAACAACTGTCTGCAACGCCATCTCTCACCCAACTCCACCTGAGTGATTTCAAATTATCCTCTGAGTGTGGGACACTTTTATCCCCCCTTTGCTCTCAGGGACATCTTAAGGATTTTGGGGGCCCTGGGCCAAACGTATTTTGGGGGCCCCTGTCCTGGACAGCTTTGAATTTATGTTTCAATTTCAGCTCTTTTATGCCCTCTTTGGCCAGGTCACTGGCAGTGCACAGGCACTCTCTCATGTGTGTTTTCAATATTGTAACACAGCAGCCGCTTACTAATATTACTGCAAATTATCTCTGTAACACTCTCTTATTTCTCATATGTGAGGTCCTGCTTAGATCTAAAAAAAACTTTTTTTATGGATGTTGCATGAAACATAAACACACTTTCTCTGCAAAATGTCTGTAATAGACTCTAACGCATCATCCACATTAAAAATAAATTAAGGTAAACCGGTATTTAAAACAGTCTATTTAGGGATTATTAAAGGTCATCAGGGCAAGACTCTACATAACTGATCTGGCTCTATCAGGGGGCCCCATGAAAGGCTGGGGCCCTGGGCCAGAGCCCACTTTGCCCATGCCTTAAAACGTCTCTGTTTGCTCTAGTGAAATAGGGACTTCGTTAATCAGAAGCGTCAACCTTTATTTTCAAATCCATCTACACAACAGCCCTGTATTCATTAGAAGTACTTTCTTGCAACATTTAACAAACTGCAGCCAGGCATCTCCTATGCCCTTTGTCCTACAGGACAAAAAGTTAGCCTGACTTGGAAATTTCTCATGCTAGCACCTCAAGGCCTTCTGCTCTATGCACTAGCTGTTGATTATTGTGCTTAATGTTCACCTAGGCATGAGGCCTAATGACTCTTGCTCACTTATTTATTACTTGCTCTTCAACTAAACGTTTGCAATAAATATTTATTGATTTGGCCCTCTCAAAACAGATTCACAAATGGCTGGCAGACCCATCCCTCCTCTCCACTTTCTCCAGCAGCACTGCTGGGAATATAAACCAGCCCTGATCCAGCAGCGCCATAGAAATGATGGTTAACTGCAGGCAAGTAAGATTATGAGGTGGACTGTCAATGCTTTGTTAGACAATACAAACATTGTTAGAAGGCCTTCTATGATTGTCATGCTCTTCTCAAAAAGACTGCTATGCTTTACATAGCAGTCACACTCCATTAGTATCTGAAGAAGAACACAGCGCTAACATTTCATAGAAAGGCTGCCATACCTTGTTCCAAAATCAATTATTTGCACATAGCATTACCTACCATATCACAGTGTTTATTGTTTCTATGTGCGGTAAATAAATGATGCTACCTGTTTAAAGGTACTCATTTCTTCAAGCTCAACAAGATGAAAGTCAAAGTTGGCATTGCCAGGATCTGAACTTTTGTCTTGCACTGACACCTGATGTTCCAATATCTTTCATGTACACCACCAGGACAGCTGAAGAGGGCTGCAATAAGCTCATCGATTGTATTACCGCTTTCCAACAAGGTTAGGAAAATGTTCGTGAATAGTAATAAAACTGTTCAAAAAGGCTGCTGTACTCTTTGGAATAGTGTCATAACTTCCAAGGGAGGTGGCTGTCTATGTAGTGGGACCACGTAGTCACTCCTTATTAGGAGGCAGATACGGTGGGCCTCATTCACAAACTGAATTTTGTAGCTTGTGATGAAGTACTACTTACATACTACAAAATGCTATTCACTAAGCTAAGTGCAGAGACCTCTGCCACTCCTTTCTTTTCTGGGCGGTGGTCTCTGCCATTTGTACAAAGCTCGCTGCACACATAGATATACATTTTAATAGTAAATGTGGGAGGGACCAGGGGAGTGTCTGGAAAATGGAGAACACTTACTCTGAAATGGGTAAAGTTTAGGAGGGGTAAGGAAGGATTTAGGGAAGGAAATGGTAAGAAAAACTTCCAACCCACAAAAGATTATGCCCATTACTATTTACAAACTATACCAAATGTTTGTTTAAAACTCTTTTTATTAACAGAGCTCAAGAGACCACACAGCACAAAACAGTTCCATTAGTACATCATGGAAACTATACCAAATGTGAGAAAACAGTAGTAAATGTACTCCAGCCTAGGCTTGGAGTAGGTTAGCACCACATGTGGCCACTCACAGGCACTGCAATACTTTTTCATAGAAAAACAATGAAAGTAGCGGCTTAATACAACAACCTATAAGAAAACATTTAAAAACAAAAACATAATTCCATCTATTTAATTAAATATATCTATACACGACTTAGTGCAAAAAATACGATTACAAATGTTATTAATTCAGTATTTTAAAAATGTAATATTTGACGTATTTAAAAAATAAACTTTTAAACTTGTAATTACAATTATAATAACTTATACAAAAATATATAGTTTTGAATTAAATTGACTAAATATCACTTATACTGAGTGTTTTTTTACTTGGAATATAAATTCGATTAATTATTTAATATATTTTTACTTAGAGAAGTTAATGTGCTTTAACATTTTATTTAATAGTTCTGGTTTAATAATAGTTAATATTGATTACTTCAAGTAATTTAGATTATTATTTGACATTTTATCTTTTTGAAGATGTAGTACATTTTAAATTATTCTCTATATTTTACCATAGGGAGAACTCTGGCCTGGTGGTGAAGATCCCCACCTATTTATAGAAAATTACTAGTAGTAATAGTAGTAACATTACACACATAAATTCTGTCTTAGATGTCTCCACTCCAAGGCATGTCAGTCTGCACTTGGAAATGGAAATAGCAAAAAAGTGTAGACTTAAATCTAGATGCAGGAGTAGATTTACATGAGTGAGTTGATCTATGCGTGTAAATTTACTTTTGTGATACAAGCCCTATGTGACTAATAAGGAATGCCATCTCTCCTCTCCTCGTTGAACAAACATAACATTCAGAACATAAGAGCTCACTCCTTCAATTCTGCTGCAGGGCTAATATTCAATAATACCTATCTTTCTACTAAGGGTGGGTTTCCTAGCCTATCCTCTCTGTCTGCCATCCTGTTTTCTTTCCGTTCCCATCCCAGTACAACACCCTCCCAATGGCACAACAAGCAGGCAGCACCCCCGCTCCCCCAGTTGGTAAAACAGGAGGGCAGAGGTGGGGCTCGAACCACCTTCAGCAAGACAGAGGCGGGTGCACTCATTTTCTGGGTGCAGTGCCACCTCCCCCACATGCTGGCCACAGCCCCTATAAGGGTTACGCCCTGCGGGAGCATCGGATGCTTTAGGGGCGAATGCAGCGGTGTGTGCACTGTAGTACCAACATCCAGGGCACCCAGTATCAGCTAAACCACCACTGGGTGGACAACCTAGACAGGGAACAGGACCTGTTCAACCTGCTAGGTGTCGAGGTTGCAAGGCTTGGTGAGTAATATTTTTGCTTTCTAAAAATTCTAATATTATTTATTTTCAAGCATCATCACAGGTAAGTTAAGTTTCCCTAATGATTATACACACACACATATGTGTATATATATATATATTTATTTATTTTTCCACTTAAAAAACGAATTTTATGAGGACATTATAGTTAGGAAATAGAATTTGAAAAACCTTAGAAATTCACTGACAAAACCAAAGGTTACAGGGATGTTATAGTTAGGAAATAGAATTAAAAAAAACTTAGAAATTCACTGAAAAAAGTAAAGGTTACACAGACGTTATAGTTAGGCTGAGATTTTACTGGTACAAAACCAGTGAAATTCAGCAGTTATAGTGACCTGAGCTAAGCAGAGCAGCATTTGCTAATGCTTGGTGGGAGCAGTAAAGCTCCCACCAAGCCATGGCAAACATCTATGTCCCGGGGGTGGGCCCCCCCCCCCGGGATAGAGCAGGAGCCGGCTCTGGGGTGTTGTGGTCCCCAGGGCCATCTTTGGCTCCAGGAGGGGGGATGCTTGGCCCCCTCCATTGTTTCATTTAGACCTGGGGAGGTAGTGGTCCCCAGGGGTCTGCAACGGACACCCTGCATTATATTATTTGAGTCCCGGGGTGGTGATGATCCCTGGGGCCGCATTTCTTTTATTCATTGCCCCGGAGAGGTGGCGGTCCCCGTGGCTGCGGGGGGGAAGTGGGCCCCCTCACATTTCTATTTATTTTTCATTACCCTGGGGAGGTGGCGGTCCCTAGGTATGCAATAAAACATTAGCACCGGGGATGTGGCGGTCCCCGGGGCTGCAGGGGAGACCATAAGCACTAATTTTAATCAGTAGCCCCGGGGAGGTGGTGGTCCTCTGGGCTGCAGTTGGGCATGCAGGTCCTCCACATCACTTAAATTGTTTGCCCCGGGGAGGTGGCAGTGCCCTGTGTGTGGGGTGCTACATGGGCACCACCCACATTATTATAAAACATACCTCCGGGATTTGGCCCACCCGGGGGCTTCTTATAAAAGATGCGTGGGAGCCTGTGCGTCTTTTTCGCGACGGATCCACCCACAAATTCGGGGCAAAATTTTAAAAAAATGCTTTTAACAGTGACAGGGGCCCCGTGGGACCCCCCCCCACCATATTTAGGGGGTCAGGGTATTCCTACCTTGCCCCCTTTTCTTTCTTTTTTCTTTTTTTGTAGGACTCTTCAATGGACAACAAAAAACACATACAGGTTTATGGCAAAAGAAAAGCACACTGACAACAAAATTGCTCCCAGCCACATGGTCACCAAGGGCAGAGGCATGAACAACAAAGAACACTTGCAGGCCTATGGCAAAAAGTACACTGACTACACAAAACAAAACGGCCACCCTGCCCCATGGCATGGAGAACAACGACAAAATGGTGGCCACACACACATATACACACACACTGTGCATTACTTAGACTTTTATTTTTGCATTGTGAAAAATTACTCATTCAGATTTTCACCTATATATGTCATGTGTAAATAAGGCTCACAGTGCATTAGGGCATACATTACATAAGGAGAGCATATTACGGTATACACCTGTTAAATCTCCATCTCAAGATAATACTGACCGCTGGCCTTCCAAGAGCAGATTAAAACTCTCCTCATCAGTGGCCCAGTAATTGGGTTGGGTTGGGGAATATCAGGTCTACTACAAGCTGGCCAATTAGGGTCGATTAACAGTCAGATTCTCCCACTAATTTCTAGTTTCCTTTGTATACTGGCAGCAAAAATACTGATGCCAGAAATCACTTGTAATAGCTTATTTCAGTTGAGTAGCTATGTCATTTCTTCATAAGAGGTGACTAAAGGTGTCACAACACAACTGTGCTGAGGAAATTGGAGATGGGCTTTTATACATGTATTGTAGGCGCCTTTGTATTATAGAGCATTATCACATCTATGAGTATTATACAATGTTTTCCTTACTGTGTTTCCAAATAGCAGGAAGGAATGATTATTTAACAATTGGTACACGTGTTAATAAACAATATTTTCGAACACGCTTTTACGATTTGACCTTTGCATTCATCTGCAAAGTGATGCTTGTAAAATACCTCTGGTTCAGTAAAACCCAGCAGGAGTGTTCCAACACCTCCAGTTAAACTGCTGTCAAGTGGCAGTGAGGGCATCTCACTAGGTAACTAGAACTCACTTGAGATTGCACCCTGCAGATGCCCTTGTCACACCCCCAAGAGTCAAGCTGTGATAACCGCCACCTGCACAAACACGCGATCAGCGAGTGACTCAAGGTGCGATTTCAAATTCAAATTAAGGATACAGTTTGTGTAAGGGATTTAAGGCACGACTCTGAAGTTACAATTTCATCTACAAATTAGGCATGCACTTTGCGCTATTATCTCGTCTATGGAGCTCATCTACAGATCTGAGCACAGACTGTTTCTGCTATCACAAGCCAGGCAGATAATGCATTTTGGAGCTCCCACATTCACGTCTGCTGCCAGTGCAGCAAGTTTGCATTCTCTCCACTGGCTCTCGGTTCAATAACTGTGTTCTATTCAATGTACTTGTCACTGTTCACTACAGGGAAGGCTTTAGCACTGGTGACTTCCAGTGCAACAATCTTTGTTGGTGCCCTCCTAATGACCTCCTTCTCCATGGGTTCCCTCACTACCAACCTCCACCGGTGCCCCTCATCTCTCCATATCCCCTCTCTCACATGCATTTAATTTGTTTTATAGCGCTACTCATGCGAGTGCAGCGTGTCAGAGCCCTTTACAACACACACACATTAGACAGAGACAATGAATCATACATGTGTGAATCAGTCTATAGGAAATGTTACATAAAACAATGAGGACTACAAGGTGCAGAAGTCAAATGTCATCCATACTTGTAGTTGGCATATTTTAAGATTGTTTGTTTCTGAGAAAGAAACAAACAGGATTTAAAGCGTACCACAGTGGTTGAGGTTGGCTTTACTAATAGGAATGTATTTCTACCTAAACAAATGCTTTTAAGTAACATTTAGGTTAATGAAAGACTGGGGGAAAACATAATGTTCTAAACTATACCATGATGTTTGCATTCAATTCTTTGGTGACAGGTCATAGGTCACTGAGCTACATTAGGATTGTATTTTATAGACTGCAAGCAACAAAAGGATCTCTGTCACAAAAGCAGTAACCCACTGAGATATCCACATAAATATTAGTTCTGTGCTCTGCATGGTACACATTCTTTGCAGCAGGGATATTAACCCTCCGCGCTACTTTACGATGAATCAAACTGCCACTACACAAAACTCTGGATCTCTCTCTGGCAGGAACATTAATCACCAGAGTTAGCTTGACATTTTTAGTGTTGACTGAAAACTGCTGGACACAAGAAACTCTGCAGCAGGTGCTTTTAAACCATAAGTTATTTCAGAGCACATCACACCCTTCAGCTCAGCACAGCACTAATGTACAGCTGCACCGGTCACACGGCCTTAAAGCCGGCCCTGGTTCACTGATTAATTTATCAGGTTTTTCCTAACTTTTGTCAACCAATTTAACTCTATATGCATGCCAAACCAGTACAGCCACCGGCTTCTGCAAGTCCCAAAATACAAGTTGGTTATGTTTGGTGACAGAGCTTTTTCTGTTGCTGTAGCCAAGGCCTTGAACAAGCTCCCTCTGGACCTGTGCATTCCTCCTCATTTCCAACTCATTTGCAAGAAATTAAAATTTCTGCTTGTTAGCTGTCTAATTCAGTGGCGTAAGGCAAAATGATTGGAGGTTCCCTATCGACACTGGGGATTCCATAACACAAGGAAATTCATAGGCCTTAGACTAATTGGGGGCACCCTAAAAGGTGGAGGGCCCTGCACTGCAACAGCTGCAGGAGTCTGTGCTACACCCATGCTTTCTACAGGCTTGTCTTTCTGTCCCTTTCATTAATGTTCTCCTTAGTATTCCTCATATTCGCTGGTGTTTAATCAGCAGCACCAAGAAACTATAGCTCATTGATCTTTCTAAGAATTAAATCACATAACATAATGTAACACCTAGGGGAAATTAAGTTCATTAAAACATGAGCTCCTTTAATATTCTTTAATAGCCTAAGCAATTGCTTACAAACTCCGGTGTACTGTACTCTGACTATGATAACGATAAACATAAAATAATATCAGGGCCGGAATGACCTTTTATTCATTCTGGCAAATCTTTGGGAGACAGAGCTATTGAAAGCCCTGGGCCATGGGAAACGTCCTTTCGGACGAAGCTGGAGTCACCCTGTGCCAACACAGCACCGGCAATAGAACAAACGCGGCATTAGCACGCATCCGTTCAGCATGCAAGTCGTAACAACGACTTGCTTTTATGGGGGCACATTGGTGGAATGGTTTTGGATTTAAAGTCCAACACCTTCCCTACTGTTGCGCAGACTGGAGTTGCAATAGTAAATTAAACTATTCCAACATCCAGCACCTCCCTAAGGCAAGTCATTAAAGAGACTCGCGTGCTGCTTGTGGTCTCATTCACCCGTTCTCGGAGACTACTGGCGGCAGGCACAGACTGCTTCTAGACAGAGAGAGAAAGAGGGGAAGAGAGGAATGGAGAGAGAGCGTTCGATCAAAGAAGAAGAAGATAGAGCGGGAGAATAGATGAATGGAAATAGAGTGAAAAGAGGAAGGGAACAGGGCTGCTTTGAGCATTTTTGCCAGGACTGTTTTTAGTTCCCAGGCTGTCCCTCAATAACACAGTTTGTTTATTCTCTAGATGTCACACTTTGAATATGTGTTAGGCTGATGAAGCGACCCTCAAATAACCACCTAATTGATGCAGCGTGCATGACCCAACCCTTGGTTGGCTTTTGAGGTGGTACGGAGGTCGTGGTATTCATCTTGGTGGTAGTAATCAAACTGCTGCAATTTTCGTCAGCAGGGATTTGTCAAGAAATTGCAAGAAGACATGTCGGATTTGAAAAATCATCTAGGTGGTCGTATTTTTGAAGGCTGTAAACCAGGGCACAAATTAAGGTTGTGTATTACCCCCACTCAGAATACTGTTTTCATTTTTTTGCCCACCATTGCCATCTCATTTTGGATCAAGCCAAATGCAAATCAGCCTTGACTCTGCTCCTCATGGGTCCAGTCCAGCCCGAGCTGCCAGGCTAGGTACTCCCAGTAGCTTGCTCTGATATAAAAGAAATTGTTTTTTTTAAATATTTCTTATCCTTCAGTGTGGCTTCCATCATTTGTTTTATTTGTGTCATGTTTTTATTTATATGTATTTTTCTAAGAGAAAATTTAAGAGTTTATTTAGATCAAATTTGGCCAGGCAACAAGCATCTACGGTTACAGAGGCCTGCCTTCACCAGCCTTTCAGCGGGTGGTATATCATGTCTAGAGTCACCCTACATTGTGGCAGGGAATTTTGTTGAAAGTGGTCTTGTTGAAATAATGGGAGTGCTTTTGATGAAAATTTACATGACAATTTTCTTTGTTGTCACTGTAACATTATGGCGAGGGCGGCATTCATTTTGTTTTACTTTTCTGAAACAAACCTACAAAGTTTGCATGCATCAAAACTAAAATTTCCGATTCCCAAATAGCGATTATTACTGAATCGCAATTTGGTAAACGCAAAACTCAATGCATCAAATAACTCGCTCATTTTTGCAAATCGGTATAATTCGCAATCGCTATTAGCGAATTTCTTAAATGCGATTCGCTTTTTTAGCGAATACGCTATTAGAGAATCGCTAATAGCGAATCCGAAAATCCGATGCAGCATGATGATGTCACAATCAGTAAGTAAGCCATCCCATGCTGTTACCTGTGTACTGAGAGTGAGGAGGAGGAGGCAGACTGCAGGAGAACAGCACTAGGAAGCAAGTTGGGACAGCTGAACCTGTGCAATCATCCAGCATGGCAGCAGAAACCCCCCAGAAGGAGCGCAAAAGAAAGATGAAGTTTAGTGAAAAGGAGCTGGAAATCCTCATAGAGGAAGTTGTGAAGAGCCATGAAAAACTTTTTGGCAAACAGTCACTGCAGGTCCCAGAGTCCAAAAAAAGAAAGTTATGGCTGGGAATACAATAAGAAATCAGCGCAGTGGGGGTCACCCAGCGCTCCATTCCGGATCTGCGCAAGTGGTGGTATGACCTACGGAGCCGGGCCAAGAAAAGGGTTGCTTCAAGACTAGCTGATGCTAAAAAAACTGGAGGAGGACCATCCACACAAACAGCCCCAACAGCCTTAGAGGACCTGGTGGAGTCCACCCTTCAGCCTGAGGCCTTTGATGGAGTGACGTCGATCGGTTCCTCTGCACCGCCCAGTACTTCCCAAGGTAAGATGCATGCAAATGACCATACAATGCTAGATTTACAAAACATACTCCGTAAGTCAGATCCGGGTTAGTGTAGCAAATAGTACTCCAAACCATATTTTACTTGTAACACACAAATGCATTATGGGAAAAGCAGTCAGCAACTCATATTGGAAAGGCAAGTGGGAAGCAAACCAGCATAGGTGCAATCAGTTGTGACCAGCAAGTTTAATCTCTACACACAGTGTGTTGAGTAATTGCTAAATATAAGAATACTAAGTGAAAGATGAAATACATGTCAATTTTTGCAAACTGAAATTGCACTGTTTCAAATCACAGATGCACCTGCGCAGGAGTCAGATGACAGCAAAGGCCATGCACCCCTGGAGAGTGAGACACAGTCAGGAGAAGAGATCGCAGTGCCACCATCACCCACAACACCTGCACCCACAAGACGCAGGATCACAGTGGCACCATTGCTTGCATTCGTAATGAAAGCGGAGAGCCAACCTGACCCTCCAACCACACAGTATGGGCAGACATCCACATCAAGACCACGTGTCCAAGACCGACATAGAAATATCCGCATCAGGAGGTGCTGGGAAGGTGCACAATTGAGAGTTGAGGAAGGTGACAGTTCAACGTCCTTTGTTGAGCTGGAAAAGGCAATGTTCAGGGTACAGCGCCTGCAACGTAAACACATGCGTTCAATGCAGGCACACCTTTCATCTCTTGCAAGGAACATGGGAGAGGTGAGTGACAGCATAAAACAGCTCACAACAGCTGTGCAGGAAGGTCAGACGGATACCAATCAACACTTTGGTGACATGACACTCGCACTCAAGGAGTTATGCAAAGTGACGCAAGAAGACCAGGTGACCCACCGCAAAAAACACCATCAATTCCTTGGCCCCATGGATGACTACACCAGGGCCATCAGCTGCCTGAGCACCACAACAGCACAACTGTCACGATGTGCTGTAGGCATGCAGGTTGAAATGACACATTGCTGCGGTGATGTGACCAGGGGACTGATACAGGTCACCAATGCTGTGGAGCACATGCAAACTACTTCAGTTGCTGCCAGTAGTGTCATGGGTGGAGGGGATAGTGAGGAGGCCTCCAGCCGCAGTAGCAGCATTGCACCAGTGACCAAATGCAGGAGGCGCAGCACAAGGAGTACTCCAGCATCAGAGTGCTCAAACAGGGATGTGTCAGAGCACCCTGAGTGGGCAACGGGAGTGCGTGGCCGCAGAAAATAGTTTGGACCTGAGCACAGGATTTCATTTGGTGAGGTAACCATAATCCGAATTTGTCTGGGCTGATGTACAAGTGCCATGGCAAAGTTTTCCTGTTGCGTTCGGACTTACACATTGCACGTTATCTGCTTCCTGTGTGTGCATTAACACAACCTGAACTCTTTATTTCTCAATAAATAAAAATGGCAATGGTACCGTGTAGTGTCTTGTCTCATCATTACCCACCTTAAAAATAATGCTGTATTATTTCTGCACGTCTCTGTATCCCCTCAACTGCGCTCGGCCCGCGTGCTGCTTGTGGTGGTTTGTCCTGGCTGGTTGTCGTCCTCAGGCTCGCTGTCAGAGAGTTCCAGGGGTATGCCTCTCAAAGTCACAATGTTGTGCAACATGGCACAAGTGGCCACAGTTTTGCAGCAGGTATCTGGTCGGTATTGCAATGCCCCGCCAGTTATGTGGAGGCAGCAGAACCTACTTTTCAGCAGGCCAAAGGTGCACTCTATGACGTTGCGGGTGGAGCTTTGCACTGCATTGTAACGCTGCTCACTTGGGGTACTTGGGTTGAGGTATGGCATCAGAATGTAAGAGTGCACAGCATGTGCGTTATCACTTACAGGGTAGAAAGCAACAGATTACTCACTGCTATGTATAACCATGTGCCCAGAGTATGCAAGATATTGTAACACATGTTTACCAAGCAGGTATCCATTGCCAAATTCACCCCCAAGGAGACGAGTGAGTATGCCACTGTGTCTGAATATGTATGAGTCATGTGTACTGCCAGGGAATCTAGCCACTATGTAAGTTATGATGTGTATGGAATTGCAGATGACTTGTATATTCAGTGAATGGTATGATTTTCTGTTCACTGAGGGGGGAAAAATGGCTACATGCGTCCCATCAATGCAACCAATTACGTGGGGAAATTGGGCTGCCTGATAGAAATCTATTTTTGTTTGCTGCAATTCCTATGTGGTTGATGGAAAGCTTATGTGGTGGTGTATCCTGGTCAACATGGCGTCAAGGAATGAATTGAAAAAGCTCGATAGGGCACTTTGTGAAACCCCTCCAGCTGCAGCTAATACACACTGGAAGCTACTTGACGCTAGGAGGTGCAGAGAACATAGGACCTGCACATGAGTCGGGATGGCATGTGTCCTGCAAGTCTGACGGTGCAGTAGGGGATCAAATTCAGCTATCAGATCATGGATCATGTCTGCATTTAACCTATACTTGTCATAGATCTCTTCCCCTGTCTGCCCCAACAAAGTGATGCGCACTCTAAAAATGCGCTCCTGTATCCTCCTTTTTCTCTGTGCTGCTGCTCGTAGCCTCATCCTCCTCGCCATGACGTAGAGCACTGCCATTGTGAGCCATTCTGAGGCCTTCTGGGCCTGTTTATATGATTTGCCAATGGTTCCCACCTGATTTGATTGATTTCACCTGGTTACCACCTGAAAGGTTTTGATGGTATTTTGCGAGTGCAACATTGGGATTCCCTATTCATTCGCAATTTGCGAATTGTCATGCATTGCTTTGCGAGTCCGAAATAGCGAATCGCTAATATAGGATCGGTATTTTGGGGATCGCAAAATAGGTAATTGCTAAAATTGCGATTACTGTGATTATTTTGCGATTTTTGATGATGCTTTGCTTAGGGCTATTTTGCGATCACAAACGGCCTTTTTTGCGATTCACAATGTTTGTGATTGCAAAATAGCTTGATGCATGTGCCCCAATGTCCCTAACACTCAGTGGGTTTACTCCCTGTCCATCAGGTGGAAGTAGCCATGCCTTCCATAGTAGTCTCAAGCAGGAGAAACCGGTGTTGGAAAGGCCATCATAAATGAAGTGAGCCTTTTAATGCTGTAAAGCTGGTGGCCCTGTGGTCAATGAATCGCCAGCTAGGGATTTCTGGAAGTTGGTGAGGGAAGCACATATTTCTCCATCTCCAGTGGGGGCTGGTGAACTTTTGAAGTGAGGGGCACAAATTCATATCCTGCAGTGCAAGATGTGGTCAAGCACAACCTCTTCCTAGGAGAGTTCCAGCAATATGGAGAAGGGAAATTCTCCCAGAGAAATATGGAAAAGATGATAGAACATGACACACTGACAATTAGGGGTGGGTGGAATGTTTCATTCCACCCACGAATTATGTGGAACTTGGTCGACTCCGCGCTACCCTTGTAACACCGAGTTCCGGACAAATTTCGGCAATTGCATGTTGCAGAATTTATTATTTAAAAAAGAAATGTATGTACCATACAGGGGTGTTAAGTCGCTGGCCATTGGTGGACATAGTAGGAAGGCGCAGCAATAGAAAGGGACCATGACTGTAAGCAATGAGTGACATCTTCAGGTGGCAGCTGCATGGCAAGACATGCCTCAGGAGTGCCATCTGTCACCCTTGCTTCTCCTGATGGTTTGCATGGATTAAGAGAAATGGGAAAGCAAGCACACATTCCTCCAGAGAATTCCACTATGCCACACAGGAATCCCCTGGGATGGTAGAATAGTCCAACCCAAGAAGACCGCTTCAGAACACTTCTCCTTTTAGATGCAGCCTTTTATTTTATTTCATGTTCAGTGTGTTGCCATGAGCCGGCTCCTCTCCAGGGAAGGCTGACAGACAGCATGCTTGACATCCTATGTCGATCAGATCGCCGGACACTAGGAAAGACAGCAGAGTTCAGTTTCCAAAGGCCTGGGGAGCGGCGTCACGTCATATAGACTTGCATGCATCGACCCTATGACGAATGGGAAAGGGTGGGATCTAACTTGGCAGGAAGCCTCTGAGTGGGCTGCACAGTGAAGTGCACAGGTCTGCATAGACACCACATTTGTGCACATCAGACAACCTGAAAATGACTGACAACAACTTTTGGTCTTCAAAATGCCAGAGCTTATTATTTCCATTTTCAAGTCATTAAAATGCAAAGACATTTTAAAGACACTGCAGTTGACACTGTCTAACATTGTAAATGAGAAGCAAAATATGTAATGCAACACTGGGCATCATTATCATGGAAATATTAGATAGAAGAATGTAAACATCTTGAAATCACTTGTCAAACCTGGCACAGTTTATGAAAAGTAAACGGATCATACAGCACAGAGGGGCTAGATCCTATGGCCGAACCTGGCCACTCCCTCCCACTACTTCAGATGTGTGCTACCCCGGGATATGGCTAAAGAGCCAAAGCACCTTAAGGACGGCCTAATTCTCCAGCCAGCCCGAAACCCACTCAGAGCCAAGTTGAAGATCATATGGGATGACTTTAAGCTTGCCCCTCTAAATTTGTGGTCAACTTTCCGACAAGCCATACACTCATGTAAAAAAAGATGAGAACAAGGTTGGGTGGGAAGCCATTGTGTCTAGGCCACGAAAGATTACTGTAGCAGGCAAGGCAATGGAATGGTGAGAAGAGAATAATCCAAATGAAGGAAGGCAAACCCTGAAATGGAGGTGAGCGGATATGGTGGCCCCTTGGTGTAGCCTAAAACCATTGCTATCTATTCAGCATGTCCAGTTTTGCATTGTCTCTGCACAAGGAACCAATGGACTCCTCAACTCTACTTAATCTGGGCCTGTTCATACATAAACCCTGTTGACCTCACTACCAGATTAACATATATGCAACTTGGAGCTTTGTCCTACATGAAAGTGCCTGACTGCCAGGCCATTTCATGGAGCGAGAACCAGGAAGCCAGACATCAACTGAGTTTTTGAATTTACACATTTGTGATGAGTGGAAGACAAAAGTTGTTTACACTGGAGAGTGGGTGGAGGAACCTATTCGTGGTAATAGACAAGTCACCCCTGCCCACCTCTAGATCAGTGCTGTAGAACATCTGATCATTTTCAGTGGAAGCCCTGTTACCACCGCACTTTTGACGACCTCCTTCACGCTCTAACCCGCTTCAATAATGAAACCAAGCTGTTTTGATGTTTTAGAGAGTGCTTTTGTAGGTCAGCTTCGAGAATTCCTAATTTGACATGGGAGTGGAATGGGTGTGTTGGAAGCGGCAGAAAAATTCAACATTGTCGCTTTCTTTTATGCGGAAGTGGTCCTGCAGGGGACATGATGGTGTTGATTTTAATAAAATGCCATCTGTGCAGTATCTGTAAATTTCATGACGTTATATTGTAAAGGGGACGTGAGAGCGGGTTGTTAAATTAAAATAGCTCTCGTGAAGGTGACAGCATTCACAGATTACAAAGCTGCAGGTTTGTGCTCTTCGCATTAGTTCAACTGCTGACAATGATTCTCTGAAGAAAAACATTTCAGAACAATAATTCTTTCATAAGAGGATGTTTCATGTTTTTTTTTTTTAATCATCTTTTAACAGGATTTTCCACCGACCCTTTTTAGCGGAAAAAAATGTGGGTTGCAAGTGTTTCAAGGATTTTTAATCTTTCATTGCTGCTTGCAAATGCTATTCAGGCAAGAAAACAAAGGGAGTTCTCAATTACAAAGAGGAATAAAGGACAATATAGAACTGAAGAGAGGCAGAATGTTGGAGCATGCGGTTTTGAAAAATATATTTAACCCTTTTAACCTCTTTTTAAAACAATTATCTTTCTTGTCGTGTTCTTGGAAGAAATGCATCGAATCAAGCGCTCATAATGGTACTAAGTGTGGCTCATGCAGGTGTATCAGTATTTAAAGCACATTCATAATGCAACTCCGACCTCCCCAATCCCCCCTCCAGCCCCCCCCTGCGCCCAGCGAGGAGTGACTACAGTTTATAAATGTGTGTCTGCTCATCCGTGTACTTGTATACTAAGCAATATATTTGCTGAAGTTAAGTGCTGCTATCTTTTGCTTTACGCATGACGTACCGCATTAACATGCTCTCCATCAACATGTGGCCGATATTCCCAAAGGTAAAGCCGTGAAATAGTTACATTTCAAACACTGAAGCAAAATTCCAATTTGTGCCAAATAGAAGCTCGGGAAAGCATATAACTCAGTGTTTATTTGAAACAGGAAGTTGTAAATCTGTGAATAAACAAGAGAAAATATTGTTTTTGTTGCCTACATTGAATTCGGCGAATTCTGCATTAGACGATCAGTCATTCTTTAGTCATTGCTGTTTTTGAATCAATAAGGATTCTCCACTCTTCCACCTCTCTTCGATGGTGACTAGGAAATTATCCACAGATGTAAAACTGAGCCACCTTGGTCTTTGTCAACTGGGACTTACTCACTGTTTGACCTTGCCCTTTCTGTTGGATCACCCCAGATTTCTGCCTCCCTTTACTGAACTTGTTTTTGTTGGCTTTGAGGACTCGTGCATTTTTTTCCTTGCTAATCAGTGATAACGTGCTTGAGCTGTCCCTTAATAACATGG
This sequence comes from Calotriton arnoldi, assembly GCA_963921515.1. NCBI lineage: Eukaryota > Metazoa > Chordata > Amphibia > Caudata > Salamandridae > Calotriton > Calotriton arnoldi. The sequence goes on along the minus strand of CAWUFW010000846.1, from coordinate 2,114,334 downwards.
TAACAACTGGCATACATCTAAATGCTACTTTTAATTTACTTGTAAGTCCCTAATGTATGGTACTACAAGTATGTAAATTAAATGCTACTAGTGGGCTGCAGCACTGATTGTACTACCCACTGAGGGTAGCCTTGTAAAAAATCCTTACTTTGCAACCTTCCTTTTTAATATGTGTAAGACCCTCCTAAGATAGGCTCTAACCACTCCTTGGGCAGAGTGCCTGTTATTTAAAAAGTAGGACATGTGGGTTTATGGTTTGCATGTCCTGGCAGGAAAAAACACCTAATAGGCCATGTGGACACCTGGACACCTAGCTGACGACTTCCTGCTTGTTCCAGTCTGATCCAGTGGCTGCCTTTTGACTAAGAGACACTGCAGCGGACCAGTTTTCCTGCCTGGGCTTTCCTGCTCACTGTTTTTCCTGCCAACAGATGCCCCACCCATTTTAGAACCTGCTTAATGAAGGCCGCAGCATGACCATGCCGCTGGTATGCCGAAGGTGTGCCAAAGGCAAGCCTGTCTATGACCTCTGTGTCTGGACTGCACCCAGTGCCAGGAATCCTGGTCCCATGACCATCCAATGCAACACCACAACCTCAGTCGCAGCCACCACCCAGAGCCAAGGAGCACCACCACTACTCATCTGCCATCTTCTGCAACCTCAACAACACTCACTGGCAAACATGCTACTGCCATGCACCCCCAGCACAACAGTAAGACCTTTCTCCTATTGCAGGGATTCTGCACATACACAGAACTATGCGCAGGAAAACAGGACCGCAGTGCATAGGGGTGTACCGACCTACCACATTAGTGCCCAATATCCCATTACCGACTAGCTATAGTGTCTCATTCATTCTCCTCCAAATATCACAAAGCTACAAATGATTAGACAACCCAGAGCACAACACTCCCGACTCTCTCAGGAATCGCAGGAGCAAGACATACTCTTTCGCTCACTCACTCGTACTTGTCCACAATAAGAATTGGCAGAGTCACTGTAAATAGTTCAAAATGTTTATTTTAACTATCGTGCTCTTCAATACAGTATACGAGCCACTACCAGCAGCAAAATGCATAAACTCAGCACAGTTAGCATTGTTACAATTCCATAGAATACAAAGGGAGAAGTTTTTATATAAAGACTGTGGAAAAAGGGCACTCAGGCCTAACCACCCTCCCCTTCACTAGAAGAAGTTTATTTTATATAAAGTAAGAACTCTGGGCTTTGACAGCAGACCCCATACCTTAAAGCCTGGATGTAAGGTTTACATCATAGGAACAGCGGAGCTCTTCTCCATGGAACAGCTTTCTCCAAGTGTGTTAAAACAACATGCAACAACGTAATATCAAAGCATGAGTCTTCAGTACTGCAGCTGTGTATAGCATGTTATGTCTCTGTGCTAGGGACTGACCAGAACAGAATAACAAGGGGCATTGTTTATCCACCTTGCACATCGTGTTCAGACTAAACTCCAGGAAAGGCAGAGAACGCGAAAAGCAACTCGTTCTCCTGTGAAAGGCACAAACAAAGTCTTGCAAAAACAAAGTCATGTAGTAGCGTGTGCAAAAGCAGCATCATGGCAGCGAAGCTCATGCTAACTTAGCAATGTCGATAATGTGCCTAAAAACCATATAACACCCTCCCCTTGGTAAGGTCATAGGACATAGACAAAGGACCAAAACAGAGTGCATCAGTCAAGCAGAGTTCAAAGCGTTTGAAAAAACCAAAATTGGAAAAAATCGAAATTTCAAAAAAATATATATATATTTTCAATATTGTCAATGTGGCGTATTGAATGAGAGCCACCTCCGGGACAACAAAATTATTATCAAGATGTTATAATGACGGAGGTGTTCAATCCATCAAGGTGTATGAACCGAGGAATGCCATTCCTTCCAAAAGATCATCCCTATCGTTGGTAAAAAAGACAGATGCCATTCAATTAAGTAAGTCGAAGGAACAAACATGCTCCTCGTAATCAGACGCCTCTAAAAACAGAAGTGGGCAACTTGCATGATATTCGATGAAACTCCGATGCAGGACATTCTGCGCAGCAGCACAGACATCCCATTCAGCCAATACTCCAAGTGCTGCTGCACGCACCATACAGCCATCCCCAGAACAAACCTGGTCATGAGCCTCTAAGGGACCCATCAACTGGTTAAAATCCGGGCCTGGACGGGACATATTGGAGAGGCATACATCCATTGCCAATAGAAGGGGCATCGTCGACAGTAAACACTGGTTGCACGCAAGTAAAATAGGCAAAGCGAAAAGTCAATCCATAACTGACGCCAAGCGTGGCTAATGGCAAGCATCCAAAAACCTGTTGCATGCGATCACGGTACAGCTGCAACTCGCCTGGTCTGTGCATTACCACAAGATGAGCAGCCATTGCGCTGCAGGAACAGGAGAAGCAGGATTCCAGCGCCTACCGCCAAAATTAAGGGGTACCCTCCGAAGACGCTGGAAAAAATAGAATGAATAAAACCCGGTATTACTCCAAATACAGACTGAAAAGACGTCACAAGGCCAGATCCCACACATTTAAAAAAATGCGCAAGGCCTGTGGTGTAGGACGCATTAAATATTTGGTGTATAAGCTCCCCAAAATGCAGTGGGAGGTTGGTGTTCAGAAGGGAGTGTATCTCACTAGAAGTCCTAGCCACTTGTAACTCGAAGGTCTCGCGGGCCGAAGTGAGAGCCACCTCTGGTTGGAATAATAGCACTTTGAGCCTGCTCAATTTGTTGAAATCTGTTTTCAAAGTCAGAATGGAAGGCCAAATTGAACAATCTAGACTCCCATCGGGGGTGGAAAAATCACATTGCTACAACAAGTTACGCGCTGGGAAACCGGTACTAAATACGGGACTCCTGCCCGTAAACCACAGCAGTCTTGGTTTTTTAAAATAAGATAACTGCCATTTGTAAGCAAGCTAAAAGTGGGAATTATTGACGGTACTGGGGTCCCTTTTAAAAAACAAGCCAGATTGGGCGCCGATACATTACAAGCGCCGTGCAATTTAACGTGTTTGCAAATAAGGGAATGTCCTACTGTGGAATTACAGTCCTCCCCTGTAAGGAAAACTTCCTTACCCTCCCTCTGACATCTGTAAGTGAAATGCAGGGACCACAATTCATGTAGAAATGCACTACCCAGTGGTTCGAAACTGCCAATCGGAAAATGTTGCATGCATGATTTAAATTGAAATAGGGAAAAAGGGAGTGAGATAACCCCATGAATTAACCAAACAGCAGAGTCCGTTTCCGCTACTGAGATTGGCAAGGGCTCCACTTGTTCAATATGCAAAAGTGTATATGCCGCATCTTTCATGGACATAAATCTCTGTTTATCAGTTAGATTAAATGGCAAAAACAAAGCAGTGGCATTTAAGTAATCCCAGGGCACTTTCCCCATTTTAAGAGTCTGCAATGTCCAAGTAATTGCATAACAGATCTGTCGTATCCTGGAATAACTTGAGTCAGTCCAATAGTAGAGTTAAAAGATAGATTTATTCCTAAAATGAGTTCAGCACCAAAGAGCCTCACAGAGCATCTCTCATCATCAGCCTCCAGGGAATAACTGCTCAGCTGGAGCTTCCAAGAGAGTAACATTCCACAGTGCTAGGCAACTAATACAATTGAAAGATGCAAGATAGAGTACATACATAATAAGAGCAAGGATAAGGAGATAACACACCTTCCCCCTTAACAGGGAAAAACAAAATGTGAAAATAGCCTACAGAGAACATGTAAAATACAATGCAGAAGGACACATAGGGGCCGATTCCGATCTCGGCCAGTAGTGCTCCGAATCGGATTCGAATTTACCGGATCCGATTCGGAGCCCTGTTTCCCGACCGAATCGTACGCGGGTTCGGCCGAGCGAGTACGATGCGAGCGCATGCGAAATCTCCGACCGACTCGTTCGCAGGACCCGACCGCTCCGACCGACTCGCACGGGGACGACTCGCACCGCGCAATGGAGACGTTCCCCGGCCGGGTAAGTACGATGCGCATCGCGACCGCTCCGACTGACTCACGCAGTTCGGCTCCAAGGAGCTGTCGGAGCCCCACTTTGGGGGTCCGTGTTGGACCCCCCTGGAAGCGTAGGCACGCAAGTCGCACACAGGGGGGACACATGGGTCCCCCCTACACGTGCATGTACGGCGCGACCCGCACCGACGCGAACACGCTGTAGGGGGCGCCCTTGTTCATGTCGTGCCCATTGAGTCAATGGGAGCCCGTGTACGCGTCGTACGACTGGCTCCCATTGACTTCAATGGGAGTCTGACCGAATCGAGTCCGATGGCATTCGTGCGCATCGTACTCGTTCGGTCGGACTGCTAGGGTCCGATTCGGTCGGAAATCTCTCCGGGTCCGGCTCGGTCGGAGAGATTTCCGGCCCGAATCGGAATCGGCCCCTAAGTGATATAATCTTCAAGATACTTAGGCTTGAACCTTTGTCTAGAGCATGACAATTCCATAAAATTTGAACAAACAGGTACAGAAGAATCTTCAAACCTGTCTGTAGTTTCATCAGATAATGTTTCTTTAGTTGATCCTGAGTTAGAATCTACTTCCTGCACGTTTTCCTGCTCAAAAGCAGCAGAAGGGAAGTCTGCTGACTTAGAAAAATCATTGTTAATTTGAACATCCGTTTGTGAAAAATCATCATTTAGTACAAACTCAGAATCTACCGTTACATTCACTTCAAAAGGAATATTAGACTTCCCTTTAACACCATGTGAGGAGTTCTCAGTATGAAGAGAATCAGTAGAGTTAATAAGGCTATTTTTTCCTTTGCAACATTTCTTTTACTCCACCACTTTCCACCTGAAACCATGACAGCATGTTTGTTAATTTTAACAATTACGGTCTCAGGATAACATTTTGAACCTGTTTTTTTAAATGGTCTCTTAACTCGAACTCGTTCACCCACAGTGAAACGTTCTTCTTTAACTCTTTTGGCTTCATCATACCTGATTTTGGATTTGGCTTGAGACTCTTTCACTCTTAGTCTTACCTGATCATAGTGAGGAACGTAGTTATGAAAACCAGAGTTAGCAATAACCCATTCAGGAGAAAGATCGTTGAATGATTGTCTACCCCTCAACATAGCAAAAGGAGTAACACCTGTAGTGGAGTGCGGGGTATTATTGTAAGACCAAACTCTATCACTCACCACCTCTTGTACAAGTAAACCAGAAGATGAAGCAAGTTGAATGGAATCTACCAAAATACGGTTTACCCTTTCCACTAAACCATTTCCTTGTGGACTGTAGAGGGCAGTGGTGAGATGTTTAGCCCCAAGGTTGTTAAAAAAACTTTTCATATTGTGTGAAACAAATTGTACTCTGTTATCTGAGACCAAAAATGCAGGTATGCCTTCAGAGCGAAATAGCTGTCTTAAAAATTTGATCACATTTTCAGTGTTGGGTTCTCTCATAAATTTATATGAGACCCACTTTGAAAAATAATCTACAATTATCAAGATGTATCTAAATCCCTCATTCAATCCGCTAATGGGACCAACAAAGTCAATACCAAGTTTCTCCCAAGGTCTCTGGGGAAGATCAACAGGGCATAAGGGAGAGTTATAAGTGCGAAGGGTTTTCTCAGCATGTCCACACTCACTGCAATTGCTTAACATGGTTTCAACCAAAATGTCCATTCCGGGCCACCAATAATATAGGCGTAATCTTTTTTTCATTCCCGTGATGCCTACGTGACCTTTATGTGCCAAAGTAATGAGTTTATTTTTTAGGATGTCTGGGGGAACAAGTGAAGAACCTCTCATGATGAAATTGCCTTCAACACTTAATTCATCTTTGACCTTAAAGTAAGAAATAAACTCTTTTCCAATTTGACCTTCTCTGGGCCAACCATTACAAATAAATTCTTTAAGCGTGACTTGGCATATGTCAGATAAAGATGCTTGTTCCCAATCAAGGTGAGAAATAACCTCCTTGGCCAAAACTAGACCGTCTAATAAACCTACCATAATTTCCTTTTCATCTGCAAGTAGTTCGTCATTACTAGTATTGGAGGGGCATCTGGACAAAAAATCTGGTTTGAAGTTTTTCCCTCCTGGAATATGTCTCATGGAGAAATTGTAATCATACAGTTTGGAAAATAAACGTATCAACCTAGGGCTAGCATTTCTTAAACCCTTGTCATTCCAAATGAAGACCAAAGGTTTGTGGTCAGAAATTAAAACAAACTCTCTTCCCCACAAATATGTGGCAAAATGTTTAACCTCCCATACACAAGCAAGTGCTTCCTTTTCAATGGTGCTGTAATTCTTTTCCACTGAAGAAAGTCTACGAGAGGCAAATGCAACTGTGTTCTCAACACTATCAACCATTTGACTAAGAATAGCACAGAGACCTAAATTGCTAGCATCAACTGTGACATAAGACATAACATTCTCATCAAAAGGTTTAAGAGCAGGTGCATTTATGATTAAATCCTTTAAATTTTTGAAAGAATCTTGTTGTTCATTTCCCCAAATGAATTTCACATTACTTCTGACTAATTTTCTCAAGGGTTCACTAAGAAATGCAAAATTCTGAACAAAACATGAATAGTATTCACTTAGACCCAAGAAAGATCTTAACTGATCTTTGTCAGATGGCTGGGCACAATCACGGATAGCTTTTAGTAGATCTTGTTAGGGTCTAATACCAGTAGCAGAAATTACATGATCTAAGTATTCGACTTCACTCAATAAAAATTAGCATTTTTGTTTTTTGACTGTCATGCCATGTTTTTCTAAAATCCTCAGGACTTGATTTAATTTGACAAGATGCTCTTGAACATTGTTGGTAGATATTAAGATGTCATCTTGATAGGCAAGTACATCCTTGATGTTACCAAATAATTGGAACATAAGTTTCTGAAAAACTGATGCTGCAAATGCAAGTCCAAAGGGCATTCTAAGGAAGCGAAAAGCACCAAATGGGGTATTAAAAGCAGTCAAATCTCTTGAATCCTTGTGTAATTCTATTTGATGATACGCCGCCCTTAAATCGATAGTTGAGAAAATTTTAGTGCCCTTTAACTGAGCTAACATGTCATGAATACGTGGTAAGGGAAAGCAATCAACTTGAATATTTTTATTTAAGGATCTCAAATCAATGCAGAGCCTAAGTTCGTCACAGTTTTTTTTTTTAAAGCTACGACAATGGGAGAAATCCATAAAGAAGAATCAATGGGCTCTATGACTCCATCAGAACAAAGTTTTTGGAGATGATCTTTTAACCTTTCCCTGATACTTAAGGGAACATGTCTAACTTTGTGAATTACCGGAATGGCATCAGGTTTAAGAATAATTTTATGTTGAAATCCCTTGGCTGAGCCAAGATTGTCATGAAAAACAGTTTGATGATTAGCAATCACTTGATCTAAAGAAGTAGCATCAACATGTATAGCATCAACTAAGGAAATGGGAACATCTGTGCCAGGTCTCAAAACCATTCCAAATTTACCTTGATCCCTCCAACCAAGAATATTATAACCTTTCTTAGCTACATAAACTTTTGAATGAATAGATCTGTCCTTGAACATGAGATCATCAGTAAAGTAACCCAACATGTCAATCTCCTGACCTCCAAAAGCTACTGTGCGTATGCCGGGAGGAAGTCATTTAATGCCTTTCCATTCTTTTAAGAAAAATAAATCAGAAAGGATGGTAACTGGAGAACCAGACTGTGACTTTGGCGAGAACATTGCCAATTTTGATGTCACAAACTGGATCACCTTTTTCAGAATCAGTAGGAGAGTGTAACATGTCTACAGACAACAGAATTTTTTTAACTTGAAGATTGTCAGTATGTATATCTGAGGAAACATTGAAATCCTGAGTGTCCAAACTCATCAGCTTAGCCTTATTTTTGCAGATTATTGCAAAATGTCCAGACTTTTTACAATTTGTACACATTTTTCCAATGGCTGAACAAATAGGCGCATTGGCTAAATGAGATTTAGAACCACATCTATAGCATTGAGTAATTCTATCTGTTTTTTTATGTCAGACTTATTAAAAGAAGGTTTGTTTTGCTGAGAATAGTTTGGAGAAAGTTTATGTGAAATTTTGTTTACAGTTTCAGTGACAATATTTTTAGCTTTACCTAGTTCTTTGAACGTTCAATCCCTCTGGCTATTTCTAAAGTTTCTGCTAAAGATGGGTTTCTACCACACAGAATTCTTTCTTGAACCTTGGAGTCAAAACAGTTCACTACAATTTGACCCCTTAAATGTTCTAGAGGACCTACAAATTCACAAGAGGAAGCTAGTACTCTTAATTCAGCTACAAAATTGTCAATGTTCTCATGTTCACGTTGTTTACGAGTGTAACATTTATGTCTCTCTACAATTATGCTGGGTTCATCCTTAAAATGTTTCTCTAATCTACTAATGGCTTCTGTAAATTCATTCCAGTCATCAGAAGGAGGACGAACAATAGGGGGTTTATGATCGAAAATTCTTTGACCCTGAGATCCTAAACAATTGTATAACATAGCATTTTTCCTAACAGCTGAAAATGTTACCCCGTCAATGGCTACTAAGTAACTGTTAAAAGATTTGTACCACTGTGCCCATTTAATTTTTGGAGTTCCAGGCTCCGAAAGGAAAGGAGCTGGAAGAATAGCCATTTGGAGAGCCATCCCTGAAAAGGAAAAGTTAAACACAGCGTATAGTAACAAAAAGATGCACTAATAATAAACAGTAGGCAACTGAAGGCACTGTTCTACCAATTACAGAGTTGCAGAGAAAATAAAGTATTGATGAAATAATGTACTAAAGGTAAAGTACTTGTAAATAAAGTCGAAAATAGAAATAAGGTGTGTGCGTCACCGCACTTAAAGTTCATATAAATGAGGTAAAAAATAGAAATAAGGTGTGCGCGTCACCGCGCTGAATAATACTCACGAAATGCAGATTGTTGTGAGAAGTCTCTTGGCAATGCCGGATGAGTGGAAAATAGAAGAACACAAATCTTGTAGAGGTGTGCGCATCACCGCGCAGAGTACAGAGAAAATAAAACACTTTTCTTCATAAAAGTGTAACGTCTGGTTGCTATGTAAATTTGAAGGGTGTGCGCGTCACCACGCACTTGTAACTTGAAGAGGAGATTTGTGAGCGTGGTGTTGCTAGGGAACGCAGAGCAACCACAACCTGAGCGTACAGAATGCTCGACGAGAAGCGTCGCTGATGTGGAGAACGTGTGACTTCAGTTAGAAGTGATTATTAACAACCACAGGGGCAGCGCCCTGTACACCTGAACCAGGGGCAATCAGTATTTAGTCCAAACAACGGTCCAAGGTATTGAAAATTTCAATTTTTTACAAACAAATAATAACATTACCAGTGCACATAAAAAAAGTGAGAATCAGAGAAACAAGAAAAGGCCCTTATAAGAAATATTTTAGGAAAGTATACAAAATGTATTCAATATATAGATAAAAACAAATTTATAACACTGCGCTCAGGAATATTTGCTGGTACACATAACAGTTGTTATACAATACAAAACCAGACAAGTGGCAAACAGAAGAAATTACAAAGAAAAAGAAATTTCAGAACAACGCTGAAACGACAAAAACAAGACAATGCGTCCTTCATTAGTTGCGGCCACAGTTGCATCGACGGCGTTTCGACCTTTGTCATAAATACATGGTCATCATCAGGACATACATTTTTTGCTGAGCATCCAAGAAAAATCTATAAAATGCAAAGATAATATACAAATAAATATGAATTTATAAAATTCCATATTTCTAAAGGACAGAAAAATAAAGATCAGAAAACCAAAATCCAAAGATTAAGTTTATTAAAAGGAAATCTCGAAAAGTGAGAAACCAAAAAACCAGGAGAGAGTCTCATTAGCCTTGAAAAGAAACTACCAACACACCAATGTGTGAAAATAATTAGAACGTCAGTGAAGGATCACAATCACAAACGATTCCCAATTGGCCAACTGTTCTAGGATGCGGCAACTTAATTGTGTGTGACACCGCAATTTCATTTAAACTGTTCTTGGCCAATTGGGAATTGTTTGTGATTTGCAATGTTACATTTTGTTCCCCCTCTTTATTTATTTTTTCAGCCACTGGGGTAACGAAAATATTTTATGAATGAATCTCTTTCAACTCTGCATCATTGTATTAAAACTTTCCATTAGGCATTGGTGAAGTGCCTAATTATTGGTATCTGTCACACCCATTCATCGTGTGACTTGAAGTAAGTGGAGTTTATGTTACACTCCCTTATCACAACTTTGGAAAGAAATGGCCCCCCCTTTTTCTTTTCCTTTTTCCTTCACTGACGTTCTAATTATTTTCACACATTGGTGTGTTGGTAGTTTCTTTTCAAGGCTAATGAGACTCTCTCCTGGTTTTTTGGTTTCTCACTTTTCGAGACTTCCTTTTAATAAACTTAATCTTTGGATTTTGGTTTTCTGATCTTTATTTTTCTGCCCTTTAGAAATATGGAATTTTATAAATTCATATTTATTTGTATATTATCTTTGCATTTTATAGATTTTCTTGGATGCTCAGCAAAAAATGTATGTCCTGATGATGACCATGTATTTATGACAAAGGTCGAAACGCCGTCGACGCAACTGTGGCCGCAACTAATGAAGGACGCATTGTCTTGTTTTTGTCGTTTCAGTGTTGTTCTGAAATTTCTTTTTCTTTGTAATTTCTTCTGTTTGCCACTTGTCTGGTTTTGTATTGTATAACAACTGTTATGTGCACCAGCAAATATTCCTGAGCGCAATGTTATAAATTTGTTTTTATCTATATATTGAATACATTTTGTATACTTTCCTAAAATATTTCTTATAAGAGCCTTTTCTTGTTTCTCTGATTTTCACTTTTTTTATCTGCACTGGTAATGTTATTATTTGTTTGTAAAAAAGTGAAATTTTCAATACCTTGGACCGTTGTTTGGATTAAATTCAGTTAGAAGTGAAGCAGAGTCGAATGAAGAATCCAGGAGAAGGAACACCGGGGATGGTGTCTTCTAAGCTCCAGGAATTCTCGGTAAGTAAATTGTAGAACGCGTGTTGGATTAAAAAAATACCAAGTGCGTTAATGTAGATCCGCGATGCGACTGTAATGATGAAAATCATCAAGAGAATTGTCTCCGAAATCCCGCTGAGACAAAGTGTGGAGGAAAAACACCACAACAAAGGAAAGAAATGTTCAGGAAAAACAAAATTGAAGCAAATTCCTCAATAATCATCAAAGAATGGAGGCCAAGCGAAAAATGAGACCCCTCATTAAGATGAAAGCAAATACCCAATAGAATTCCAGGCACCAAGGCAGGGTCCGTTTCAGGCAAAAATAGATGAGCCAACCAAGTCTTTGAATCAGAAAGGCAGTTCTGATATAAGTAAAACTTAGATAAGTCGACCAAAAATTGAAATGGGGTGCCAGTAAATTTAGGTTGAAGCATAGAGGAGTCTATGGATAAGCAGATGAACAGGAGTTCAGTAAATAGCCAAAATATTAGGAGAGAAATCGCTGAAAATTTTCTGTGAGGTCTAGAAGTAGGAGTCCAGAAATTGATAATTCGAAGTAAATTGTAGGCAGCAATGGGTTCGTTGGATGCTGACTCCGCCCGCTCGTCGCTAATCTTAACTGATTTTGACCATGATATAACACAGATACGTCACTTTGAACAATATCAATAACAGATGAAACAATATTATCCAACGTATATATGCATGAGGAAAGTGTGTTTATGCTATTGTCTACTACAGCAAGGACTTTTTCTAAATTGGCCTGATCAATTTGGCGCAGACGAAATGCTGCTTCCATCTGTGAAAGTTTCCAAAATTCATTGTATGCTTCATAGATAAATCTCTTAGACCTAGGATTCCTAGGGCCTAAGATGAAATCAGCCAAATTGATGTCATCCGACAATAGTGTAAGGTGTTGTTTCACAGATGCCAAGGTGGAATATTCTAACCATTGTTGGCATAATTTACCCACCGAGTATGTGGTGACCGAATGTGTTAAGTGGTAACGGGGATCAGGTCTAGACTGAATGAAACCAGGTGTAACATTATAAAAACGCAATTGGCATGCATTTGTATTTGTTTGCCACACCAGCCACCCGGAAGAATCAATCTCAGAGACATTGAAAGTCTTATTTCGAAGCAAAGCTTGTAGTGTCGAAATGGTAAAATTTGTGTGGGTGCGCCAATCGTCATATTCCACTAAGGACGGAATGGATGGAGTATTTAAATTTTTGACAGTTGCCAGGCCAAAACAAGTGGTCTGGTACACCGTATCATTCAAAAATAAAATTTGAGCTGGGATGAGGCAGGCGCGATGCAAAGCCTCAGTTCCCTGAACCTGCCAAGGCTTTGTGCCCCAGATTGATTTTAAATCAACGGTCTCTTTCCAGTGATCATAACCCTATGTAGCCAATTTAGTTCTAAACAAGTTGGCGTAAATCAATTTAGTATGGGTTAACATAAATTTGGATTGTGAAGACGATTGAAGTTTAAAAAAATAGGATTACGGATTAGATATGTCATAATCTGTAAAATATGTGAATTTATCTCTAAGATTTTTCGAACTCCCTTTGACCGGAGTAGAGCAATGTTCCCATTGTGTATAATTAAAAACAGGTCTTAACATGTGTAAAAAATGATGCCCATAATGTTGATAGCAAAATAGATCTCCATAATTGGCAGAATTTAAATACATATCTTCAGCATCAAAAGCAGCATAATATTTTAAATCTGAAAACAATGCATGCACTGCTTGTACATCCCAATCGACAGAATGTATGTCCTGTGTAATCACATCTCCTAACGAGACACAAAACACGTAAGGTACCCTGAGAACCTCAGTCGGACCGTGAATTTCGAAGGCTACTTTGTCCCAAACGATGCCATCTGGAACTGGGAACGCTGAAATGTTCACTAGTGTCTGATCACATTTCATGATATGGAACGATGTGTGTGGGGCCAGAATTCCTTCGACCAAGTTCACAGCGGAGCGTTCTGGCAAGTAATGACCATTGATGAGCAAAAAGAACACTGTCACAAATCCAATTGACATGAAGAGGAAAATACCAACCAAATGTAGGTCCACGGAGGGACCAGGTAAGTCTTTTTGAACCAAGAGCAGAAAATACTTAATTTAGTCGGTGGTTCTGGCAAGCTAGATGTCGAAGCGGACGAGCCGGAAGAGTGGCTGCCATGATCCCCATTGTAGCCATTCGTAGGTCTATTAATCAGAGGTGGAAGTGCCGAGTCCCCCGGATGTTCTCGAGGACTGTTCGGCACCTCACCCACGGACTCATCTTGATGATAAATATATTCGACATCCATAGCAGAAGAGAGAGGTCGGACGGGTGAAATATCAATTACAGTGTCCATCACTTTCCTAGCCACACGTGGACCAATAGAAGATGATGAAGTCAGTGGATCCAATTAAATTGCAGTGTACGAAACTGCAGGTGTGACGCTATTCAGAATCAGCCACGTGGTGTAACTTGACATTGTCCACTGAAATGTATCTGTTGTCTTTGCGACCAGACAAAGGTGGTAAAATGACTGTACGAGTACCCTTCAGTCCAAGCACTGGAACCAGTGCACGATAAGAGGGATCAAATTATTTTTTGTTCTCCAGCTTTTCTCGTACCAGATCTCCGATTTTTGGAAGCCAACCGGCAACTGGAATCAGCAGTGCTGCATCAGTGGAAGAGGGTAAATGTTCAAATGCATAGCTGTCACGCGTCTTTTGTAGATCCTGTAACACAGTAGAATGATTATCTACGTCAAAGGTTGCGGCAGCAGCCACAACGTCTAGACCATCAAGGTCTGGCACAAACATTTTAATGCCAAAGAGCATTTCGCATGGGGTCCGCCCACCCAGAGATCTTCTAGGGAGATTATTAAGTGCACGTTGAACCCCATACTAGTGGGCCAGCCAGTTCCTCCCAGTACCTAAGACTCTAGCTGTCAAGGATTGCTTTAAGTCATGGTTCATTCGCTCCACAATTGAATTGCCCTCAGGCCTGTCTGGAGACGAAAACTGCACCAGCACCCCCATTGACTTCATCACATCCTTGTACGGCTTAGAGGTGAACGCTGGACTTTGTTCAGAATGGAAGGTGCCACAGGCAAACATCCCGACAAAGACACGCAAATCCCTGATGACATTTCGAGCGTCAGCACTGCATTGTGGCCAAACCCAAAGGAATCTAGTGCACGAATCAACTGCAACAAATATGTATTTATACACAGTATCAGAAGAGAGAGGACCGCAGTGATCAAGATATGTACAGCCAAAAGGTTGATTAGAAATACACAGCTGTGTTTGTGATGGGCACGTAACCGTAGACGGCTTGATTTGTTGACAAATGTCACAAGAAAGTACATAATTACGGGTCTGTTTATATAAACCACGCCACCAATAACGTTGCTGCAAAATTGAGACTGTCGCCGACACCCCGGCATGTGCAGAAGCCATGACCTCGTGCGCGGCTTTGATCAAAGCGGGTCTGCGGTCCAAGTTGGGAATCATCCGATCCCCAATGGAAGGAATCAAAGCATAAGGAACCTGATCGGGAGTTATATGATAAGAGTATTTCGAAGGGAAACCCTGAGGATAACCAGTTCCCTCCCTCGTTGCAGCTACAGCTGCCAAAATATCATTATCTATTTTAGTCATGGACCTTGTAACTGCTGCTACCGAACATGTGGCTACTGCAGATTTGGCCGCTTCATCAGCCAAAGAATTACCAAGAGCATGTGCTCCCACACACTGAGTATGAATAACATGTGTGAGGGGCAGACGTTGTTTAAGATCTGCCACTCGAACCCAAAGCATTTTATGCTTGATTGCGCTGCCTTTAGAATCTCGATAGTCATTCCGAGACCAAAAGAATAAGTTGTCATTAAAAGACTGGACACTGTAATAGGAATCGCACACAATATGAGTACTCACATTTGGATCAGCAAACTCGAGAGCAAGAACGAGAGCACGCAGCTTCGCCAATAGCGCCGTACAGTCTCCAAGTGCCTGAGTGTGCACAATGGAAGACTTAAACGCTCCATTCACAATTGAGCCGGCAACAATTGCGCAAGCTGCTGAATAGGCGTGTTTAGAACCGACGGCCGGTTGAGCCGAGCCATCTGTATAGATGATACATTTGTATTCATCCAAAGGAAGCAAGGACAGAGGAGGAGGATGAGCAGGTTCATACTGCGCTGGGAGAGGAAGGCAAGATGGCGTCTGAGTAGTTGCCGCTTCTACACGGCTCCGCCGGTCCGATCCTCAAATGAGGTTTAAAGCCCTGATTTGATGCCACAAATTGCTTTAAGACATTTGTAAAAAATAACGTGATACATGGATTAGTTTCAGTACCTGCATCTTGTGGTGGCGATTTTTGGGCAAAAAGAACGGGTTGCGATCCACGCAGCAGTAAAGCATTTTCCTTGGTCATCGGTGGCCTCGGCTCATTTTTCTCCTGCGTCTCCGACTCTTGCTGCCCTGCGGCGGGATTCCCCTGTGACGCGCTCTTTGGAGATACTATCGGCTATCCTCAGAATCCTGCCGACTTCGAGGAAAACAACCTTGTCACGTAGGAGCTGCGGCGGCCCCCGGACAGTATCCTGGGCACGGAGGATACATTGTTGCCAGCACATAGAAGCTAAACAAGTAAGGATGGCGGGGGGCAAAATTACTTAAAGGAAAAAGCTTGCAGCTGACAGCCCCATGCGGGTAATGAACTATTACAGCCTAATCCCACAGTAGTTGAAAGTTGCCAGAAGCGCCCCGATACGCGTGGGGCAAAAAACAGGGAGCAGATCGAAAAAACTGATTCCACGGAAAAGAATGAATGGACTATCAAACAGAAAAAAACACAAATGAAGAACACCAAAGGTGCTGATATCGGCCAGCCCATCCAGAACGCTCACATCGGTCAACAACTCATCTCCAATATTTTTGTCCCGATTGATGGCAAAACGCATAATGTGCTGACGGTAGAAGTGGTTGAAAGAGAGGGCCTGATTGATCAAACTGGTGCTGTCGATGATGTTGTTCCCCCCGAAAACGCACTGGAGATTACTACTCCTATTTTTCAATCAAGTCCAGCCAGCCTTGGAATGACTCATGAAGCGATCAGCCATAAATCCCCAACCTCTTGCCCCATAGACGACCCACAAAATCTTGATAATACCATAGCTGGGACAGCTGGTACAACAAACAAGGAAGTGGCTATCCTCAGTGAAAACGAAAAAACCCATGGCCCCCCGGCAAAAACGTCAGATAACATGGATACATTTTATTCATTAACGGACGAATCAGAAATTTCAGAGGCAAGCGCATCCGCCGCTAGCGAAGGAGGGAGCCATAATTGGGACAGTAGCACAGATTCAGAGCTCTCTATGAAAGCCTCTGCACAAAAAAAAACCCTAGTCGGCACAAGAAGTGTGAGACCCCCGATCAAGGTAGCACGATGGATCTCAGATGGGACTACTCTGCCTCACAATTATCAACTCTGACCGACCCAACGGTGTGTTCAAGGGGCAACCATACACCCTCAGGAAGTACAGGGGATGGAGCCGCCGACATCAAGAGTGAACCTACTTTGGTAGTAGTGCTACAGTCTATTAAGAGTTTTCAAGAGGAGGTCAAGCTAGACAACCGAAGATCACGCCTCGCCACGCAGAAATTACAAGGCATCATAAAGAAAGTGGGCAAGACCTGTGTTGAAATTACGGGCAGAATGGCCTCAGTTGAAGTATGTACTGAAAACCTTGAGAAAGATATTGCTACTTTGAAGACACAAGGAGATGAACATGATGGCATAGTTAAAGATCTAATGCTTAAAGTAGAGGAGCAAGAGAACAGGTTACGACGTAACAATCTACGCGTTCTTGGTATTCCGGAGGGGGTGGAAGGGAACAATCCCAGGACTTTTATGATCACACTCCTTAAGGGAGCTCTCCCGGAACTACACTCCTGGGATTGGGACAAGGAGATACAACAAGCTCATCGTTTTCCACTAACACCATCCAAACGTCCTACCTCTTCTTCGCAATACCCACGAGCAATGTTACTATACTTCGGGAATTTTCTTTTGCGACAGATACTTTATGATCTTGCAAGGCCAGCAAACAAGAAAGAAGTCAATGGCATCACCTTCTTCACCCAGCCGGATTTCGCTCATGCCACTGTGGAGCGCAGATGGAGGATGAGACAACTCTTTGCGCCATTCCAACAACTTGGTGCAACAGTTTATCTTCAGAATCCTGCCCGCCTGAAGGTCATATTCAAGGGATCCACACGCAGCTTTATATCTGAAACTCAGGCCCAGGCGTACTTACGAGAGATCGCAGATGGAAAATGAGATAAAGTTAAGGACTTAAGACTCAAGAATAATCTCTAATTGCATTAATGCAGAGTTTTGATACTGTTTGTAGCTCCTGGCTCTACTGTCCCGCTCCCCTCCTTTTTTCAACAGTTATATAGCTTGATTGCTTTGGAAAAACTTTGGAAAAACTTTTTGATCAGCTTAGAGAGGAAATGGGGATGGGGGGGAGGGCTATTAAAAGCCGATGTTATCTGCATGCAGGAGACGCATATCGAAAGAGCACAGATACATTTGTTGGAAACACTTGGGTATACATTAGTAGGGGCCATGACTCAAAATTCAAGGACACGTGGGGTAGAAATTTTGACAGCTAATAGATCTATTCAATTTACCCGAACAGTGGTTGATCAGAATGGGAGGTAGGTAATCACAGAATGTCGTAGAGATAATGGGGATCCAATCACAATATGTACTATTTATGGAAGTACCCTAGATGATCCAGCTGTATTCGATCACATAAATAACAAATTAGCTACTTGGCCGCTACCCATAATTATTTGCGGAGACTTTAATATAACTTTGCCTGCCAATCAAAATCTAGCTCTTGACAATGACTGGACTTATAGTGGTCGGAAACTTAAGGTTTTTAGAGCTTTGAGGACACTGTGTCGTGAACAAGCACTTTCAGATATCTGGAACTGGCAGAACCCCACGGACTCGGGTTTCACATTTTTTTCTTTTCCACACAATAAGCATGCAAGATTAGATTTTATATTAGCATCACATACTATTCTTCATGCCTGCTCAATAGAGAAAGCCCTACGTATATTGGCTGACCACAATCCTTTAATAGTAGAACTCAAGGGGATAATGTCTAGAAATATTGGTATGACCGATTGGAGCTTTGAACGATCGTTACTTCTTAACGAGCAATACTGTGAACATATGAGGACGTGGATCCCCCATTTTCTTAAAGAGAACATAGGGAGTGTAGGGATAGAAGTAGTATGGGATACGCTGAAAGCAGGAATACGGGGGAGACACTTAGCTTCTCGCTATCTTCGAATAAGGAAAAGCGACGCTTGCTTAATGATATGCAGGGTAGCTTGGCTGCCGCAGAAGAAAATTTGATTGTAGTGCTCCAGAATGGGGGAGATTTCGCGGAAGCACATACAAAAGTGATGGTAGCCAAGTCAGCAATTCTTGAGACAATAGCAAAAAGAGCGGCAGATAGATTAGCCATATGAAGGGAGAAGGCACATGAGTGTAGTGAGCAGGTCGGGCAGCAACTCGCAACTAGAGCTAGACAAAAAGCCACACGGAACATAATAGCTGAAATTAATGACCCTATGCGAGGGAGAACTATAGACCCAGAGGGAATTCGTAATGTGTTCTATTCATTTATCAAAAGCTATATCAAGAGGTCACACCTGACCAGTTGGGAGATGTTATGTCATATCTTAATCAGGTTCCAATGGAACAATTTTCCCAAGAGGATCAACGACAACTTGAGAAACTTCCCCAATGGGTGGATATTCTGCTATGCATTAACAGTCTTCCAAGTGGTAAGGCCACTGGCTTAGATAATATACCCCTATAATTTTATAGGACATTCGCGATTTAGTTGAAAGATTGTATGCTACAACTATTTCTACATGTATTTAAGGGGGGAAGACCACCATACTCCTGGACACAAGTAAAAATTATAGTTTTTCTCAAAAAACATTAAACACCATTAGAACCTAGCTCCTATCGTCCTATTACCTTGATTAATGCCGATAATAAGATTTATTCTAAAATCCTTGCCACTCGCTTAGCTGTTGTCATTCACAAGGTAGTCTCACCCCGACAACATGGCTTTATTCCAGGGCGCGGTACGACTGATCATATTAGAAGAGTCATTTCACTATTTGATATTGCTAACATTTCTAGAGATCCAACAGCACTTATATTGCTGGATGCTGAAAAGGCCTTTGACAGGGTCTCCTGGTTTTTTTATGGGAGACCCTGGCAAGGGTCGTAATAGGCAAGGGACTTATACAGGCTTTCAAGATGCTTTATTTCCAACCCAGTGCAAGACTTTTTTTAAATGGTGTACTCACAGACTCATTTGAAATAACTAGAGGTACCCGACAGGGTTGGCCGAGCTCCCCACTTTTGTTTGCACTATATATAGACCCCTTTTTACGGCAACTCGAAAACAACATGATTATTAGACCTATCGTATCCCAGGGCTGGGAAACTAAAATTTTGGCATACGCCGACGATATTGCTCTAGTAACCCCTGATCCTGAAACAGCTATAGTCGAGATTGAGGCAGAAGCGGCGAGATTTGGACATCTCTCGGGGTATTCCCTCAATTGTACTAAAACCCAAATTGTTTGTAATAATATCAGCATGGTTAATGACACTAGATAGGTGGAAAAGGCAACATATCTTGGAGTTGATATTATGGCTAATGTTGATAAAATTGTTGATGGTAATATTGATCCTTTGATTGCCAAAACAAAAATTGAACTAGTGAGATTACATAATTTACATCTGTCGATTATTGGTAGATGTAATATAATCAAAATGCTTTTTTCCTAAGTTTTTGTATTTTTTAAGGGCAATCCCACTAGAATTCACCACTATTTGCTTGAAAAAAATTGAAGACTTATTTTCTCGCTTTGTATGGGCATATGAAAAGCCCAGAAGGGCATATAAATCTTTATCCTTACCAAGAGAAAGGGGAGGCTTGGCCTTACCAAATATAAGACTATATTACTGGGCCACTACTTTATTATTTAATCTAACCCTTATACGTGATAAGCCAAGAGATAGTATAATGGAAGAAATACCAACACCTATAGAACTTATAATGGGCAAAGACGTGTGGGGGTGGGTCTGGAGATTTTTGAATGACAGCCATTATAAGAAGGTCCGCTTTAAAACATTAATAGGAGGGCATAGAATTATGAGATCAGTTCCGAAATTGTTAGGTCTGGGCCGCATGAATCACTATACACCAATTTGTAATAACCCCAATCTTCCAGAAATTTTTAAAGATCCTATTATCAAAAGATGGTGCGATCCGGGTCTGTCCAAGCTTGGTGATTTTTACTCCCTAACCGATATAGTCTGCTTCAAAAATCTTAAAGAGCTGTATAATTTAGATTGGAGGGATTTCTACAAGTACCTTCAAATCCAGGTTTTTCTAAGTAAAAAAGGTGGTGGACCAATTGGCTTCGCCAATAATCATATTATAGATAGTTTAAGAAAAAACAGACCGCTTTCTATCGGTGTCGTGTATAATTTTTTCAACTCATTAATGCCGGATGACATGGAGGCACGAGCAATAAAATGGAAAGCAGAGATAGGAATCCCGGAAAATCTATTTTTTTACTCAGCTGAGTTAGCACAGAAAAATGTAATTCCGGCTCGGCTTCAGGCTCAATATTATAAATCTTGTTTCTCACTTTATTACACCCCAAAAAAGATCGCTAAATGGGGGACAGGAAGAGGAACACAATGCCCTCGGTGCGCATTATTTCAGACGGATTTAAATCACATGTTCGCTTCCTGTGATGCTTTAAGTAGCCTAAAACAGGAGATCTCCAACTTTTTTAAGGAGGTGCTAGGGGCTGAATATCTCCTTTCCCCGTCCCTGATCGGTCTTGGGGTAGACCTGGAATTGCAAGGGAAGCCAGGAGAAAACTTGTGTTTATTGGCATGGCGATATTACGCTTATGCCTGGCTTCGGCTTGGCTGGATCCAACCCCTCCCGGATTTCACCAATGGCTTTCTCGCTTACTGGCAAATTGCAATTTTGAAAAAGCCATTTATGCAAAAAGGGGATTCCGGTCTCGTTCTAAAGGCCTATAAATTTGGGCACCACTGACCAGTTGGCTCGAGAAGAATAAGTAAACTCCAAATGTCAATTTCAGGCTTTTTTTTTTTTTTTCCCTTTTGTCTATCTAAAACTAAAAGATAACTGAGTTAGTCCAACTCCTTGTGGGTGGGGAGTTGGGTGGGGTGGGTATTACTTCGGGAGGGAAGGGGGGGAATAAACAATAAAATTGTGCATAATTCTTATATTTTTTTCCTTTTTCTACATTCTTGTTTGCTTTCTTGTTCAACTGCCAAGGAATTGTAATAATTGTATATATGATTGTCAAATTATGCACCAATAAAAAATAAATTAAAAAAAAGAACCTGTTCATACTGCAAGAACTCCTGTGTCTGAAGAGAAGGATCAAAGATAAACATGACATCAGCCGATGTCAATGATGCAGCCCATTGTATCAAACATGGATGTAAAGCCTTAGAGTTTGGTATACTTGCCTTAGTCACGGCTTCCCAAGCAAGAAGTGGCATGACCATAAGAATGCGTTTGCCTTGCGCCAGAGAGCGTTCCTTCAGGATCGCCATCTGTACTGCCGTCAAGATTTTTTCAATATTGGAAAATCGCATTTCAGCCGACGTGTATAAATGTGATTTGTAAGCAATAGGTTCTGTGTCACCCTCATTGAACGTTAAATATGTGAAACCCACCGTCCCCGGCACGATAAGTATCACCAGGTTTGTGGTGTTGTCACGCATCAACAAGAAGTTAGTTGCAAGCAAGTCAGATTGCAAAGAATGTAGGATAGAGGTATGTTCCAGTAGCCAGCTGGCAGAAGAAAAGGTTGGTTGTATCAACGCATAAAGTGGTTTGATACGCTGGGCATAATCGGGAATATTCTTATACCCCATAGGCAAACGCGCACATTTTCTGATTTCCGACGGCGGTGAATGCTGTCAAGTCACGACTCTCAGGTGCGAGATTATGACTGTAGAAACCATTGGGAATATCCAGGGTAGTTTTGTATTTTTCAAGACTGTTCACCAGCGCTGAGCTGTGAGTGTTTTGCACTGCAAATGTGCGACAATGACTATTCAAATTTCGGTAACCCAATACAATCCGATATGAACCATCAGGCTTTGATACCGTAAGGAGAGGATTATTCATTGGTGATATACATGGTTCAATCACACCCTGATACTCTAACTGAGTTAGAATGTCACAAACGTGAACCTTCGGTTCACGTCTGATGGGATATTGCAGTTGTGGCTGTGGCATAGAACGTAAGGGTATTTCATGAGCCGGTGAATCAACATCCCAACCCACCTGATTACGATACACTGCCGGGGCAAGGGCCGCTGCCCACCCTGCAGCGAAAGTCTGGGCATGCTCTTCAGGGACGTAATGCGAAAAACTCAGAAGTATCACGTCTTCCCCCCAGAGCTGCCAACACAAAGGGTGGAGGCCAATCTGCCTCCGCTAACAGAATGTCATACAAGGAGGTCAAATTCTCCCAGAACACCGCCTTGATTGGACGTGGTATATCACCTTCAATTTGAAAAATAACGTCATAAAGTCTATCCGGGGGGGCCACCCGGGTGTCAGCTGTCTCTACTGTAATGAATGTATCAGTTGTAGGCCTGGGCGTAGTTCGCGGAGTTTTGCTACGTGGAACTCCGCGAAGTTACAAAAAAACTCTGCGAAGTATCGTGAGTGGCAGAGTGCAGTGCGAACTGCAGTTTGAGCTGGTATTCCTGCCACTCGGGTAGAAATTGTACCCGAGCGGCAGCTCACGCTCGCGAACATACCATTCGCGATCACGAACTTACCGTTCGCGATCGCGAGCGTGGAAAAAACTCCGCTGCACATCGCAAAGCGGAGTTTTCTGCACTCCGCGAGCTCCGCGGAGTGCAGAAAACTCTGCAAACTCTGCGAACGGAGCGAAGTTCACCGCCCAGGCCTAATCAGTTGCTGTCACCTCCAAACAGGGACGCAGAGCCTCCTGCACTATGGTAACCTCCGCTGCGCTGTCGAGCAGAGTCACTGCCCATGTCCAATCCAGGAGTTGCGTTCTCACCGTCTGAGGCATGTCTCGCTGTTAAAGCGGCAACTTTTTTCTTCCGAAACGGGGGTCAAAAACGAGGTAGATCCTCTTGTTTTCCTTTGGCTTCAAACTGTCGAGGCTGATCATGTCCCTGTGGCGCAGGTTGACTTTTGCCACGATCTTGGCGTTCCCCTCCACCGACTTGAGAGCCAGATGTGTCCTATGAAGAACGAGGAGAGCGCTGAGCAGGGACTTGAAATCTATCAGTAGTCTTAATTTTCGCAGGGTCGCGCAAGCCATCAGTACGCTCAGAAGACTCAGGTGTCGGTGAACCAGCATGCAAACCTTGCTTCTGCTGTTGCTGCCCCTGTTTTTTATTCTTTCAGTTCTTTTTAGAAAAGAATGGACGCCCATCTTTATCAGTTTGGGCTTTTTGTTGTGTTTGTGATTGAGTTTGCGTTTGAGTAAAAGTCTTAACTCCCAGACTATTGCGGCCAACGGTTTTATAAGCCTTTGCAATAATCTTTGGCAATTCACGTGGTTTGCCTACATCAGGGATAACCTCCAAGCGGTTTGCCACTTGAAAGCTTACCGCATCACCCTTGACATTTGGAAGGATCATATCAGCAACCCCGTCGAACACCCCTACAAGTCTCATCCCCAACTCTACAGCCGCTTCGGCGCCGTGTTCATCTTGAACACGCTTAATCATGGAAGGGAGTACGGTCATGGAAGGAGTGCCGAAACACTACGAATATACCGCCGCAAACACCTTACCCCAGGTGTTACAATCAGCTAACTCTGGAAGTAAGTCTTTAGGCAAACTAATAGTTAATATCCTGTGTTTCTCCACAGGAGATGTATTTGGAAAAACAGCCTCTAGTTGTCCAAATTTTTCAGCAAGCCAATAAGGTAACTCACCCTTATTCTGTGGACTCTTGCCCATCACTGAATTAACCATAACGGGACTGATAGTTACACCACCAGGTCCGGCTGGTTGCGCAGCAACGCCAGGTGGTCCCACCTAGAAATTGCGCGTGACATACTGTATACCAGCCCTATGTACGCGTATCAAACTTGTATGTAATACGCGAAGGTCTGCAACAGTTAAATAACGTGGGTGTGGGGTATACCCATCCAAAACGGGCCACGTGGCCCCATCTATTGATAAAGGGCCTAAGCGGACCGGCGATACTGGGTGAGGAAGGGCGCCATTAAACCAAATTTGGTGTTGCCAAGCTGTAAGCAAAACCTCAAGAGCACTATAAGGCTGATAAGCGTGAGGAAGGGCCGTGGCAGTGTATTCGAGAAACAAATCATCTGTTCCATCCACCGCCGGAAAGGTGACCCAAGAGTAAAACACCTCAAAGTGGTAAGCAGGATTTGCTTCAACTACAAAGATAGGCTCGGCACCCGCATCAGGCACTCCATATGGAGCTAAATATGCCTTGAGCGCGGCTATGAGCCGGAATATCAATTGCCATCACGAAAAATAAAGAACAACAACCTAAAGCGCAGCAGCGCAATAACGGGTAAGAGAAAAAAACCTTTTTAAAACTCCAAGCTTGAAAGAACCTATAATACATCAATATAGGAGGTTACACCGTCACAGCTGTTTCCGGAAACAGAAGTGAGGGGATTGTGGACAAGCACAAGCACTACTCAAGCGTCTCGCAGATTAGAACCAGGCCAAACGTTGGCGGCGCTATGTTGCAGGGATTTGCACATACACAGAACTATGCGCAGGAAAACAGGACCTCAGTGTATAGGGGTGTACCGACCTACCACATTAGTGGCCAATATCCCATTACCGACTAGCTATAGTGTCTCATTCATTCTTCTCCAAATATCACGAAGCTACAAATGATTAGACAACCCAGAACACAACACTCCCGACTCTCTCAGGAATCGCGGGAGCAAGACATACTCTGTCGCTCACTCACTCGTACTTGTCCACAATAAGAATTGGCAGAGTCACTGTAAATAGTTCAAAATGTTTATTTTAACTATTGTGCTCTACAATACAGTATTCGAGCCACTACCAGCAGCAAAATGCATAAACTCAGCACAGTTAGCATTGTTACAATTCCATAGAATACAAAGGGAGAAGTCTTTATATAAAGACTGTGGAAAAAGGGCACTCAGGCCTAACCATCCTCCCCTTGACTAGAAGAAGTTTATTTTATATAAAGTAAGATCTCTGGGCTTTGACAGCAGACCCCATACCTTAAAGCCTGGATGTAAGGTTTACATCATAGGAACAGCGGAGCTCTTCTCCATGGAACGGCTTTCTCCAAGTGTGTTAAAACAACATTCAACAACGTAATATCAAAGCATGAGTCTTCAGTACTGCAGATGTGTGTAGCATGTTATGTCTAGGTGCTAGGGACTGACCAGAACAGAATAACAAGGGGCATTGTTTATCGACCTTGCACATCGTGTTCAGACTAAACTCCAGGAAAGGCAGAGAACACGAAAAGCAACCCGTTCTCATGTGAAAGGCACAAACAAAGTCTTGCAAAAACAAAGTCATGTAGTAGCGTGCGCAAAAGCAGCATCATGGCAGCGAAGCTCATGCTAACTTAGCAATGTCGATAATGTGCCTAAAATCCATATAACACTCCTGCACCCATAGCCATTTCACCTACAATACCTCGGATGCCAACACCACCACCTCCAAGCAATGGAAGCACACCACCACCCCACACCAACTGTCTGCCATGCTCCTCAATGTCCGATCACTTGGGAAACACTCCATAAAAATCTGGGACCTCCTGAACAGCAACACATCCGGCCTTCTCTTCCTAAATGAAACATGGCTCAACACAGCCTCCAACCCGGACATTACCACAGCAATCCCACCTGCCTACAATGTCATACACCAGGACCGAACCCACAAACTCACGATCATCTACAAAATAACAATTGACTGCACCACTATCACAGACTCGGACACCAATCTCATGGAACACCTCCACTTCAAAATACGAATGGACTACAATGCCACCCTTAAAGGAACCCTTGCCTACCATCTCCCAGGCCCGAGCGGAATTCTTCAACCACACTGCAGACTTCATTGCTCCCCTCTCCAGCCAAACAACCAACTACATCCTCCTCGGGGACCTCAATTTTCACCCAGAAGACACCACAGACCCCCATTTCCATAACCCTCCTCGATAGCCTCAGCAACCTTGGACTCGCCTAGCTCGTCAAGGACCAACCCACACAACAGGCCCCACCCTCGACCCTATTTTCTCCTCTAGCAACAGGATCACCACTACTCACATGACCGAGCTTACATGGTCCGATCACTATATCATTAATTTCAAGATACCTGCCCACCAAGTCACCCACCAGAAAAACCACAAGCACCATCAAGACACTGGGGCAAAATATCCAAAGAAAACTGGACCAAGACCCTACATGAATGCCCACACAATCACTCTGGGAATCTCGATGTCGACCCTAAGCTCTTCAATAAAAGGCTCACAGACTGCACCAACTGCACCGCTCTCACCAGAAACAAGACCTACAAAAACAACAAATATCGACCCAGCTGGTACATGAACGACCTCGGGGGGCCCAAGTGCCACTACAAACAACATGAGCACATTTGACCCACAGCATAGCAATGTGAACTTCCGCGACCAGCCTGACACCTTCTTCATTGCCAAACAGCAGCGAAGCAAATGGAAGTTCCTCTCAAACGAAGAAACTACTGCCCTGATGAATACCATCCAATCAGGAGCCCCCTCAGATCCATGCCCTGACTACATATACAACCTTGGAAGAACCATCATCTCCCCCATGCTCCCCACTATCATCAACACCTCCATAACCAACATCACCTTCAAATCTTGCTGGAAAAATACAGAAGCCAATGCCCTATTGAAGAAACCAACAGCAGACCGCAACACACTCAGCAGCTACAGACCCATCTCGCTCCTGCCCTTTCCAGCTAAAGTCATGGAGAAAGACATCAATACCCATCGTAGACCACCTAAAACTCCATCAACTCCTAGACGGCTCCCAATCAGACTTTCACACCAACCACAGCATAGCCCTTATTGCAGCCACCAATGACATCAGAAGCATCCTCAACCGAGGAGAAACGGCCGCACTCATCTTCCTCGACCTCTCCGCAGCTTCTGATATGGTCTCCCACAAGTCACTCAACAGAAAGCTTCAGCACGTGGGTATCTTCAGACCAGCCATCAAGTGGATATCCTCCTTTCTCACAGACTGAACTCAACGATTTAGACTTCCCTCCTACAACTCAGAACCCAAGAAACTCATCTGCGGAGTCCCTCAAAGATTGTCCCACAGCCCAACACTCTTCAATGTCTACATGACACCTCTCACGAACATCATCAGGCCAACGGCATAAACATAGTATCCTACGCCGATGACACACAGCTCATTCTTTCCCTTACTGACTCAACCAGCTCTGACAAAGCAAACTCTGCCTACTGCATGAACAACGCCGCTGCTTGGATGAAAAACAACTGCCTCCAGCTCAACACAGACAAAACCAAATTCCTAATCTTCGGCAACAACCACTCCCCCCGGGACACTTCTTGGGGGCCCTCCAAACTTGTCCCCCCACCCACCCCTGCAGACCATGCCAAGAACCTCAGGATCATCCTGGACACAAACCTCTCCATGAGCAGACAGATCAACACCATCTCCTTATAATGCTTCCACATCCTGCGAATGCTATGCAGGATATTCAAGTTGATCCCACTGAACACAAGACAAATGGTCACCCAGGCTCTTATCACAAGTAGGGTTAATTATGGAAACTCCCTCTACATCAGAATGCCAGCCCATGTCCTACACCGACTACAAACCACCCGGATTGCTGCTGCCATACTCATTTTGAAATGAAATGAAATGAAATGAAATTGGGTATTTATAAAGCGCGCGGATACTCACAGAGAGTGTCCCGGCGCTAATCTCCAAAACCGTAACAGAAGAAGCCCCGCCCTGTCAACCATCATGTTATTGTTGGAACAACCATGTTTTAAGTTGTTTCCTAAAAAACAAAAAGTCCTGAGTCAGTCTGAGATAAAGGGGCAATTCGTTCCACAGGCGAGCAGCTTGAACCTGAAACGAACGTCCTCCTATCCGAGATCTCGTGATCTTGGGAATCACCATGAGGGATTGTCTAGAGGATCTTAGCACCTGTAGAGGCTGATAACGTTGGATCCTACTTCTTAGGTAAACCGCACCCGTATCATGGAAGGCACGATAAGCGAGCACTAAGGCCTTAAACTGGATCCTCTTTCTCACCGGGAGCCAGTGCAACGCCTTCAGGTGGGGCGACATATGCGTTCTGGGGCTTACCATAAGAATAGCTCTGGCTGCAGCGTTCTGGACAACCTGCAGCCGATTGAGCAAATACTCTGGCAGCCCCAGATACAAGATATTTACGTAATCCAACCTTGATGTAATTAAGGCTTGCACTACGATCTTACGGGATTCCACCGGGAGAAGAGGAAGAAAGTTTTTTACCATTCTTATCAATCCGAAGCAAGTACCAGCGACAGTTTGAATTTGGGACTTCATCGCTAGACTTGTGTCCAACTTAACTCCCAAGTTTATAACCTTGCTGACTGGGGCTGAAGGAGGGGACATATCGCAGGGCCACCATAAATTCCAGTCAGCACATGGGGGGCAGCCGAAAAAAATGATTTCAGATTTTTCTGGATTACACTTGAGTTGGTTAAGTTGCATCCAAGAAAAGACCACCGTTAGACATTTATTTATCTCCATTCCACGAAAACTCGCACCTTTGTCACACGTGAACAGGAGTTGAGTATCGTCGGCATAGGAAATAATCTTCGCTCCGTGCGACTCTGCCAGACATGCAAGTGGGGCCATATAGATATTAAAGAGTGTAGGACTCAAAATAGCGCCCTGCGGAACCCCCACTTGCATTGGAGGAATGGCAGCTGTAAAGGGCAGAGACCAGATTTCCTGCTGCCGTGCAGTCAGGAAAGAAGCAAACCAATTGTACACCGTGCCCCCAATACCACACTCCGCTAACCTGCGCAAGAGCCGGTCATGGGGCAGTGTGTCAAAGGCTGTGGATACATCCAGCAGTATCAGCACAGCACTGCCCCCTTTGTCCAGCTGAGTTTTTATAGTTTCCGAAACCTCCAATAGGGCTGTTTCTGAGCTTAGAGTGGTTCTAAAGCCAGACTGGCTGTCATGAAGCACATGGTTTCCTTCTATATAATCTGTTAGCACGGAGTTAACGTACTTCTCAAGGACCTTTGAGAAGAAGGGCAGCAGGGATATGGGCCTATAATTGGATGCGACCGCAGGATCCGCTGTAGGTTTCTTCAGGAGGGGAATGATTTTTGCCTTTTTCCAACAGCTGGGTACCATTCCCTGACCGAGCGAAGTGTTAAGAACTGAGTTGACTGCAGAATTTATGGGTTCCGCAATATTCTTCAGTATCTTTGCTGGACAGGGGTCAGAAGGAGAACCCGACTTCAGAGTTACCATGATGTCAAGGGATTTTTCTAAGGAAATGGGGGGAAATTGGGTAAGTGAGTAACTAACCCTCGAAGGCGGGGCCCATGCACTCGATGTCTCATTAGTTTCGGCTGTGCCCATAGAGGCAAATGACTGTTGAATCAGGTAGATTTTGTGGTAAACAGACATAATATCGAATTTTTAATATCAAATTGCCAAAATATCGAGTTTTTAATATAGAATGGACAGAATATCGAATTGCCAAAATATAGTGGTTAAGAATATCGAAATTCAGGTAAGAAATATCGATTTCAAAATATCGACAGTCATAATATAGTTGTTAAAAATATCGAATTTTTTTATAGTGTTTTAAGTGTTAGTATATGTGTTAAAAGTATGTATTATTTTTGTAATGTATGTTTAAATTTTTTTAAAGTAATGAATTTTATGTTATTTCATTTTTGCGTAATTTAATTCTGTAGCGGGTTGTGGGTTTATAGGGGAATAGGGTGGGAAGTAATTTAATTATAGTAAATTAAATATTAATTTTTAGGAATTATTAATTATATTTAATTTAATTTTGCGTTTTAGTTCTGTAGCGGGTTGTGGGTTTATAGGGGAATAGGGTGGGAAGTAATTTAAATGTAATTAAGTAATTATTTAATTTTATTTATTGGTATTGATAAATAATTCATTGTTAATTAATTATTAATTGGTAATTAATTTTATTAATTGGTAATTAATTTTTATTAATTGGTAATTAATTTTTATTAATTTTTTAATTGATAATTATATTAATTGCATTAATTTATTATTCAGAGCGGGTTGTGGGTTTATAGGGGAATAGGGTGGGAAGTAATTTAATTGTAATTCAGTAATTATTTATTTTTATTTATTGGTATTGATTATTAATTTATTGTTAATTAATTCTTATTTGGTAATTAATTTTTATTAATTGGTAATTAATTTTTATTAATTTATTAATTGATAATTATGTTAATTGTATTAATGTATTCTTTGTAGCGGGTTGTGGGTTTATAGGGGAATAGGGTGGGAAGTAATTTAATTGTAATTAATTAATTATTGAAAATATTTTGGTGTATTGATAATTAATTTACTGTCAATTAATTATTACTTGGTATTTTTTTATTATTTATTATTTTTTGGTATTGAAAATTAATTATTTGTTAATTAATAAGTAATAAGTAATTAATTTTTAAGAAATAATATTTATTGGTATTTAGAATTAATTATTAAATATTTTGTAATTGGTAAGTAATTTTAATTAATTTTTTATTGGTATTGATAATTATTTTATTTTTATTAAAATATTAAATCATTATTTTCCCTACTGTTGCACTCTCTGGAGTGGGAATAGTAATTTTTACCCTACGCTATCCAACGCTTTCCCTACTGTTGCACTCTCTGGAGTGGGAATAGTAATTTATACCCCTACGCTATCCAACGCTTTCCCTACTGTTGCACTCTCTGGAGTGGGAATAGTAATTTTACCCCTACGCTATCCAACGCTTTCCCTACTGTTGCACTCTCTGGAGTGGAAATAGTAATTTTTACCCTCCCGCTATCCAACGCTTTCCCTACTGTTGCACTCACTGGAGTGGGAATAGTAATTTTTACCCTCCCGCTATCCAACGCTTTCCCTACTGTTGCACTCTCTGGAGTGGGAATAGTAATTTTTACCCTCCCGCTATCCAACGCTTTCCCTACTGTTGCACTCTCTGGAGTGGGAATAGTAATTTTTACCCCTACGCTATCCAACGTTTTCCCTACTGTTGCACTCTCTGGAGTGGGAATAGTAATTTTACCCTCCCGCTATCCAATGCTTTCCCTACTGTTGCACTCACTGGAGTGGTAATAGTAAATTTTACCCTCCCGCTATCCTACGCTAAAAATATTGAATATTTTTTATAAATATTACGTTAATATATATATGTATTAAAAAATAAAAATGTATGTTTATTTTTTTTTAACTTACATTAATTATTTATTAATTTTAAAGTTATTTAAGTATTTTTAAGTATGTTTTAGTTAATTATATATAGTATTTCATTAATTTTACATTACTTTTAAGATATTTAAAAATTCGATATTTTGACTAACTATATTTTTTACAACTATATTTTGGATTCGATATTTTTGTACTTAACTGTTTGTAGATAGGGATTCGATATTTTGGCATTCGATATTTTTACCTCGATATTTTTGTAGGTCGATATTCTTCTCATCGATATTCTGTCAGTGATCCAGATTTTGTCATGAAAGAAACCAGCCATCTGATGCACCCAACTGGAGGTGGGAATAAATGCCTTGCTCACAGCACTGGGGGATGAAAAATCCTTAACAATTTTAAAAATTTCTTTGCTTTTATTAGCGGCCCCTTTTATTTTTAAGGTAAAGAAATTTTTCTTTTCAGTGCGCACATCGTTAAAATAAGCACATCATTAAAATCTTAAACATCCCATGAAATAACCACATCTTCATCACCTTAACAATCTCCACTGGCTCACTGTCCAGGAAAGATATGGTGTGGTTGATCGGCGGAGTGCGTGTAGTTTTTCCCACTCCGCGTTATTCTCATAATGTGGAGTTCTGGTAAAACTCTAGCAACCGACATATGTCGGACTTTTTTTACGTGCACGACTCACCAGCATGAGTGAGTATTTGCATCCCATAGAACGATTTTCTGGCGCTAGAACGCTACCTGGCAAGATTTTCTTAATGCGGGCAGTCATGGCAGGGCACAAACGTTTGCGTTGAGAAAGCTGCTGCTTGAGTAGAAAGTCTACTCGAGCGGCAGAAAGAAGCAGCCTCCTCTAGCATGCCGTGTGGCGCAGCTCGCACTGATTTTATAGCACTGAACAGACTCCTGGTGCTAAAATCAGCACGATGTACCGAGTTTCACCCGCTCGGGGAACTCCGCGGAATCTCATGAACTTATTATATAACTCCATGGAATTTAACGGAGTGAACCTCTGCGAGTTTCACCCACTCCTATCCACAACACTGGTTCAGCTTACCTCACCACCACCTCAACTTCTACCAACCCAACAGACACCTTCAATCTGCATCCCAGGCAAAAGCACATCTCCCTCGCATCCAGAAGACCAGAAGGGGAGGACACTCCTTCTCATACCTCACAGCCAAGACTTGGAACAACCTCCTAAAACACCTCAAACCTCCCCCCTCCCTCATGGGCTTCTGAAGGAACCTCTAGACATGGCTCTTCCAGATGAAACAGGCATGATCTCCTCCTGCCCCTCAGACCTGCCCTACTCAGTGTCTAGGTACCCTCGTGGGTGACTAGCAGCGCTTTACAAATCCACATAACACAGCATAACAGTATAACTTTCAGTGCCGTAAGGATATCTCTCCCATAGATTAACACTGGTTTACCTTATTCCAATTATTAAGTGCTAACTTCAGATTGGGAACAGGTAAGGAAATGATGTTTCCATTCAAATGAATTGTAATTTAAAATCCTCTTCAATGGTAGAGTCGGATTTTACATTACAATTTTGAAAATTGAATTTTTAGAAATTTACCATTTTCCTGTCTAAAGTTCTGGGCCTTTCTAGGACTTTCCAGCTGCCTGGGCATGTTAATGATTACATCCATCAGGAATGTGTATTGGACCCAGACAAGGAAAAATGGGCTCTGGGTGTTTCTGGGAGAGGTTCTTCCTCGCAAGATGGCTGGGAAGGAGCTGTACCCTGCCCTGATTACATTTCAAACGACATTGCCTACAGCATACACAAAGGAACCTGATACCATTCCTGTCCTTGCCTTTGTTACCTTGACAGTTTGGAGTCAGAGTCAGAACTAGAGGAAGAATGGACCAGAACCAGTTTTGAGG
Source organism: Calotriton arnoldi (assembly GCA_963921515.1). Classification (NCBI taxonomy): domain Eukaryota; kingdom Metazoa; phylum Chordata; class Amphibia; order Caudata; family Salamandridae; genus Calotriton; species Calotriton arnoldi. Next base: position 2,080,754 of record CAWUFW010000846.1, on the reverse strand, counting down.
GGTAGGTCAGGGATTCCCCCATTTAAAGTCTTGCAAGAGGTATGCAAATTGGGACCTTGAGAACCTCTCGTCAGAACAGTCCTGGACCTGTGGAATCTTCGGAAGAAGGACAGTCCTCCTGCCAGAAGAACTGCCCTGCTGCTTGAAGGACTTCTTTGCTTTCTGGTAAAGGAAGATTGAAGCTGCTTGCCTTGATCCGAGGCTTCCCAAAGTGACTCCAAGGGTCAATTGAATGACTGATTGTGGGAGCTACAGGAACACAACAAGCTTCCAGAGGCATCTCTGCAACTGCCCAGTTGACCAGCATCAACTGGACCTGCCTGAGCCCTGCCGCTGGCCTCAGCCTAAGTGAGTCCCCAATAGGTGCTCCCCATATCCTGGACCCTTAGCTGGAATCAGTGCAAACTCCTGCTCAAAAAAAGGTGAAAATCCTGAAGTTTGGGCTCATCAACACCAAAGTGATCTTTTTATGTAAAGAATCAACTGCTGCAACAGCTGCCAAGTCAAACCTCCCACTGGACATTAATCGTTGCAACAATTAAGCACCATGAACCTCCAGCGATAACCAAGTCTTTGAGCTACAGCAACGACCTTCCACCTGCTCTTAGCACCAAAAGTCTTCTACTTTAGGCCTCCTCTAACGTGAATGGAACTCTTCATGCTGCAATTGAGAAGATAACTCTTTAATGATGATGTAGCAGTAATTGCATTTTATTTGTAGGGGTGCATTATAATCACACGTGTAGAGCACACCCACAAATAATCCTTTGTTGTGTGAACATGAAGTATTAGAATTGTGAAATGTACTAACTTGAACCGTGATATGTTTAGGCCATTTAAAAGTAACATGGAGAATCAACGTAGAAAGTAAATGTACCTAACAGAAAACATTAACGTGAAGAACTTGTGTTGTAAACTGACATTTATTCATGTACTAAAAATTTTTTATTTAGTTGTGTCATTTTAAATGTAGGTAAATGCATTAATTGAAAGTGCCTTATTTTCCATGCAAATTTGTAAAGCTTATGCGATGCTTTCTTGTGTTAGCTAAATTTTGTAGGCCTGAAATGCAGTTCCCTGAAACTCTCTCTTTAGGATTAACAAGCCAAATTTCATGTGTTCTGTGGAATTTGTTTTTTCTCACAGGTGGTGTTGCAGATAAAAGAAGCATTTTGTTAGCTAGAATAATGTCTTTGTTTTACTAGTCAGGCAAGGAAAGAAGAAGTTACAATCGTGTCACTTGAGTCGATAAAGGAAGGTCGTTGTGTTTCCCTCGGATAGCGTGCCCCGCAATGAATTTTGGGAAAGTTACCTGCAATAATGTGATGTTGGGAGTAGGGAAAGTGCCCACTTCTTTTTCTGCGTTCAGGGAGAGAGCATCTTAGAACAAGCACTGCTTTATGCTACATGACCCATTGGCTGTGGAGAGACTTCTTAGGAAGACTCCATAGGCTGACACCTTTTATTTTTCTCCGTGAAGTTGCTTAAGTAGGGATGTCATTTTAGTGTTAGCGTAGGGATAGATTAATGCTTTTCACTCACCAACCCTCGATGCACGGAAACCTGGACTCATGCTTTCTCATCCTCTGCATCCTGCTTCTTGAATTAATTGTTTTGCTTATGCTACATCGTCTCAATTGGATACAAAGATTTGGCTTTATGCTGATCCCGATGTAATTTTACACTCTTGTCTTGAGGTGTCTTTACGTTCAATTATTTTTGTCTGTGTAATAAATAAACTAACTTTATATAGTTGTCTGTGGTTACTATATGTCCAAGTGAATCCTTGTTTAATAGATTGGCAGTAATAACGAGTTTCTTCCCCTCTACACTTCCATGCTGCTAAAAAGAACCATCGGATTGTGTTTCTAGAACAGGTTCAGAACTTATGGGCCTGGCCCTTTCAGTTGGTAGCAGAGTAGGATGGTTAGCACGTAAAGTGAGGGGAGAATCCAGAATTAGGGGCCGATAACGATGTTGGTCGGAAAGTCTCTGACTGCTAGTCGGAAGCTTTCCGACCGCTTTTGGAGGCTTTCTGGCCGACCCGGTCAGTTTGCGGTCCGACCAACCGATTACGATGTCGGCGATCAAAACGTAAACCAGCCAGTCATTCTGACTTGGTTCCGACCGACTCTCAGAGTCTTCCAGCCAGTCTGAACTGCACCGTAATCCCCTATGGAGAGTGTTTTTGCCGTCGGGATTACGATGTTGGTTGCCCACAGCCTTTCCATGTCAGAAAGGGACTTTTGGGGGCCCCTAGAAGGGCCACCTTGCCTCCACAGTCTACGGTTGGTTGTCAAGGGGATACCTTGGGTAACACCCTGTAAAACTCTGCACTGTGTGGCAGGCACCATTGGGTGCCTGCCACAGGGTGCAGGGTTTTACACACACACCCATTTCTTTATAGGAGCCTGTATTACAGCCGGTTTACGGCCATGACACAAGCTCCCATAGAGAACAGTGGGAATCCCACCCAGGCGGTCGGCACTGCCAACCTGAGGTCGGTCGATCTCAAGCCCGAGACGGTGTGGGTCAGAAGCAACTCTGACTGACATCGTAATAAGCACCTAAGTCTAGAAAAGTGGAGCCTAGAACCCCAAAAGCCCCAAAATGGAGCCGAATGTCAGAGAACGGAAGGCGACGGAATCCGGCGGAGACCAACGGAGTTTTATGGTGTGGAGAGATCAGCGGTGAGTGGAGGAGTGAGTATTAATAGGGCATGTGTCATGTGTAAGATTGCGGGAATGATTTGATTGTGTGATGTCTTGCGGTGTTGGTGTGAGAGTTGAGTGAATGTGGTTTCGGGCCAACGTCCAAATATTGAGATTTGAGTTTCAGGTCCCAAAGTGGCCTAGGATCCCGGTTGTAGAAGACACCAAGATTGAGATTGTGATTGCCTGACCGAAGAGTTGAGGAGTTGTCGTGAGACCTCATCAGCAGTTCCACCTCAGAAAGGGAACTTTGTCTGAATAGGACGTATGGGAATCGTTTGGTAAACCTTGTGTACAGGGGTGAGCTATACTGATTCAGGTGCCCAGCGCAGGTTGAGGGTCACTGTGTGTGAATGCTCTTGGATTATTGACTTTTATCGATCTTTTAGATGGCAGACAATTACAGAGTTTAAGACGATTGTGTGAGTCAATGCGTACAGAGAAATTGTGAAGGAGGGTGTGCTGCTGTGAGGAGTGCAGGTGATGTCAGAGAATGTTGAGCTGTGATAGGTCAGTTGTTGTAATGCCACACTGGGATTGGTTGGCAGTCATCAGAAAGTTGTGGGTGAAGAGAGTTGTTCTATCGTCGAATTTTGAACAACAAATTGCAATTGGAATCATGTGATGTTTTAGGGTGTTGTGAGATCTGTTCAGGGGTGATGAAGGAGTTGTGACTCGAGTCGGCAAAGAGGCGCCACCCAAGGATACGGCAGCACATTATATGGTGACAAAAGTGGAGCTCCACACTATAATTTGGCTTAAGAATTGGCATAAAATCACTGCAAAGGAGGGTGAATTGCCATGTCCGCACTTTGGTTCATTTCGGTTAGATGTGCTGCATCAGCTAAGAGGAGCAATATTTGCGCTGCGACCTTTGCCTACACCAACACAGTTTGAAGCATTAGATGCCTGGATGCGTGCAGCACACACTAAACACAGGGAGAGATACAAAGGGAGAATGAAGAAAACTATGAGTTCACATCAAAACGCATACTGGGACGCACAGCTTAAGAAATGGAGAGTGTGGACCATACAAGAGGAAAGGTTATATCCAGTGCTGGTCGAAGAGGGAGACTCCCAGAAGAGGAGCAGAAAGGTAAATGAGAGTGACAGTAGTGACAATGAAGACAGTTTGCTGGATGGGCTGTTATCTGAGCGTCCTCCACCTTACAGTCCACAATCAGGGGATGGAGGCAAGACTCACGAAGTGCAGAAATTGTGTGAAGCTCACCAGCTCAAGTGGGTCTTGGTGCAGGAGTTTTGGGAGGGATGTCTGGAGAAGTAGGGGGGACAAAAGTGTCCACTTTAGTAGGTATGGAATAGAATGGAGCTAATGCTGCTTCACTGTTACCGGAAGCCCTTACAGTACGGGTCACTGTTTGTCCTGTTGCCCCTGTGTATGACCTGAGCTCATTGGGAAGCTGTAGTCAGAGTCAGCCTGTACAGATTGAAGGGACTGGATTGGGAAGAACAGGGAGCACGAGCAGGAATTGTCCATCTCTAGTGCCTAGAGAATCTAGAATCCCTTTAGCAGCTACTGCTGATCCTTCGGGAGCAAGCTTTGGTTCCAGTATTATATGTTCTATACCTATGGCACGCACTAGTTGAGACATACGGATGTGGGAAACACCAGTGAGAGGACCAATTGGTACAGCCTCAGAAGCAAGTACAAGTCAGGGAGCCGCTGGAAGTCAGCATGTCTTAGATGTTTCAGTCTTAGAATCCTGGTTGAGAGACCATAACAATAACAATAAGGAGGGTCAGAAAAATACATCAAGTCAAGGTATCATCAAGGCTGCAGTGAAAGTGAAGCTACTAAATGTGGTGAGGTTGAAGGCCGAGGTAGATGAGGTCATCAGTGGGAATTTACCTTTAGACAGGATAGAAACCTATGAGCCAGATGACCTGCTGTTTGTAGCAAAGGATGTCACCCGCAGGGCAAAATGAGCACATGAGAAGTTATCAGAGTTAGCTCAAAGGTACGGAGTGGACTAGTCTCAAATGAAAATGTTGCAGGGAAATTATCGACCTAACTACAGTAACCAGGAGCTGGAGGAAATGAGAGTGGCAGGCTTGAAGACACATATCTGAGAGTTGGTTCTAGGAATAAGGGCTTGGAGTATGCTGGATAAGTGGGAGGAAAGATGATCAAAGAAAAAGAGTGTGAGAAAGATGACCGGGGAAACACCAACTCCAGGAGGGTCAAGGCATATCCGTTATGGGAGGTTCCTAGTGGAGGGTATATGCATGTCCCTTGGAGTAGCGGTGACCTAGCTGCATTTATGAATGATTTCCCCAGGCTAAGGGAGAAGCCTTCTGAGTGGTACAAGCAAGTCGCTCACTTTGTTAAGATCTCGAAAGGGTTGTGGATTGACATGAATACCTTGTTTGAAATTGTGGTTCCTAGTGATCTGTGGTCTGCATGCAAAATAGCAATTGAGTGGTTTGCTGCTGAGCCAGAAGGGATCCAGTGAATCATGGTCCTTCACAGTTGGTTATGAAAAAGTACGAGCAGGTGATCACATGGTTGCAGTCCAAAATAGCCCCTCAAGACATCGATTGAGTTAAGATAGACAGAATGACCCAGGAACCTAAAGAGTCAGTGCTTGCTTATTATGAGAGGCTATTGCAAGCCTTTAAGCAGTACAGTGGACAGTGGATTAGACACACTCAACCCTAAAGATATGGGACAATTTGTATCTAAATTTGTGACAGTGTTGAGGCCGGAAATCAGCCTCATGATCCAGCAACACTTAATCTGCTGGCAAAATAAGGCAGTGGATGAAATTCTACGTTACTCCAGGTATTGCAGTGATGAAGTGGATTGCAAGCATGGGAGGATAAAGGAGATGATGATGTTGGTTCAAAATCAAAATGCACAGAAGGGAGAGCAGGTGAAGGCAACAGGGGGAAGAGTAGTTCACGGTGAAGGAAATGTTCCAGGAGGGGTTCAAGTTATATCAGTCGCCAGACAAATGGGACAGGAAGAGGTGTCCCCATAGATCATAAGACAGGGATAGATGTTGCAACCCTGAAAAAGAGCACTGCTTGTCATTTTTGTCACAAGATCGGGCATTGGAAGCACAAGTGTCATCTAAATCCTATGAATCAGATGGAGGAAGGAGAACTCATGCAAGCGGTAGATGGGGTAAACCAGTTACAGACAGTGACTAGACTGAGATCTCTTAATGCGGGAGGGAATCAGAACCAGTTAGTGCAAGTGCCACAACCTCTGAGATTCTCACAGGGCAATCAAACCAACCATCAGATGCCCTTAATGTAAGCGTTGGATGGATTTGATCAGGACTCATCCTTATGACGGTGCCTGAGGGGGGCGGAAGACTGTAGACTTGGCGCAGTCTTAGAGGTAGACCAGAGTGGACCGTACGTAGAAGCAGACATAGATGATCATCTCATTACATTCCTGATTAATACTGGTGCTACCCGTTCTACTATGAGATCTGCAGTAGTCCCAAACCTGCCCCTCTTGGGAAAATTGATCCAAGTTGTAGCAGTTTCTAACAAAATAATGACAAACCCTTTGACAGAAGTGGTGATTGTGAAAATGTGAACCTTTCAGGATCACTATCAGTTCGTGGTGGGTGATTCAAGTCCAGTCTGTTTGCTAGGGCGTGACCTTTTGTGAAAATTGAATTGTACCATCTATTGCACGACAAAGGGAATTGAATTGCAGACTAATGATGTGGACATTGCTTTCAAGTTGGCAAATCAGAACCATTACACAGCCATGTTTCCCTTACTAACAGTGAAAGACATGCTGCTGGATTTGGGACACACCTTCTCTCCAGTGGTATGGGATTTCTCAGGAGAGGAAATTGAACTGATTCGAGGAGTTGAGCCGTTGAGCCAGTTCGCATACAGATCAAGCCTTATGCAAAATTTTCGTGAACACCTCAGTACAACCTGACCCCAGAAACGGTGGCAGGGATTACACCTGTAATTGAGTCCATGATTGTTCAGGGCATTCTAAAGGAGATCATGGGTTGTCCGTGCAATTCGCCCATCATGGGATTGCAGAAGCCGAGCGGGAAATATCGCATTGTTCAGAACCTTAGAAAGGTAAATAACATTGTGATTCCATATTGTCCTGTGGTACCAAATCCATCTGTGATCCTGTTTCAAATTCCTTCTGAGGCTAAATGGTTCACAGTGACTGACCTCGGTCAGATGTTTTTCTCCATCCCATTGCATGAGGAAAGCCAACTTTTATTTGTGTTCCGTCTGGGGAATTGTGTATTAACGCGGTGTTGTATCCCACAAGGGTATACTGAAAGTCCATCTATATTCAACCAGGTCTTGAAAAAGAACCTTGAGAGCTTGATTCTGCACTGAAACTCAGTGCTAGTCCAATACATAGATGAGATCCTCATTGCATCAGAAATGCGGGAGGCTTGTAAAGACAATACTATCGCCTTACTGAACCATCTGGCAGACAATGGGCATAAGGTGTCTCCGAGTAAACTTCAGTATTGTCTGACTTACGTACAGTATTTGGGTCATCGAATAGAAAGAGGCAAGAGGAAGGTGTTACAAGAGTGAGTGGAGGTGACCATGAAAATGAATCTGTCTACCACCCAGAAAGAGGTTAGGATGTTTTTGATCATGGTTGGCTATTGCAGACAATGGATTTCTAATTTCTCTTTGATGGCAAAGCCTTTGCAGATGCTGACCTACAAGGATGTGTGCAATCCGGTACCTTGGGATAACGACTGCTTGCTTGCTTTCCTAGAGTTGAGAAAGTGCCTATGTTGCGCTTCTGCTTTAGTAATGCCAGATTACAACAAAGCATTCTCATTATTCTGTCATGAGTTGGAGGGTTGTGCTCTTTCTGTACTCACCCAGACACATGGAGGTTCCCGTAGACCAGTAGCCTATTTCTCAGCTTCATTAGATCCTGTAGCTTCAGCATTGCCCGGATGGCTCAAATCCGTTGCTGCAACAGGTGTCAGTATTGAACGATTCAAAAGCATTGTGATGGGTCATCCACTTACTGTATATGTACTGCATTCAGTTGAGCTCCTGATGACGAGGACCAAAACACAGCATTTGACAAATAACAGGTTGACAAGATATGAGCAGGTGTTGCTTGCTGCAGAGAGAATGACTCTAAAGCATTATTCTGTGTGAAATCCTGCTACCTTGCTACCTGTTCCAAATGCTGATGGGGAAGATTGTGAAGACCATGACTGTCTGGATGTTGCTGAGCTTTATAACAAGCCGGGACCTGACATTGTTGATGAGCCATTGCCTGATCCCGATCAAGTCCTTTTTGTTGATGGTTCATGCCTAAGAGACAACGGCAATCTGAGAGCAGCATTTGCTATTTGTACCATCTCTGGAATGGTGGAAGCTGCTTGTCCACAGGGAGTACACTCCACCCAAGTGGCCAAAATCATTGCTTTGACCCGTGCATGTTTTGTCTCTGAGCAGATCCGAGTCACCATCTATGCCTCTAGCCAGTAAGGTTTCGGTGCGTTTCATGACTTTCGGACAGCCATGGTCGCAGAGAGTGTTCTTAACGTCATCAGGTTCTCCCATTAGGAACAGGGAATATGTGAGAAAACTGCTGGAAGCATTGCAATTACCAATAGAAGAGGTTGTTGTTAAGTGCGCAGCCCACGGGAAAGGAGATGACTTTGCTACCACGGGGAACTGGTATGCTGACAAAGTTGCTCACTTTTGGGCTACACATGCATGTATTTTCAATGGGGAATATATTAGCAAGAATGCAGAGAAGACCGAACTTAGAATGATGCTAGCTGTTGCAGACACATGGGATGAAGTAAGGCATTTGTAAATGGAAGCCACAGACCAAGAACAAGCGGGTTGGATCAGAGCAGGTTGTGAGAAGGGAGAAAGTGACATATGGTTCTCATCTGATGGCATGGCAGTGTTACCTGATTGTCTGTTAAACCCAATGGCAAGGCACAGTCATAGAGCAGCTCACATGGGTAGGGATGCAATGGTGAGATTGTTCAGGCAGACTTGGTTCAATCCGAGGCTTCGAGTGATTGTAGAAGCAGTGTGTCATCGGTGTGTGATGTGCCAACGGATGAATGCTGGAAAAAAGACAGTTTCTGCCTTGAGCCACATTGGCAGATCAGGGGGTCCTTTCAATCGGATCCAATTGGACTCTGTTGAGATGCCTCTGTGTAATGGGTTGAGTTACATCTTGGTTGTTGTGCCCATCTTTTCTCGATGGGTGGAAGCTTATCCAACTAGAAGGTGTGATAGTCTCACAGTAGCAAAGTTATTGTTGAGGGAACTCATTCCTAGATTCTGATTTCCAAATACATTGGTGTCGGATAGAGGAACACACTTCCATACCGAAGTCATGAAATTGCTGTGTACCACCTTGAGTGTGGATCAAAGACTGCATTGTAGTTACAGGGCGGAGATATCTGGCATAGTGGAGCAAATTAATGGAACCCTAAAGGCGAGACTGGCGAAAGCGTGTGCTTCAACATCTCTGAAATGACCCGATGTGCTGACCTTGGTTCTAATGAGCGTGCGCAACATTCCTGACAGGAGAACTGGGTTATCGCTGCATGAAATCTTGAAGAGAAGGGCATGAGCTTGACTGCTGTGCCTGCCACTGCGTTGATCAATATTACAGATGACTTGATCCTTGACTACTGTAAAGGGTTGGCTGATGTGGTTCGTTCTGTGTCTCATCAGGACAAAGCGACAACTGCACCAACTTCAGACCTCTGCCACGACCTGAGCCCAGGTGATTGGGTGCTTGTCCGGAAGTACTTGAGGAAAAACTGTCTTGACTCTCGGTGGCCTTGACCATATCAGATGATATTGGTGATGAATGCTGCTGTGAAGTGTGGAGTAGTACCAAACTGGATCAATGCTTCCCAAACCTGATGAGTCACAGGTCCCTCTGATAAAACAGCTCCTCTCCCAGAATTAGTTCCAGCTGTGACCGAGGGATCCCGGGAGAGGGCAAGCCAAGCTGTGGAGGTTCCTGAAGAGGCTGAATACCACCAGATCAGGCTGAAGGGGATCAAGCTACACAAGACACTGGTATAGACTCTGGGGTAGACAGTAACGTTATGAGTGGTATAGAGTCTGACTCAGCAGAAGAGACTGGTGTGGGAATTGGTTGTGTGGAGTCAAGGAAGAAAGATGCTGCAGATTAAACATGGCCTGTGAGACAAAAGAAGGAACCTGAGACTTGCATCTGAAAGAGAACTTGCACCAATAAGTAAATCTTCTGAGTCTGATCTGAGTGAGTCTAAGCAAGCCACAGCAAACATAAGGAGTTCCATGAGGGCAAGAGTGCCGTGTTGGAGATATTCCTCTCCCGAGTGGACTTATCTGGTTACAAATGCCGGGGAGAGCGATGTCCGAGTTTTCAATACTGGTTGTCGAGATCTTGCTGAGAGTTCCTGGAATTAATCATTGAGGAGATTGGCTCTGATCTCATAAGGGATGTAAATTGAACTTTTGAACTGTAAATAAGTTGCTTGAAAAGATAACCTAGGCCCAAGTGGGAGAAGAATAAAATTAGGGACTTTTCACTGAGCAGAAGAAAGAGGTCTAGGGAGGTCTTCCAAGCTGTGTAAATAGTGTGCAAAGACTGTAAAGGAATTTTCCAAATTCAATGGAGTTGCTCAAAGACTTTGTTACATGTGAATAAGAGGCAGAGGAAAGAGACTGTGGGTTAATCCTCTTACAGCTACAATCCGAGTCACTTTGAAAATGGAGTCTGAAAATTTTAATCATAGGCACAAATGTATTATAGGTACACTCATTGTAGGAGAAATCATAGTAAAAGTTTAGTCATCACTGAGTACATTTTAATCACACACAAGATTGAGGAACAGGGAGTGGGGGTACATGGGACATTCACACCTCCCACTGCTGCCTCAAAAGAGGGTACACTAGGATCTGATAAAGGCTTAATAGGGCAAACTAGTCACTTTCTGTATGTAGATTTATCTAAAGGTGATTGCACGCTGAATGCTTATGCTAAGTTGCTTTATCAATACGTGAATACTATGGATGTGAGAGATTAATATGTATGCATGCAATTGCCTAATTCGGTTGAGGAAGGGATTAGATACCATCAGTTACCCTTGAGGTATAGCACTAGTTGTAGTCTGCCTTTTAGTATGTTTTATGGAAAGGGTCATTATGAGTACTACTTCTCAAATTATGATGTGGTGCTCTCAGAAATACCAGTCTATAAACACCTGAACAAATATGATTATCACAAGCAAGAGGAGAAGATGGGAAAGTATTTTGTACCCACATTAACATTAGACACTGCTTAAGCACATAGACATAACCTAACCTGCATCTTAACAGACATAGAAAAGAAATGTGTAGGTCAAGTAGAAGATAGACATAGGGAATTAGTTGTTAAGCTTAATAATAGGGACAGAAACTTGGAATGGACCACGGAGGAGTTAGCTCACAAGGCTAAGTGAAGCTATGGTCCTATAGCTCTAGATTGGGAACAACGAGGCAAGCTTTGCATAGGTTAGGAGATTTGTTATGTTAGGAGATTTGTAAAGCGCATGGCTGTCCCGGCAAAGGGACAGCCATACGACAAGTTCAGAATCGTTTTGAGACTATATTTGTGGGACCATATTTTTCTAATTGATGGTCCTTGGAAGAGGTTCCTGCAAGAAGCTGTACCAGTGGTGCCAGGAGTATATTGTGTGTGTGAAAGGAATGCATATGTTTGGCTTCCGAACAATTGGTATGATACTTGTTCTGTGGCAGTTGTGTTTCCAAAGGTATACCATGTGGAGGATTTGGAGGGTTATGAAGGAAAATCAAATCATAGAGAAAAACATGGACTGAGTGCTGGTGAATTTGTGGGAGACATATTTGGAGTGATGATACCTAGTTTGGGAGTAGTGCTGAATGACATCAAGTTGTCTACCGTTGTGGATAAGTTGTCGATTAAAACAGCTCAGTCATTGCTACTCATAGATGGGGAAAGAGTTTCGATAAGGGCGATGGTGATGCAAAACTGTCCTGCGTTAGACGTATTATTAGCAAAAGAAGGCAGAGTCTGTCGGATGCTGAAGGTCCAAAGGTGTTGCACTTTTATCCCTGGTAAACATTACAATCTGAGGGGATAAATAAGCAATATCACTGAGATACATCATGAAATATCTGATCTGGCAACTGAGGGAATTTGGGATAAGTTTGGAAATTGATTTGTCGCAGATGGAAGTTGGTTTGCTAACCTAGGACAGGGAATTCTTGGGTATATCTTGAAGCTATTTATAATTGTTGTAGTCTGTGTTATCATCTTCATAGGTATGGTAAGAGCCTACAAATGGCACAAGGCGAGGCACATGTAGAACTCCTTAAGGTAAAGAGAGAGAAGGGTGGAAAGACTGCAGGACAGTCATTATGAGAATTTGAAGCGTTTGAAGGAGTTCAGACAGAGGAGACTAGCTACGACATCTGTTTAGATCGGTCTACTCTGCAGGGATTTAAAGGTGTTTGTGACGACTCAACGTCATCACAGGGGGGAACAGATGAAGCAGAAATTTCTTTTTATTTGTAGGGGTGCATTATAATCACACGTGTAGAGCACACCCACATATAATCCTTTGTTGCGTTAACATGAAGTGTTAGAATCGTGAAATGTATTAACTTGAAACGTGATGTGTTTAGGCCATTTAAAAGTAACATGATGAATCAACACAGAAAGTAAAAGTATCTAGCAGAAAACATTAACGTGAAGAACTCGTGTTGTAAACTGACAATTATTCATGTACTAAAAATGTTTATTTAGTTGTCATTTTAAATGTAGATAAATGCATTAACTATAAGTGCCTTATTTTCCAAGCAAATTCGTAAAACTTATATGATACTTTCTTTTGTTAGCTAAACTTTGTAGACCTGAAATGTAGTTCCCTGAAACTCTCACTTTAGGATTAAAAAGCCAAATTTCATGTGTGCTGCGGAATTTGTGCTTTCTCATGTTTTGTGTTGCAGGTGAAAGAAGCGTTTTATTAGCTGGAATAATGTCTTTTTTTTACTAGTCAGGCAAGGAGAGAAGAAGTTACAATTGTGTCGCTTGAGTCGATAAAGGAAGGTTGTTGTGCTTCACACAGGAGAAGGCCTGAGAACCAAGGACAAATTGTTGGGAGAGAAGAACACCGTTGTCTCATAGAAAACTACCTTTAGGTCTGTACCCAGAGCAGATGGCGTAACCCGCAATTAATCTTGGGAAAGTTACTTGCAATAATGTGATGTTGGGAGTAGGGAAAGTGCCCACTTCTTCTGCCTTTGAAGATAGAGCTTCTGAGAACAAGCTCTGTCTTGGTAGCTTTATGCTACATGACCCATTGACTGTGGAGAGACTTCTTAAGAAGACTCCACATGCTGACACCTTTTATTTCTTTCCCTAAAGATGCTTAAGTAGGGATGTCACTTTAGTGTTAGTGTAGGGATAGATTAATGTTTTTCACTCACTAACCCTCGATGCAGGGAAACTTGGGCTCATGCTTTCTGATCCTCTGCATCCTGCTTCATGAATTAATTGTTTTGCTTATGCTGCATCGTTTTAATTGGATACAAAGATTTAGCTTTATGCTGATCCTGATGTACTTTTACGCTCTCATCTTGAGGTGTCTTTATCTTCAATAATTTTTGGCTTTGTAATAAATCAACTAACTTTACATAGTTATCTGTGGTTACTATATGTCCACGGGAATCCTTGTTTAATTGATTGCCATTCATAACAAGTTTCCTCCCCTCTACGCTTCCATGCTGCTAAAAAGAACCATCGGATTGTGTTACTAGAACGGGTCAAGAACTAATGGGCCCGGCCCTTTCAATGGGACTAACCTAGTCTGTGTATCTGACGCGGGCTCCAGCACAGTTGGCCTGAACTTGTGACTTTTTTCTTGTCTACCCGCAACTCGGCAACGATGACCGCCAGGGCTTGACAAGGTGATCTCGGCAAGACCGTTTGACAATATTACAGAATACAATCTCAAATAAGGAGGAGTTTGAGTCCAGTGATTGGGCGTTTTTCTAAATTGGTGCCATTGGTGGCAGTCTATAGTTGTTCAGAAACGGCTTCACTTGAAGATAATCACATTGAGTGACATTAAAGGATGGACCTCTGGAAATGTTCTGTGTCCTGAGGAGAACCCTTTAAGAAACGCATCAGGGTTCGAAACGCGTCATCAGCTTTGTTTTGGCCAAATAAGTGTTCAGAATTATGTGTTACCACTTTGGCTCACAATCAAGTATTTCTTGAAAAAGTGTTGGAGTGGGCCTAGTAGGGTCACTATTTGGCCACTGCCTCTGCGAATACTTACAAACTTTATCTAGTAAGATAGTAGTCAGGGGTACTAGGAGATTATTGTGTTTTGAAACTGTACAGAACCTGAGCTAAAAACGTTTTGTATGTCATTTTTGTCTTATGTTGTTTATGTACTATGTAATGTGATTTGTACGTTTTTTTATTGTTGGTATTTTCTGTGATCCCAGTGTTTGTTAAAGAATAAGGAAAGTCTTATATGTAACAAATCTTCAAAAATTTGAAAGTAACTTTATTCAAAAAATGAAAATCGAAATTAATTTTGTGGATCATAGCAATTGGTTTGTGTGATCTCTGAGCGAATGAATGAGTGAATGATGATCAGGGTTGGCACTTCTTGTGTTGTTTATTTTTTCTTGTCTAGGCACGGTCAGATAACCGTGAATTTCTCTTTCTGCTTCTAAGCGCTATTTTCACTGAGAATTTGCAAAAATAATATCTCTGGTTCTGTTCATCTGATTTTGTTGGTTGTGGTATCATTTTGTTTATTATAATTTCCTCTATTTGTCTAAATTAGGTTGGGATTTCTTGTGTTGTGGTTATGTGGTGTTTTTACTTTATTACTGTTTAAGTACTGCATAAATACTTTACACATTCCCTCTTAAGTTAAGCTTGGCTGCTTTTGTATCAAGCTACCAAAGGGTTACACACAGGTCAATTTAGTGACTTTTGTGGTTTACCCAGATAAGCACTGTGACTGTTGCTTGAGAAGGGCTCACACCCCCCTCAACCAATAACCCCATTTCATACACTCACCTTGGTATTAGACATTTTGTATTAGTCACATTAGTCTCAGTTTTCTCAGTTTTAATCACCTTTGTATTAATCACATTTGTCACCTTGCTCTTACTCACCATGGTGTTAATCAACCTTTTCTTTGTCACCTTTATGTTGGCCATCTGGGTCTTGATCACCTTGGTATTAGTCACCATTTCCTAGCCACTTTTGTCTTACTTACCTTGATATTAGTCAACTTTGTTACCTTATTCTTTGCCACCTTGGTCTTGGTCACGTCAGCATTAGAGACACATGTCTCAGTCATCTTCATCGTAGTCACTTAGTGTTAGTTACAGCCTGTCTTGCTTGCATCACTCTTATAAACCTGAAACTTCATAGTGATAGTTAAATATATTTCAGAGATTCCAGGCTTTGGCTGACTTAGTCATGTTTAAAATTACATTGGCGTAAATGATTGCTTACATTGGCTTACATGATTAAATAATTGCTGATTTAAAACATGAGCATTTCCTAGTGAAACCTATGCATAAACATCCTGGTAGGCTGAATGATGGTCCTGGTCGATGGTGTATTGATAATTTTTATGGTGTTTTTTTCTCTCTTGACATTACAGATGTTGATGTATGTCGAGCTTACAGGATCCTGCGGAATGTTTGTGCTCATCAGGTTTCCACCATTAAAACTGACCCCTTGCTCTGTGATCAACCTTGATTTATCACTTTCACCTCTCAAACGCCTTCTTCAGAAATATTAGTTTGGTCACTGCTCATTTAGTCATCTTGGAAGATTAAGTGCCTGAGCTCAAATGCCTGAACTTTAGAGGAGCCTGTTTCCATGGCATCAATTTTCCATTGTCTATAGTACAATGTTTTCTTTACATTAGCTGGTGTCACTGTTTATTTTATTTGGATAAGCCTTCCTGTGTCCCATTCTCCATTCTCCTATGCTCCTACTACATCCACAAATTTCTCCAGTGGTATAAACCTTAATGTTAATAGAGGACGTCAGAGCATGAGATGCTAATGAGAATGTATACCCTGCTGAAAGATACCTTCATTTTCCCACATAATTGACAACAAGCTGTGCTTTTGAATACTCTTTCAACGCCAAAAGGCTAGGGCAATTCAGTCAAGACAAGGCAGGTTGATGGACCCATGAGCACTTGGTGGCACCACACCTCTATGACCCTTATAATTAATAGCCTGTTCTTTTCTTATGTGCACAGAGTTTGGATTTACAAGTTTTGCCTTAATTACTACATCCCCACGATTTTCCCCACGCAAATTTCAGTAAGTGATTCCTGCCAAATTTTAGTTGGGAACAATGCCTGGTAAACACTGATACATGTGGATTTTTGTGCACAAAGTATAAAAATGCACATTATGCCTTATTTTAAGGGGCAAAACGTTTCACAGGAGTTAATTTTCGACCCAATTAAATTGACATCACCGTGAAATCAAACTTTAAAAGTTGTGATAAAGTGGCGGTTTCTGTGCGAGGGCATAGGGGCTACGCCCCCTTTACTTTCATAGTAAAAAAGAAAGAAATGTGCAATGCTAAATCTGCATTTAAAAAATAATAAAACCTTGTATTTGCACATACAAACCCGAAACTTGAATGGGGGAGGGGGTTCTGTATATAACACTGTCTGCCAGGCTGCCACTCACTGTTATGTTATGACCCTGATGGATCACGCGCGCCGCTTTTCTTAAACCTGCAAGTTGCTCCCCTGGTGGGCGGGCCCAAAGTCTAGAGAGTATTTGCCGGCTGACAACATCTCAGCCCTGAGGTCTGTGATGTCATCAGTTCGGCAAACACCTAGCATCTAGGCACAGTCTCCACCCCCTGATGACGTGGAGGTAAAGTTCGCCCCGGGCGTTTCAGATGCAAGCCCTGTAGAGCTAAGCCTCCGCGTCAATCAGGGAGTGGAGAGTATTGTCACCCCACCCTTTCCCATCTTGTTATAGGGTGGGTGGGAGGGACTCACCCTGTGACGAGCTGGGAAAGGGTGGGGTAAGACACACTGCGCAGACTCGATTGTGACTGCTTCCCGCCTGTATTAATCCTGGACTCCGTTGTAGCACCGGCGTGCGTGTGTCTGTTCAGACAGTTGATTTATTTACTGCCAGCTAAGGTGGCGACAGTGCCAGTGAACAAGGTCAGTGAGACCGAGACGACTGGGACGCTCCAGAAGCATTATAATTTATTACATGCAGCGCGAGGAGTTAAAATGGGAGGCCAGGAACAGGGATAGCGTATACACACAGTCGAGGTGAGCTTAAAAAATACCAGCTGGTCCCGTCTGTCTCTTTGAATGAAGTGGTGGGAATATGTTAATGGGTAGTGGGCGAGTCTGAACCAGGCCAGCTGATGTTAATTACCAAGAAGGGGTTTTGCCTGTTTGTCGAGAAACCAACAAGCCTGCTTGTAATCCATTCCCAGTAACCTTGTCGTAAAAAAGAAAACACGAAATCCGATAACAGAAGGTGGCCGGGGTGAAAGGTTCGTCGCTCCGGCATTGTGAACAGGCATTACTAACATTGATTTATTTTTACCATATACCAACTTTGGTGTGCCGGCTGACTGGAGCATTTAATCATTCATTAGAAGCCCAGTCCAAGAAAGAAACAGCAGCACGAACACTGACATAACACCTGTTAATTGTTATCATTAACAGGAAGTCGCCGCTTTCCTTGATTAAGTCTCTTCACTAAAATACATTTTAGGTTTCTCATTTGGGAGTGCCTGAGTGATGATCACAGGCTCCGCATGCCACTTATAATAAGGGCCCATGTTTTTAAACCCCACCGTAACATACAATTAGAAGACGTTGGCTGATAGTGTCAAAGGGGAGCTCTGAAATGTGTGGAAAAATGTTTGTACTTATTAAAGGAAATGTAATTAGTTCACATTTAACACTTGAGTCATTTTGTTGTTGAAGGCTTTGATGCTTTTGTAAGTAATGACGTTCCTCTGTATAACAGGAGAGCACTGTGTGTATGTAGCTGACCATGAATCTGCCAATGAAACATTTGAGGACATACTTGAGATTTACAGGATATGAAAGCATTGCTAGTAGCAGTGAAAGGACCGTGTTGACTGATATCCTATAAGCTGAGGACTGGAGTCATACATGAACAAAGATACTAATGGGTTTGTAGAGATGTTGCATTTCAAGACTTCTTCTAGGTCTGTGGAAAGTGTAAACAGCGCCCTTTGCGAGCCCCAAAATATGTACCTATGGCTTCACTAAACTCGACACATCTATGCCAGTTAGCATAGAGAGGCAATCTCTAAGCACCTTTAATGTATTCATTCATGTCTTATTAATGTTACAAGCCATTTTTATCAAAGATGCATGGCAGCAAATTTAAGTTTGTACCTTTCATAATCCACACTGCAAACTAAGTTACATCGAAGCCACACTACCACTGCAAACCAAACAAGCAATGACAAAGTCCGTAGGCCTCGCCTTGTCATGCTGGTGTGATGGTTATGTTATTTTTATTTGTTTCTGTAAACCCATGCCAGAAAAATAAAAACAAAATGAAAAAGAAAATATGCTCTTACTTAAACAAGTCAGCCATATTTTTGCAAGAAAAATGTTAAATTAAAAAATATAGTAGCCGTCGCTTATTATTTATAAGAAGCAGCAGATGTGCTTCTTAGCAGACAGGTGTACTTAAAATAGGTAATGAATCCCTTTGTAGTTTAAGTGTGCATCATAGGAAATATGATTCTTATTGTTGCAAAGAAAATTTACTAGTGCATTGAATAGCTGTAATCTGAATACACAGTTAAAACACACAACTATGATTAAAAAATAGAAAAAGTGAAAGAAATTGAAAGAAAAAAGCACTAGCAATGAAAAGTATTGGCCCAACACCCAGTACTTCTTTTAGGTAGATGTGCACGTGATCAGTCAAATAGCACAGTGAAATAGATTTAATGGCTAAAGCAGGCTGACTCATTGCCAGATGCTGTATGCTGTGTTGAGCAAAAGAAAAATGCGAATGACAATTTGAACAGACCAGTGGTTGAAGAGACCCTATTTAAAGCCTGTCTATGTATGGAAATATATATATGTCTTCTTTAATTTATCAACATTTGGATTATCCGTCGCTGGCAATGCAGCAGATGCTGTCTCGAGGCCAGACCTAAAAAAAAGAGAGTTAACATTCCTGAACATGACCCTTTTTGAATAACATTCCAACTGTTATTACTCAAAGAACTGTGTTACTCTTGTAAACGATCTACTGACTGCAACTCTCAAAATCATTAGAAAAGACCTGACTTTTAATAACCACCATCAAGCACATTCAAATCTAGATTACTAGAACTGTATAACTACTCTATCCCTCTGCTATATCTTTTGAACCCCGGCCCTAGCCTGCTGTAGAATAGTGGAAAAATCAACTCGGCAACTGGGCCTCCCTTCATATAGGATTAACTTCTACAGCTCTACTCTTGGTGCATGAAATCATCAATTGTAAATTTGGATCTCTTTTTAACAAACCTTTCATCCCACATCTCCAGCACTCCCCCACCTCTTGCCCCCACCCTCCCCCTTCCTAAGCAGTGGTGAGTGGTTTGCCTTCCCACTCACACCTGACATGCTGCCCCCCCTCCCCCAAAGAACTGGCACCATGACCTTGTGCCAAGATCTATCGGCCTGCCTCCTCTAAGCCCCAACCCTGTCAGGATGCTAAAGGAAGGAAAAGACACAGATCATGAGAGCAGGATGAATTTGCTAAGTGCTGAAAGAAAGCTAAGACTTATTAGAGATCTGCTGTAACAGTTCCTGCGCCTCAGAAACATCACAAAAGACATGAAATTGACCTTTTGCCAGCACTTTCAATTTAGATTGCAGCACAATCAATGCCTGGGCACCCTGTGCTTTGAACAAGTAAAGCATTTTTACAAATCCTTTTTATTGCTTGGCTGCCAAAGCTGACATGTCAGGAAATATGCGGCACAAAGGGACATCTGACGTGCTAAACTGTCGCTGCTTAATCGCTTTGGTTAATACTTGTTCTTTCACACGATAGTATCCAAAATTAACAAGTATTGTCCATGGAAATTTGGGATCTGGAGGCTGCTGAGTGTCAAATCCCTGGAGTATTCTGGAAGAACATGTGTTTTAATAGAGGAGTCCACCCATAGGAGTGTTTGCTGTCCCTTGAGTCCCTCTGAGACCCTTACAATGTGAAAATTGGTGCACTGAGACTGATTTTCCAATTCCTCTAACATTGAAGACTTTTGTTTTTGAAATGTGGACACCTTCTCCTGCATTATGGCAACCTGATCCTCTGACTGCAAGATTCTCGCCTCTGCTTCTTTTAGCCTCTCAGGAATCTCAATTTTTGAAAACCTGGCATGTAAAGCTGCTATTTCTGTGGTTTGTGAGGCTTTAGGATCCCTTATTTCCTCAAGGATAAGATTAAGCATGCTCTTAGCGTCCCATTGCATAATGAGTGGCGTGCCCCGATGGAGCGAGCCCTCGTGTGGCAGATCTGAGCTGGGCTCATTTTGCTCTTTTTGCACCTTTTCACTTCCCGGGGCAGCCTGCTCAACAGCTACTGGTGGATGCAGAATCAGAGATGTCTGTGTCAGAGGCGTCAATTTTTGGGACACATTAGAGTCACTACCAGAAGGAATAACTGATATTGACAGTGGAGACTGTGGAGCAACAAACTGAAAATTCTCTGACATATCTGCTCCAGAACTCATACCCGGTTTTACCTTCATAAAAAAAGGATATTCCTTAAATTCTTTAGGGGCATATTCACAAGGAGCTATCGCCGAATTAACGGCACTTTATCGCAGCCAAAGTCGTGATAAATTTAGCTCACCATTCACAAGCCGGTGTTAACAGCCCACAGCACCAGTTTACCCGCGATAGCAGCCGCAAAAAACATCGCCACAGAGGACCCCCGCAAATATCGCTAATGAGATGCAGAGTGGGCGTTCCCGTGACAAAAGTCGAGACAACAGCACACCTCAACATTCACAACGACCAGCCACATCTGCGATAAAAACACAAAACAGGCGATAAGGCGCGTTAGCACCAGGAAATCTACACCTGCTCTGACCTGGTGTAAAGTCGGACGGCAGCCTGCAAATCAAAAGGGAGCACAGCCCAGGGCTACATCGGAAGGGCAACAGATGCCATGGAGCCTCCCATCATGCGGCCCGGACACCCAAGAGGGCCACAACACCCGCAGCCACCACCCCCAGGACCACCCCTCCCTGGCACCCCCGACCAAAGACATGCCACATCAGCCACACCTAAACATGTACAAAATATTCCGCTTGATGCTGCACAGTCACAACTGGTGACATAGATGTGTCGTCACAGAAATGACCAGCACACATTCACTTTTGAAGCAACAAATGAAACTTTATTAAAATGAACAACAAAATGAAATAAAGACACATGGCCGCTCTCCTCCGGACAATACGTAGGTCACAGCCTGTAAGACAAAAAACATGATGAGAAGGTGTGTCCTGCGCACATCAGAGGACAGAGAGAGAGCGAAGGAGAGAGAGAGGAAGAGTGGGAAGGAGGAAGAGAGGGATAGAGAGAGAGAGGGAGAGAGAGAGAGAGAGAGGAAGAGAGGGAGAGAGAGAGAGAGAGAGAGTGCCGCCCCTGCGCACCCAGGCCACACTGCTCACCTGCTGCCACCGGTGTGTCTCCAACCACGTGCCGGCATGTAGTGCAGTTCACCAGGCCACACATCTCATTCAGAGCCGTCAGCTGAAACAGAGCTCAGATACATGACTGGCACAGTACACACACTTGCACAAGACAACATCGCCTGCCCGCCCATGCACACCCAGGCAGAGGCACCCCAACCTCACCCGCCGCCCATCAGAGCATGCCCGCCTATGCACACCCAGGCCCCAATGCTCACCTTCCGCCACCTGCGCGTAGACAGGAGGTCGCACCACGTGCCGCTGCAAGCCACAAGCCCTGGGCCTGCGGACATGGCACCCTCCACATCATGCAGCCCCGCTCAGCAGGCCACCAGGTCTCACGTTTGTTGCTGGGTCTTGATTACTCCATGGCATAGGACATACCAGTGCACCCGGCACCATCGCAGGCTGCACACCCGCTCAGCCCAGTGGGTGCCACCAACTCTGGGATCCCGGAAGCGAAGCCACGTGGCGGTAGGCCCGCGCTGCCCACTGCTTCTGGCCTACACTGCGGTCCAGCAGGGCACACAAAACCTGAGCTGTCCAGACCGCCGGGACGGGGCATCATCGCAGGCTGCACACCCGCTCAGCAGCTTAAGGTGCCACTGACTCAGTGCACCCAAAGTCACCGTCCCGTGGCGGGGTGCCTGTGCCGTCCGCAAGGCCTCGGATGCCACTAACCCTGTGCAACCCCAGTCTGCGCCAAGTGGTGGTAGGCCCATGCCATCCACAAGGCCTCGTGTGCCACTAACCCTGTGCGCAAAAACTCATGGGCCCTTAATGATTGAGAACTGTGGAGCGTCCGTCATCCAGTCACCACCGGCAGAGGGGAATGTGACGTCGTCGGCCCCTTATGTTGGCGGAGTCACATGGCCTGTGACGTCTGTGCCGGATGGGTGTGGTGTGCGTGCAAACTTGCCCTCAGGGAGTGGCTGTGACATTCTGACAACTAGACCAGTGACCTGCACACCACCAGCGAGTACGGCTGCGACGTGTAGCAATGAGGGCCCCCCCTCGGGGCGTTAGTGGAGTGGTCTGGCCTGCCGTATGCCCGACCAGCGCAGGGCTTGCAACAATGACTTGTGGGATCTGGGCGTGGTCCAGTCCATGTCCGGACAAGGAAGTGACTGATGCGTGTGTCCCTGCTGTAGTGTTCATGGAACCCGCTACACAAAATGCAATCTTGCACCCTCTTACTGGCATCCCACAGGATGAACATCATTGACGCAAGGGAAGGCACTGTCCCCACATTCATCCACACATCCATACATGAATGACGTAAGACATTACGCAGCAGTGGGTCACTGGATGTTTATTTGCACATCCAGTGCAGTCATGCAGCTGGAGCGGTACAGGGCAAAGCCGAGCACACTACACAATATGGGCACATGGAGGGCCAACCAGTGTCCATCCTGGGATGACCTGTACTGCGGAAGAGGAAGGGTACAGTCCGCAGTCTGTCCGCCGTGTCATTGGTCGTCAAACAGGATGTGGCAGTCCATGTCGCTGTCCAAGGTGAGTGCATCGGAGTGCATCCAAGGTCAGTGGTAGGCCTTGAGGCCATGTGCGGCACCAAGCAGAAACAGGCAAGGTGGCGGAAATGAATGCTAGTGCCTGGCCCTCCTGACCACAGTCCCATTCACATTCTCGTCCCCGGGTGTGTGCCCTGCCCCACCTGTGGGTGTTGCAGTGCCGGCTGCGGCACTGTGTGCCACTGTCACATCAGGGACCGGAGGAGTATTGTCGGCCGCACTGTGTGGCAGTGACACATCAGGTGCCGGAGTGGATATGCCTGCCGCACTGGGAGGCCCTGACACACCAGGGGGCGGAGATGTGGATGGTGTGGGGGCAGCAGCATTTATCATCGCCACGCCTTGTGGCAGCAATGCCATGACAAGGACATGCAGGGCACGGTAGATCCCAGCTACATTTCACTGATGTGCAGCAGCGGCTGCCATCCTTTCCGCCTCCAACCGCACCATGTCCTCCATGAGCCTCCGCATGTTTGCCAGCTCACGGCTGGCATCGCTGGGGCCACTCTGAGAGGACAGGTATTCTTCCCTCCGCGTCATGACTCCAGAGATGTCAGTCAGGGCTCGCTGGAGACCATGGGGCGGACATAGACACCCAAGGATGGTGTCCAGTTTGTTAGCAATGAGCTCAAACCCCACCCGCACCTGCTCGGCCGTCTCCCTCTGGCCCTCCAGCACACGGCGTTGGAAGGCCATTTGTTGTTCCTGGGGGTCTTGGGAGGGTGCCGGGGCTGTGGGTGCCTCCTGTTGGGTTGTTTGGCTGGTGGGTGGGGTCTCATGGTTGTAGCTGGGCTGCCATGATCCTGGAGGTGAGTTGCGGAGGTGGTCAATGAGGTCTTGGATGGTTTGGGTGTCGATGCTGGTGTTGTCCTCCTCCTCGTCATCAGTGAAAAGTGACTGTGACTGCTCTACAGGGGGTGTTGATGATGCCCCTGTGATGTGAAGGGGAGATGGTGTATTACAATGTGTCCACATGTATGTAGCCGCATGGTACAGGTTGACATTCAGACAGCATGGCATTGTACATTGTGACAGTGTGTGGGTCTGGGACCCAGAGTGATTGTGGGTGTGCACTGTGCCATGCTTGCTTGTGCTTGTGTGCCATTGTGGCCATCTCCCCCCGTCCCCCCAGTACCTGATGGTCACTCACCCTGTTGCGGTTGTGTTGTGTCCTGTCGAGCAGTGTCCGGTCCCCCGACTCCTGCCACAGTCTCCACACTGATGACTGTCGACACCAGCTCCTCCATGTCATCCAGCTCCAGCTGTGGCGCTGGGCCCCCACCTCCGGTCTGCGTTGCTGCCTTTAGGTTGGCGGAGAGTTTCTCCTTGGTCTTCCGCTTGATGCCATTCCATCGCCTCTTGACCTCGTCCATTGTCCGCTTGTGCTCTCCGACGGCATTCACCTTGTCGACGATGTCCCGCCATATTCCAGTTTTGGTGCCCAATGACACGTTGGAGGGGACGAAGAGTTGTTGATGGTGTTCCATCACCTCCGTGACTATGATCCTGTTCGCCTGCGGACTGAACTTGGTCTTCCTTGTCTTCTTGTCCTTGCCCTTCCCTGTCCCCGAGGTCCCAGGCTGGTCGTCCGGGGTGCTTGTGGGGTTGCGCTCGTCCTCTGCGCCTGCTCCGGCTGCCTCCATGGTGCTTGTGTGTTGGTCAGTTTGTGTGTGGGTGTTTTTTTCTACTTTTATGGAGGTTTTTGACGCCTGCCAGGTGTGTGTTGCAGGCCTGGTGCTGCTTGTCGCTGGTTTCCTCATCGCGCTTTGGCCCATCGCGTGTTTTTTGGTGTTGTGGTTTGTGTTTTTATCTCCATTGTGGTGGTTGTATCGCGGACTTTGTCCGTGGTTTCGGCAGACTATCGCATGGTACTGCCTTGTTGTGAATTCCAACTTGACACGGGGCTATTTTCCCGCGATGGGCTGCGATATTGAAAGTTGCGTTACGCTACTCTTGCGGTAGTTATCACACATTCTTGTGAATATACCCCTTAGTCTTTGCAGCATCAACGAGCTGTCCCGGTGTAGCATCCACAGAGTTTTTCACAGGCATCTGGTTGGGTTAAACTGTCCCTGTTGCTAAACTATTGGCACCAGAGCTATGGCTTGTATTTAATTTCCTCCAACTCTTCCTCCTGACAGGGTTCCTGATGGTGTTCTAGAGCGATCACACTATCTTCATGATCTTCTATATTAACAGGCATTATAAGATCCTTACGTGAGGAGGCAGTGCGATTTGCCCATGCTGTTGCCTGCCCCATCGTTTTTTTGACCCTTTGAGTCAGAACAGATGTGTCAAAATAGTCTGCAGTGCTGGAAACTTTTGAATGACTTAACATTTTAGTGCCCTATGATCTTAAGTCTTGTTCTTTTGTTTTCTGCTTTTTTCCTCCTTTTCTTTCCCCCTTTTTTGGGGATTTTTAACTACCTCCGGGTACTGTGTGATGTTCTCAACAAATACTGCAGTTAGAGTAATGTAGACAGGAGATGATATACCATGTGGCCCCCCCAGTGCATCTCTACCAGGTAATACCTGAGCACATTGCGAGAACCTACAGCAGAGTGCGTGCACTTACCCCCGTTGAGAAACCTGGTGGTCGCCACTGTGAAAAACCATCATTTTCTGACTAGTCCACAGCCAGGCCTGATAAAGTGGAGAGTAGGAAGATATACCAGGATGCGTTTTGATGAAAGCTGCGTTGTCTTCTGTATTCTGTATCTCCTTTCTCGTACAGAGTGCACAAGGTGAAGCTGCGTTTCAGTTTTCTGCGGCCCACAGTTGTTTTGCAGAAATCGGGCCCTGCGGTCGGCATTAAAGATCAAGCATGCCGCTTCCTCAAACTGTTGTGCCCGTCTATCACGAACTGGGTCCCCAGAGGTTCCAGTTATGTCATAATGTGGACCTTGTGTCCTTGTATCTGGCTGTGGCCATCACAACTTTCTTCAGTCATCAGCTCCAGCCGACAGCCGCCGTCATGCGCCAAGCGTAATATCTTGAAGGTAGTCTCTTTCAATGTTAGCGACCTCAATATTAAAAAGAAATTATGGGCAATAGAAACTTGGATCACAGCTGAGAACCGGTCTGTGATTTTAATCCAGGGAACTCATATCCAAGTAGGAAAATTGTCAGAGTTTTCAATGTTCAAAAACTGGGCAGCATATAGAGGGTTTTCTTCCGCCCAGACGGCACACCAGTGCACTGCTATTTTAGTGATAAACGCGGCTGGTGGTGCTGGGTGAGCTGCTTGGTGTGGTCAAGATGTCTCATGTTTGTAAGCTTTTATGCCCCAGTTGAAGACAATGTTACCCCCTACGAGGAGTTATTTCAGTCATTATTACAAAAGCCAGGCAAAATCAAGATCTGGGGTAATTTGAATTTCTTGCAGAATCCGAAAATTGACCCCTCAGTTAATTTAAAGAGCCAATTAAAACCCCAAAATTTGAAAGTCTTTTGAAACTACCAGAAAACACTCAAAAATTGCATATACCTGCTTTTCAGGGTGATTTCACAGTTCTTTGCGTATAGATTGTTTTCTAATTTCAAAGGCTCTGGTTTTAAAATACAATGTATTTTACCTAACGGTTTCTCAGAGCACGCAATGGTCATTGTAGAGATAGTGGTGGGGAAACCCTCGGCACACCCTAGATGCTGGGTCTTTAACAAACAGAATTTACAGGAGTCGGGGTGGGTGCAAATTAGTATAGAGGAGATAAATTAATTTTTGACAATGAACCAAGGGACTGCTTCCCCAAGTATAGTATGGGATTCCTTAAAGGCATGTATCAGAGGTTTGGCAATAGGTAAGGATGCAGAGAATAGTAAAAAGGCTGAACTACAAAACAAAATTTGAGAAAAAACGTTCAGCAAAGCTATGAAAGATTTTAAAGAAATTCATCTATGTCCAATAAAAGAGAATTTGATAAGGCTAAACAGGCATTAAGTGAGGCGTACTCAATATGAAATTTTATATCGTTTCTCTATGCAAAAAGTCTGCAAGGAGAGCAATTTTACTGGGAGATTTCTAGCCTGGCAGGCATGCAAAAAAGCCATCAATAATAAGATAGACGCACTGAAATTTCTGGCTTCTTGAATTAGGAGTAAGGAAACGGAGAAGGTGGGGGAAATCATGTTGAATCATTATAGACGGATTTATACACAAATTCAATTGGTAGTTAAAGAATCCCTTGGAAAGGTTTAGTGGACCGTAACATCCCGATGCTATCCGAAGAAGAGGGGTCAATATCATTCAACCCTTTTCTAAAGAAGAACTTATCGAGGTAATTATGAATCTCCCGAATTGTAAAGCCTGTGGGCTAGATGGATTCCCAACAGACTTTTTAGATCTTTTGTCAATGTTTTAGCTGAATATTTTTTACTGGTTGCCAACACAATGCTAGAGGGTGGCCCTTTACCAGCCTCATTTTTTAAGGCAAATGTGGTGAGCTTTTTAAAGAAGGGGAAGTATGGTGAGGATCCGAACTCATATCGTCCAGTTACATTATTGAATACTGATTATAAAATCATCGCAGCATCAAAGTTAATCCATTTAGATCAGAATGGTTTTATGGCTCGGCGGCAGTTAGGGACAAACACACATTATCTGGCCGAAGCTTCGTATCATTTTGCGGTTAATGATATACCAGCCTTAGTGCTTCTGTTAGCCTTGGAGAAAGCATTCTATCTTGTGGTCTGGGAAACTCTATTTATTATTCTGTCTTGATCTGTGTGATACCCGGCAACGTTGTCCGCTATCCCCTATTTTATCTGCCTTTTTTATCAAGCCTTTGGCCATTGCGATTAGAAA
This sequence comes from Calotriton arnoldi, assembly GCA_963921515.1. Lineage (NCBI taxonomy): Eukaryota > Metazoa > Chordata > Amphibia > Caudata > Salamandridae > Calotriton > Calotriton arnoldi. Next base: position 2,052,944 of record CAWUFW010000846.1, on the reverse strand, counting down.
AAATGGCTATATCCCCCCCCGCTGCCACAGATGGGCAAGATAAAACTATATGCCGAAGATATTATGCTAATTCTTGATAGTAGTAAGGATCCCCAGGAAAAGGCTTTTGAGATCATCGCACAATATGAGAAACTGGGAGGTTAAAAAATCAACAGGAAGAAAACTGAAATAATATTATGCTGGTGTAATTTAGATGTTCTGCACCCTGATATAGCCTAATGTGTAAACACACAGTCGAAAAGATATCTGGGTATCAGGTTCTCACCATGGATTGAGTATCTATACAATCTTAATTTTTCCCTGCTCCTTTTGAAAGTGCAAGATCTATTTTACCGTTGGAATTCTCTCCCTTCCACCATTCTGGGGAGGGTTTCCTTGATTAAAATGTCAATTCTCCTGTTGTTTAATTTCCTTTTTTTGGCTACTCCATGTGTATAACTACATCTTTTTTTTTTTTTAGAGTGGAGTCTATGTTTACATCTTTTATTTGACAAAAAAATAGCCAGAGCAGCATTAAGCACTTTTTATGAAGGGCTGGACAGAGGTGAGTTGGCGTTTCCCAATGTTAAGGATTACTATTCTGATTATTTTGCACAGTATATGTCCAAGTTTAATGCAAAGTTTCACAGAGGTATATTACGAATTATTTAATGCACCTGATTTTTAAAGAGTATCATATGTGTGATGTGTTAAAGTCTGTAAATTCACCTAAAAAAGTCTGGTATAAGAGTCTGAAGTGGCTTCTTCGGAAGCGTAGGGATCTCTATAGGAGATATGCCATTCCCTATATTAATGTGACAACACCCCTGTCAGAATTAGTTATGGAGTCCGACATCAATTTGGCACCCGAAATTGTCCAAAAGTGGGTGAAAGTGGGGTTCAGGAAACTATTGGACTTTCTTTTGAGGGAGAGATGGCTAAACATATCGGAAATTCGTGAGTTAGACCAAGGTGATTTTTTGTTCCTCAGCTCCTATAGCATGCTGAATAAAGTTCTTAGTAACTTGGATCTTGGCCAGATAAACGGCAGCAGAAAGGTGGTATTCACACTATTTGAAGTCGGCGGAAAACAAAAGGCCCGGGGAATGGAAATGATTGTTTGCCTCTATGAAGGGTTCCAATGTCACCCAAAAAGCAATACAAAAATGGGTATAATATGAAGGTTTGGAATTGACAACTAGGATGTAGGAGGAAGTTAATATATTACATTTTAGCGTGTTAAGAGGAGTCAATTGGTGTCAAATGTTATTTTGTAGCAAATGGCTGTGATATAGAACCCCGCATTTTCTTGCACAAGTCAACCCCAAACTGCAGAGTTATTGTTTTCGATGTTCTGATGGGTCTCTTGCCAATTGGATGCACATAATTGGTCAGTGTCCTCTTATTCAGGGATTCTGGAATTAAATATTTCAGTATTTGGAGACTGAATTGCAAGTCAGATTAGCTCCTAGTACCTGGCTGAAAGTTTTGCGGTATGATCCTGCTCGCGATCTTATCAATAAATGGATAAAATTACTATACATAGCAACAGCCATAGCCCAATCCCTTTTGCTTTAGAAAAGGCGAACACAGCTGGTCCCCACAATGGGTGATTGGCTGCGAAAAATGAAGCAAGTTAGATGCAACGAACGGTTATGCAATGCGAAATAGGGGGGGGTCAAGAAATTTGAAAAACTTTGGGGGCTGAAAGCTGGGGTCAGACCAGATGACTGGATTATGTCTTCCTGTATTTTTTTGCAAACTTAGTTCTTGACGCACTTTATGAACTTGTATTTATTTATCTCAAAGAGCAGCTGCATCTATTTATTTTTGGTATTTACCCTATGAGGAGTTCTTAGTTATTACCAGCTTATTAATAAATCCTGGACGTATTAGGCTACAAAATATGTATTTATTAATGTATTTATTGTTGGAGCATGAATAATATCTTTCAATCAATATACTTGCAATGCAAATTATTGGATCCTAATAATTTTTTTTTTTTAAAAGACCTGACTTCACTACTGTAAATGGTGTACATAGGCCTTTCTAAAAGATGTCAGACAGGCTACAGAAAGAACACAAAATGAAGCAAGAGTCGATGTTAGGGTCCACATCAAGCCTGCTCTGACAATATTCTAATTACTCCCACTGGCATCCAAGAATATGTTCAAAGTCTTATGCATGGTGCACAAGGAATTATAACCTATATTTCCTGTAGAAGCTAGCTCCTCAATCATTACTATGTCCTAGCCAGGACACTCTATGCTGCAATCACAAGTTCAAATGGAAATACATGGGCAGGGCCCTGTGCAAACAAGTCCAAAGCTGAAGCTTTCACTCAAATCAGTCTCAAGAGTCCAATTGACAAGACCCTCTCTATTTTCAGATACATCATTAAACATTCTGTACAAACTGCTGGATGGAATTTTAATTAAAATGAAGCTTTTATTTTAATAAGGATTATTGGGATCCCAAATCTATAATAGGAAAGAACACTAAAGTGAGAGCTAAGAACAAATACCCAACCAACATTTGGAGGATGGTCTTAAAAAAGGCACCGAGCAAGAAGGCCATAGTCCTACTTGGAAGCTGGGGTCCAATCGGCCTATCATTCTTGTCATTGGATGGCTAATGATAGAGCGTTCTGCACTCAAAAAATTTGTAAGGGTGCATTATACTCATGGATAAACTGCACTGGCATATATCCTGTTGTTTTGCTGTAATTCATGTTATTAGAATGAAGCTTATATCGCTATACTAAGACAGTAGAATGAAATTTGTAACTTTATATACAAGAATGATTAGGGTTTTGCACGTGTTTAGAGAAATCATGTAATTATGCATGTGCATTATGAATATTATGCAATATAAATGTATCCACTGTTTATAAATGATTCGTATAGAGACTTGAGTAACGGGTGTGCATTAAAGAACGTTCTTAGGTTAGCCAATCTTGTAGGCCTAGCTTTCATTTTCTTAAGTTTCGTTTCTCATTGTTTGCTCTTAAGCTATAAGTTAATTAGAATTTATGTGTGTGTAGAAAGTTTCCTTTCGCCCCTACTGCAGGTGCAGGAATTCGATCTCGAGTTTTTAGATTTAAGAAGATACATGGGGAGGAGAGGATTTTCTTTGAAGAGCCTGAACAGAGAAGGCAGGACACCTTTCATGCCTGGTGAAACCTGGGAACCAAGGTCGTCAGAGAGAGCCCGAATTAATTAGAGTTTGTGGAAAGTTACTCAAACGAGGTGTTCACAGAATAACTTACCATGTGACCTGTTAGGGGTGTAACTTTGTCTTTTTGTATTAGGCACATGGACGGTTTGGAGGTACTTCTGCTTTGGACTGAGGAAAGGGAGCATCTTAGAACGAGCTCCGTAGCTTTACGCTACTTGACCCATTTAACATGAGTGCACTTCTTAGGAAGTCAACACGTGCTGACACCTTTTGAGGGGAATTCAGCTGGGAAGATAGGTAGGGATGTCACTCTAAAAGTAGAGTAGGGACAGACTATTCTTTTAATTCCTGAAATCCAAATGAAAAGGGATTTGAACACAGCGTCTATACTCAGTTGTGTTCTGATATTGGAATTCATTGTTCTGTGCCTATTGTGCCGAATGAACTATATTCAGACTTGGCTCTGTATTAGTATTCATGTATCTTTATGCTCTTATATTGAGGTGTGTCTATGTTCTGCTATTTTTGGCCTTATAATAAATTAGCAAAATTGAATTAAGAGTCTGTAGTCCTATAGTCGCACGGGGAAGGGAAATGTATTATGCGTAACTTGTCTTTTCTCCCCTCTACACTTCCTTAGCAGGTAATAAAGACCATCGGCCAGGGGTTCCTAAGTAAATCTAGCACGTGGGATCTGGCCCCATCAATTGGTAGCAGAAACGGATGGTTTCCTCTAGAAGTGAGGGGAAAACCCAGGAAAACCTAGAACAGAATTAGACCCATAGAGCCCAAAATAGAGCCCCATGATTGAGAGCAGAGGATGGCGGGCATTGACGGAGGCCGGAGGAAATTGATGGTGCGGCAAAGACATCGGTAGCGTGAGTATGAATAGTGATGTGTGTGTTAGATTGCTGTGAATTGATTGTGTGATGTCTTGCGGAGTTGGAATGGAGTTGAGTGAACATGAGTTTATTGGTTTACTGGTCCGAACATGTGCAGACCATGAGGTTTTTGGAAAGCGGACTCAAGAGAAGTCCAAGATCCCTGGATAGCTTTGTGCTGCAATTGTCTGATCATTGATGTGGGTGTCGTAGAGCGCTATCGACGGCTCACTTGGGATAGGGAACTTTGAGTGAGTGGATTTATAGTCGTGTGTGGAAAACCTCGGGTGCCAGGGGTAGATTACAGCGATTTGAGTGACCAACGCAGGTCGTGGGTCATGGGGTATGAATGTTCTTGAGAGAGTATATACTATCGATCTTTTAGAAGACAGACAATTACTGTGGCTGCCTGGTAGGTGGTTACTTGGTTTAGTAGCTTTTGGATAAACAGTTACTTGGTTGTATGAATTTGAGAGCGAATGCACATGGTGACATTGCGAAGGAGGGTGAGCTGCTGCAAAGAGGGAAAGGTGATGTCTGAGTGCGCCGAGCTGTAATAGGCCGGTCGGTGTAATGCCGCTCTGGGATTGGAGGGTTCTCGGCGGAAACTGGAAAGGAAAATTGTGTTTTGTAACAATTGAATTAAAAAATTAGATGTTTTAAGGTATTACGAGATATATGTAGAGGAGATTCAGGTGTGGTGACTCGGGTAGGGGAAAAAGCCTCGCCAGAGGATACCCCGGAACATTACATGGCAACAAATGTAGGACTTCATACAATAGTGTGGCTACAAAATTGGCATACTACTACAGAAAAAGAGGGAGAATTGGCTTTTCCACGTTATGGGTCATTTTGATTGGATGTGTTGTATCAATTAAGGGGAGTGATGTCTTCATTAAAACACCCACCAAGACCCACACAATTGGAGGCATTAGATGTAAGCCTGGGCATAGTTCGCGGAGTTTTGCTACGCGGAACTTCGCGAAGTTACTAAAAAAACTCCGCGAAGTTCTGCAAGTGGCGGAGTGTAGTGCGAACTGCTGTTCGCACTGGACTTTCTGCAGCTCGGTTAGAAATTCTACTCGAGCAGCAGCTCGCGCTCGTGAACTTACCGTTACGCAAGCGCGAGCGCGAAAAAACTCCGCTGCACTACGCAAAGCGGGGTTTTCTTGCACTTCGCCAGCTCCGCAGAGTGTGTAGTGCAGAGAACTCTGCAAACTCCGCAAACGGATTTTGCCCAGGCCTAATTAGATGCATGGATGCGGGCAGCACAAGCTAAGCGGAGAGAAAACTCCCAGGGAAGGATGAGAAAAGCAATGAAGTCATATCAGGATGCAAGGTGGGATGCTCGGTTGAAGAGATGGAGGGTGGATACCATTGAGGGAGAAATATTGTACCCACTGTTCGTACAAGGAGCCGGTGCACGAACCGGAAATACAGAGGATGACAGTGACACAGATGATATCCTGTTAGACAGACTATTAGAAGAGCGTCCCCCACCTTATAATCCTCAGTCTGAGGAGGGGAGACGAGAACTGGCAGAAGGAGACCCAGAAGGAGCGGGATCAGCTCCGGTAGGGCCTATTGCAAGAGTAGTGGGAAAGATCTTGGTGGGATCGGAAGGGGCAGGAAGGTCAGTAGTTGGGAATTCAGAAATGAGAGGAGCCGACTCAGTCATACGGCTACCAGAAGCCCTCACGGTGCCGGTTACCATTGGACCTGTGGTCTCGATATATAACCCGAGCATGGGAGAAAGCAGGGGTCAACAGCATACAGGAATTGGAGAAGAAACTATCTCTGGAGGAAGCATTACGATGAAAGGGACGGGTGTACCTTTGGGGCCTGTGAAAGCTAGTACTCCACTGCCAGCGACGGCAGACCCTTTAAGGGTGTGCATTGGGTCGGAAACAAGACGTACAGGTACACTGGCGAATTCTAGGTCAGAAATAAGAATGTGGGTCCCACCAGTGAGGGAGACTATGAGAAGGTCAGCCGAGATAGGAATGAGGCAAGAGGCATCTAGAACACAACTTGAGTTCCCGAATTCAGGGTCGGAAAGTCGATGGAAGAGTCAGAGTTGTGAGAGGGAAGCCCGGCCCACTTTTCAAACTGAAGGGACGGAGGATCGCTGGAGAAGCCAAAGTTGTGACAGGGTGGGACAGGGCAATGTAACAAATTAGAAAATGCTTAAAGTTGCAATGAAGGCAAAATTGTTAGATGTACTGCAATTGAAGGCAGAAGTAGATGAGGTGATCGATGGGAACCTGCCGTTAGAAAGGATAGATCTAGATGATCAAGATGTGCTGTTATTTGTGGCCAAGGATGTCACTAGGAAGGCAAAGCGAGCTCATGAGACATTAGTTCAGTTGGCACGGAAGTACGATGTGGATTTTATGAAAACAAAAATGTTACAGGGAAATCACAGGTTAAATTACACTGATCAGGAATTGGAAGAAAAGAGAATAGTAGGGTCGAAAGACCATAATTGAGAACTAGTCATAGGAATGCGAGCATGGAAAGAGTTGGATAGGTGGGAAGAGAGGTGGTCCAAGAAGAAATGTGCCAAGAAAGGGATAGGAGACACTCCGCCTCCCGGAGGAGGGACTGAGAAGGTAGGAAATTACCCATTGTGGGAGGTACCGAAAGAAGGGTATGTGCATGTGCCTTGGAGCAGGGGTGATTTGGCATCATTCACAAATGATTTCCCTCGGCTGAGGGAAAAGCCTGCAGAAAGGTATAAGGAAGTCAACCGGTTTGTGAAGATTTCAAAGGTATTGTGGATAGATTTAAACACTCTGTTTGACATTGTGGTCCCAGGTGATTTGTGGGCGGCGTGCAAAATTGCAATTGAGTGGCCCACCACAGAACCAGAAAGAGATCCTGTAACGCATGGCCTGAGGTGATGAAAAAATACGAGCAGGCGATTACATGGCTCCATTCTAAAGTTGCCCCTCAAAGTATTGATTGGCTCAAGATTGATCGTACCACTCAAAAGCCCCAGGAGTCAGTACATGATTACTACAAGAGACTCCTACTAGCCTATAAACAGCATAGTGGGCTGGATGCCCTGGAACAGAAAGACATGGGACAGTTTGTCTCAAAATTTGTGTTGGAATTGAGGTCTGAGATTAGTTTAATGATCCAGCAACATTTGATCTGTTGGCAGCACAAGTCGGCGGATGAGATTCTGTGTTATGCCACGTATTGTAACGATGAAGTAGAGTCCAAACATAGGAAAATGAAGGATAAGCTGATGATGGTGCAGTTGAGGAATGCAGAGAGACCAGATCTATTGCAGGGGAATGGAGGTACAATGGGTCGGAGACAAGGGAGTGGTCGAGGAGTGAGCCAAAATATATCAGCTCCTCCAGAACAGGGGAGAGGAACAGGAATGGACCCTGGGACAGGAGTTGAGTGGGCTAACCCGAGGAGGAACACTGCCTGTCATTATTGTCACAAGATCGGGCATTGGAAACAAGTCTGTCGCCTAAACCCAGCTAATCAAATGCAATATGAGGAAAATGTGCAAGTATCTGATGGTTTGAACACAGTGACTAGACCTAGGTCCATGTATGGGGGAGGTCCAGACCAGCAAGTACAGGTGCCTCAACCCCGAGAATCTCCCCAGGCAATCATGTGTATTAACAGATGCCTTTCATTGAAATATCAGATAGTTCTGGTCTGGACCCATTGTAAAGACGTTGTCTGAGGGGGGAGGAAGACTGTACCCTTGGGGCAGCCTTAGAGGTAGACCAGAGTGGACTGTTTGTGGAGGCAGATGTTAATGGTCTTCCCATTACATTCTTGATTGATACTGGTGCTGCCCGTTCTACTGTAAGGTCAGCAGTGGTTCACAACCTGCCCCTCTCTGTACAATCGATCCAGGTGGTAGGAGTCACTAATCAGAAAATTACCAATCCACTAACAGATGAGTTACCTGTGAGAATAGGAACATTTCAAGATCGCCACCAATTCGTTGTGTGTGATTCGAGTCCGGTTTGCCCATTAGGACGTGATCTTCTGTGCAAGTTAAATTGTACTATCTATTGTACTCAGAAGGAAGTAGAGTTACAGACATGTGACAACGATGCTGCCTTCAAGTTGGCAAGTCAGAACTTGTGTACGGAGATGTTCATTGTCCTGACCACGGAAGAGTTGCCATTTGATTTGAGGGATTCGGTCTGTCTTGTGGTATGGGATTTTACTGGTGAAGAGACAGGTCTGATTCGAGGAGTTGAACCAGTTAAGGTACAGGTCAAGCCAAATGCTGAATTCCCAAGGATGCCACAGTATAAGTTGACTCCGGAGACCGTGGCGGGAATAAGACCTGTGATTGAGTCTATGATTGCACAAGGCATTCTGAAGAAGATAAGAGGTAACCCCTGTAATTCACCTAAAATGGGGTTGCAGAAGCCCAGTGGCAAATACAGAATAGTTCAGGACCTGTGAAGAGTTAATGAGATCGTAATTCCATGTTGTCCTGTGGTACCAAATCCAGCAGTAATATTGTTCACAATACCATTGTGAAGCAGAATGGTTTACGGTCATTGACCTATGTCAAGCATTTTTTTCGTTACCCCTCCATGAGGAAAGCCAATTTTTATTTGCTTTCCGGCTGGAAAACTGTGTGTTAACATGGTGTCGTATCCCACAAGGGTATACGGAAAGTCCATCCATATTCAATCAGATCTTGAAAAAGAATCTTGAGAGTCTGGTACTGCCACAGAATTCAGTTCACGTCCAGTACATAGACGATCTTCTGGTTGCCTCAGAGATGGAGGATGCTTGCAGGGTAGATAGTGTGACCTTGTTGAATCATCTGGCAGAGAATAGACAAAAGGTGTCCCCAAACAAGCTTCAGTACTGTTTGCCTGAGGTTCAGTATTTGAGTCATCGGATTGAAAAGGGAAAGAGAAAGGTGTCACCAGATCGAATAGAGACGATCTTACAAATGGGTACTCCTAAGACAGAAAAGGAAGTCAGAATGTTTTTAGGAATGGTCGGCTACTGTCGGCAATGGATTCCAAATTTTTCCCTCAAGGCAAAACCTTTGTTAAGGTTGGCACGCAATGATGTAAGTGATCCGGTACCATGGGATAACAACTGTTTGATTGCCTTCCGGGAGCTGAGAGAGAGCCTATGTCGTGCTCCAGCCCTGAGAATGCCTGATTATAACAAAGCGTTTTCGCTCTTTTGTTATGAGAGGGAGGGGCGCGTACTAGCGGTACTAACTCAGACACATGGGGCTGCCCGTAGACCAGTGGCTTATTTCTCAGCTACCCTAGATCCGGTAGCTTCTGCGTTGCCTGGATGTCTCAGATCCATTGCCACAACACGTGTCAGCATTGAAAGATGTGAAAGCATTGTAATGGGTCACCCTCTTACTGTCTATGTTCCACACTCAGTGGAACTCCTGATGACGAGAACCAAAACGCAGCACTTGACAAATAATAGGCTTACTTAGTATGAGCAGGTTATATTGGCATCTGAAAATATCTCCTTGAAAAGATGTTCTATGCTGAATCCTGCTACACTGATGCCATTCCCACCTACTGAAGGAGAAGATTGTGAGGAACACGACTGCTTGGATGTGTCTGAACTTTCTACCAAACCCAGACCCGACATTGTCAATGAACCCTTACCCGAATCAGACCTGATCCTCTTTGTTGATGGTTCATGCTTAAGAGACAATGAGAGTTGTTTGAGAGCAGCTTTTGCTGTTTGTACCATTTCTGGAGTTGTGGAAGCCGCTTGTTTACAAGGAGTATACTCCGCACAAGTGGCTGAAATCATTGCCCTGATACACGCATGTCTTATCTCCGATTGAGTCTGAGTGACTATCTTCACCTATAGTCAGTATGGGTTTGGAGTTGTTCATGATTTCGGGCAGTTGTGGTCACAGAGGGGGTTCTTAACGTCATCAGGATCTCCTATCAGGAATGGAGAATATGTGCGACAACTGTTAGAGGCTTTGCAGAAGCCCAAGGAAGTAGTGGTGGTGAAATGTGCAGCACAGGGGAGGAATTTGTAACAAAGGGAAACCGTTATGGCGATGAAGTAACTCACTTTTGTGCCATACATGCTTGTATTTTTAATGGGGAATATGTAGGAGAGAGCACAGAAAAGACAGAGCTCAGCATGATGTTGGCTGTGGCTGATACCTGGGATGAGGTTGAGCGTCTCCAAGAAGAGGTCCCTGAAGAGGAAGAAGCAGCGTGGATTAGAGCAGGTTGTGAGAAAAGAGAGGCTGGCATTTGGGTGTCAGCGGATGAAAGGGCAGTGTTACCCAACTGTTTGAGTCCTATGGCGAGGCATATTCATGGAGCAGTTCACCCTGAAAGAGATGCCATGGTGAGGGTGTTTCGACAGACATGGTTCAATCCACGAATTCGTGTGTACGCTGAGGCAGTGTGTCATAGATGTGTTACGTGTCAGCAAATGAATGCAGGAAAGAAAACTGTGGTTGCTCTGAGTCAAATTGGGAGATCAGGAGGTCCTTTTAACAGGATACAGTTGGACTTCATCGAAATGCCCAGATGTAATGGGTTGAGGGACCGTTTTGATGGTGGTGTGTGTCTTTTCACGTTGGGTTTTGGCGTATCCAAATTGGCGATGCAACAGTCTCACAGTGGTGAAGTTGTTGCTTAGAGAGGTTATCCCACAGTCCGGATTTCCAACCTCATTGGAATCAGACAGAAGAACTCACTTTCATAGTGAGATCATGAAGCTGTTATGTGCCGCCTTACAAGTTGATCAGAGACTGCATTGTAGCTACAGGCCAGAAGCATCTGGCCTGGTGGAACAGATAAATGGGACCATCAAGATGAGTGGCAAAGGTTTGCTCATCGACGTCTTTGAAATGGCCGTATGTACTGCCCTTGGTGCTGATGAGCTTATGTAGCACTCCTGATAGGAGAACAGGACTTTCACCCCAAGAGATGTTAATGGGGAAAGCGATGCATTTGCCTGCAGTGCCAGCTACAGCATTGATAAACATCACTGATGATTTGGTTCTCGATTCTTGCAAGGGACTGGCTGATGTGGTTAATTCAGTGTCTCACCAGGTTGAGGCTGCAACTGCACCCACCTCAAAAGATCTCCTGCACTGGGACTGGGTGTTGGTCCGAAAACACGTGAGGAAGAACTGCCTTGATGCACGGTGGCAAGGTCCGTACCAAGTGATTCTGGTTACAAGCACAGCTGTGAAGTGGGGAGGCTTACTGAACTGGATCCATGCCTCCCACACCCGCAGAGTTCCAGAACCCTTGGAAGAAACAGCTCCCCTTGCTCAAAGAAATCCAGCTGAGATCGCAAGGTCAGGAGAGGGGACAAGTCAAGCTGTAAGGGTTCCTGCTGAGACCGACTGCTCACCAGGTCGAGCTGAAAGGGATCAAGCTGCACAAGATCCAGGTACAGACTCAGAGGGAGACGGGACAATTAGAGTTGACGTAGAGTCAGATTCCGCTGAGCAGACTGGTGTGGGGCAGGAATGGGTGGAGAGGAGGAGAACAGAAGCTGGAAGCAAAACGTGGCCAGTGAGAAAAGAAATACTGAATTTGAGGCTTGCATCAGAGAAGGATCTCGCTCCCATCTCCGAAACGTCCGAATCTGAGCAAAGTGATGCAGAGTCAAGTCAAGAAAGCTTAAGGAGATCAAAGAGAGAGAGAGTGCCGTGCCAAAGTACGCTGCTCCAGAGTGGATGTACCTGGTCACAGATGGAGGGACCAGGGAGGTCCGGGAGGCTGGGGTCTGGAAGAGTGAGACGCGGGGAGACCACACTGATCATTGACATTGAACTGTTAGTCCCTGGAGTTGAGGCCCTCGGGCTCTTGACTCTGACAGTACCAGATCCTCCAAGGCTGAGTGGATTGCGAATTCTGATCTTAAATCAACTCTCATTTCCAACGTTTGACCGCCAGCCCTCAGCTCAAGAATTAGCAGCTTTTCTTATGGAGATTTTGCAAGTTGTTGTTGATGCCCTTTGCACCCATTTGATCTATGATGAAAATTGAACTGGATAAAGAGAAGGAAAAAGCCTAATCATTGCTTTAAAAGAAGCTAACCTAGGTCCGAATGGAAGAAGAATAGATTTAGGGATTTTCCAGTAGAAGAAGAAAGAGGGCTAGGGATGGCTGTTGATGAACTGTAAATCATTACTGTTGAACTGAATACAGAAGAATTCCAGGTTCCCAAAGGGATTCAGTAAGAACTTTGTGCGCAGAACTATTAAGTGAGAAGAAAAGACTTTGTTGATTCCACTACTGCATCTTGTTGGAAAACTGATTCAATATGGAGTCTGGAAATTCGAACAGTAGGCAGAAATGCATGATAAGTACACTCATAGTAGGGGAGATTATAGTCATTACTGTAGTGGTCATTACATCCATAGTCGAGTCCAATGTTGCAGTAGAGAAAGGGGAACGAGGCACACCTACACCTTTTACGTCAGACATAAGAGAGGGTGCATCGGAATCAGATGGGGACATGATAGAAAAAAACCAGTCACTTATTACATGTAGACCTATCCAAAGGTGATTTTACGTTAAATGCGTATGCAAGGTTATTGTATGAGTATGTGGACACTATGGATGCGAAAGATTTCTATGTGTGCATGCAGTTGCCAGTGTCAGTGGAGGAGGGCATTAGAAATCACCACCTACCCCTGACATATGGCATCACTTGTAGCGTGTTGCTGAGTATGTTTTATGGTAAAGCACATTTTGAGTAGCACTTCTCTGATTATGACGTGGTGCTCTCTGAGGCCCCAGTTCTTAAATATCTGAACAAATATGATTATTATAAACAAGAAGAGAGAATGTCAAAATATTTTGTGCCCACAGTAAATTTGGATACAGCATATTCCCACCGACAAAATTTGACATGTATGTTATCTGACATAGAAAAGAAATTTGTAGATCAGATAGAGGATAGGCATAGACAGACATTATTTAGGCCTAAACATCCTAAACATGAGGTAATTGAATGGACCCAAGAGGAGCTAGATCCTAAGGCAAAGGGAATCTCTGGTCTAATAGCTCTAGATCTGCAACAAAAAAGGGGAAACTTTGCATTAGACAACCACAGACATATTATGACAAAATATTTGTGGAAGAGAGTGAATGTGAGCACATTTTCTTGATTGAAGAATCAATAAAGAAAGCGCTGTTGGATAAATTGACCATAGTGCCCAATGTGTATTTTGTATGCGGAAGAAACTCATATGTTCGGTTGCCTCCAAATTGGTATGGAACAGGTTATTTGGCTGAGGTATTCCTTAAGGTATTCCACGTGGAAGACTTGTGGCCATTGGAAGGGAATCGACCGCGTAGAGAGAAACGTGGCACGAGTGCGGGAGAAATTGTTGGTGACGTGTTTGGCGCAATGATACCGAGTTTGGGGTGGTTCTGAATGGTGTAAAGATTAGAAGGTTGTCGATCTTGGTGGACAAGCTGTCAGTGAATACATCTCAAGCTTTGCTACTTGTTGATGGAGAGATTGTCTCTATAAGGGCCATGGTGCTTCAGAACCGCCTTGCATTAGATGTATTATTGGCAAAAGAGGGCGGAGTCTGTAGATTATTGAGGGTCCAACAGTGTTGCACTTATATCCCTGACAATAGCAAGGATCTAAAAAAAAATATAAGTAACATCACTGAGATACACCAGGACATACATGATTTGGCTACCGAAGGAATTTGGGATAAAATTGCCAAGGATTTGGAAAGGTTGGAAGTTGGTTTGGAAGTCTGGGACAGGGAATTGTTGGTTACATCCTGAAGCCTATCATAATAATCGTAGTTTACATCATTGTATTGTTAGATGCCTTTAGAGCTTATGAGTGGTACAAGGCAAGACAGGCTGAGAGTTCTCTTAGGAGACGGGAAAGGCAGATGGAAAGACTGCAGGACAGTCACTATCAGAACCTTAAGAATCTGGAGAAGTTTAGGCAGGTAAGACAGGCTACAACTTCTGTTTAGGTGTTTTTTTCTGTTAGGAGAATATAGCAAGGGAAAAGTGCTGTGTTTGATGACACTAGTCATCAGAGGGGGGCTGATAGAGTGCTCAGCGCTCTTAATTTGTAAGGGTGCATTATACTCATGGATAAACTGCACTCGCATATATCCTGATGTTTTGCTGTAATTCATGTTATTAGAATGAAGCTTATATCGCTATACTAAGACAGTAGAATGAAATTTGTAATGTTATATACAAGAATGATTAGGGTTTCGCACGTGTTTAGAGAAATCATGTAATCATGCATGTGCATTATGAATATTATGCAATATAAATGTATCCACTGTTTATAAATGATTTGTATAGAGACTTGAGTAACGGGTGTGCATTAAAGAACGTTCTTAGGTTAGCCAATCTTGTAGGCCTAGCTTTCATTTTTCTTAAGTTTCGTTTCTCATTGTTTGCTCTCAAGCTATAAGTTAATTAGAATTTATGTGTGTGTAGAAAGTTTCCTTTCGCCCCTACTGCAGCTGCAGGAATTCGATCTCGTTATTTTAGATTTAAGAAGATACATGGGGAGGAGAGGATTTTCTTTGACGAGCCTGAACAGAGAAGGGAGGACACCTTTCATGCCTGGTGAAACCTGGGAACCAAGGTCGTCGGAGAGAGACAGAATTAATTGGAGTTTGTGGAAAGTTACTCAAAGGAGGTGTTCACAGAATAACTTACCATGTGACCTGTTAGGGGTGTAACTTTGTCTTTTTGTATTAGGCACAGGGACGGTTTGGAGGTACTTCTGCTTTGGACTGAGGAAAGGGAGCATCTTAGAACGAGCTCCGTAGCTTTACGCTACTTGACCCATTTAACATGAGTGCACTTCTTAGGAAGTCAACACGTGCTGACACCTTTTGAGGGGAATTCAGCTGGGAAGATAGGTAGGGATGTCACTTTAGAAGTAGAGTAGGGACAGACTATTCTTTTAATTCCTGAAATCCAAATGAAAAGGGATTTGGACACAGCGTCTATACTCAGTTGTGTTCTGATACTGGAATTCATTGTTCTGTACCTATTGTGCTGAATGAACTATATTCACAGACTTGGCTCTGTATTAGTATTCATGTATCTTTATGCTCTTATATTGAGGTGTGTCTATGTTCTGCTATTTTTGGCCTTAGAATAAATTAGCAAAACTGAATTAAGAGTCTGTAGTCCTTTAGTCACACGGGGAAGGGAAATGTATTATGCGTAACTTGTCTTTTCTCCCCTCTACACTTCCTTAGCAGACAATAAAGACCTTCGGATGGGGTTCCTAAGTAAATCTAGCAAGTGGAATCTGGCTCCATCTCTAACATCCTTCTTTGAGATTTGTCATCCTACATTAAGAGTGCCTCATAACTGAACACATAGAAACTTTCATGAGCCTATCCAATGTTTATGTTTTAGAAAGTGATTCCGTGTCTTTATCTGAGACATTTACAATGAGAGATTCAATTGCCAGGTATTTTAGGCCCCGTTTAGACTGGTTGGCCTTTTGTGTAAGGTCCTTAATTATGCCTTAATTAGATTGGGCATGATTACGTTGAAAGTAGGACAAGATAATTGCAAGTGATACATGATCAATTTAGTATTACAGTTCGGTTCAATAATAGGTAAGCTGTTTACAAAATGTCTGCAGTAATATTGGCTTTTTTGCTTAATCTCTCTTAATGTTTTCTGTTTTTGTTGATTGATTTGGCTGATAGCATGATGTACAAATAGTTACGCCCAGTTGGCTTATTTACCTTTCCAGTAGGCCATGGTAAGATGCTCGGGAAGTGCATCAGTGTCACAAAGATGTGTCACATCACCTGTGGGCAGCAGTGTATATTTACACCATTTACAGGTAGAACAATAAATATGAATCCAGGTGCACCATTATGTCCAGGGTGACTGCAGTTTAAAACTGCAATAGCACATAGCTAAAGCTACTTTTATACATTGGCTAAGTCAACCCTAAGCCTGCCCAGTAAACCCACCGAGGGGGGAGATGGGACATCTTAAACATTAATGAAACGTATGTCCATACAGTAACCAGCTAGTAAATGCACCCTGTAGATAAAGTTGCAGATTTCAATGAGGTGCCTCCTTCTGATAGCAGTGTTACTATGATTTATTGAATATGAAGCAAACTTAAACACCATTTACCTATTCACACCAAATGTCATACTTTGAGTATTGAATTCTATGAGTTCAGCAGACTCGTGAATACTATCAGAGAAATATTACTGGTGCCTTAGAGTCAAATAACTTGGTTAATGAATCTAAGAAGGTGGTAAGTTACGAGTGAAAGAGTGAAACCAAACCTCTTGTAAAATAGTTGGAAAATAAAAGCACCAGATGACTGTCTGTTACAATTCTAAAGATGACAGTGAAGACTGTAAAAACTCACAAATACCGCAGTGTAAGTTCTTCAGGGCAATTTCCTTCCTGCAGTCTGGTTGGCTGCCCACAGAGTGAGCACAGATCTGATTCAAGCAAAGAGCAAGCAGTACCATTAATGTGGTCAGGAATCGTGTACACTACATTACACTTCTTACACTGCTACAACATTCTTCTCTTCATTCTGCTTTCATAACTAGAACTCTGACCCACACAAAACCCACATCGTTTACTTATCACCGTTTGCACTGTGTGAGAATTCTCTTTTTATGGTCCACTGACTTGCCACCAATACCATCCCACCACTCAGTTGCTCTTCAACCCTATTAGTTCTGTTATCCCTGTTCTGATTAAGCAGCTGTACTTTAATTTCCTCAATGCCAATTGTTAGAATTGGGTTACTGGTTGAGGGGGTGAAACCCTACTGAAGCAGCAACCAGAATCATTGTCAGGGTGAAGTCACAAGCAAACCCCAAATTAACCTGTGCTCAACCCTCTGGTGACTTGGCACAGAGTAGTCAGTCTTAACTGAGAGCCAATGTGTAAATTAATTATGCAGCACTTCAAACAGTAATAAAGTGAAAACACAAAACAAGAAAAATCCCACATGAATTCAGCAAAATATAGTACATTGTAATAAATAAATCATGACCAAAACAACGAAAATCTAATCAGTAGAACTGGAGATGTGCAAGCTTAAAGATTTCAGTGAGCATAGTGCCAAAAAGCACAAAGCGCCAACTGTGGTTATCTGGTCGTGCCACACCAGGACAAAGTCACAAATCAGCCTGATTGTGATGAAGCACAGACCATCTACAGGGATGCACTTAGTTTCACTCTAGACAGTACCTTAATCCAGGTTGCAAAGAGATGCGGAGTCCCGTCTTGAGGATGTGTAGAGCAACAGAGGCGATGCAGGGTCTGGGCAAGGAGATGCATCACGCAGCGGCTGTACCAGGGAGCTGCGAAGTGTGATGCAATGTCCTTGAGTGGAGATGCGTCATGCAGTGGCGATTCTGATGGGCTGCAATGGGTGTGGCAATGTCCTTGGGTGGAGATGTGTCAAGCAGGGGAGGTTCTGGTGGGCTGCTGTAGTTGACGTGAAATCCTTGCGTTGGGGAAGTCCACGTAGCAGAAGCGATGCATAGGTTCTGATGGCCATATATTGAGCAGCAGAGGTGATGTGCCAGTTCTGTGGGAGATGTGCCACGCTGCGGGGGAGATGCGTCCATTCTGCTGAATCCACAGATGGGCTGGCAGAGCACCTTCCGGCCCACTTTCAAGGGTCCAGGACTGGGTTGGCTCCACTTAGGAGGGCAGGACTCACAGATAAAAAAAAGAATCGAGGTGCTGCGTTCAAGGTTGTTGGAAGCCTGTTCTGTCCTTGAGGCTTCTGATCAGGAGGCTAGCCAACTGCCCTTAGAGTCACTCTGTGGTCCTGGGTTTAGAGATGCAGTTCCAGTTCTTCTCACCCAGGCAAGAGGACAGCAAGGCAACAGGTCAGCATAGCAGGACAGCAGTTCTTCAGGGCAGCAGTCCAGCAGAGTGGCAGCCCTTTCAGCAGCACAGCAGTCCTTCTTCCTGGCAGAGTCCCCAGGTCCAAAAGTGTACTGAAGAGTTGGGTCTAAGGGTCCAATATTTTATCTGGTGCCCACGATGTAGTAGAGGAAGCTTCTATAGGTTTCAACCCCCTGAGGTGTCAGACATACCCTTCATCCCTGTCCTGGCCCCAGCTTGTCTGAGGTCGCAGAAGAACAATGCCAACCACTTTGTGAGAGCACTCTGGCAGAGTCTTTGTGATGTTCAGTTGTTGTATATAACAACTCCTCCCCCTCTTTAACTCAGAGTAGCCCAGCCTTTCAACACCTATCTTCCTTTTGTCTCACTGTCTTGGAACAATACACAAAGACCACCTGCCAGCTATACCTAGTCATGTGACCCAGGAACAGGCTGCAGGCACCAAATGGGTAGGAAAAGATAATGCCAACTTTCTAAACGTGGAATTTTCAGAACTGTTACTAAAAATCTGACTTTGCCATCAAAGAGAGTGATTAGTTATGACTACTTAGATACCAAACTCGATCATCTGTCTACCTACTCCCAACTGAAAGTTATCTCTTATTAAATATAATAAGAAAACCAAATGTTATCCTATGGGAGAGGAAGACCTTGCAGTAGTGAAAAATGAATGTAAGAGTTTTTCACTGCAAGGGCATGTAAAACTTAAAAGCGCATGTCTAACCTTTTAAATGCACTGCACTCTGCCCTCTGGGCTGTGTAGGGCCTACCCTAAGAGTGACATATGTAATAAAAAGGAAGGTTTGGCCTGGAAAAAGGTTTATTTTGCCAGGTGGAAATGGCAGTTTGAAAACTGCACACACAGGCTGAAACCGCAGGCCTTAGATATGCTTAAAGAGCTCCTTAAGTGGGTGGCACAATCAGGTGGCCAACATCACTGGGAACAGCCCCGCCACCCACCGACCACGTACGCAACCTAGGGGTCATCCTCGACCCCACCCTCTCCATGACTAAGCAGGTCAACGCCGTTTCCTCATCCTGCTTCAACATCCTCCGAATGCTCCGCAGGATCTTCAAGTGGATCCCCACCGAAACAAGAAAAACAGTCACCCAGGCCCTCGTCACCAGCAGGCTGGACTACGGAATCGCCCTCTACGCAGGAACGACGGCTAAGCTCCTGAGACGGCTGCAACGCATCCAGAACGCCTCTGCACGTCTTATCCTCGACATCCCCCGATGCAGCCACATCACACCCCACCTGAGAGACCTGCCCTGGCTCCCTGTCAACAAGAGGATAACCTTCAAGCTCCTCACCCACGCACACAAAGCACTCCACAACTCCGGACCAGCCTACCTCAACAGACGACTCAGCTTCTACACCCCCACCCGCCAGCTCCGCTCGACCAGCCTCGCCCTCGCCGCAGTCCCCCGCATCCGGAAAACGACCGCCGGCGGCAGATCCTTCTCCCATCTCGCCGCCAAGACCTGGAACACCCTCCCCACCAACCTCCGACAGGCCCAAGACCTACTGGCCTTCAGAAGACTCCTCAAGACCTGGCTCTTCGATCAGTAGCAGCACCACCCCCCTCTTCCCCCAGCGCCTTGAGACCCTCGCGGGTATGTAGTGCGCTTTATAAGTGACATGATTGATTGATTGATTGAGTGCTGCAGGGCCACTAGTAGCATTTACTGGCCCTGGGCGCATGTAGTACCCTTTTATTAGGGACTTACAAGTAATTTAAATATGCCAATTGGGTATAAGCCAGTTCTACCATATTATAGGAGAGAGCACAAGCACTTCACCACTAGTTAGCAGTGGTAACGTGTGCAGATATCTAAAGCCTGCAAAAACAAAGGAAGAAAAACAGGAGGTGTTAGAAATGGGGGTCTCTAGTTGGCAATGGTTTGCACCTTTGTCCACCTAAGGACCCTTCTTCCTAGTCAGGGTAATGAGGATACACTTCAACAATAACCTCTGCTCACCCCCTTGGTAGCTTGGCACGTGCAGAAAGGCTTATCTCAGAGGCAGTGTGTAAAGCATTTGTGCACACATACAGTAATACAGTAAAAACACTACAGATGGACACCAAACCAGTTTAGAAAAATAAGTAATCTTTATCTAAACCACACAAGACCAAAATGACAAAAAACTAACATATAATAATCAAAATATGACTTTTAGACGGTAAAAACAGTTCTGTCCATTGCAAACTATAGATGCAACACTTTCAACACAAATTAACTTGGATGCATCAAAATCATAAACAAAAACAGCCGCAGGGAAGGTGATGCGTCGGTTCCTTACGTGCAGGGAAAGTGATGCGTTGGTTCCTTACTCCAGGGGAGGTGATGCGTTGGTTCGTTACTGCCAAGCAGGGGAGGTGATGCATCGGTTCCTTACTGAAGGGGTGGTGATGTGTCGGTTTCTTACTGTGTGGGGAGGTGATGCATCGGTTTATTCTCTGGCGTTCTTGTAGACTGGGCGCCCCAGTGGGAATCAGGGATGCAGCGGTTCTCTATGCGGCGGCAATGGCACTGGGTGGATCTCTCCAGCATCGGTCCACGATGCGTTGGTTCTTGAGCCGCACAGCAGGGCCAGTGTCAGAATCGGTGCAGTGATTTTGGACTTCGGAGATTGGTGCACAGGATTCGGCGTGCGGCGATATCTCCAGTCGCAGGCAGGTGCTGCGTCGGTTTCTTCGGCGATGCGTCACAAACAGGTGTGGATCCGTTGTGCTTCTCGTAATTGCGTCTCTTTTCCAGCTCCCAACAGCAGGAACAACCTCCAGAGGCCCAACTCAGCAACAGGCACCTCTTGTCAGGTCAGAAATCCCAACAAGGCAGTTCAGGGGAGCTGGTGGTGAAGTATTTGTGGCCCTGAGACTTCAGAACAGGAGTTTTCACTAGCACCTGAATTGGCCGGGTCTGAATTTAGAGTGGTGGGAGGAGATTTCCCTTGCACCTGAATAGGCCCTGTCTGCCTTGGACAATGCTGTCTCCACCTCCTGCCGGGAAGCTGGACCAGAGAGGACAGAACTGGTTTGGGCTGAGCACAGACACTCTCTGCCCAAAAGAACAAAGAGAAACTGAGTATAAATATTGGGGCCCAGACCCCAGAGATTTAGACTACTGCTGAACTAAGGAACCTGCCAGGAAGAAGGGCTGGAAAAGCTGTCAGGAGGAACTGCCTCTTTGCTGCGTCCTCTGCTGTGTTGGCCTGCTGCTTGCTGATTCTGTCTTGGGCAGGGAAAGGACTGGATTGAACTTTCATCATCCTGCTGTTCGAGTTTTCTTCAAGGGCTTGAAGTAGAGCTTGCGTCCTGTTCGAAGTCTCAGGAGATAAAAGACTTCAGAGAACTTGCTGGAATCAAGGAACCTGCCAAGAAGAAGAGCTGCCAGGAGGAGTACTGCCCCTTTGCTGTGTTTTTGCTTTGTTGGGTTGGCCTGCAGTTGCTGCCTTTGCCTTGGGCAGTGAAAGGACTGAACTGAACTTTCTTTACTTGTGCTGAGTATCTCCAAGTGCTTGAAGTAGAGCTTTCCTCCTGTTCTGAAGTCTCAGGGACCGCAATGACTTCACCAACCTCTGGGTACCGCGTCTGGAACCGCTGTTCCGGTTGCCACAGAGAAGGGAAAAGCAACTGACTCCGTCATCAACTCCTTCACTGGCTCCGTGTCCTGAAGGCACCGCAGAGGGCACCGCCGCATCTCACACAGCAACCCTGGTCTCACCAACAACAATGACCGCCGCCACCAAGCCGCTGCTTGCACCGTGACCTGTGGGCACCGCACTCGGCACCGCCTCGCTTCACTCTGCCGCCCTGGTCTCACCGACGCCATCACTGCACACTGATCGCGACTTCCGTGACCGCATCCTGGCTTGGGGGCACTGCTCGTAAGTCACACAAAGCACCGCCCCATTCCACACCGCAGTCCCGACCGACCAACGCCAGCTTCCCGCAACCGGCTCTGTCGCCTGCACCGTGATCTGTCAGCACTGCAACGAGCATCGCCTTCGCATCGCAGCCCTGGTCTCAATGACGCCGCTGGACGACCGTCACCGAGCCGCTGCCTGCCCCGCGACTTGAAGGCTCAGCACGCCACACCGCTCTGCCTCACACCGCAACCGAGACGGTGGCCATGACCGTCCCGCACCAACGTGTCGGCCGCAACACAAAAGGTACTGTTTCCGAGTCTGTCGACGCCCCTGATCGACGCAGTCTGACGAAACTGTTGGATTCTGTTGTTTACAGCACTGCGGTAGCCCCGGACAGAGCTACCGCCTCGGAAGAACTGTGTTTTCAAGTTATTTTTGCAAAGTGCATATTCTTAAAGTACTGTATGGTGGATTTTTATCATTTTTGGTCTTGTTTTGGATACATAAAAATATTGGATATTTTTCTAAACTGGTGTGGTGTTCTTTTTTAGTGTTTTCATTGTATTACTGTTGGTTATGTGCAAATGCTTTACACACTGCCTCTGAGATAAGCCTGACTGCTCGTGCCAAGCTACCAAGGGGGTGAGCAGGGTTTATTTTAGGAGTGTAACTCCCTTACCCTGACTAGGTAGAAGGGTCCCTACTTGGACAAAGGTGCAAACCCTTGCCAACTAGAGAACCCCATTTCTAACATGCCCCCTGACCTCTAGGCAGGCTGTGTAGGGCCCACCTTAGGGGTGACATATTTATTAAAAAGAATAGTTTGACCTAGCAAAATGTTTTTTTTTTGCCAGATCGAAATGGCAGTTTAAAAACCGCACACACAGGATGCAATGGCAGGCCTGAGAGATGCTAGAAAGAGCTACTTAAGTGGGTGGCACAACAATCAGTGCTGCAGGCCCACTACTAGCATTTAATTTACAGACCCTGGGAATATGTAGTACCACTTTAGTAGAGATTTGCAAGTAAATTAAATATGCCAATTGGGTGTATACCAATTCTACCATGTTTAAAGTAGGGATGGACGAAATGTTCCATTTCTGCCTGCAGAATTGGCAGAATTTTGGCCAAATTCTGCCAATCGTCGCTTGGCAGAAATTTTCCTCACGTGCAGCTCCAGAACGGTAAGTTGGAGAGTGTGAGAGATTTCATGTCCTGTAGTGTGATTTACGGTCATTAGGTGGACATTGGTGAGATTTTTCTGTCGCAGGAGGTTGCGGGCTGTTGCGACCATTCGCAGTCAGAAGGCTGCCACTCAAGTAGAAAATCCACTGGAGCTGCAGCAAAATCAACTTGAGTTGCTGAGCCCTCTGACGCGCCACATGGTGCAGTTTGCACTGATTTTTCTACACAGAATGTGCTCCAAGTGCTAAATCACAGCTCGTGCAGAGTGATGTGCCTAACGTGAAAAGCAGATTAAGCAATAGACTGATTGGAGATTCATGTGCTTAGGGACGGATGTCCACTGAATTGAACATTTTAGATACCTCGTGTACAGCACTGTGTCTATATTCCGTTCATTTACAGCACCTTGTCACTTCTAGATCACCTAATCATTTAAAAGTTATCCTTGCATCGTTTTTCAATAATCTTTGTTTGCTTGTGACAGCCATACTATGTTATAATCAAAAAACTATAAAAGAAAAAAGCGAATAAGGTGTTAATATATTGATTTTGACTGATTCAATTCAGGTGTGCTTTTCTTTTCCTTCTGTATAATTGTTGATGAAACGTTAAAGCAATTATTGTACCTGACAGAACCAACGTTAGCACATATCCTAGACGCCCGGGTTCTGAGGGACACTGGGTCACCCCATTATACTTGATGTATTTCAACCAATTAGCAGAACTGCTCGGATTGTTGTGGAGTTTTTATGTAATTGCAGAATCAAATTCCACGAGTTCCGCCCACCTCCATTTGAAAGGAGCACAAGCACTTCAGCACTGGTTAGCAGTGGTACAATGCACAGAGTACAAAAGCTGGCAAAAAATTAAATGAGCAAAACAGGAGGGTTGAAGTCAAACATATAGGGAGAACCAGCCTGCGCAAAAGATGCCAAGGCCAACACCCATAATATATGCATTACTACAATGTGAAACTATCTCCATCGTTAAAAAAGTCTTCTGTAAATGTTGCTAAGTGTTATGCTACCTTTGCTCTTATTTGCACTGAAAATCGTTCGAAATAGGTGATAAGGATTCTATTCACAGCCCTGGACTGCGCAAGCCCATCCAATCATTCATTCATGAAATAAAATGAAAGGAAGAATTAAAGCAAAATGTACCAGCATGTCTAGATAAAAATACCTTTTCATCATTGAAGTGACATGTCCGCATCAAGGGGGAAGCCAAAGAAATTCTGTAAGAGCGAGAGTGATGTGCTGGATGAAGGAGCAATGTGGCACCTTGGGGCACGCAGTGAAATGAGGTTTAATGGTGACAAGCAGGGATGACAGGCGCTAAATAGGACCCTGCTCAGAAGCACTTATAAGATGCTAATGAGTCGCATGTCATACCGAGGTAGTTGCATACAAGGGTTAGAGATCAGGAGACTGCCTGTTCCAGCTTTTGTGTGCAGACGTGACCAACCGAACGCAAACAAAAAAATATGGTCCAGTTTAGACAACAGATCAGTTTCAGGAACGTGATCAAGACGTACAGACGTTCCTGAGAGGTGAAAATGACACCGCCGTCAGGAAGGGATATCAAATATTCGCATCCTTCAGCAGATCAGAGCCGAGCAAGAAATCTCCACGGGCACCGAGTGCTTCGGAAATCTATCCCAGTGAACAATAGGCCTGACATGTCTGAGAGCAGACTGTTGCCAAAACAGAGTAAACATATCTCTGTGATTGAAAACATGCCCCGTGGGAAGGCAGGGCTGAGAGAGCGCACCGCCGGAATTAAGGAGGGATGCTGTGAAGAGGGGAACAGGTGTAGCAGTGGAAACCACTGGGACCGGGGCAGCGAGACCTGTGATGATAGAGAGCAAGACAGTAGGGATTTTGCATCTATTTCTTCTTTTTGATACTTTGAAATCCATTCCTTTGAAACAGAATGGCCTGCATCGCCCACACTACTAGAGTTTTTGCAGTCTGATAAAAGACATTCTCAAATCATGAAGTGTCACCTGAGAGTCAAGGCACCAGCAGGCTGGTGAATGCACGTTTTCACTGAGGTTCAATATGGCCTGGTATTGCCGAGTCCCCTCCCATGAAAAGATCAGTTTACCCTTACCCCCAAGCCCTCTCTTCCCTGAGGCATCGATAATAAAACATCCAAACACAACTCTTTGGATTAGGGGTCGTATAATCCCCGGCCGTATTTTATTACAAATTAATAAAACATAATTAAAAATTCATAACACAATAAATTTTTAAACATATACGCAGAAAACCCAAACATATTCAATCACATTTTTGAATACAGATATTTGACACATTTTATGACTAACCTTAACATGAGTCAAATACATAGCCATACCTAACCTAAAACTTGAATATGTACAATTCGTTTTCTGCGTATCCTGGATGAGCCTACGTGCAAGGTCATGACTGTTCCCAACTACTTGCCAGGTCCCCCTTTACCGGAGTGACCTAGCGCAGGAGGCCCGTGTGCCCACCAGATTCCTTTCGCGGGCACCCCCTACGCCCTTCCATCCTACCTCCCAGGGGCTGATGTTATGCTACGTTGGCGCCCAATGCGCCTGCGCAGGGGTTGGCCCAAGCGGCCTACCAGAAGCGTAACTCCATACCCCCCTGCACCTTTCAGACTACCGGCTGTAAGCCCCCCTTTGAGTGTGATGAGGGACCACTGCCCCCCCCCCAGGCATCCCCGTTAAACAATGGGATGCCTACTAAGAGATGTAAAATTCGACCTAGCAATCATGACCTTACCGCAGACCGAGGATACTCAGACATAAAATACGACAAGTAAATTGACATTAACCTGTGAAGTAAAACATAATGAACGGCATTCTTCAGTAAATGACATCAAGCTTACAAACTTAAAACCTGAAAAAGCAAAAAACCACTAAACACAAGCCTGACCCAATTATTTCCTAAAACCTCGCTGCCTCAGGGATGGTGGGTGGGGAAAGAAAAAACGGAGGCTTCCTGGAGTCCTCCGTGTGTGGCTGGCGAGGTGGTGCTGCTTCTGTGACAGAGCGGCGTAGAAGAGATTCCACTGCCGCTCTGCTGCTCTTTTTAAAGAGCGTTTCGCCCCAAAACTGGTCTGAACAGGTCCCGGCGAGATCCGGGACCCGTTTTGCCAGCGTTGCCCCGGAAGCGTTTGGACTGCTTCCGGGGCAAATCTTGCCATGGCCAATGGGCGAGCGCCGTGGAGTGTCGCGGGGACCGGCACAACCGCCATATTGGCGGCGTCCCCGAGTTCCCCGGTGGCGCCTTCGGATATGGCCTGGTATTGCCGAGTCCCCTCCCATGAAAAGATCAGTTTACCCTTACCCCCAAACCCTCTCTTCCCTGAGGCATCGATAATAAAACATCCAAACACAACTCTTTGGATTAGGGGTAGTATAACCCCGGCCGTATTTTATTACAAATTAATAAAACATAATTTAAAATGTATAACACAATACATTTTTAAACATATACGCAGAAAACCCAAACATATTCAATCACATTTTTTAATACAGATATTTGACACATTTTATGACTAACCTTAACATGAGTCTAATACATAGCCATACCTAACCTAAAACTGGAATATGTACAATTCGTTTTCTGCGTATCCTGGATGAGCCTACGTGAAAGGTCATGACTGTTCCCAACTTCTTGTCACGTCCCCCTTTACCGGAGTGACCTTGCGCAGGAGGCCCGTGTGCCCACCAGATTCCTTTCGCGGGCACCCCCTACGCCCTTCCATCCTACCTCCCAGGGGCTGATGTTATGCTACGTTGGCGCCCAATGCACCTGCGCAGGGGTTGGCCCAAGCGGCCTACCGGAAGCGTAACTCCCTACCCCGCGCACCCTTCAGCCTACCGGCCGTAAGCGCCCCTTGGAGTGTGATGAGGGACCACTGTCCCCCCCCAGGTGTCCCCATTTAAACAATGGGATGCCTACTAAGAGATGTAAAATTTGACCTAGCAATCATGACCTTACCGCCACAGGCCAGTATAGTTGACCGACTATCTGGCCCCCCCATCCGCTACTGACACAAGGTCATGCCCTGTGCGTTGCCCTTACCAACCAGGCTAATACATTACCCAGTTTAGAAAGGTGAACCCCATCCTGCAAAAAGAAACGCTCCCCCCGGATGCACCCATGCGGAATTGTCCGCAGTTTTGGAGTCCTGAAGAGTCTATTCATCCTGTTATTAATCCTCTTTATGGAGTGATTCAAAGCCCAAACAGACTCCCCTCCATGCCATTGGAACCTCGGGATCATGTGAGACCATACTAAAACCGTTTGGGGGCACTGCTTGGCCAGCCATCCTACTTCCGTGATTATAGCCTCCAATACTCCCTTCCTACCCATCTGGACCAAATCATTGCCTCCGAGATGTATTATTACTGCAGCGGGTGCCGCTGGGGACCTAAGCAACAAGGAACCAACAAGCTTTTGGAACTGATTCAACCTCAATCCCCCTTGACCATGAATTGACACCTTCCAACCCGCCTGACGGGCCCTGTCCGCAAAATTGCCTGGGAAAAAATGTTGCTTCAACCTGCTCACATATGAATGGCCTATGATCCAGACTTCTCTGTGGCCCGGCCCCCCGGCGGCCACCTGAAGTGGGCGAGGCGCAGTTGACCGGTGGGTGATGACAAGTTCCCCTCCTGCGTGACAGGACGTGGAAACTGCAGAGAAATGAAACAAGGCCAAACGTTAGCAATGACACCAAAAGTAAATGCAACCGCACATAGCACTTGCAACAGTCCGAAGACCAACGCCCTATTCTTTGAACCTCCTGCCCAGTCAGGCCCCGAGCCGTGGCTTCAGTGGCTGCCCTGATCTTGAAAGAATGGGTACCAAATTTGGATGCATCCAGGCCTGCTGCCCCCAGCGCCAATGCCAAAACCTTCCCAAACTGAAACCTCGTGAGGGGGGTCCCGTCCTGGTGAATCAATAAAGACCCCCCTGCGCCTCGCGGCCTGCACGCCCTGCACGCCATATAGGTCTCCAGGTTGCCCACCGGACAGCATGAGCTCCCTAGCGCTCTTTGCAAGATAACGTGTTCCCCCCTCCCGTTCTGATCCATCTTTGATCTGGGGATTGATAAGGATACTGAACCAGCCTGTAATTGGACATGTGCAAATTGCATCCCACCCTGCCAATCCTGTCTGTTACGCGCCACCAACTCTCCCACCCTGAAGGCGCCATAGAAGGCAAGGGAAAAAGCACACCTGAATAATTGAACCTCACTGATGGAACTACATACTTTCCCCAATGCCACCATGATGGCTGAAAGCCCCTCAATGCTAATCGGGTGTCTAATGTCTGGCTGGGCACCTTGCAAGCGTTGCCACCCCTTCAGAGCCCTTTGAACCAAGAACGTGCCCGTGGGATCCCTATGCCCCCTCATCTTTGCAAAAAAGGCTATTGCAGTCATGTGGCGCTTTGCGCATGCCACAGAACGCCCTCCATCCCTCAATTTCCTAATAAATGATTTAACAGATACTGCATCGTGCCATGTCCCTTCCCAGCCTTGCCCTAGGGATGCGCAGTATGCAGTAAATGCCCCCTCATAGGCCCGCCTAGTCCTCGGGCTAGGCTTGCTGCCACGAGGTCTGGTAGGTAGGGGCACCAAGCTGCCACAGATGCTCCAGAAAAGGTTTGGGACAGTCCGCTGCTTCCGGATGATGGGACCTGAACACCTGCATCTTGAAACGTGACAATGCGTCAGCCGCGTTATTGAGTATTCCTGGGACATGCCTAGCTCTAAACAACAAATTTAATCTCATACATTGCAGCACAATTTCTTTAAGCAAGCAGGGCATCATCTTACATTTGGCAGACAGCTGGTTGATGCACTCCACCACCGCCATATTGTCTGACCAGTAAACCACAGACTGATTGCAAAACTGGTGTGGCCAGATGGTCACAGCCACCAAAATGGGGAATAGTTCCAGAAATTAGATGTTATTTGTTACACCAGTGTCAATCCACCAAGCGGGCCAATGTTATGCCGCCCATTGAGAACCCAGGATGGCCCCAAAGCCCTCACTCCCTGCCGCATCCATCATGAGGCCAAGTTCAGGACTGGACCTGGCTGGGCCACACTACCGCGCCATTGAAGTCACGCAGGAATGCCATCCAAATCCGCATATCCTGCTTAACCTCGCTGGACAACCTAGTGTGGTGATGCTTCTCTTTTAGCCCTGACATTGCCTGTGAAATGGAATGTGAGAAGGGGCGGGCCATAGGAATGATTCTTAGATCAAAATTCAGCAAACCCACTGCCTTCTGTAATTGATGAAAGGTGACTTTTTCTTTGTGCAAGCAGTCCGCTAATACCAGCGTGAAACCCTCCCCCTTGCTCAATGGCAAGTGTGACACACCCTCAATTGAATCCAATTCAATGCCCAGGAACTCAATTTGCGTGGCCGGCCCAACTGTCTTTCCCTGTGCCAGGGGAACCCCAAGGTCCCTCATGAGTGCACAGAATGCTTCCAAGGCCTTGCCACACTCCTGTGACTGTGGTTCCCCTAACAACAAGAAGTCATCTAAGCAGTGCAATACCCAGTGGTGCCCGGTGACCTGCCTGAAAACCCACTCCAAAAAGGAGCTGAATTTCTCAAAATATGAGCAAGAGACCGAGCACCCCATTGGCATGCACTTGTCCATGTAGAACTTCCCCTCTAGCTGGAACCCCAAAAGATGGAAATCCTGTGGATGTACTGGCAGCAAGCGGAAAGCAGATTCTATGTCAGATTTTGCTAGTAAAGTGCTGGGGCCCAGCGACTGCAGCATTGCAATTGCCTGATCCAATGATGTGTACTTCACGGTGCACAGGGCTCCATCAATGGCATCATTCAGTGACTGACACCTGGGAGCAGATAGGTTATGGATCAAGCGGAACTCCCCTGGGTCCTTTTTGGGTACCACCCCCAGTGGTGAGCATACAAAATCCTCCCCAAGGATTGAATCAAAGGGACCAGCCAGTCTCCTCAAACGCAGTTCCTTCAGCACTTTGTCTCTTGCCACAGACATGTTATCCTTCACTGACTGCTGATTGCGGCAGTATGAAACCCCAGAATACCCGGGGGCAGGAATCCTGAACCCATCTCTGAAACCTTCCAACAAAGTCTGGGCCTTGCTTGGGCAGCAGTATTTATTCAACCAGAGTATCAAAGCCATTGTGTCTATGGGTGAGTGAGCTTTACCAAGTAAGGAACCCTCATTCTTGTTTCTGACCTCCTTGTCCCTTGCTTTTTTAAAACATTTAGATTCTTGATGGGAAGATAAGCCACAGAAAGAGCAGGCATGTCTAAATTTACATGATCCATTGGGCCTTGAACACGTCTTTTTGTTGAACTCCCAACTAACCCTGGGCGTAGTTCGCGTAGTAGCGCTACGCGTAGCTACGCGAAGTGCACTTCGCACGCTACGTGTAGCTACGCGAACTGCGTAGTGCGGTAGGGAAATGCTGTTCGCACTGATTGCACAGTGCCGGATGCTTGTCCGCACTGTGCAATCATTGCAAACGGCATCTTGCACAGTGCAAGCGGTCGTTTTCTGCCGCTCGAGTAGATTTGTAATCGAGCAGCAGCTTTCTCAACGCGGACTGGTAGTTTCTCATCGCGAGCATACGCGACCACTCGCAATGAAAAACCTGACCTCCCCGCGCTGAGAATCTCGCCGGGAGGTTTATTTTCCTCGCTCGCGATCGGTAGCTTGATGTTGCTGATCGCGAACGAGGAAAAAGTCTCGCCGGGATGTTGATTTTGCTCGCTCGCGGTCGCCAACTTGACGTTGAGGACCGCGAGCAAGCAAAAAATGCCCGCTACGCTACGCGTTTTTGCACTGTGCTACGTGCAATTCGCGTAGCGCGTAGTAGCGCAAACTCCGCGAGGTAACGTAGTTTTCCGCCCAGGCCTAATCCCAACACGCTCCCTTCTTGTCGCTGCTGCCCCCTCCCCCGCTTTGGGGTGCCCCTGACCGAAAGAACTGCCCTTTTGGCGCTTCCTTGCTTTGGTAGTTTATGGGCCTTTAAGCACAAAATCATATCCACCTGGTCCCATGTGAGTGCTGGGTCAGAGGCATTCACCCTTCTAAACGCCTTGTCATATTCTTTCCAACACATTCCCCCATACTCATCATGTGCGCATGTGATCCTATTCTGGTAGCACACCAATTCTGTGCCCAGCCCTGGGAATTTCTCTACCATCACCGCATGGAAGTTTGAAAATGCCTTAATCCAGTTAATTAACGTCTCCTCAATCTTTGTCCTAGTAGGCCAATTGGCCCAGTCCTTTGGGTGGGACCATTCCCTTAGCTTTTTGGCCTCCTCCCTCTCATCCTTGTCTACCAACAAAGAAAACATGTTCACGTATTCCCCTTTCCAAATTTTTTCTTTTACGTCCTGCGCTATGTGCCTTGCCAGACGCTCTCTGTTTGAGCGCACCTCCCCCAACCCTAAACTTGGCAACAATTGTACTGTACCTGCTGATGTGCCTGCTTGCATCTTTCTGTCTTCAGGTCCTGCAGCTGTGGCCTGTTTTGGGGGTTCTGGGCCAACCGCGTTGCCCCCTATGCCTTTTTGGCTCTCAACTGGTGGCGGCACCACCTGTTTAGCTTTCTCAACTTGCGCTACTAGGCTCCTGGCTCTCTCTACTGCATCCCCTCAGCTAACAGGACCCCTCTGCCCGCAGATGGAATCACTGTCCCTGCATTAGCTAGCCATGGCAGCACTGCTGCTAAACTTGCCACTAAATCAGGTTGGCCTGGGACCAAATTAGGGGTACTGCCGGGGGGTACTACAGGCTGAGCCGGGGCCTCATCTAAAATAGGACCCCCTGGCGCACTAGGTTGCCCTGGGCTTCCCATGCCCGCTGGTGGAATCACTCCCCCTGGCGACACCCCCCCCGCTGGGACCACAGGTACTGGAACGACCGGCACCGGGAGGGCTGGGACTACAGGCCCTGGGAATACCACTACTGCAGGTACTGGAAAGGCTGGGGTTGGTAACCCTGCAGGGGACGGCCCCCGCCCCCCTGTTTAGATTTGGATCTACGTGGTACCGGAGGGAATGCTGCCCTGGGTGCCACCCCTGTACACCTGAGCCTGTCCCCCTCCTCCTCCTGCCCATCCACTTTCCTGCGTAGCTCTGCCACGGTCTGATTCAAGTCATTCATTGAGCGCATCATTGTCGCCATCCACTCCTCCATCCGAGATGGAACCTGCCCTCTCTTCGCTTTGGGTGCTATAGCTAGAATTGACCCTGCTTCCTGGATGCTAGACTGCACCCCAACCCTCGTACTGCGGGCCTAGCCCAAGGGGGCGACCTCACTCACCCAGCCTGTAGCTACTAACACCCTGCTCCTGCAACAGATTAGAAAAAAAACCTCAATCCAACAGTGGCTCTGCCACACCTTGCGCTATAAACCCAGGTACAACAAACAAATGGCCCGGTCTGGGACAATGCCCAGACCCTTACCTCTCTGTTCGGTGAACTACCGCAACCCCCGATCCGCCACAAGCACCACCACAGCCAGAGCCACTCCCACTGGCTAATCCAGTGGGTCAGGTGAGAAGACTCAAACTCGAGTGGCTCCCGGCAGCGGTGAAATGCAGGCAAACCGGGGGTGCTCAAAAACGAGTGCCTGCCAAACTGCTCACATATTTCTCCTCAAAACTGCCTCGAGACTGCCAAGCACCTGCAGCAAACAAAAGACAAAAAGATCGGGGCTTCCTAGGAACTGGCTCCCTGTAACGGAGGCTCTCCAAACTGCCTCGAGAATGCCCAGCTGATTGTCCGACACCTGCCAAGAAAGAAAACGGCTCCCTGACGACACCAGCAGCAAAAGAAAAGAAAGAAAAAACGGAGGCTTCCTGGGGTCCTCCTCGTGTGGCTGTCGAGGTGGTGCTGCTTCTGTGGCAGAGCGGCATAGAAGAGATTCCACTGCTGCTCTGCTACTCTTTTTAAAGAGTGTTTCGCCCCAAAACTGGTCTGAACAGGTCCCGGCGAGATCCGGGACCCGTTTTGCCAGCGTTGCACCGGAACGTTTGGACTGCTTCTGGGGCAAATCTTGCTGTGGCCAATGGGCGAGCGCCAAGCGAATCACCAGAGCCAACCCCGCCCCCCCGCCATGCAGTGTCGTGGGGACTGGCACAACCGCGTGCCCGAGTTCCCCGGTGGCGCCTTCGGAGGACAGCGATAAATCTTGTAAGGCACAGCCAAGGTGGTCCATACACAGACTGAGAGGCAAAAGAAAAGCCCCTTTTCCAACAGGTAGTTGTAAGAGTCATTCCCATAAGGTGAAGGCCAAGAACTGCAATCTCCTTGCAGTGGGTGTATATAGTTCCGATTGGGAAAGAGTGTCTGTTCTCCCTCTTCACAGTGGCAGGAGTCTGAGGGGAGAGAGGCAACGGCAGGAGTCTGAGGGGAGAGAGGCAACCTGTGGTGCCTCTGAAGGTGTGGTTAGATGGCAAGCTCTGGTGCTCCATTGGTGTTGTGTCAATATCCAAGGCTGTCAGCTCCCATGATGGGATGCTGGAAAGTGCGCATGTGGGACTCTGAAGTAGGAGCAACTCATATGCGAAGGACACAAGAGCTTCCCAATATGCCGAAATGGAACCTGGGTATAAACATTAAGCAACAGAAATCATGGTTTGCCTAGGTTTTGTTTATATGACTGCAGACCCAGAATTGCATAAATTCACTGGCACTCATCATTGTCAATAGCTTTATCAATAATGCTGTATTTATGAAAGGTAAACCTAAACATTCTAATTACTATAAGTGCCCATTGCTAGCTGCACTTTGAAAAACTAGCATTTTCAAAATATCTCCCCCAAAATGGACATGTAATATATGTGATAAAGTATCCCCTGATATCCTTCATAGGGATATTAGAAGTCCACAGGAAGTTATACAACCACATAAAGGAATGATACTGAAAACCAAGTTTCTTTATATGATCATGGATCTCAGAAATGACTTGCAATAACTTTTTGATGTTCAGTACAGGGTATTTTACTCATTATAATACATGGTGACACCATCAACTTTCCCACAAACTGCTTAAATCCTTGGAGTCTTGCTCTTTCATAGGAACAACATCGCAAAGTTGCAGACAGGAAGGATAAAAGCAAAATCTGTAGCGTGAAGTTAAATACACCAAAAAGCATGAAGTAATTTGTTGCAAAAAAGATATTAGTATCACTTTAAAATGCTGTAGCTCAGAATGTATAAAAACATCCAGAGAGATTCTATTTTTCCTGCAATGACAAACAGCAACCAAAGTTGCTCCATCCTTTTGGTGTTCACAAGTATAAAGACAATGACATCCATCAAAAGCATTTCACTTCTGAAATATCCAATTGCTTTTGCATCTTCGAAAATGTACAGACAAGAGTATTACTCCTCGTTCACAATGCATATAGCACACTGTCAAAATTCTTGGTTGATCTCATTAGTAATTTTCATAATGTTGTTATTTAAAAATAATCTGTGATGTTATCAAAAATGTCATGTAACATGTCATGACGGATGTAATTTGTGAGGTCATAAGCACTGTATTATGAATGCAAAAGCTATATTTAGTTCATGAAATTATAATTATTGATTTTCAGTGGTTTTGGGGTTAGCTCATGTCTTATTTCAACAACTACCTATAGCATCACTATAATTGATGTTTTTCCAGTGAATTTCTGTTTTACATAAGTTAAAGTCTTAGCACCCAACCTTACTATAACATTTGGCTTTTCATTGAAAATATATATATATATATATATATATATATATATATATATTCACTGAAAAACCACAGGTTTCAGGGACGTTATAGTTAGTGGGACATTTCACTCATACAAAACCAGTGAAATTCGGTTGTTATAGTTAGTTGAGCTAACTATAACTCGCGCCCCCGCAAAGCACTGCTGATGACATCACATATTACATCATTCATGACATGGTCAGTGACATCACTGATGACATCACTGATGACATCTCAAATGACATCACTGATGACTTCACTAATAACATCATCCACGTGATAATCTGATGCACCTCCTCACACCCTAATATAAACTTTGATACACCAACTCTAAAATACAGACTACCATTTTTGAAACCATAGACACACCAATACCAGTTACTACATACCCACTCACTGATTCCTAGGTCTACACACACACATCCACTCATTCACCCATACAGTCTTTCATACATGCAGTCACTCATCAATACAGCACTATCATATGCACTCATACACCTATACAGACACTCACACACCACCACTCATCCATAGAGTTACTCACACACCTAGTCAGTCATGCAAAGAATCAATCACACTCCCATTTACTCACCTATACAGTTATACACACACCAGCTCACTTATTCATACAGATACTAACACATACTTAGTCTCTTATACAATCACTGATACAAGTACACACTCATCCATACAGCCACTCTCACAATTACTCACTCTCACATATAGTCATTTATGTACTCCAACACTCACATATTCTGCCTTTCACATATGTAGTTACTCACACATGTACCACTGAGATATCCATTCACTCACCAACACACCCATACACACACTCACCCACCCATACAGCCCTTCGCATATGCACTCTTGAACCCATACACCCAGTGAATCACCTACCCACCACCCACCCACACTGACACTCAGGCACCCATACAGATACTCAGACAACCAATCAATAACCCATATAGATACTCATGTAGCTACTCACCAACCCATGCAGCCGCTTACACACCAACTAACAGACTGATACAGACATTCACACAGTTTAGTCACTAACCCATGCATTCAGTAAGACACGTTTAATCACTCACTTATACAGTCAGTGCTGATGACATCACATATTACATCACTCATGACATGGTCAGTGACATCACTGATGACATCTCAAATGACATCACTGATGACATCATCCAGTGACTGTGTGTTTCTGAAAATTTTAAATCTCTTTTATATATATAAATGCCAAGGTGTTTTGAAGAATTTGTGGGTGTATAAGTGTCTGAATGGATGATTTAGTAGGTGCGTGACTGATTGCATAAGTGAGTGACTAAACATGTCTTACTGAATGCATGGGTTAGTGAGTAAACTGTGTGAATGTCTGTATCAGTCTATCAGTTGGTGTGTAAGCGGCTCCATGTGTTGGTGAGTAGCTACATGAGTGTCTATATGGGTTATTGATTGGTTGTCTGAGTATCTGTATGGGTGCCTGAGTGTCTGTGTGGGTGGGTGTGTGACTCTGTGCATAGATGTGTGAGTGGGTGATTCACTGGGTGTATGGGTTCAAGAGTGCATCTGTGAAGGGCTGTATGGGTGGGTGAGTGTGTGTATGGGTGTATTGGTGAGTGAATGGATGTCTCAGTGGTATATGTGTGATTAACTACATATGTGAAAGGCAGTATATGAGAGTGTTAGAGTATATAACTGACTATATGTGAGAGTGAGTGATTCTGAGAGTGACTGTATGGATGAGTGTGTGCTTGTGTTATTGATTGTATAGGAGAGTAAGTATATGTAAGTATCTCTATGAATAAGTGAGGTGGTCTGTGTATAACTGTATACGTGAGTAAATGGGAGTGTGATTGATTCTTTTCATGACTGACTAGGTGTGTGGCTAACTCTATGGGTGAGTAGCGGTGTGTAAGTATCTGCATAGGAGTATAAGTGCATATGACAGTTCTGTATTGGTGAGTGACTGCATGTATGAGTGACTGTATGGGTGAATGAGTGGACGTGTGTGTAGACCTAGGAATCAGTGAGTGGGTATGTAGTAACTAGTATTGGTGTGTCCATGGTTTCGAAAATGGTAGTCTGTATTTTAGAGTGGGTGTATCAAAGGTTATATTAGGGTGTGAGGAGGTGCATCAGATTTTCACGTGGATGATGTCATCAGTGATGTCATCAGTGATGTCATTTGAGATGTCATCAGTGATGTCACTAACCATGTCATGAGTGATGTAATATGTGATGTCATCAGCAGTGCATTGCGGGGGCGCGAGTTATAGTTAGCTCAACTAACTATAACGGCCGAATTTCTCAGGTTTTGTACGAGTGAAATGTCCAACTAACTATAACGTCCCTGAAACCTATGCTTTTTTCAGTGAATTTCTATGGTTTTTTAAATGCTAATTTCTAACTATAACGTCCCTGAAACCTATGGTTTTTTGCAGTGAATTTCAAAGGTTTTTTAAATGATAATTTCTAACTATAACGTCCCTGAAACCTATGGTTTTTTAAGTGAATTTCTAAGGTTTTTTAAATGATAATTTCTAACTATGCCTACAGAGGTAGGACATGTGAAGAAAGAGTAAGAAAGGCACAGAAAGAAGCAAGAGAAATGCAGAAAGAGGCAACAGAAGTCCAGAAAGATGAAGAAAAGTGCAGAAAGAAGCAAGAGATATGCAGAAAGAACCAACAGAGGTGCAGAAAAAGGCCTTGTTGCAAAGTCATCCTGTGCGCCCAACTTTTTACTGACTGGTACTGGTGGTAACTGACTCTGACTAACCAGGTCCGGAGCCAGTGCTTTGCTGAAAGATACTTAGAATACAGCAAAAACACCTACATACACTAGGGTACACTATGGGTTGGGGTACCCCTGTGATTGGCATGACCTCCCCTGTAAGGCCCTAGTACATAATAGGGCAGGGGGATTAAAACTACCTCTAACTCAGAGGTGCAGAAAGAGGCAAGAGAGGTGCATAAACAGGCAGGAAAGGTGCAGAAACAGGGAAAAGGGGTGAAGAAAGAGGCAAGTGAGGTGCAGAAAGAAGTAAGAGCAGTGCAGAAAGAACCAACAGAGGTGCAAAAAGAGGCAAGAGGGGTGCAGAAAAAGGTAGGAGGGGTGCACAAAGAGGCAAGAGAGGTACAGAAAGAGGCAGGAGAGGTGCAGAAAGAAGGAAGAGAAGTGCAGAAAGAGGCAAGAGAAATGCTGAAAGAAGCAACAGAGGTTTAAAAAGAAGCAAGAGAAGTGCAGAAAGAGGCAAGTGAGGTGCAGAAAGAAGCAAGAGCAGTGCAGAAAGAACCAACAGAGGTGCAAAAAGAAGCAAGAGGGGTAAAGAAAGAGGTAGGAGAGGTGCACAAAGAGGCAAGAGAGGTACAGAAAGAGGCAAGAGGGGTGCAAAAAGAAGGAAGAGAAGTGCAGAAAGAGGCAAGAGAATTGCTGAAAGAAGCAACTGATGTGTAGAAAGAAGCTAGAGAAGTACAGAAAGAGGCAAGTGAGGTGCAGAAAGAAGCAAGAGCAGTGCAGAAAGAACCAACTGAGGTGCAGAAAGAGGCAAGAGGGGTGCAGAAACAGGTAAGAGAACTTCAGAAAGAGGCAAGAGAATTGTTGAAAGAAGCAACAGAGGTGTAGAAAGAAGCAAGAAAAGTACAGAAAGAGGCAACTGAGATGCAGAAACAGGCAAAAAAGGTACAGAAAGAGGGAAGACGAGTGCAGAAAGAGACAACAGGGGTGCAGAAAGAAGCAAGACAGGTGCAGAAAGAAGCATGGAAAGTGCAGAATGAAGCAACAGGGGTGCAGAAAGAGGCAAGAGAACTGCAGAAAGAAGCAACAGAGGTGCAGAAGGAGGCAAGAGAACTGCAGAAGGATGCAAGAGAGTTGCAGAAACATGCAAAAGAGGTATAGAAAGAGGGAACAGAGGTGCAGACAGAGGCAAGAGAGGTGCAGAAACAGGTAAAAGGGGTGCAAAAAGAGGCAAGAGGGGTGCAGAAATTTGCAAGAGAGGTACAGAAAGAACAAGAGCCGTGCAAAAGAACCAACAGAGGTGCAAAAAGAGGCAAGTGAGGTACAGAAGGAGGCAAGAGAACTGCATAAAGAGGCAAGAGAGTTGCAGAAACAGGCAAAAGAGGTACAGAAAGAGGGAACAGGTGGGCAGACTGAGGCAAGAGAGGTGCAGAAAGAGGGAAGAGGGGTGCAGAAAAAGGCAAGAAGGATGCAGAAATTTGGAACAGAGGTGCAGGAAGAAGCCAGAGCAGTGCAGAAAGAACCAACAGAGGTCAGAAAGAGGCAAGAGGGGTACAGAAAGAGGCAAGTGAAGTACAGAACAAAGCAAAAGAGGTGCAGCAAGAACCAACAGAGGTGGAAAAAGAGGCAAGAGGGGTACAGAAAGGGGTAGGGGAGGTGCACAAAGAGGCAAGAGGGATACAGAAAGAGACAGGAGGGGTGCAGAAAGAGGAAGAGACCTCGGAAAGAAGCAACAGAGGTGCTGAAAGAGGCACGAAGGGTGCAGAAAGAGACAAGACAGGTGAAGAAAGAAGGAACAGAGGTACAGAAAGAGGCAAGAGTGTTGCAGAAAGAGGGAAGAGAGGTGTAGAAAGAGGCAAGAGAGTTGCACAAAGAGGGAAGAGGGGTTCAGAAACAGGCAAAAGGGGTGCAGAAAGAAGCAAGTGAGGTGCAGAAAGAGGCAAGAGAGGTGCACAAAGACACAAGGGAGTTACAGAAAGAGACAAGTGAAGACCAGAAGGAGGCAAGAGAACTGGCAGAAAGAGGCAATAGAGGTGCAGAAAGAGGCAAGTGAGGTGCAGAAAGAAGCAAGATAAGTGCAGAAAGAAGCAACAGTAGTGCAGAAAGAGGGAAGAGGGGTGGCGAGAGAGGCAAGAGGGGTGCAGAAAGAAGCAAGACAGGTGCAGAAAGAAACAAAAGAAGTGCAGAAAGAAGGAATAGAGGTGCAGAAAGAGGCAAAAGGGTGCAGAAAGACATAAGAGGGTACAGAAAGAAGCAATGAGGTACAGAAAGAGGCAACAGACGTGCAGAAAGAGGGAAGAGAGGTGCAGAAAGTACAAGAGATTTGCAGAATGAGGTCAAGAGAAGTGCAGAAAAAGAAAGAAACATGCAGAAAGAAGCAACAGAAATGCAGAAAGAGGCAAGAGAGGCGCAGAGGGAAGCAAGAGTGGCTTGCACACCATTAGTACCAATTTAACACCCACATTTAGCAATAAGTAACAGGTGACCATTCTAGGTTTACAAAGGGCCTTCCACCACGCTGTAACACTTGTCGCTGCAATTTTGGTAACGTTTGAGCCGTTTGAGCTAGAAACAAGACTTAGGGTGCAGATGATGAACTATGTGGCTAATGCAGAAAATGAATAATTGTGCGAAAGTCGGTGCAGCCATACAGTCACATAATTCCAGTGGCCCTGCTCATACCTCTGACTAGGTCCACAAGTGCTCCTCAGTGATTCCATCTTTTTTTGTCTCACTGAGTTCATAGTTGAGCTTCTATGAAAACGAGGAAGACTAAACCTGAGGTTACCACTCCACAACACAGACTACCATATACCAAATAATTACTCTCCATAACACATAATCCCACTCTACATAATTCCTATACACTAAATACCACATACTTTCTATCCACATAATTTCACTGCACAACATACCACATAATTCCACTGCACACAACGTACATCCACTCCACTCCAAAAAACATTAGTAAAAAGCTTTTGCATTTACAATGCCAATTGCTCTAATTCTCGCAAAGGCAAAACCTATTACATTGCAAACACTTCTTTAACTAGTAGTCGCATTTGCAGAGTGGTGGAGAAAGGGTGCTGGGCCTCCGACCAGTGCTCAGGAATTCTGCAGCATAGGACTTACAGGAGGTACCAGGAGGGCTTCTTGGCCCCCAAAGTCCCTCAGGAGTAAATTGGACTTCATCCCCCATCCTGTAGTCTGCCAGGAGGCGCGTTTGCAGAGTGGTGGAGAAAGGGGGGCATGGCCTCCGAAGACGTCTTAGCAATCCCACTGTGTGGGACTTACTGGAGGTAACAAGAGGGGTAGTTGGCCCCCAAGGACATCCTTGGGGGCCAACTACCCCTCCTATTACCTCCAGTAAGTCCCACACAGCAGGATTGCTAAGTGCTCACAGCAGGCCACGCCCCCTTTGCCCACCACCCTGCAAACGCGCTCCCTGGTACACTCTTGAAGGGGGATTGAAGTTCCCTTCGCTGCTGGGGGTCCTTTATGGGCCAACTAGCCTACCTCTTACCTCCAGCAAGCCCCACACAGTGGGATTGCTGAGAGGTGGACAAAGGCACCTTTCCTCACCACTCTGCAAACGTGCCTCCTGGCGCATTCTAAGTTCCTGAGGGTCCCTGGGGGCCAACTAGCCCACCAGGTACCTTCAGTAAGCGCCACACACCTGGATTGCTGAGAGTGGTCTGAGGCCATGCCCCCTTTTTACACCACTCTGCAAACGCGGCTCCCGGCGCACTGCTGCTCAAGGGATGAAGTCCACTTGTGTGCTGTGGTCCTCAGGACCCAAGTAGACCTCATCGCCCCACCAGCAGTGCGCCAAGAGATGTGTTTGCCGAGTGGTGTAAAAAGAGGCGTGGCCTCGGACCACCTCTCTGCAATCCAGCTGTGTGGTGCTTACTGGAGGTACCTGGTGGGCTAGTTGGCCCCCAGGGACCCTCAGTAATCAAGGGGACTTAATTCCCCAACTTAGAACACGCCAGGGGGCGCGTTTGCAGAGTCATGCAGGGAGGGGGCGGGGCCTCCGGCAAGTTGCCGGTTTCTTTTTTCTTTATTTTGTTATTT
Source organism: Calotriton arnoldi (assembly GCA_963921515.1). Taxonomy (NCBI): domain Eukaryota; kingdom Metazoa; phylum Chordata; class Amphibia; order Caudata; family Salamandridae; genus Calotriton; species Calotriton arnoldi. Next base: position 2,011,372 of record CAWUFW010000846.1, on the reverse strand, counting down.
TATGGGAGGGGAGCCGCGTGGCCCCCCTTCCCTGGGCCACTTTTGGCCCCGGGGACCCATCCCCCAGGGCCTGGCAGCCTTTTTTTTTTTTTTTTAATTTTGGGGAGGGGGGCCACGTGGCCCCCCGCCAGAGGCCAAATATGGTCCCGGGGACCCCATTCCCCGGGGCCTGGCCACCCTTGTTTTTTTATTTTATTTTTTTGGGAGGGGGGCCGCGTGGCCCCCCTCCCCAGGCCAATTATTGCCCCGGGGACCCCATCCCCTGGGGCCAGCCTTTCTGTTTAAAAAAAAAAATTTAAATTTAAAGGGGAGGGGGCCAGCGTGGCCCCCCTCCCGGGCCACTTCTGGCCCCGGGGGCCCCATCCCCGGTGCCTGGCCTCACCGTTGGGGACCGTGGGGGGAGCCCCAATGCCCCCATGGTCCCAGCCGGCTCCCCGCCTCCTGCGGGAGCCGGCATTGCTTTTGCAGAAGGCAGCTCCCCTTGTGCAAAAGCAATTCTGCTTTCGTTTTTGGAAGCGAGAGCAGGTTTCCTGCTCTCGCTTCCAAAAACCAAAGCAGTGCTTGCTATGGCAGGGTGTTTAAAGCCCCAGGGAGGTGGTGGTCCCCGGGGCCTGGGGGTCCGCAACGGACACCTGTATTTGAATATTTAGTGCCCCGGGGAGGTAGTGGTCCCTGGGGCAGTGTGGGGGGGGCAGGAGCCCCCCCCCCATGTTTTTAAAAATCAATTTTAGCCCCGGGGAGGTGGCGGTCCCCGGGGCTTGGGGGTGCCCATGAGGCCCCCCACCCATATTAATGAATGCCCCGGGGAGGTGGCGGTCCCCGGGGCAGTGTGGGGGGGGCAGGCGCCCCCCACGCATTTTTTAGAAGCCCCGGGGAGGTGGTGGTCCCCGGGGCTGCGGGGGGGCAGCGGGGGGGCTGCGTGCTTCCCGCACATAGTGAATAAAGCCCCGGGGAGGTGGCGGTACCTGGGGCTGCGGGGGCCCCCGCGGGCCCCACCTAAAGAATTGCACATTGCCCTCGGGACCTGGCCCACCCGGGGGCTTATACAAAATGAAGCACGGGAGCCCGCGCTTTGTTTTTTTGTTTTTTTCCTCCTGATTCGAGAACCCAGCATGAATTCGGCCGATTCTTTTTTAAAAAAATGCTTTTTTTGGCCCTGGAGGTCCTTATGGGCCCCCCTGAGCAGGCCTAGGGGGTCAGGGTGTTTCTACCCTGCCCCCTTTTCTTCATTTTTCACTTTTTTCCCCCCTTACCCCTTCACCCAGCACTCGAAACTGCACACCCCTCCACCCAGCATCCTGATGCCGTACACCCCACCTGGAGAAGTAAGGCCTTTCCAGCAGCCGGAACCTGTAAAGTCACTTCAACAGGATCCACAGCCGGCAGACCGTCCTCCAGCATCCCAAACCCAGACATCCCTACACCATCTGGAACCAGTACACCCCTCTATCACCTTATCCTGTATATCATGAGCCCACCCAAACCCAGGCACCCCTACAGCATCACGAACCAGTACACCCCTCTATCACCTTATCCTGTACACCATGAGCCCACCCAAACCCAGGCACCCCTACAGCATCTGGAACCTGTACATTCCTCTACCGTCCTTATCCTGATTGCAGACCTCCGCCATCTTTAGCCTGGACATCCCTCCAGCATCCCAAGCTTGTACAGGGCAGAAGCATCGGGAGCCTGTGCACTCCTCCAACATCCTTAGCTCCGACTCCACAAGCATCCTCCGCCAGGACAGCACACAGAGTCTAGACCCACCGGCAGCATCTTCGTGCCTGGGTACCACTCCAGCACCCTCCATCCGTCTCCAACCCTCCAGCATCCTCCACCAGGACAGCTTCACGGGGACACACCCAGAGTTTAGACACACCGGCAGCATCTTCGTGCCTGGGTACCACTCTAGCACCCTCCTTCCATCGCCAACCCTCCCGCATCCTGAGCTCATACACTTCCCAAACACTATCAGCCTTACAGACTTCCGAATGTGAGCCTCATCCCCGACCCACCCGACACCAGCACCCTCTTGCGACTGTAGGCACCACTACAGAACCCTGAGACTATTTACCCCTCTTTCCCTGCAGCATCCTAAGTCTGTACAACCTTCTGGCATTTTTAGCCCGAGCACATCATTCCAGCATCCTGGACTCGTGCAGCCCCAGAAGCACCCTGAATCTTGACCCACCCCAACCTGGGTACCACCCGAGCTAGCACAGCCCTCCCCCTTCCTACAGCCCGAGCCTCGCCACTCCCCAGGCATATTTTCCCTGGACAGCCTTACAGAAAGATGCGTCTGAAGCCAGCCACCCCTCCAACGCCCCGAGCATGTACCCTTCCCACTAGCTTATATATTTACGCAGTTTTATATAGTACTGACATTACCCGAAGGTGTTGGAGCGCTTACAACATTAGCAGCGACTTACAAACGAATATCAAGTTACACCAGCACTATAGAAAGAGTGAAAATATGTAAACATGTGTGTAGTGACATAAAGTATAAAATAAAGTCATGGGTAAGCAGCAATGTAAGGCCAGTGTAAAATCGGAGCCCGCTGCAGCAAGGAATCCACATCACAGGGGAGGGGGGTGGGTGTTGAGTTAAGAAGCAACGAGTAGAGAGAAAGAGGGAGCGAGAGGAGAGGAGGGCTCTGGGTCAAGAGGAAAGCACGACAGACAGTCAAAATGTGGAGCAGAAACGAGCTGAGCGGTACTGAAGAGATATTGAGCCTGTAAACCTCCCGCCAACAGCCAGTGAGTGCCTGTAGGGTGGCATCTACCTCAGCATCCTGAGGCTGTACATTCCACCCCACCCAATCACTGTGAGTGTGCACCCCGCATCACCCTGACCATGTACACCCCGGTGCAACACCCTGTGCCCAGAAACCACTCCAGCACCCTAAGCTACCCCCCTCTTGTCAGTCTACAGGATCCACGTGTCCAAACACCCCAACTGCTATAACCGGCCTGTCTTCCTCCCAGCACCACCCTGAGCTGGACACCTCACCAGCCTGATACCCCTTCAGCAGCCGAGCACCCCTCCCAGCACCCGAGCTGGGCATCCCTCCAGCCTGATACCACTCCCAGCACCCGGGCTGGACAGCCCTCAAGTACCACAAGACTGACACCCCTCCCAGCACCCTGAGCTGGACAGCCCTCCAGTACCATGGGCCTGACACCCCACCCAGCACCTGAGCTGGACACCCTCCAGTTCCGCGAGTCTAGACCCCGCTCTAGCGGCAAGCATCTTTAGCCTGGACACTTATCGTAAACACCCCAAATGTCTGTTGCATGGACTTCCCACCATCATTTCAAACTGGGCACCCGGCTGCAGCACCCAATGTGTACACTCAATGCAGCCTCCTCAGCACAGGCACCAGCTCAGCCCCCTAAGCCGCCCCCTCCCTCACCCTGAGTCGCAGTGCCTGGACACCCAGGGCTGGCTTTAGCGCCCGGTGTGACAATCATGTGCCCCCTCACTCCATGACCGCCTCCTCGGATTCTCTCTATACCACCTGGAAAAGTGTCCCTCATCTCTCCAATCATAGAGCCTCTCACCCCCCCCCCCCAGGTCCGTGCCCCCTCCATAGGCCAGTGCCCGGCGCGGCCTCACCGCCCTAAAGCCGGCCCCATGGACACCAAACCAGCCCTCTAAGCCGGCCCTCCACCACTACAACCAGCATGGACACCTCTCCAACATCCCGGCAGCCACCTCATCCTCTTCCACATTGCAGACCCCTTGGAAATCACACAATTCTGCTTCCAGGGCAGGCACGCTCCCACCATAAGAGCTGAGAAGGGCGTCCAGAACGCGGGTCACAACCTTTTATTTAAATATCTCCGGTGCAAGTTCGTGCAAGTCCCCCGTGGTATTAAAGTTCCCTTGTGATGAACGTTTTAAAACACAACCAGCATCGGCCAGAGGAGGTCGCTCACTTCCAAGACGGACACCGTTGCCATCTGACCCCCTACTGTTTGCACATGATTCGGCCAAGCATTCACGATAGGCTTAAACCAGCTTGTTTCACAATGGGGGTCTTCTACGACCAGAGCTACCCCGCAGGTAGACCTGTGAACTTAAAGAAAGTCCCTCTACTCGGAAGAGTCACATGAGCACACACTGATACACTAGAGCACGTACCTGCCCCTCCAGCTGCACAGGTCCGTGGAGTAGGAGCCCAGCACAGAGTGCACGATCCCGAGGTACAGGAGGAAGACCAGTCAGAGCATCTTCACGCAGAGACCCTGCGCACGACACATGGCATGGGGGCATCACCCTCCACCGGCAGCTTGCATAGTGTCCAAGGGCCCTGAAAGGCCGAGGACCAGAGGAGGGAGGCGCCGAGACTCATGGAAACACATCCACCACCAGGTGGCGGTCCCCGGAGCAGTGTGGGGGTGCAGGAGCACCCCATCTCATTTTTTTAGAAGCCCCGGGGAGGTGTCGGTCCCCGGGGCTGCGGGGGGGCTGCGTGCCCCCCGCACATCAAGAATAAAGCCCCGGGGAGGTGGCGGTCCCATGGGATGCGGGGGCCCCCGCTAAAGAATTGCACATTGCCCCCGGGACCTGGCCCAGCCAGGGGCTTATACAAAATGAAGCGCGGGAGCCCGCGCTTTGTTTTTTTTTGTTTTTTTCGTCCGGATTCGCGAACCCAGGGCAAATTTGGCCGATTCTTTTTAAAAAAATGCTTTTTTTTGGCCCTGGGGGTCCTTGTGGGACCCCCTGAGCAGCCTAGGGGGTCAGGGTGTTTCTAACCTGCCCCCTTTTCTTCATTTTTCTTTTTTTTCCCCCCTTTTTCTTGTGACTCGGTTACCGAGTCACAAGATGGCTGCCAACACTTCTTGGTTTGGAGTGTTGGCAGCCAATCAGAGTGAAGCTCGTGCTCGGGGAGGAGTCGCAACTCCTCCTCGGTGCTCAGATATCGATATTTTCTTTTTTTAATTTCTCAGGAACTACTGAACGGATTTACACCATTTAAAAAAAGAGGTCACTTTCTGAACCAAGAGCTACCTTTTTGCCAAATTTGGTGTAATTCCGTTAAGCAGTTCGGGCTGTAGCCTGTTCCAATTTTTCCTATGGAAATTAACATGGGAAAATGCGTTTTGGGACCCCCTTTTTCTCGGCCCCCGCTTGATGAATCACAAAGAAACTTTCAAGACAGGAGCATATATATATATATATATATATTATCTACTGGCGGTCGCCAGTAGATAGTTATAGTTAAAACCTATTATCCATAGGAAATCCGCGACATTCTATTTGAAATAACGTTGGCGCCGGTTGACGAATCTTCGCGAAAGTTTCCAACTTGTTGGGGCGCTCCGGTCCGCTCCTATCCTGAAAGTCTCGGGGTGATACGTCAAGCGGGGGCCGAGAAAAAGGGGGGTCCCAAAACGCGTTTTCCCCATTCATTTTTCCATAGGAACCTTTAGTCGCAGCTACAGCCCGAACTGCTGAACGGAATTACACCAAATTTGGCAAAGAGGTAGCCCTTGGTTCAGTGTCGTGCCTTTTGCTTAAATGGTGTAAATTCGTTCAGTAGTTCCTGAGAAAATCAAAAGTAAAGTCACATATATATCTGGGCGGAGCCTAACCACACATGTCATCGTGAGATCTGATTGGCTGTCAGCACTTCATCCTGGAATTGCTGGCAGCCATCTTGGGACCAATATAAATGATAGTACCTCATTGAAATGCATTGTAGTGAATAGAAGATTTTGAGGGTCACCAAAAGGAGAACTATAAAGGGTGATAACAGGCTTTAGTTACATTAGAATTTATTTGTTGATGGTACCATACTAATTTTAGGAATTGTGGTGTATTCTAAGGTGATTTTACCATGTGAAAAACCTTCTGCTGGGATATCATGAATCATGTTTGAGAGAACACTATTTTCTCATGCTTGTCCCATGTAGGTTTGGAAGGTGCTCCAGAAGCTAAAATGAGAGCATATTTTCTGTAAATTCACATTATCTTTCTCACTCATGTGAGAATGAAGTCTGACATTCTCAGTAAAACATGTACATCCAACAAGGGCAGAGACTGTCAGTTGATTCCTTTGTGTTCTACTGCAGCTTCCCAGAGTGTTCTAAAGAACAACTAGAGTGCTAACAGCCTTACTTATGACAAAAGTATGGCACACCTGAAGCCATCTTGATTGGAATAAACTGGTAACACTTAAAACAATTTAATTTAAAAAGGAACAAAATGATGGGGTTCATTTTGTCATAGAAATTATGGTTAGTGCTGTAGAAAGAAAAATTAGGACATGTTTCAAGTGTGATCTCAAATATCTTCCTGTTATATTTCAACAGGAGCAGCCTGCCAGTTGATGCCTTTGTGTTCTACTGCAGCTTCCCAGAGTGTTCTAAAGAACAACTAGAGTGCTAACAGCCTTACTTATGACAAAAGTATGGCACACCTGAAGCCATCTTGATTGGAATAAACTGGTAACACTTAAAACATTTAATTTAAAAAGGAACAAAATGATGGGGTTCATTTTGTCATAGAAATTATGGTTAGTGCTGTAGAAAGAAAAATTAAGACATATTTCAAGTGTGATCTCAAATATCTTCCTGTTATATTTCAACAGGAGCAGCCTGCCAGTTGATGCCTTTGTGTTCTACTGCAGCTTCCCAGAGTGTTCTAAAGAACAACTAGAGCGCTAACAGCCTTACTTATGACAAAAGTATGGCACACCTGAAGCCATCTTGATTGGAATAAACCGGTAACACTTAAAACATTTAATTTAAAAAGGAACAAAATGAGGGGTTCTTTTTGAAAATAGAAATTATGGTTAGTGCTGCAGAAAGAAAAATTAGGGCATGTTTTAAGTGAGATCTCAAATCCTCTTCTATTTCATTAGAAAATTCTGACATGCAGACTGAAACAATCACTTTCAATACCAGCAGCAGACTACCAGTTAACTCCCTGGTGAGCAGTAGCTTTACTCCAGTGATCTAATGAGCAACTAGAGTGCTAACATTCTGAATTTATGGCAGATGTGAGACACATCTGAATGCCTTCTTGATGGAATCAAAGTAAAAACTGAAAGCATTTCCTACTGAGGAGACTGCAGTAAATGAAGAAATTAGGAAACTTCATAACAAAGAAGTCTTCCAAGATGGCCACCAGTGAAAAAAGAGCCCAAATGTAGCACAAATATTACCCAGATGTAGCCCACATATAGCCCAATGACAAAAGTGTGCAAAACACTTTTTATTTTTAGTTTTTTTGCAGTTTTATGTAGTGCAGACTGGTCAGGTATTGGAGCATTGCATCTTAAAACATGACCCCCTACACTACAAAAACACCACTGCACTACCTTAAACCCTAAAACACTACCCCCAGCACGACCCCCTACACTACACAAGCACCACTGCACTACCCTAAACCCTAAAACACTACTCCCAGCACGACCCCCTACACTACACAAACACCACTGCACTACCCTAAACCCTAAAACACTACCCCCAGCACGACCCCCTACACTACCCAAACACCACTGCACTAACCTAAATCCTAAAACACTACCCCCAGCACGATCCCCTACACTACCCAAACACCACTGCACTACCCTAAAACAGGACCCCCTACACTACACAAACACCACTGCACTACCCTAAACCCTAAAACACTACCCCCAGCACGACCCCCTACACTACACAAGCACCACTGCACTACCCTAAACCCTAAAACACTACCCCCAGCACGACCCCCTACACTGCCCGAACACCACTGCACTGCCCTAAACCCTGAAACACCAGCCCCTGCATGACCCCCTACACTGCCCGAACACCACTGCACTGCCCTAAACCCTGAAACACCACCCCTAGCACGACCCCCTACACTGCCCGAACACCACTGCACTGCCCTAAACCCTGAAACACCACCCCTTCACGACCCCCTACACTGCCCGAACACCACTGCACTGCCCTAAACCCTGAAACACCACCCCCAGCATGACCCCCTACACTGCCCGAACACCACTGCACTGCCCTAAACCCTGAAACACTACCCCCAGCAAGACCCCCTACACTGCCCGAACACCACTGCACTGCCCTAAACCCTGAAACATCACCCCCAGCAAGACCCCCTACACTGCCCGAACACCACTGACCTAAACCCTGAAACACCACCCCCAGCACGACCCCCTACACTGCCCGAACACCACTGCACTGCCCTAAACCCTGAAACACTACCCCCAGCATGACCCCCTACACTGCCCGAACACCACTGCTCTGCCCAAAACCCTGAAACACCAGCCCCAGCACGACCCCCTACACTGCCCGAACACCACTGCACTGCCCTAAACCTTGAAACACCAGCCCCTGCACGACCCCCTACACTGCCCGAACACCACTGCACTACCCTAAACCCTGAAACATCACCCCCAGCACGACCCCCTACACTGCCCGAGCACCAATGCACTGCCCTAAACCCTGAAACACCAGCCCCAGCACGACCCCCTACACTGCCCGAACACCACTGCACTGCCCTCAACCGTGAAACACCAGCCTCAGCACGACCCCCTACACTGCCTGAACACCACTGCACCGCCCTGAACCCTGAAACACCAGCCCCAGCACAACACCCTACACTGCCCGAACACCACTGCACTGCCCTAAACCCTGAAACACCACCCCGTGCATGACCCCATACACTGGCCGAACACCACTGCACTGCCCTAAACCCTGAAACACCACCCCCAGCGCGACCCCCTACACTGCCCGAACACCACTGCACTGCCCTAAACCCTGAAACACCACCCCCTGCACAACCCCCTACACTGCTCGAACACTACTGCACTGCCCTAAACCCAGAAACACCATCCCCAGCACGACCCCCTATACTGCACGAACACCACTGCACTGCCCTAAACCCTGAAACACTACCCCCAGCAAGACCCCCTACACTGCTCGAACACCACTGCACTGCCCTAAACCCTGAAACATCACCCCCAGCAAGACCCCCTACACTGCCCGAACACCACTGCACTGCCCTAAACCCTGAAACACCAGCCCCAGCACGACCCCCTACACTGCCCGAACACCACTGCACTGCCCTAAACCCTGAAACACCACCCCCTGCACGACCCCCTACACTGCCCGAACACCACTGTACTGCCCTAAACCCTGAAACCCCACCCCCAGCATGACCCCCTACACTGCCAGAACACCACTGCACTGCCCTAAACCCTGAAACACCACCTCCTGCACGACCCCCTACACTGCCCGAACACTACTGCACTGCCCTAAACCCTGAAAAACCACCCCCAGCACGACCCCCTACACTGCACGAACACCACTGCACCGCCCTAAACCCTGAAACTCTACCCCCAGCAAGACCCCCTACACTGCCCGAACACCACTGCACTGCCCTAAACCCTGAAACATCACCCCCAGCAAGACCCCCTACACTGCCCGAACACCACTGCCCTAAACCCTGAAACACCACCCCAGCAAGACCCCCTACACTGCCCAAACACCACTGCACTGCCCTAAACCCTGAAACACCACCCCCAGCAAGACCCCCTACACTGCCCGAACACCACTGCACTGCCCTAAACCCTGAAACACCACCCCCAGCACGACCCCCTACACTGCCCGAACACCACTGCACTGCCCTAAACCCTGAAACACCAGCCCCAGCACAACCCCGTACACTGCCCGCACACCACTGCACTGCCCTAAACCCTGAAACACCAGCCCCAGCACAACCCCGTACACTGCCCGAACACCACTGCACTGCCCTAAACCCTGAAACACCAGCCCCAGCACGACCGCCTACACTGCCCGAAAACTACTGCACTGCCCTAAACCCTGAAACACCACCCCCAGCAAGACTACCTACACTGGCCGAACACCACTGCACTGCCCTAAACCCTGAAACACCACCCCCTGCACGACCCCCTACACTGCCCAAACACTACTGCACTGCCCTAAACCCTGAAACACCACCCCTCAGCACGACACCCTACACTGCCCGAACACCACTGCACTGCCCTAAACCCTGAAACACCACCCCAGCACGACCCCCTACACTGCCCGAACACCACTGCACTAAACCCTGAAACACCACCCCCTGCACGACCCCCTACACTGCCGGAACACCACTGCACTGCCCTAAACCCTGAAACACCACCCCCAGCACGACCCCCTACACTGCCCTAACACCACTGTACTGGCCTAAACCCTGAAACATCACCCCCAGCACAACCCCCTACACTGCCTGAGCACCATTGCTCTGCCCTAAACCCTGAAACACTAGCCCCAGCACGACCCCCTACACTGCCCGAACACCACTACACTGCCCTAAACCCTGAAACACCACCCCCAGCACGACCCCCTACACTGCCCGAACACGACTGCACTGCCCTAAACCCTGAAACACCAGCCCCAGCAAGACCCCCTACACTGCCCGAACACCACTGCATTGCCCTAGACTCTGAAACACCAGCCCCAGCAAGACCCCCTACACTGCCCGAACACCACTGCACTGCCCTAAACCCTGAAACACCAGCCCCAGCATGACCCCCTACACTGCCCGAACACCACTGCACTGCCCTAAACCCTGAAACACCAGCCCCAGCACGACCCCCTACACTGCCCGAACACCACTGCACTACCCTAAACCCTGAAACACCAGCCCCAGCACGACCCCCTACACTGCCTGAACACCACTGCACTGCCCTAAACCCTGAAACACCAGCCCCAGCACCACCCCCTACAATGCCCGAACACCACTGTACTGCCCTAAACCCTGAAACACCACCCCCTGCACCGCCCCCTACACTGCCCGAACACCACTGCACTGCCCTAAACCCTGAAACACCACCCCCTGCACGACCCCCTACACTGCCCGAACACCACTGCACTGCCCTAAACCCTGAAACACCACCCCCTGCACCACCCCCTACACTGCCCGAACACCACTGCACTGCCCTAAACCCTGAAACACCACCCCCTGCACCGCCCCCTACACTGCCCGAACACCACTGCACTGCCCTAAACCCTGAAACACCACCCCCAGCATGACCCCCTTTACTGCTCGAACACCACTGCACTGCCCCAAACCCTGAAACACCACCCCCAGCATGACCCCCTACACTGCCCGAACACCACTGCCCTAAACCCTGAAACACCACCCCTGCACGACCCCCTACACTGCCCGAACATCACTGCACTGCCCTAAACCCTGAAACACCACCCCCAGCACGACCCCCTACACTGCCCGAACACCACTGCACTGCCCTAAACCCTAAAACACCACCCCCAGCACGACCCCCTACACTGCCCGAACACCACTGCACTGCCCTAAACCCTAGAACACTACCCCCAGCATGACCCCCTACACTACCCGAACACCACTGCACTACCCTAAACCCTAAAATACTCCCCCAGCACGACCCCCTACACTACCCGAACACGACTGCACTGCCCTAAACCCTAAAACACTCCCCCAGCACGACCCCCTACACTACCCGAACACCACTGCACTGCCCTAAACCCTAAAACACTCCCCCAGCACGACCCCCTACACTACCTAAACACCACTGCACTGCCCTAAACCCTAAAACACTACCCCTGCATGACCCCCTACACTACCCAAATACCAATGCACTACCCTAATCCCTAAAACACTACCCCCGCACAACCCCCTACACTACCCAAAGACCACTGCACTACCCTAAACCCTAAAACACGACCTCCTACACTACACAAACACCACTGCACTACCCTAAACCCTAAAAAACTACCCCCAGCACGAACCCCTACACTACCCAAACACCACTGCACTACCCTAAACCATAAAACACTACCCCCAGCAGTACCCCCTACGCTACCCAAACACCACTGCACTACCCTAAACCCTAAACACTACCCCCAGCAGTACCCCCTACACTACCCAAACACCATTGCACTACCCTAAACCCTAAAACACTACCCCCAGCAGTATCCCCTACACTACCCAAACACCACTGCACTACCCTAAACCCTAAAACCCTAAAACACTAACCCCAGCACGACCCCCTACACTACCCAAACACCACTGTACTACCCTAAACCCTAAAACACTCCCCCAGCACGACTCCCTACACTACCCAAACACCACTGCACTACCCTAAACCCTAAATCTACCCCCAGCATGACCCCCTACACTACACAAACACCACTGCACTACCCTAAACCCTAAAACACTACCCCCAGCACGACCCTCTTCACTACCTAAACACAACTGCACAATTTGTTACAGGCGTTGCAACGCAGGCCTGTGGTGCTTACTGGAAGTACCTGGTGGGCTAGTTGGGCCCCAGGGACTCTCAGGATTCAAGGTGACCTAATCCCCCAACTTAAAACGCGCCACGGGGCGCGTTTGCACAGTGGTGAAAGGAGGGGGCGGGGCCTCAGGTGACATGTGCGCAAACACGCCCTGTGGTGCGTTTTAAGTTGGGGAGTTAATTCCTTTGAATCCTGGGGGCCAACTAGCCCACCAGGTACCTTCAGTAAGCACAACAGAGTTGCGTTGCAGAGAGGTGAAAAAGGTGCGTGGCCTCGGAACGCCTCTCTGCAACTCAGCTCTGTGGTCCTAACTGTAGGTACCTGGGGGCTAGTTGGGCCCCAGGGACCCTCAGGATTCAAGGGGACTTAATCCCGCAACTTAAAACGCGCCACGGGGCGCGTTTGCACACATGTCACCTCAGGCCCCCCTCCCTTCACCACTGTGCAAACGCGCACTGGCTCTGGTTAGTCAGAGTCAGTTACCACCAGTACCCGTCTGAAAAAGTTGTGGGCACAGGATGATTTTGCAACAAGGCCTCTTTCTGCTCCTCTGTTGGTTCTTTCTGCACATCTTTTGCTTCTTTCTGTGCGTTTTTTCTTCTTTCTTCACATGTCCTACCTCTGTTGGCATAGTTAGAAACTAGCATTTAAAAAACCTTTGAAATTCACTTAAAAAATCATAGGTTTCAGGCACGTTATAGTTAGAAATTAGCATTTAAAAAACCTTTGAAATTCACTGAAAAAACCATAGGTTTCAGGCACGTTATAGTTAGAAATTAGCATTTAAAAAACCTTTGAAATTCACTGAAAAAACCATAGGTTTCAGACAAGTTATAGTTAGAAATTAGCATTTAAAAAACCTTTGAAATTCACTGAAAAAACCATAGGTTTTAGGGACAGTTATAGTTAGTTGGACATTGCACTCGTACAAAACCCGTGAAATTCCCCTGTTATAGTTAGTTCAGCTAACTATAACTCGCGCCCCGCAATGCACTGCTGATGACGTCACATATTACATCACTCATGACATGGTCAGTGACATCACTGATGACATCACTGATGACATCTCAAATGACATCACTGATGACATCATCCATGTGATAATTTCATGCATCTTCTCACACCCTAATATAACTTTTGATACACCCACTCTAAATTACAGACTGCCATTCTCAAAACCATAGACACTCCAACACCAAAAACTACATACCCACTCACTGATTCTTAGGTCTACACACACATCCACTCACTCACCTGTACAGTCACTCATACTTACAGTCACTCAGTACAGGACTATCATATGCACTCATACACCTATATAAATACTCACACACCGCCACTCATCCATAGAGGTACTCACACACCTAGTCAGTCATGCAAAAAATTAATCACACACCCATTTACTCACCTATACAGTTATACACACACCAGCTCACTTACTCATACAAATACTAGCACATTCTTACGCTCTTATACAATAACTGATACAAGCACACACGCATCCATACAGCCACTCTCACAATAACACACTCTCACTTATAGCCATTTAAATACTCTAACACACATATATACTGCTTTTTACATATGTAGTTACTCGCACATGTACCACTGAGATATACATTCACTCACTAACACACCCATACACACACTCACCCACCCAAGCAGTCCATCACAGATGCACTCTTGAAATCATGCACCCAGTGAATCACCCACTCACACATCTATGTATAGAGTCACACACACCCCACCCACACAAACACTCAGGCAGCCATACAGATACTCAGAGAACCAATCAATAACCCATATAGACACTCATGTAGCTATTCGCAAATCCATGCATCCACTTACACACCAACAAACAGACGGATACAGACATTCACACAGTTTAGTCACTAACCCATGCATTCAGTAAGATACGTTTAATCACTCACTTGTAGAGTCAGTCACTCACGTACTAAATCATCCATTCAGACACTTATACACCCACTCATTCTTCAATACGCCTTTCCCTATATATATTAAACATATTTAAACTTTACAGAAACACACAGTCACTGGATGATGTCATCAGTGATGTCATCAGTGATGTCATTTGAGATGTCATCAGTGATGTCATCAGTGATGTCACTGACCATGTCATGAGTGATGTAATATGTGACGTCATCAGCAGTGCATTGCGGGGCGCGAGTTATAGTTAGCTGAACTAACTATAACAGGGGAATTTCACGGGTTTTGTACGAGTGCAATGTCCAACTAACTATAACTGTCCCTAAAACCTATGGTTTTTTCAGTGAATATTATCTACTGGCGGTCGCCAGTAGATAGTTATAGTTACAACCTATTATCCATAGGAAATCCGCGACATTCTATTTGAGATAACCTCTTGCCGGTTGACGTATCTTCGCGAAATTTTCAAACTTTGTGGCCCGCTCCGGTCCGCTCCTTCCCTGAAAGTCTCGGGGAGATTCGTCAAACGGGGGCCGAGGAAAAAGGGGGTCCCAAAACGCGTTTTCCCCATGCATTTTCCCATAGGAAACTTTAGACACGGCTACAGCCCGAACTGCTGAACGCAATTACACCAAATTTGGCAAAGAGGTAGTTCTTGGTTCAGAAAGAACCCTTTTGTTAAATGGTGTAAATCCGTTCAGTAGTTGCTGAGAAAATTAAAAGTAAAAAGATAGTGATATCTATGGCCGAGTAGGGTCCGCGTACCCTCAGCGCACCCTGCGCGCACCGTCCCGATCACGAGCTGCATGTTAATTGGTTGTCAGCTGGCTGTCAACATTCCGATTCAGGAAATGTTGGCAGCCATTTTGTCCCTCGGTAGAACCGAGGGACAGAAACAAGTGCGCAAAGCGCACAAAGGGGGCAGGGTAGAAACACCCTGACCCTCTAGGCTTGCTCAGGGGTCCCACAAGGACCCCTGGGCAAAAAAAAAAAAAATGTTTTAAAAATCGGCAGGATGCGCTCAGGGTGCGCGAATCCTGCCGAGAAATCGAGCGCGGTCTCCCGCGCTCGATAGTATTTTGCCTCGGGTGGCCCAAGTCCCGGGGGCATGGTGGGGGGTTAATTTTATGTGTGGGGGCCTCAAAGGGCCTCCCAAGCCCCGGGGACCGCCACCCCCGGGGCTTTTTTTTTAAATGGTGCGGGAGGGCTCTGAGCCCTCTCGCAGCCCCGGGGACCACCACCTCCCCGGGGCTTTTTTTTATAATTCAAGACCTGTGTGGGGGCTCCAGCCCCCACACGCCCCGGGACCGCCACCTCCCCGGGGCACTAAACATTTAAATATGGGGGTCCGTTA
Source organism: Calotriton arnoldi (assembly GCA_963921515.1). NCBI lineage: Eukaryota > Metazoa > Chordata > Amphibia > Caudata > Salamandridae > Calotriton > Calotriton arnoldi. Next base: position 1,995,783 of record CAWUFW010000846.1, on the reverse strand, counting down.
CGGACCTCAGAGCCCCGGGGACCACCACCTCCCGGGGCTGTGACCTGAATGGGAGCGGGGCCGCGCGGCCCCTCCTGGAGCCCTTGATGGCCCTGGGTACCACCACCCCCAGGGCCGGCTCCTGCAGTGTCCCGGGGTGCCTACCCCCGGGACACTGTGAGTTTGCTATGGCAGGACGGGGGCCTCACGGCTCCCGTCCTGCCATAGTAGCAACTGCTTGGATATTGGAAGAGAGAGCAGGAAACCTGCTCTCTCTTCCAATATCCAGCACATTGCTTTTCCACATGGGGAGCTGCATCTTAGCAGCTCCCCATGTTGAAAAGCAATGCCGGCTCCCAAGGGACGCGGGGAGCCGGCGGGACTGTGGGGGATTGGGGACCCCCCACAGTCCCCAACGGAGAGGGCCAGCCCCGGGGATGGGGTCCCGGGGCAGTAGGGCCCGGGGAGGAGCCACGCGGCCCCCTCCCCAAAGTTTAAAAAAATTTAAAAAAAAAAAAAAAGGGTATGGCCGGCCCCGGGGATGGGGTCCCCGGGGCCTTAAATGGCCAGAGGAGGGGGCCACGCAGCCCCCTCCAAAGAATAAAAATAAAAATAGAGGCCAGGCCCCGGGGATGGGGTCCCCGGGGCCAATACAGGCCCAGGGAAGGGGGCCACGCGGCCCCTTCCCGTTTTTTTTATTTTTTAATTGGGGAAGGGGTAAGGCCCTGGGGATGGGGTCCCCAGGGCCCATAAACAGGGAAAAAGGAAGGGGGCTACACAGCCCCCTTCAGGGGACAAAAAAATAAAATTAAAAAAAAACGATCGGGCCCGCAGGCCCCCGCCCTTCCTTCACCACTCTGCAAACGCGCCCTGGCGCGTTGCAGAGGGGGACACGATCCCCTTGAATACTGGGGGTCCCTGGGGGCCAACTAGCCCACCAGGAACCTTCCAGTATGCGCCAGGAGGCTGCCTTGCAGAGAGGTGTACAGAGGCCACGCCCTTTTACACCTCTCTGCAACGCAGCTCTGTGGCGCTTTTTGGAGGTATATGGTGGGCTAGTTGGACTCCGGGGACCCTCAGGATTCAAGGGGACTTAATCCCCCAACTTAAAACGCGCCACGGGCGCGTTTAGCACAGTGGTGAAGGGAGAGGGCGGGGCTTCAGGTGACATGTGTGCAAACAGGCCCCGTGGCGCGTTTTAAGATGGGGAATTAAATCCCTTCAATCCTGAGGGTCCCTGGGGGCCAACTAGCCCAACAGGTACATCCAGAAAGCGCCACAGAGCTGCGTTGCAGAGAGGTGTAAAAGGGGTGTGGCCTCTCTACACGTCTCTGCAACGCAGCCCCTGGCGCATATTGGAGGTTCCTGGTGGGCTAGGTGGCCCCTAGGGACCCTCAGGATTCAAGGGGACTTAATCCCCCAACTTAAAACGCGCCACGGGGCGCGTTTGCACAGATGTCACCTCAGGCCCCGCCCCTCCCTTCACCATTGTGCAAATATTCTTCTAAAATCATCCGAAATACGAATTCCGATTTACTCACCTGTTATAAGGAGAGACCTCAGTGCTGCATCTTTCAGCCCAGTACTGGTCCTGAAAAGTAATTTTAACCGTACTTACCAGTAACTTGAATTTCCTTCCATAGGATATCATTGCCTGCTTTTTGCTGAAAAAGTTTCCAAGTGTTGATTTTTGAAGCATACAAATATTCCTCTAAAATCAGCCGAAATCCGAATTCTGATTTACTCACCTGTTATCAGGAGAGACCTCAGTGCTGCATCTTTCAGCCCAGTACTGGTCCTGAAAAGTAATTTTAACCGTACTTACCGGTAACTTGAATTTCCTTCATAGGCTAACATTGACTGGTTTCACTTGGAAATTCTTCTAAGTGTGGAGTTTTGGAACTTTATAATATTCCTCTAAAATCAACCAAAGTACGAATTCCAATTTACTCACCTGTTATCAGGAGAGAACCCAGTGCTGCATCTTTAGCCCAGCACTGACCCTGAAAAGTAATTTTAACCGTACTTACCAGTAACTTATATTTTCTTCCATAGGAATCCATTGTCTGGTTTTCAGCAGAAAAGTTTTAAAGTGTCGATTTTCACAAACTACAAATATTCCTAAAAATCGCCTGTATGACTTAAACGCATTCTTTCAACTGTTTACAGGAGATGCACCAGTGCTGGATCCAGGATCCAACACTGAGTAAGAAAAAGTAACGATAACAGTTTTTACCTTCTAAGTGAATTTCCTTCCATAGGATAACATTGGTGATTCTATGAGAAAAAGTTTCTAAGTGTCAACTTTTAAAGTACAATAATATTCCTTAAAAATCACGACTGTAACCAAAACGCTTTTACTCAACTGTTTACAGGAGATGTCCCAGGACTGAATCTCAGGATCCAGTCCTGTGGTTAGAAAAGTAATCCATAAAGTAAGTAATTGCATTTAACTAGAAATTCACATTGAGCTGAATGTTGCATTGTGTTTGAAAATGTGTTGCCCATTGCAACAACTGTAACTACTGTACTTAAAAGTCTATTGCCTATGTGCAAAGTATTTAAACTAAAGTAATTCATTCTGAGAAAGTATTTTTTGTAATGTAATGTATAATGTAATTACAATGTAATTTAAAAAATAAAATATGTAAAAAAAATTGTTTCTAAAAATGTAGTAAATCAGTATGAAAAAATTTATATAACAATTAATACATTTTAAAACTGTCATTTACAAAACCTTTGAAATTCACTGAAAAAACCGTAGGTTTCAGACATGTTATAGTTACAAATTAGCATTTAAAAAACCTTTGAAATTCACTGAAAAAACCATAGGTTTCAGGGACGTTATAGTTACAAATTAGCATTTAAAAAACCTTTGAAATTCACTGAAAAAACCATAGGTTTTAGGGACAGTTATAGTTAGTTGGACATTGCACTCGTACAAAACCCATGAAATTCCCCCGTTATAGTTAGTCCAGCTAACTATAACTCGCGCCCGCAATGCACTGCTGATGACGTCACATATTACATCACTCATGACATGGTCAGTGACATCACTGATGACATCACTGATGACATCTCAAATGACATCACTGATGACATCATCCACGTGATAATCTCATGCACCTCCTCACACCCTAATATAACCTTTGATACACCCACTCTAAATTACAGACTGCCATTCGCAAAACCATAGACACTCCAACACCAATAACTACATACCCACTCACTGATTCTTAGGTCTACGCACACATCCACTCACTCACCCGTACAGTCACTCATACTTACGGTCACTCAGTACAGGACTATCATATGCACTCATACTCCTTTATAGACACTCAAACAGCGCCACTCATCCATAGAGGTACTCACACACCTAGTCAGTCATGCAAATAATTAAACACACTACCATTTACTCACCTATACAGTTATACACACACCAGCTCACTTACTCATACAAATACTAGCACATTCTTACACTCTTATACAATCACTGATACAAGCACACACTCATCCATACAGCCACTATCACAATCACTCACTCTCGCTTATAGCTATTTATATACTCCAACACACATATATAGTGCCTTTCACATATGTAGTTACTCACACATGTACCACTGGGACATACATTCACTCACTAACACACTCTTACACACACTTACCCACCCATACAGTCTATCACAGATGCACTCTTGAAACCATCCACCCAGTGAATCACCCACTCACACATCTATGCACAGAGTCGCACACACCCCTCCCACACAAACACTCAGGCACCCATACAGATACTCAGACAAGCATTCAATAACTCATATAGACACTCATGTAGCTATTCACAAACACATGCAGCCACTTACACAGCAACAGACAGATGGATACAGACATTCACCCAGTTTAGTCACTAACCCATGCATTCAGTAAGATACGTTAAATCACTCACTTATACAGTCAGTCACGCACCTACCAAATCATCCATACAGACACTTACACACCCACTCATTCTTCAATAAGTCTTTTCCTATATATATTAAAAATATTTAAACTTTACAGAAACACACAGTCACTGGATGATGTCATCAGTGATGTCATCAGTGATGTCATTTGAGATGTCATCAGTGATGTCATCAGTGATGTCACTGACCATGTCATGAGTGATGTAATATGTGACGTCATCAGCAGTGCATTATGAGGCGCGAGTTATAGTTAGCTGGACTAACTATAACGGGGAATTTCACGGGTTTTGTACGAGTGCAATGTCCAACTAACTATAACTGTCCCTAAAACCTATGGTTTTTTCAGTGAATATATATATATATATATATATAAATATATTCATATATATAAATATATACATATACATATATATATATATATATATATATATATATATATACACATATATATATATTCTGCTCCAAAGGTTGTCCACCAGGTGAGTAGCCCTCGATCAGCAGCTTTGTTTATGAAAGGCAGGGACGAGGATCCGCTTGTAGAAGCTGCTCCGTAATGGAAATGCTTGACGCGTTTCGAAGCTCCATATGCTTCTCTTCAGAGGCTTGAATGGAGACAGTGTGTGGAAACGCTGAACCCACTTCGCCATTTTCATATTGCACACCCACCAATGGGAAGCTCGAATGAGACTGTGCATTGTGGGAAGTGTGGTCCGGATAGCACACAAATCTTGTCCTGTATGGACCCTGCAAGTGGACTCGTCCTCAATCCTGTTTGCGGCTGCTGACCCACGTAGCCCCCATGACATTATGGGGTGGTGCACACTCCGCGGCAGGACGGCCGCGTATTACATTGTGCTCCAAAGGTTGTCCACCAGGTGAGTAGCACTCTATCAGCAGCTTTGTTTATGAAAGGCAGGGAAGAGGATCCGCTTGTAGAAGCTGCTCCGTAATGGAAATGCCTGATGCGTTTCGAAGCTCCATATGCTTCCCTTCAGAGGCTTGAACGGAGACAGTGTGTGCAAACGCTGAACCCACTTTGCCATTTTCATATTGCACACCCACCAATGGGCAGCTCGAATGAGACTGTGCATTGTGGGAAGTGTGGTCCGGATAGCACACAAATCTTGTCCTGTATGGACCCTGCAAGTGGACTCGTCCTCAATCCTGTTTGCGGCTGCTGACCCACGTAGCCCCCATGACATTACGGGGTGGTGCACACTCCGCGGCAGGACGGCCGCGTATTACATTCTGCTCCAAAGGTTGTCCACCAGGTGAGTAGCACTCGATCAGCAGCTTTGTTTATGAAAGGCAGGGACGAGGATCCGCTTGTAGAAGCTGCTCCGTAATGGAAATGCCTGACGCGTTTCGAAGCTCCATATGCTTCTCTTCAGAGGCTTGAACGGAGACAGTGTGTGCAAACGCTGAACCCACTTCGCCATTTTCATATTGCACACCCACCAATGGGAAGCTCGAATGAGACTGTGCATTGTGGGAAGTGTGGTCCGGATAGCACACAAATCTTGTCCTGTATGGACCCTGCAAGTGGACTCGTCCTCAATCCTGTTTGCGGCTGCTGACCCACGTAGCCCCCATGACATTACGGGGTGGTGCACACTCCGCGGCAGGACGGCCGCGTATTACATTCTGCTCCAAAGGTTGTCCACCAGGTGAGTAGCACTCGATCAGCAGCTTTGTTTATGAAAGGCAGGGACGAGGATCCGCTTGTAGAAGCTGCTCCGTAATGGAAATGCCTGACGCGTTTCGAAGCTCCATATGCTTCTCTTCAGAGGCTTGAACGGAGACAGAGTGTGCAAACACTGAACCCACTTCGCCATTTTCATATTGCACACCCACCAATGGGAAGCTCGAATGAGACTGTGCATTGTGGGAAGTGTGGTTTGGATAGCACACAAATCTTGTCCTGTATGGACCCTGCAAGTGGACTCGTCCTCAATCCTGTTTGCGGCTGCTGACCCACGTAGCCCCCATGACATTACGGGGTGGTGCACACTCCGCGGCAGGACGGCCGTGTATTACATTCTGCTCCAAAGGTTGTCCACCAGGTGAGTAGCACTCGATCAGCAGCTTTGTTTATGAAAGGCAGGGACGAGGATCCGCTTGTAGAAGCTGCTCCGTAATGGAAATGCCTGATGCGTTTCGAAGCTCCATATGCTTCTCTTCAGAGGCTTGAACGGAGACAGAGTGTGCAAACGCTGAACCCACTTCGCCATTTTCATATTGCACACCCACCAATGGGAAGCTCGAATGAGACTGTGCATTGTGGGAAGTGTGGTCCGGATAGCACACAAATCTTGTCCTGTATGGACCCTGCAAGTGGACTCGTCCTCAATCCTGTTTGCGGCTGCTGACCCACGTAGCCCCCATGACATTATGGGGTGGTGCACACTCCGCGGCAGGACGGCCGCGTATTACATTCTGCTCCAAAGGTTGTCCACCAGGTGAGTAGCACTCGATCAGCAGCTTTGTTTATGAAAGGCAGGGACGAGGATCCGCTTGTAGAAGCTGCTCCGTAATGGAAATGCCTGATGCGTTTCGAAGCTCCATATGCTTCTCTTCAGAGGCTTGAACGGAGACAGTGTGTGCAAACGCTGAACCCACTTTGCCATTTTCATATTGCACACCCACCAATGGGAAGCTCGAATGAGACTGTGCATTGTGGGAAGTGTGGTCCGGATAGCACACAAATCTTGTCCTGTATGGACCCTGCAAGTGGACTCGTCCTCAATCCTGTTTGCGGCTGCTGACCCACGTAGCCCCCATGACATTACGGGGTGGTGCACACTCCGCGGCAGGACGGCCGCGTATTACATTCTGCTCCAAAGGTTGTCCACCAGGTGAGTAGCACTCGATCAGCAGCTTTGTTTATGAAAGGCAGGGACGAGGATCCGCTTGTAGAAGCTGCTCCGTAATGGAAATGCCTGATGCGTTTCGAAGCTCCATATGCTTCTCTTCAGAGGCTTGAACGGAGACAGAGTGTGCAAACACTGAACCCACTTCGCCATTTTCATATTGCACACCCACCAATGGGAAGCTCGAATGAGACTGTGCATTGTGGGAAGTGTGGTCCGGATAGCACACAAATCTTGTCCTGTATGGACCCTGCAAGTGGACTCGTCCTCAATCCTGTTTGTGGCTGCTGACCCACGTAGCCCCCATGACATTACGGGGTGGTGCACACTCCGCGGCAGGACGGCCGCGTATTACATTCTGCTCCAAAGGTTGTCCACCAGGTGAGTAGCACTCGATCAGCAGCTTTGTTTATGAAAGGCAGGGACGAGGATCCGCTTGTAGAAGCTGCTCCGTAATGGAAATGCCTGATGCGTTTCGAAGCTCCATATGCTTCTCTTCAGAGGCTTGAACGGAGACAGAGTGTGCAAACACTGAACCCACTTCGCCATTTTCATATTGCACACCCACCAATGGGAAGCTCGAATGAGACTGTGCATTGTGGGAAGTGTGGTCCGGATAGCACGCAAATCTTGTCCTGTATGGACCCTGCAAGTGGACTCGTCCTCAATCCTGTTTGTGGCTGCTGACCCACGTAGCCCCCATGACATTACGGGGTGGTGCACACTCCGCGGCAGGACGGCCGCGTATTACATTCTGCTCCAAAGGTTGTCCACCAGGTGAGTAGCACTCGATCAGCAGCTTTGTTTATGAAAGGCAGGGACGAGGATCCGCTTGTAGAAGCTGCTCCGTAATGGAAATGCCTGATGCGTTTCGAAGCTCCATATGCTTCCCTTCAGAGGCTTGAACGGAGACAGTGTGTGCAAACGCTGAACCCACTTTGCCATTTTCATATTGCACACCCACCAATGGGAAGCTCGAATGAGACTGTGCATTGTGGGAAGTGTGGTCCGGATAGCACACAAATCTTGTCCTGTATGGACCCTGCAAGTGGACTCGTCCTCAATCCTGTTTGCGGCTGCTGACCCACGTAGCCCCCATGACATTACGGGGTGGTGCACACTCCGCGGCAGGACGGCCGCGTATTACATTCTGCTCCAAAGGTTGTCCACCAGGTGAGTAGCACTCGATCAGCAGCTTTGTTTATGAAAGGCAGGGACGAGGATCCGCTTGTAGAAGCTGCTCCGTAATGGAAATGCCTGATGCGTTTCGAAGCTCCATATGCTTCTCTTCAGAGGCTTGAACGGAGACAGAGTGTGCAAACACTGAACCCACTTCGCCATTTTCATATTGCACACCCACCAATGGGAAGCTCGAATGAGACTGTGCATTGTGGGAAGTGTGGTCCGGATAGCACACAAATCTTGTCCTGTATGGACCCTGCAAGTGGACTCGTCCTCAATCCTGTTTGTGGCTGCTGACCCACGTAGCCCCCATGACATTACGGGGTGGTGCACACTCCGCGGCAGGACGGCCGCGTATTACATTCTGCTCCAAAGGTTGTCCACCAGGTGAGTAGCACTCGATCAGCAGCTTTGTTTATGAAAGGCAGGGACGAGGATCCGCTTGTAGAAGCTGCTCCGTAATGGAAATGCCTGATGCGTTTCGAAGCTCCATATGCTTCTCTTCAGAGGCTTGAACGGAGACAGAGTGTGCAAACACTGAACCCACTTCGCCATTTTCATATTGCACACCCACCAATGGGAAGCTCGAATGAGACTGTGCATTGTGGGAAGTGTGGTCCGGATAGCACACAAATCTTGTCCTGTATGGACCCTGCAAGTGGACTCGTCCTCAATCCTGTTTGTGGCTGCTGACCCACGTAGCCCCCATGACATTACGGGGTGGTGCACATTCCGCGGCAGGACGGCCGTGTATTACATTCTGCTCCAAAGGTTGTCCACCAGGTGAGTAGCACTCGATCAGCAGCTTTGTTTATGAAAGGCAGGGACGAGGATCCGCTTGTAGAAGCTGCTCCGTAATGGAAATGCCTGATGCGTTTCGAAGCTCCATATGCTTCTCTTCAGAGGCTTGAACGGAGACAGAGTGTGCAAACACTGAACCCACTTCGCCATTTTCATATTGCACACCCACCAATGGGAAGCTCGAATGAGACTGTGCATTGTGGGAAGTGTGGTCCGGATAGCACGCAAATCTTGTCCTGTATGGACCCTGCAAGTGGACTCGTCCTCAATCCTGCTTGCGGCTGCTGACCCACGTAGCCCCCATGACATTACGGGGTGGTGCACACTCCGCGGCAGGACGGCCGTGTATTACATTCTGCTCCAAAGGTTGTCCACCAGGTGAGTAGCACTCGATCAGCAGCTTTGTTTATGAAAGGCAGGGACGAGGATCCGCTTGTAGAAGCTGCTCCGTAATGGAAATGCCTGATGCGTTTCGAAGCTCCATATGCTTCTCTTCAGAGGCTTGAACGGAGACAGTGTGTGCAAACGCTGAACCCACTTTGCCATTTTCATATTGCACACCCACCAATGGGAAGCTCGAATGAGACTGTGCATTGTGGGAAGTGTGGTCCGGATAGCACACAAATCTTGTCCTGTATGGACCCTGCAAGTGGACTCGTCCTCAATCCTGTTTGTGGCTGCTGACCCACGTAGCCCCATGACATTACGGGGTGGTGCACACTCCGCGGCAGGACGGCCGCGTATTACATTCTGCTCCAAAGGTTGTCCACCAGGTGAGTAGCACTCGATCAGCAGCTTTGTTTATGAAAGGCAGGGACGAGGATCCGCTTGTAGAAGCTGCTCCGTAATGGAAATGCCTGATGCGTTTCGAAGCTCCATATGCTTCTCTTCAGAGGCTTGAACGGAGACAGAGTGTGCAAACACTGAACCCACTTCGCCATTTTCATATTGCACACCCACCAATGGGAAGCTCGAATGAGACTGTGCATTGTGGGAAGTGTGGTCCGGATAGCACACAAATCTTGTCCTGTATGGACCCTGCAAGTGGACTCGTCCTCAATCCTGTTTGTGGCTGCTGACCCACGTAGCCCCCATGACATTACGGGGTGGTGCACACTCCGCGGCAGGACGGCCGCGTATTACATTCTGCTCCAAAGGTTGTCCACCAGGTGAGTAGCACTCGATCAGCAGCTTTGTTTATGAAAGGCAGGGACGAGGATCCGCTTGTAGAAGCTGCTCCGTAATGGAAATGCCTGATGCGTTTCGAAGCTCCATATGCTTCTCTTCAGAGGCTTGAACGGAGACAGAGTGTGCAAACGCTGAACCCACTTCGCCATTTTCATATTGCACACCCACCAATGGGAAGCTCGAATGAGACTGTGCATTGTGGGAAGTGTGGTCCGGATAGCACACAAATCTTGTCCTGTATGGACCCTGCAAGTGGACTCGTCCTCAATCCTGTTTGCGGCTGCTGACCCACGTAGCCCCCATGACATTACGGGGTGGTGCACACTCCGCGGCAGGACGGCCGCGTATTACATTCTGCTCCAAAGGTTGTCCACCAGGTGAGTAGCACTCGATCAGCAGCTTTGTTTATGAAAGGCAGGGACGAGGATCCGCTTGTAGAAGCTGCTCCGTAATGGAAATGCCTGATGCGTTTCGAAGCTCCATATGCTTCTCTTCAGAGGCTTGAACGGAGACAGAGTGTGCAAACACTGAACCCACTTCGCCATTTTCATATTGCACACCCACCAATGGGAAGCTCGAATGAGACTGTGCATTGTGGGAAGTGTGGTCCGGATAGCACGCAAATCTTGTCCTGTATGGACCCTGCAAGTGGACTCGTCCTCAATCCTGCTTGCGGCTGCTGACCCACGTAGCCCCCATGACATTACGGGGTGGTGCACACTCCGCGGCAGGACGGCCGTGTATTACATTCTGCTCCAAAGGTTGTCCACCAAGTGAGTAGCACTCGATCAGCAGCTTTGTTTATGAAAGGCAGGGACGAGGATCCGCTTGTAGAAGCTGCTCCGTAATGGAAATGCCTGATGCGTTTCGAAGCTCCATATGCTTCTCTTCAGAGGCTTGAACGGAGACAGAGTGTGCAAACGCTGAACCCACTTCGCCATTTTCATATTGCACACCCACCAATGGGAAGCTCGAATGAGACTGTGCATTGTGGGAAGTGTGGTCCGGATAGCACACAAATCTTGTCCTGTATGGACCCTGCAAGTGGACTCGTCCTCAATCCTGTTTGCGGCTGCTGACCCACGTAGCCCCCATGACATTATGGGGTGGTGCACACTCTGCGGCAGGACGGCCGCGTATTACATTCTGCTCCAAAGGTTGTCCACCAGGTGAGTAGCACTCGATCAGCAGCTTTGTTTATGAAAGGCAGGGACGAGGATCCGCTTGTAGAAGCTGCTCCGTAATGGAAATGCCTGATGCGTTTCGAAGCTCCATATGCTCCCCTTCAGAGGCTTGAACGGAGACAGTGTGTGCAAACGCTGAACCCACTTTGCCATTTTCATATTGCACACCCACCAATGGGAAGCTCGAATGAGACTGTGCATTGTGGGAAGTGTGGTCCGGATAGCACACAAATCTTGTCCTGTATGGACCCTGCAAGTGGACTCGTCCTCAATCCTGTTTGTGGCTGCTGACCCACGTAGCCCCCATGACATTACGGGGTGGTGCACACTCCGCGGCAGGACGGCCGCGTATTACATTCTGCTCCAAAGGTTGTCCACCAGGTGAGTAGCACTCGATCAGCAGCTTTGTTTATGAAAGGCAGGGACGAGGATCCGCTTGTAGAAGCTGCTCCGTAATGGAAATGCCTGATGCGTTTCGAAGCTCCATATGCTTCTCTTCAGAGGCTTGAACGGAGACAGAGTGTGCAAACACTGAACCCACTTCGCCATTTTCATATTGCACACCCACCAATGGGAAGCTCGAATGAGACTGTGCATTGTGGGAAGTGTGGTCCGGATAGCACACAAATCTTGTCCTGTATGGACCCTGCAAGTGGACTCGTCCTCAATCCTGTTTGTGGCTGCTGACCCACGTAGCCCCCATGACATTACGGGGTGGTGCACACTCCGCGGCAGGACGGCCGTGTATTACATTCTGCTCCAAAGGTTGTCCACCAGGTGAGTAGCACTCGATCAGCAGCTTTGTTTATGAAAGGCAGGGACGAGGATCCGCTTGTAGAAGCTGCTCCGTAATGGAAATGCCTGATGCGTTTCGAAGCTCCATATGCTTCCCTTCAGAGGCTTGAACGGAGACAGTGTGTGCAAACGCTGAACCCACTTTGCCATTTTCATATTGCACACCCACCAATGGGAAGCTCGAATGAGACTGTGCATTGTGGGAAGTGTGGTCCGGATAGCACACAAATCTTGTCCTGTATGGACCCTGCAAGTGGACTCGTCCTCAATCCTGTTTGCGGCTGCTGACCCACGTAGCCCCCATGACATTACGGGGTGGTGCACACTCCGCGGCAGGACGGCCGCGTATTACATTCTGCTCCAAAGGTTGTCCACCAGGTGAGTAGCACTCGATCAGCAGCTTTGTTTATGAAAGGCAGGGACGAGGATCCGCTTGTAGAAGCTGCTCCGTAATGGAAATGCCTGATGCGTTTCGAAGCTCCATATGCTTCTCTTCAGAGGCTTGAACGGAGACAGAGTGTGCAAACACTGAACCCACTTCGCCATTTTCATATTGCACACCCACCAATGGGAAGCTCGAATGAGACTGTGCATTGTGGGAAGTGTGGTCCGGATAGCACGCAAATCTTGTCCTGTATGGACCCTGCAAGTGGACTCGTCCTCAATCCTGCTTGCGGCTGCTGACCCACGTAGCCCCCATGACATTACGGGGTGGTGCACACTCCGCGGCAGGACGGCCGTGTATTACATTCTGCTCCAAAGGTTGTCCACCAAGTGAGTAGCACTCGATCAGCAGCTTTGTTTATGAAAGGCAGGGACGAGGATCCGCTTGTAGAAGCTGCTCCGTAATGGAAATGCCTGATGCGTTTCGAAGCTCCATATGCTTCTCTTCAGAGGCTTGAACGGAGACAGAGTGTGCAAACGCTGAACCCACTTCGCCATTTTCATATTGCACACCCACCAATGGGAAGCTCGAATGAGACTGTGCATTGTGGGAAGTGTGGTCCGGATAGCACACAAATCTTGTCCTGTATGGACCCTGCAAGTGGACTCGTCCTCAATCCTGTTTGCGGCTGCTGACCCACGTAGCCCCCATGACATTATGGGGTGGTGCACACTCTGCGGCAGGACGGCCGCGTATTACATTCTGCTCCAAAGGTTGTCCACCAGGTGAGTAGCACTCGATCAGCAGCTTTGTTTATGAAAGGCAGGGACGAGGATCCGCTTGTAGAAGCTGCTCCGTAATGGAAATGCCTGATGCGTTTCGAAGCTCCATATGCTCCCCTTCAGAGGCTTGAACGGAGACAGTGTGTGCAAACGCTGAACCCACTTTGCCATTTTCATATTGCACACCCACCAATGGGAAGCTCGAATGAGACTGTGCATTGTGGGAAGTGTGGTCCGGATAGCACACAAATCTTGTCCTGTATGGACCCTGCAAGTGGACTCGTCCTCAATCCTGTTTGTGGCTGCTGACCCACGTAGCCCCCATGACATTACGGGGTGGTGCACACTCCGCGGCAGGACGGCCGCGTATTACATTCTGCTCCAAAGGTTGTCCACCAGGTGAGTAGCACTCGATCAGCAGCTTTGTTTATGAAAGGCAGGGACGAGGATCCGCTTGTAGAAGCTGCTCCGTAATGGAAATGCCTGATGCGTTTCGAAGCTCCATATGCTTCTCTTCAGAGGCTTGAACGGAGACAGAGTGTGCAAACACTGAACCCACTTCGCCATTTTCATATTGCACACCCACCAATGGGAAGCTCGAATGAGACTGTGCATTGTGGGAAGTGTGGTCCGGATAGCACACAAATCTTGTCCTGTATGGACCCTGCAAGTGGACTCGTCCTCAATCCTGTTTGCGGCTGCTGACCCACGTAGCCCCCATGACATTACGGGGTGGTGCACACTCCGCGGCAGGACGGCCGTGTATTACATTCTGCTCCAAAGGTTGTCCACCAGGTGAGTAGCACTCGATCAGCAGCTTTGTTTATGAAAGGCAGGGACGAGGATCCGCTTGTAGAAGCTGCTCCGTAATGGAAATGCCTGATGCGTTTCGAAGCTCCATATGCTTCTCTTCAGAGGCTTGAACGGAGACAGAGTGTGCAAACGCTGAACCCACTTCGCCATTTTCATATTGCACACCCACCAATGGGAAGCTCGAATGAGACTGTGCATTGTGGGAAGTGTGGTCCGGATAGCACACAAATCTTGTCCTGTATGGACCCTGCAAGTGGACTCGTCCTCAATCCTGTTTGCGGCTGCTGACCCACGTAGCCCCCATGACATTACGGGGTGGTGCACACTCCGCGGCAGGACGGCCGCGTATTACATTCTGCTCCAAAGGTTGTCCACCAGGTGAGTAGCACTCGATCAGCAGCTTTGTTTATGAAAGGCAGGGACGAGGATCCGCTTGTAGAAGCTGCTCCGTAATGGAAATGCCTGATGCGTTTCGAAGCTCCATATGCTTCCCTTCAGAGGCTTGAACGGAGACAGTGTGTGCAAACGCTGAACCCACTTTGCCATTTTCATATTGCACACCCACCAATGGGAAGCTCGAATGAGACTGTGCATTGTGGGAAGTGTGGTCCGGATAGCACACAAATCTTGTCCTGTATGGACCCTGCAAGTGGACTCGTCCTCAATCCTGTTTGCGGCTGCTGACCCACGTAGCCCCCATGACATTACGGGGTGGTGCACACTCCGCGGCAGGACGGCCGCGTATTACATTCTGCTCCAAAGGTTGTCCACCAGGTGAGTAGCACTCGATCAGCAGCTTTGTTTATGAAAGGCAGGGACGAGGATCCGCTTGTAGAAGCTGCTCCGTAATGGAAATGCCTGATGCGTTTCGAAGCTCCATATGCTTCTCTTCAGAGGCTTGAACGGAGACAGAGTGTGCAAACGCTGAACCCACTTCGCCATTTTCATATTGCACACCCACCAATGGGAAGCTCGAATGAGACTGTGCATTGTGGGAAGTGTGGTCCGGATAGCACACAAATCTTGTCCTGTATGGACCCTGCAAGTGGACTCGTCCTCAATCCTGTTTGCGGCTGCTGACCCACGTAGCCCCCATGACATTATGGGGTGGTGCACACTCCGCGGCAGGACGGCCGCGTATTACATTCTGCTCCAAAGGTTGTCCACCAGGTGAGTAGCACTCGATCAGCAGCTTTGTTTATGAAAGGCAGGGACGAGGATCCGCTTGTAGAAGCTGCTCCGTAATGGAAATGCCTGATGCGTTTCGAAGCTCCATATGCTTCTCTTCAGAGGCTTGAACGGAGACAGAGTGTGCAAACGCTGAACCCACTTCGCCATTTTCATATTGCACACCCACCAATGGGAAGCTCGAATGAGACTGTGCATTGTGGGAAGTGTGGTCCGGATAGCACACAAATCTTGTCCTGTATGGACCCTGCAAGTGGACTCGTCCTCAATCCTGTTTGCGGCTGCTGACCCACGTAGCCCCCATGACATTACGGGGTGGTGCACACTCCGCGGCAGGACGGCCGCGTATTACATTCTGCTCCAAAGGTTGTCCACCAGGTGAGTAGCACTCGATCAGCAGCTTTGTTTATGAAAGGCAGGGACGAGGATCCGCTTGTAGAAGCTGCTCCGTAATGGAAATGCCTGATGCGTTTCGAAGCTCCATATGCTTCTCTTCAGAGGCTTGAACGGAGACAGAGTGTGCAAACGCTGAACCCACTTCGCCATTTTCATATTGCACACCCACCAATGGGAAGCTCGAATGAGACTGTGCATTGTGGGAAGTGTGGTCCGGATAGCACACAAATCTTGTCCTGTATGGACCCTGCAAGTGGACTCGTCCTCAATCCTGTTTGCGGCTGCTGACCCACGTAGCCCCCATGACATTACGGGGTGGTGCACACTCCGCGGCAGGACGGCCGCGTATTACATTCTGCTCCAAAGGTTGTCCACCAGGTGAGTAGCACTCGATCAGCAGCTTTGTTTATGAAAGGCAGGGACGAGGATCCGCTTGTAGAAGCTGCTCCGTAATGGAAATGCCTGATGCGTTTCGAAGCTCCATATGCTTCCCTTCAGAGGCTTGAACGGAGACAGTGTGTGCAAACGCTGAACCCACTTTGCCATTTTCATATTGCACACCCACCAATGGGAAGCTCGAATGAGACTGTGCATTGTGGGAAGTGTGGTCCGGATAGCACACAAATCTTGTCCTGTATGGACCCTGCAAGTGGACTCGTCCTCAATCCTGTTTGCGGCTGCTGACCCACGTAGCCCCCATGACATTACGGGGTGGTGCACACTCCGCGGCAGGACGGCCGCGTATTACATTCTGCTCCAAAGGTTGTCCACCAGGTGAGTAGCACTCGATCAGCAGCTTTGTTTATGAAAGGCAGGGACGAGGATCCGCTTGTAGAAGCTGCTCCGTAATGGAAATGCCTGATGCGTTTCGAAGCTCCATATGCTTCTCTTCAGAGGCTTGAACGGAGACAGAGTGTGCAAACACTGAACCCACTTCGCCATTTTCATATTGCACACCCACCAATGGGAAGCTCGAATGAGACTGTGCATTGTGGGAAGTGTGGTCCGGATAGCACACAAATCTTGTCCTGTATGGACCCTGCAAGTGGACTCGTCCTCAATCCTGTTTGCGGCTGCTGACCCACGTAGCCCCCATGACATTACGGGGTGGTGCACACTCCGCGGCAGGACGGCCGTGTATTACATTCTGCTCCAAAGGTTGTCCACCAGGTGAGTAGCACTCGATCAGCAGCTTTGTTTATGAAAGGCAGGGACGAGGATCCGCTTGTAGAAGCTGCTCCGTAATGGAAATGCCTGATGCGTTTCGAAGCTCCATATGCTTCTCTTCAGAGGCTTGAACGGAGACAGTGTGTGCAAACGCTGAACCCACTTCGCCATTTTCATATTGCACACCCACCAATGGGAAGCTCGAATGAGACTGTGCATTGTGGGAAGTGTGGTCCGGATAGCACACAAATCTTGTCCTGTATGGACCCTGCAAGTGGACTCGTCCTCAATCCTGTTTGCGGCTGCTGACCCACGTAGCCCCCATGACATTACGGGGTGGTGCACACTCCGCGGCAGGACGGCCGCGTATTACATTCTGCTCCAAAGGTTGTCCACCAGGTGAGTAGCACTCGATCAGCAGCTTTGTTTATGAAAGGCAGGGACGAGGATCCGCTTGTAGAAGCTGCTCCGTAATGGAAATGCCTGATGCGTTTCGAAGCTCCATATGCTTCTCTTCAGAGGCTTGAACGGAGACAGAGTGTGCAAACGCTGAACCCACTTCGCCATTTTCATATTGCACACCCACCAATGGGAAGCTCGAATGAGACTGTGCATTGTGGGAAGTGTGGTCCGGATAGCACACAAATCTTGTCCTGTATGGACCCTGCAAGTGGACTCGTCCTCAATCCTGTTTGCGGCTGCTGACCCACGTAGCCCCCATGACATTACGGGGTGGTGCACACTCCGCGGCAGGACGGCCGCGTATTACATTCTGCTCCAAAGGTTGTCCACCAGGTGAGTAGCACTCGATCAGCAGCTTTGTTTATGAAAGGCAGGGACGAGGATCCGCTTGTAGAAGCTGCTCCGTAATGGAAATGCCTGATGCGTTTCGAAGCTCCATATGCTTCTCTTCAGAGGCTTGAACGGAGACAGAGTGTGCAAACGCTGAACCCACTTCGCCATTTTCATATTGCACACCCACCAATGGGAAGCTCGAATGAGACTGTGCATTGTGGGAAGTGTGGTCCGGATAGCACACAAATCTTGTCCTGTATGGACCCTGCAAGTGGACTCGTCCTCAATCCTGTTTGCGGCTGCTGACCCACGTAGCCCCCATGACATTACGGGGTGGTGCACACTCCGCGGCAGGACGGCCGCGTATTACATTCTGCTCCAAAGGTTGTCCACCAGGTGAGTAGCACTCGATCAGCAGCTTTGTTTATGAAAGGCAGGGACGAGGATCCGCTTGTAGAAGCTGCTCCGTAATGGAAATGCCTGATGCGTTTCGAAGCTCCATATGCTTCCCTTCAGAGGCTTGAACGGAGACAGTGTGTGCAAACGCTGAACCCACTTTGCCATTTTCATATTGCACACCCACCAATGGGAAGCTCGAATGAGACTGTGCATTGTGGGAAGTGTGGTCCGGATAGCACACAAATCTTGTCCTGTATGGACCCTGCAAGTGGACTCGTCCTCAATCCTGTTTGCGGCTGCTGACCCACGTAGCCCCCATGACACTACGGGGTGGTGCACACTCCGCGGCAGGACGGCCTCGTATTACATTCTGTTCCAAAGGTTGTCCACCAGGTGAGTAGCACTCGATCAGCAGCTTTGTTTATGAAAGGCAGGGACGAGGATCCGCTTGTAGAAGCTGCTCCGTAATGGAAATGCCTGATGCGTTTCGAAGCTCCATATGCTTCTCTTCAGAGGCTTGAACGGAGACAGTGTGTACAAACGCTGAACCCACTTCGCCATTTTCATATTGCACACCCACCAATGGGAAGCTCGAATGAGACTGTGCATTGTGGGAAGTGTGGTCCGGATAGCACACAAATCTTGTCCTGTATGGACCCTGCAAGTGGACTCGTCCTCAATCCTGTTTGCGGCTGCTGACCCACGTAGCCCCCATGACATTACGGGGTGGTGCACACTCCGCGGCAGGACGGCCGCGTATTACATTCTGCTCCAAAGGTTGTCCACCAGGTGAGTAGCACTCGATCAGCAGCTTTGTTTATGAAAGGCAGGGACGAGGATCCGCTTGTAGAAGCTGCTCCGTAATGGAAATGCCTGATGCGTTTCGAAGCTCCATATGCTTCTCTTCAGAGGCTTGAACGGAGACAGAGTGTGCAAACGCTGAACCCACTTCGCCATTTTCATATTGCACACCCACCAATGGGAAGCTCGAATGAGACTGTGCATTGTGGGAAGTGTGGTCCGGATAGCACACAAATCTTGTCCTGTATGGACCCTGCAAGTGGACTCGTCCTCAATCCTGTTTGCGGCTGCTGACCCACGTAGCCCCCATGACATTACGGGGTGGTGCACACTCCGCGGCAGGACGGCCGCGTATTACATTCTGCTCCAAAGGTTGTCCACCAGGTGAGTAGCACTCGATCAGCAGCTTTGTTTATGAAAGGCAGGGACGAGGATCCGCTTGTAGAAGCTGCTCCGTAATGGAAATGCCTGATGCGTTTCGAAGCTCCATATGCTTCTCTTCAGAGGCTTGAACGGAGACAGTGTGTGCAAACGCTGAACCCACTTTGCCATTTTCATATTGCACACCCACCAATGGGAAGCTCGAATGAGACTGTGCATTGTGGGAAGTGTGGTCCGGATAGCACACAAATCTTGTCCTGTATGGACCCTGCAAGTGGACTCGTCCTCAATCCTGTTTGCGGCTGCTGACCCACGTAGCCCCCATGACATTACGGGGTGGTGCACACTCCGCGGCAGGACGGCCGCGTATTACATTCTGCTCCAAAGGTTGTCCACCAGGTGAGTAGCACTCGATCAGCAGCTTTGTTTATGAAAGGCAGGGACGAGGATCCGCTTGTAGAAGCTGCTCCGTAATGGAAATGCCTGATGCGTTTCGAAGCTCCATATGCTTCTCTTCAGAGGCTTGAACGGAGACAGAGTGTGCAAACACTGAACCCACTTCGCCATTTTCATATTGCACACCCACCAATGGGAAGCTCGAATGAGACTGTGCATTGTGGGAAGTGTGGTCCGGATAGCACACAAATCTTGTCCTGTATGGACCCTGCAAGTGGACTCGTCCTCAATCCTGCTTGCGGCTGCTGACCCACGTAGCCCCCATGACATTACGGGGTGGTGCACACTCCGCGGCAGGACGGCCGTGTATTACATTCTGCTCCAAAGGTTGTCCACCAGGTGAGTAGCACTCGATCAGCAGCTTTGTTTATGAAAGGCAGGGACGAGGATCCGCTTGTAGAAGCTGCTCCGTAATGGAAATGCCTGATGCGTTTCGAAGCTCCATATGCTTCTCTTCAGAGGCTTGAACGGAGACAGTGTGTGCAAACGCTGAACCCACTTTGCCATTTTCATATTGCACACCCACCAATGGGAAGCTCGAATGAGACTGTGCATTGTGGGAAGTGTGGTCCGGATAGCACACAAATCTTGTCCTGTATGGACCCTGCAAGTGGACTCGTCCTCAATCCTGTTTGCGGCTGCTGACCCACGTAGCCCCCATGACATTACGGGGTGGTGCACACTCCGCGGCAGGACGGCCGCGTATTACATTCTGCTCCAAAGGTTGTCCACCAGGTGAGTAGCACTCGATCAGCAGCTTTGTTTATGAAAGGCAGGGACGAGGATCCGCTTGTAGAAGCTGCTCCGTAATGGAAATGCCTGATGCGTTTCGAAGCTCCATATGCTTCTCTTCAGAGGCTTGAACGGAGACAGAGTGTGCAAACACTGAACCCACTTCGCCATTTTCATATTGCACACCCACCAATGGGAAGCTCGAATGAGACTGTGCATTGTGGGAAGTGTGGTCCGGATAGCACACAAATCTTGTCCTGTATGGACCCTGCAAGTGGACTCGTCCTCAATCCTGTTTGTGGCTGCTGACCCACGTAGCCCCCATGACATTACGGGGTGGTGCACACTCCGCGGCAGGACGGCCGCGTATTACATTCTGCTCCAAAGGTTGTCCACCAGGTGAGTAGCACTCGATCAGCAGCTTTGTTTATGAAAGGCAGGGACGAGGATCCGCTTGTAGAAGCTGCTCCGTAATGGAAATGCCTGATGCGTTTCGAAGCTCCATATGCTTCTCTTCAGAGGCTTGAACGGAGACAGAGTGTGCAAACACTGAACCCACTTCGCCATTTTCATATTGCACACCCACCAATGGGAAGCTCGAATGAGACTGTGCATTGTGGGAAGTGTGGTCCGGATAGCACACAAATCTTGTCCTGTATGGACCCTGCAAGTGGACTCGTCCTCAATCCTGTTTGCGGCTGCTGACCCACGTAGCCCCCATGACATTACGGGGTGGTGCACACTCCGCGGCAGGACGGCCGTGTATTACATTCTGCTCCAAAGGTTGTCCACCAGGTGAGTAGCACTCGATCAGCAGCTTTGTTTATGAAAGGCAGGGACGAGGATCCGCTTGTAGAAGCTGCTCCGTAATGGAAATGCCTGATGCGTTTCGAAGCTCCATATGCTTCCCTTCAGAGGCTTGAACGGAGACAGTGTGTGCAAACGCTGAACCCACTTTGCCATTTTCATATTGCACACCCACCAATGGGAAGCTCGAATGAGACTGTGCATTGTGGGAAGTGTGGTCCGGATAGCACACAAATCTTGTCCTGTATGGACCCTGCAAGTGGACTCGTCCTCAATCCTGTTTGCGGCTGCTGACCCACGTAGCCCCCATGACATTACGGGGTGGTGCACACTCCGCGGCAGGACGGCCGCGTATTACATTCTGCTCCAAAGGTTGTCCACCAGGTGAGTAGCACTCGATCAGCAGCTTTGTTTATGAAAGGCAGGGACGAGGATCCGCTTGTAGAAGCTGCTCCGTAATGGAAATGCCTGATGCGTTTCGAAGCTCCATATGCTTCTCTTCAGAGGCTTGAACGGAGACAGAGTGTGCAAACACTGAACCCACTTCGCCATTTTCATATTGCACACCCACCAATGGGAAGCTCGAATGAGACTGTGCATTGTGGGAAGTGTGGTCCGGATAGCACGCAAATCTTGTCCTGTATGGACCCTGCAAGTGGACTCGTCCTCAATCCTGCTTGCGGCTGCTGACCCACGTAGCCCCCATGACATTACGGGGTGGTGCACACTCCGCGGCAGGACGGCCGTGTATTACATTCTGCTCCAAAGGTTGTCCACCAAGTGAGTAGCACTCGATCAGCAGCTTTGTTTATGAAAGGCAGGGACGAGGATCCGCTTGTAGAAGCTGCTCCGTAATGGAAATGCCTGATGCGTTTCGAAGCTCCATATGCTTCTCTTCAGAGGCTTGAACGGAGACAGAGTGTGCAAACGCTGAACCCACTTCGCCATTTTCATATTGCACACCCACCAATGGGAAGCTCGAATGAGACTGTGCATTGTGGGAAGTGTGGTCCGGATAGCACACAAATCTTGTCCTGTATGGACCCTGCAAGTGGACTCGTCCTCAATCCTGTTTGCGGCTGCTGACCCACGTAGCCCCCATGACATTACGGGGTGGTGCACACTCCGCGGCAGGACGGCCGCGTATTACATTCTGCTCCAAAGGTTGTCCACCAGGTGAGTAGCACTCGATCAGCAGCTTTGTTTATGAAAGGCAGGGACGAGGATCCGCTTGTAGAAGCTGCTCCGTAATGGAAATGCCTGATGCGTTTCGAAGCTCCATATGCTTCCCTTCAGAGGCTTGAACGGAGACAGTGTGTGCAAACGCTGAACCCACTTTGCCATTTTCATATTGCACACCCACCAATGGGAAGCTCGAATGAGACTGTGCATTGTGGGAAGTGTGGTCCGGATAGCACACAAATCTTGTCCTGTATGGACCCTGCAAGTGGACTCGTCCTCAATCCTGTTTGTGGCTGCTGACCCACGTAGCCCCCATGACATTACGGGGTGGTGCACACTCCGCGGCAGGACGGCCGCGTATTACATTCTGCTCCAAAGGTTGTCCACCAGGTGAGTAGCACTCGATCAGCAGCTTTGTTTATGAAAGGCAGGGACGAGGATCCGCTTGTAGAAGCTGCTCCGTAATGGAAATGCCTGATGCGTTTCGAAGCTCCATATGCTTCTCTTCAGAGGCTTGAACGGAGACAGAGTGTGCAAACACTGAACCCACTTCGCCATTTTCATATTGCACACCCACCAATGGGAAGCTCGAATGAGACTGTGCATTGTGGGAAGTGTGGTCCGGATAGCACACAAATCTTGTCCTGTATGGACCCTGCAAGTGGACTCGTCCTCAATCCTGTTTGTGGCTGCTGACCCACGTAGCCCCCATGACATTACGGGGTGGTGCACACTCCGCGGCAGGACGGCCGCGTATTACATTCTGCTCCAAAGGTTGTCCACCAGGTGAGTAGCACTCGATCAGCAGCTTTGTTTATGAAAGGCAGGGACGAGGATCCGCTTGTAGAAGCTGCTCCGTAATGGAAATGCCTGATGCGTTTCGAAGCTCCATATGCTTCTCTTCAGAGGCTTGAACGGAGACAGAGTGTGCAAACGCTGAACCCACTTCGCCATTTTCATATTGCACACCCACCAATGGGAAGCTCGAATGAGACTGTGCATTGTGGGAAGTGTGGTCCGGATAGCACACAAATCTTGTCCTGTATGGACCCTGCAAGTGGACTCGTCCTCAATCCTGTTTGCGGCTGCTGACCCACGTAGCCCCCATGACATTACGGGGTGGTGCACACTCCGCGGCAGGACGGCCGCGTATTACATTCTGCTCCAAAGGTTGTCCACCAGGTGAGTAGCACTCGATCAGCAGCTTTGTTTATGAAAGGCAGGGACGAGGATCCGCTTGTAGAAGCTGCTCCGTAATGGAAATGCCTGATGCGTTTCGAAGCTCCATATGCTTCCCTTCAGAGGCTTGAACGGAGACAGTGTGTGCAAACGCTGAACCCACTTTGCCATTTTCATATTGCACACCCACCAATGGGAAGCTCGAATGAGACTGTGCATTGTGGGAAGTGTGGTCCGGATAGCACGCAAATCTTGTCCTGTATGGACCCTGCAAGTGGACTCGTCCTCAATCCTGCTTGCGGCTGCTGACCCACGTAGCCCCCATGACATTACGGGGTGGTGCACACTCCGCGGCAGGACGGCCGTGTATTACATTCTGCTCCAAAGGTTGTCCACCAAGTGAGTAGCACTCGATCAGCAGCTTTGTTTATGAAAGGCAGGGACGAGGATCCGCTTGTAGAAGCTGCTCCGTAATGGAAATGCCTGATGCGTTTCGAAGCTCCATATGCTTCTCTTCAGAGGCTTGAACGGAGACAGAGTGTGCAAACGCTGAACCCACTTCGCCATTTTCATATTGCACACCCACCAATGGGAAGCTCGAATGAGACTGTGCATTGTGGGAAGTGTGGTCCGGATAGCACACAAATCTTGTCCTGTATGGACCCTGCAAGTGGACTCGTCCTCAATCCTGTTTGCGGCTGCTGACCCACGTAGCCCCCATGACATTATGGGGTGGTGCACACTCTGCGGCAGGACGGCCGCGTATTACATTCTGCTCCAAAGGTTGTCCACCAGGTGAGTAGCACTCGATCAGCAGCTTTGTTTATGAAAGGCAGGGACGAGGATCCGCTTGTAGAAGCTGCTCCGTAATGGAAATGCCTGATGCGTTTCGAAGCTCCATATGCTCCCCTTCAGAGGCTTGAACGGAGACAGTGTGTGCAAACGCTGAACCCACTTTGCCATTTTCATATTGCACACCCACCAATGGGAAGCTCGAATGAGACTGTGCATTGTGGGAAGTGTGGTCCGGATAGCACACAAATCTTGTCCTGTATGGACCCTGCAAGTGGACTCGTCCTCAATCCTGTTTGTGGCTGCTGACCCACGTAGCCCCCATGACATTACGGGGTGGTGCACACTCCGCGGCAGGACGGCCGCGTATTACATTCTGCTCCAAAGGTTGTCCACCAGGTGAGTAGCACTCGATCAGCAGCTTTGTTTATGAAAGGCAGGGACGAGGATCCGCTTGTAGAAGCTGCTCCGTAATGGAAATGCCTGATGCGTTTCGAAGCTCCATATGCTTCTCTTCAGAGGCTTGAACGGAGACAGAGTGTGCAAACACTGAACCCACTTCGCCATTTTCATATTGCACACCCACCAATGGGAAGCTCGAATGAGACTGTGCATTGTGGGAAGTGTGGTCCGGATAGCACACAAATCTTGTCCTGTATGGACCCTGCAAGTGGACTCGTCCTCAATCCTGTTTGTGGCTGCTGACCCACGTAGCCCCCATGACATTACGGGGTGGTGCACACTCCGCGGCAGGACGGCCGTGTATTACATTCTGCTCCAAAGGTTGTCCACCAGGTGAGTAGCACTCGATCAGCAGCTTTGTTTATGAAAGGCAGGGACGAGGATCCGCTTGTAGAAGCTGCTCCGTAATGGAAATGCCTGATGCGTTTCGAAGCTCCATATGCTTCCCTTCAGAGGCTTGAACGGAGACAGTGTGTGCAAACGCTGAACCCACTTTGCCATTTTCATATTGCACACCCACCAATGGGAAGCTCGAATGAGACTGTGCATTGTGGGAAGTGTGGTCCGGATAGCACACAAATCTTGTCCTGTATGGACCCTGCAAGTGGACTCGTCCTCAATCCTGTTTGCGGCTGCTGACCCACGTAGCCCCCATGACATTACGGGGTGGTGCACACTCCGCGGCAGGACGGCCGCGTATTACATTCTGCTCCAAAGGTTGTCCACCAGGTGAGTAGCACTCGATCAGCAGCTTTGTTTATGAAAGGCAGGGACGAGGATCCGCTTGTAGAAGCTGCTCCGTAATGGAAATGCCTGATGCGTTTCGAAGCTCCATATGCTTCTCTTCAGAGGCTTGAACGGAGACAGAGTGTGCAAACACTGAACCCACTTCGCCATTTTCATATTGCACACCCACCAATGGGAAGCTCGAATGAGACTGTGCATTGTGGGAAGTGTGGTCCGGATAGCACGCAAATCTTGTCCTGTATGGACCCTGCAAGTGGACTCGTCCTCAATCCTGCTTGCGGCTGCTGACCCACGTAGCCCCCATGACATTACGGGGTGGTGCACACTCCGCGGCAGGACGGCCGTGTATTACATTCTGCTCCAAAGGTTGTCCACCAAGTGAGTAGCACTCGATCAGCAGCTTTGTTTATGAAAGGCAGGGACGAGGATCCGCTTGTAGAAGCTGCTCCGTAATGGAAATGCCTGATGCGTTTCGAAGCTCCATATGCTTCTCTTCAGAGGCTTGAACGGAGACAGAGTGTGCAAACGCTGAACCCACTTCGCCATTTTCATATTGCACACCCACCAATGGGAAGCTCGAATGAGACTGTGCATTGTGGGAAGTGTGGTCCGGATAGCACACAAATCTTGTCCTGTATGGACCCTGCAAGTGGACTCGTCCTCAATCCTGTTTGCGGCTGCTGACCCACGTAGCCCCCATGACATTATGGGGTGGTGCACACTCTGCGGCAGGACGGCCGCGTATTACATTCTGCTCCAAAGGTTGTCCACCAGGTGAGTAGCACTCGATCAGCAGCTTTGTTTATGAAAGGCAGGGACGAGGATCCGCTTGTAGAAGCTGCTCCGTAATGGAAATGCCTGATGCGTTTCGAAGCTCAATATGCTCCCCTTCAGAGGCTTGAACGGAGACAGTGTGTGCAAACGCTGAACCCACTTTGCCATTTTCATATTGCACACCCACCAATGGGAAGCTCGAATGAGACTGTGCATTGTGGGAAGTGTGGTCCGGATAGCACACAAAGCTTGTCCTGTATGGACCCTGCAAGTGGACTCGTCCTCAATCCTGTTTGTGGCTGCTGACCCACGTAGCCCCCATGACATTACGGGGTGGTGCACACTCCGCGGCAGGACGGCCGCGTATTACATTCTGCTCCAAAGGTTGTCCACCAGGTGAGTAGCACTCGATCAGCAGCTTTGTTTATGAAAGGCAGGGACGAGGATCCGCTTGTAGAAGCTGCTCCGTAATGGAAATGCCTTATGCGTTTCGAAGCTCCATATGCTTCTCTTCAGAGGCTTGAACGGAGACAGAGTGTGCAAACACTGAACCCACTTCGCCATTTTCATATTGCACACCCACCAATGGGAAGCTCGAATGAGACTGTGCATTGTGGGAAGTGTGGTCCGGATAGCACGCAAATCTTGTCCTGTATGGACCCTGCAAGTAGACTCGTCCTCAATCCTGTTTGCGGCTGCTGACCCACGTAGCCCCCATGACATTACGGGGTGGTGCACACTCCGCGGCAGGACGGCCGTGTATTACATTCTGCTCCAAAGGTTGTCCACCAGGTGAGTAGCACTCGATCAGCAGCTTTGTTTATGAAAGGCAGGGACGAGGATCCGCTTGTAGAAGCTGCTCCGTAATGGAAATGCCTGATGCGTTTCGAAGCTCCATATGCTTCTCTTCAGAGGCTTGAACGGAGACAGAGTGTGCAAACGCTGAACCCACTTCGCCATTTTCATATTGCACACCCACCAATGGGAAGCACGAATGAGACTGTGCATTGTGGGAAGTGTGGTCCGGATAGCACACAAATCTTGTCCTGTATGGACCCTGCAAGTGGACTCGTCCTCAATCCTGTTTGCGGCTGCTGACCCACGTAGCCCCCATGACATTATGGGGTGGTGCACACTCTGCGGCAGGACGGCCGCGTATTACATTCTGCTCCAAAGGTTGTCCACCAGGTGAGTAGCACTCGATCAGCAGCTTTGTTTATGAAAGGCAGGGACGAGGATCCGCTTGTAGAAGCTGCTCCGTAATGGAAATGCCTGATGCGTTTCGAAGCTCAATATGCTCCCCTTCAGAGGCTTGAACGGAGACAGTGTGTGCAAACGCTGAACCCACTTTGCCATTTTCATATTGCACACCAACCAATGGGAAGCTCGAATGAGACTGTGCATTGTGGGAAGTGTGGTCCGGATAGCACACAAATCTTGTCCTGTATGGACCCTGCAAGTGGACTCGTCCTCAATCCTGTTTGTGGCTGCTGACCCACGTAGCCCCCATGACATTACGGGGTGGTGCACACTCCGCGGCAGGACGGCCGCGTATTACATTCTGCTCCAAAGGTTGTCCACCAGGTGAGTAGCACTCGATCAGCAGCTTTGTTTATGAAAGGCAGGGACGAGGATCCGCTTGTAGAAGCTGCTCCGTAATGGAAATGCCTGATGCGTTTCGAAGCTCCATATGCTTCTCTTCAGAGGCTTGAACGGAGACAGAGTGTGCAAACGCTGAACCCACTTCGCCATTTTCATATTGCACACCCACCAATGGGAAGCTCGAATGAGACTGTGCATTGTGGGAAGTGTGGTCCGGATAGCACACAAATCTTGTCCTGTATGGACCCTGCAAGTGGACTCGTCCTCAATCCTGTTTGCGGCTGCTGACCCACGTAGCCCCCATGACATTATGGGGTGGTGCACACTCCGCGGCAGGACGGCCGCGTATTACATTCTGCTCCAAAGGTTGTCCACCAGGTGAGTAGCACTCGATCAGCAGCTTTGTTTATGAAAGGCAGGGACGAGGATCCGCTTGTAGAAGCTGCTCCGTAATGGAAATGCCTCATGCGTTTCGAAGCTCCATATGCTTCTCTTCAGAGGCTTGAACGGAGACAGAGTGTGCAAACACTGAACCCACTTCGCCATTTTCATATTGCACACCCACCAATGGGAAGCTCGAATGAGACTGTGCATTGTGGGAAGTGTGGTCCGGATAGCACGCAAATCTTGTCCTGTATGGACCCTGCAAGTGGACTCGTCCTCAATCCTGCTTGCGGCTGCTGACCCACGTAGCCCCCATGACATTACGGGGTGGTGCACACTCCGCGGCAGGACGGCCGTGTATTACATTCTGCTCCAAAGGTTGTCCACCAAGTGAGTAGCACTCGATCAGCAGCTTTGTTTATGAAAGGCAGGGACGAGGATCCGCTTCATGAAGCTGCTCCGTAATGGAAATGCCTGATGCGTTTCGAAGCTCCATATGCTTCTCTTCAGAGGCTTGAACGGAGACAGAGTGTGCAAACGCTGAACCCACTTCGCCATTTTCATATTGCACACCCACCAATGGGAAGCTCGAATGAGACTGTGCATTGTGGGAAGTGTGGTCCGGATAGCACACAAATCTTGTCCTGTATGGACCCTGCAAGTGGACTCGTCCTCAATCCTGCTTGCGGCTGCTGACCCACGTAGCCCCCATGACATTATGGGGTGGTGCACACTCTGCGGCAGGACGGCCGCGTATTACATTCTGCTCCAAAGGTTGTCCACCAGGTGAGTAGCACTCGATCAGCAGCTTTGTTTATGAAAGGCAGGGACGAGGATCCGCTTGTAGAAGCTGCTCCGTAATGGAAATGCCTGATGCGTTTCGAAGCTCCATATGCTCCCCTTCAGAGGCTTGAACGGAGACAGTGTGTGCAAACGCTGAACCCACTTTGCCATTTTCATATTGCACACCCACCAATGGGAAGCTCGAATGAGACTGTGCATTGTGGGAAGTGTGGTCCGGATAGCACACAAATCTTGTCCTGTATGGACCCTGCAAGTGGACTCGTCCTCAATCCTGTTTGTGGCTGCTGACCCACGTAGCCCCCATGACATTACGGGGTGGTGCACACTCCGCGGCAGGACGGCCGCGTATTACATTCTGCTCCAAAGGTTGTCCACCAGGTGAGTAGCACTCGATCAGCAGCTTTGTTTATGAAAGGCAGGGACGAGGATCCGCTTGTAGAAGCTGCTCCGTAATGGAAATGCCTGATGCGTTTCGAAGCTCCATATGCTTCTCTTCAGAGGCTTGAACGGAGACAGAGTGTGCAAACACTGAACCCACTTCGCCATTTTCATATTGCACACCCACCAATGGGAAGCTCGAATGAGACTGTGCATTGTGGGAAGTGTGGTCCGGATAGCACACAAATCTTGTCCTGTATGGACCCTGCAAGTGGACTCGTCCTCAATCCTGTTTGTGGCTGCTGACCCACGTAGCCCCCATGACATTACGGGGTGGTGCACACTCCGCGGCAGGACGGCCGTGTATTACATTCTGCTCCAAAGGTTGTCCACCAGGTGAGTAGCACTCGATCAGCAGCTTTGTTTATGAAAGGCAGGGACGAGGATCCGCTTGTAGAAGCTGCTCCGTAATGGAAATGCCTGATGCGTTTCGAAGCTCCATATGCTTCCCTTCAGAGGCTTGAACGGAGACAGTGTGTGCAAACGCTGAACCCACTTTGCCATTTTCATATTGCACACCTACCAATGGGAAGCTCGAATGAGACTGTGCATTGTGGGAAGTGTGGTCCGGATAGCACACAAATCTTGTCCTGTATGGACCCTGCAAGTGGACTCGTCCTCAATCCTGTTTGCGGCTGCTGACCCACGTAGCCCCCATGACATTACGGGGTGGTGCACACTCCGCGGCAGGACGGCCGCGTATTACATTCTGCTCCAAAGGTTGTCCACCAGGTGAGTAGCACTCGATCAGCAGCTTTGTTTATGAAAGGCAGGGACGAGGATCCGCTTGTAGAAGCTGCTCCGTAATGGAAATGCCTGATGCGTTTCGAAGCTCCATATGCTTCTCTTCAGAGGCTTGAACGGAGACAGAGTGTGCAAACACTGAACCCACTTCGCCATTTTCATATTGCACACCCACCAATGGGAAGCTCGAATGAGACTGTGCATTGTGGGAAGTGTGGTCCGGATAGCACGCAAATCTTGTCCTGTATGGACCCTGCAAGTGGACTCGTCCTCAATCCTGCTTGCGGCTGCTGACCCACGTAGCCCCCATGACATTACGGGGTGGTGCACACTCCGCGGCAGGACGGCCGTGTATTACATTCTGCTCCAAAGGTTGTCCACCAAGTGAGTAGCACTCGATCAGCAGCTTTGTTTATGAAAGGCAGGGACGAGGATCCGCTTCATGAAGCTGCTCCGTAATGGAAATGCCTGATGCGTTTCGAAGCTCCATATGCTTCTCTTCAGAGGCTTGAACGGAGACAGAGTGTGCAAACGCTGAACCCACTTCGCCATTTTCATATTGCACACCCACCAATGGGAAGCTCGAATGAGACTGTGCATTGTGGGAAGTGTGGTCCGGATAGCACACAAATCTTGTCCTGTATGGACCCTGCAAGTGGACTCGTCCTCAATCCTGTTTGCGGCTGCTGACCCACGTAGCCCCCATGACATTATGGGGTGGTGCACACTCTGCGGCAGGACGGCCGCGTATTACATTCTGCTCCAAAGGTTGTCCACCAGGTGAGTAGCACTCGATCAGCAGCTTTGTTTATGAAAGGCAGGGACGAGGATCCGCTTGTAGAAGCTGCTCCGTAATGGAAATGCCTGATGCGTTTCGAAGCTCCATATGCTCCCCTTCAGAGGCTTGAACGGAGACAGTGTGTGCAAACGCTGAACCCACTTTGCCATTTTCATATTGCACACCCACCAATGGGAAGCTCGAATGAGACTGTGCATTGTGGGAAGTGTGGTCCGGATAGCACACAAATCTTGTCCTGTATGGACCCTGCAAGTGGACTCGT
This sequence comes from Calotriton arnoldi, assembly GCA_963921515.1. Taxonomy (NCBI): domain Eukaryota; kingdom Metazoa; phylum Chordata; class Amphibia; order Caudata; family Salamandridae; genus Calotriton; species Calotriton arnoldi. Next base: position 1,964,557 of record CAWUFW010000846.1, on the reverse strand, counting down.
CCTCAATCCTGTTTGTGGCTGCTGACCCACGTAGCCCCCATGACATTACGGGGTGGTGCACACTCCGCGGCAGGACGGCCGCGTATTACATTCTGCTCCAAAGGTTGTCCACCAGGTGAGTAGCACTCGATCAGCAGCTTTGTTTATGAAAGGCAGGGACGAGGATCCGCTTGTAGAAGCTGCTCCGTAATGGAAATGCCTGATGCGTTTCGAAGCTCCATATGCTTCTCTTCAGAGGCTTGAACGGAGACAGAGTGTGCAAACACTGAACCCACTTCGCCATTTTCATATTGCACACCCACCAATGGGAAGCTCGAATGAGACTGTGCATTGTGGGAAGTGTGGTCCGGATAGCACACAAATCTTGTCCTGTATGGACCCTGCAAGTGGACTCGTCCTCAATCCTGTTTGTGGCTGCTGACCCACGTAGCCCCCATGACATTACGGGGTGGTGCACACTCCGCGGCAGGACGGCCGTGTATTACATTCTGCTCCAAAGGTTGTCCACCAGGTGAGTAGCACTCGATCAGCAGCTTTGTTTATGAAAGGCAGGGACGAGGATCCGCTTGTAGAAGCTGCTCCGTAATGGAAATGCCTGATGCGTTTCGAAGCTCCATATGCTTCCCTTCAGAGGCTTGAACGGAGACAGTGTGTGCAAACGCTGAACCCACTTTGCCATTTTCATATTGCACACCCACCAATGGGAAGCTCGAATGAGACTGTGCATTGTGGGAAGTGTGGTCCGGATAGCACACAAATCTTGTCCTGTATGGACCCTGCAAGTGGACTCGTCCTCAATCCTGTTTGCGGCTGCTGACCCACGTAGCCCCCATGACATTACGGGGTGGTGCACACTCCGCGGCAGGACGGCCGCGTATTACATTCTGCTCCAAAGGTTGTCCACCAGGTGAGTAGCACTCGATCAGCAGCTTTGTTTATGAAAGGCAGGGACGAGGATCCGCTTGTAGAAGCTGCTCCGTAATGGAAATGCCTGATGCGTTTCGAGCTCCATATGCTTCTCTTCAGAGGCTTGAACGGAGACAGAGTGTGCAAACACTGAACCCACTTCGCCATTTTCATATTGCACACCCACCAATGGGAAGCTCGAATGAGACTGTGCATTGTGGGAAGTGTGGTCCGGATAGCACGCAAATCTTGTCCTGTATGGACCCTGCAAGTGGACTCGTCCTCAATCCTGCTTGCGGCTGCTGACCCACGTAGCCCCCATGACATTACGGGGTGGTGCACACTCCGCGGCAGGACGGCCGTGTATTACATTCTGCTCCAAAGGTTGTCCACCAAGTGAGTAGCACTCGATCAGCAGCTTTGTTTATGAAAGGCAGGGACGAGGATCCACTTGTAGAAGCTGCTCCGTAATGGAAATGCCTGATGCGTTTCGAAGCTCCATATGCTTCTCTTCAGAGGCTTGAACGGAGACAGAGTGTGCAAACGCTGAACCCACTTCGCCATTTTCATATTGCACACCCACCAATGGGAAGCTCGAATGAGAATGTGCATTGTGGGAAGTGTGGTCCGGATAGCACACAAATCTTGTCCTGTATGGACCCTGCAAGTGGACTCGTCCTCAATCCTGTTTGCGGCTGCTGACCCACGTAGCCCCCATGACATTATGGGGTGGTGCACACTCTGCGGCAGGACGGCCGCGTATTACATTCTGCTCCAAAGGTTGTCCACCAGGTGAGTAGCACTCGATCAGCAGCTTTGTTTATGAAAGGCAGGGACGAGGATCCGCTTGTAGAAGCTGCTCCGTAATGGAAATGCCTGATGCGTTTCGAAGCTCCATATGCTCCTCTTCAGAGGCTTGAACGGAGACAGTGTGTGCAAACGCTGAACCCACTTTGCCATTTTCATATTGCACACCCACCAATGGGAAGCTCGAATGAGACTGTGCATTGTGGGAAGTGTGGTCCGGATAGCACACAAATCTTGTCCTGTATGGACCCTGCAAGTGGACTCGTCCTCAATCCTGTTTGTGGCTGCTGACCCACGTAGCCCCCATGACATTACGGGGTGGTGCACACTCCGCGGCAGGACGGCCGCGTATTACATTCTGCTCCAAAGGTTGTCCACCAGGTGAGTAGCACTCGATCAGCAGCTTTGTTTATGAAAGGCAGGGACGAGGATCCGCTTGTAGAAGCTGCTCCGTAATGGAAATGCCTTATGCGTTTCGAAGCTCCATATGCTTCTCTTCAGAGGCTTGAACGGAGACAGAGTGTGCAAACACTGAACCCACTTTGCCATTTTCATATTGCACACCCACCAATGGGAAGCTCGAATGAGACTGTGCATTGTGGGAAGAGTGGTCCGGATAGCACACAAATCTTGTCCTGTATGGACCCTGCAAGTGGACTCGTCCTCAATCCTGTTTGCGGCTGCTGACCCACGTAGCCCGCATGACATTACGGGGTGGTGCACACTCCGCGGCAGGACGGCCGCGTATTACATTCTGCTCCAAAGGTTGTCCACCAGGTGAGTAGCACTCGATCAGCAGCTTTGTTTATGAAAGGCAGGGACGAGGATCCACTTCTAGAAGCTGCTCCGTAATGGAAATGCCTGATGCGTTTCGAAGCTCCATATGCTTCCCTTCAGAGGCTTGAACGGAGACAGTGTGTGCAAACGCTGAACCCACTTTGCCATTTTCATATTGCACACCCGCCAATGGGAAGCTCGAATGAGACTGTGCATTGTGGGATGTGTGGTCCGGATAGCACACAAATCTTGTCCTGTATGGACCCTGCAAGTGGACTCGTCCTCAATCCTGTTTGTGGCTGCTGACCCACGTAGCCCCCATGACATTACGGGGAGGTGCACACTCCGCGGCAGGACGGCCGCGTATTACATTCTGCTCCAAAGGTTGTCCACCAGGTGAGTAGCACTCGATCAGCAGCTTTGTTTATGAAAGGCAGGGACGAGGATCCGCTTGTAGAAGCTGCTCCGTAATGGAAATGCCTGATGCGTTTCGAAGCTCCATATGCTTCTCTTCAGAGGCTTGAATGGAGTCAGAGTGTGCAAACGCTGAACCCACTTCGCCATTTTCATATTGCACACCCACCAATGGGAAGCTCGAATGAGACTGTGCATTGTGGGAAGTGTGGTCCGGATAGCACACAAATCTTGTCCTGTATGGACCCTGCAAGTGGACTCGTCCTCAATCCTGTTTGCGGCTGCTGACCCACGTAGCCCCCATGACATTACGGGGTGGTGCACACTCCGCGGCAGGACGGCCGTGTATTACATTCTGCTCCAAAGGTTGTCCACCAGGTGAGTAGCACTCGATCAGCAGCTTTGTTTATGAAAGGCAGGGACGAGGATCCGCTTGTAGAAGCTGCTCCGTAATGGAAATGCCTGACACGTTTCGAAGCTCCATATGCTTCCCTTCAGAGGCTTGAACGGAGACAGTGTGTGCAAACGCTGAACCCACTTTGCCATTTTCATATTGCACACCCACCAATGGGAAGCTCGAATGAGACTGTGCATTGTGGGAAGTGTGGTCCGGATAGCACACAAATCTTGTCCTGTATGGACCCTGCAAGTGGACTCGTCCTCAATCCTGTTTGCGGCTGCTGACCCACTTAGCCCCCATGACATTACGGGGTGGTGCACACTCCGCTGCAGGACGGCCTCGTATTACATTCTGCTCCAAAGGTTGTCCACCAGGTGAGTAGCACTCGATTAGCAGCTTTGTTTATGAAAGGCAGGGACGAGGATCCGCTTGTAGAAGCTGCTCCGTAATGGAAATGCCTGACGCGTTTCGAAGCTCTATATGCTTCTCTTCAGAGGCTTGAACGGAGACAGTGTGTGCAAACGCTGAACCCACTTTGCCATTTTCATATTGCACACCCACCAATGGAAAGCTCGAATGAGACTGTGCATTGTGGGAAGTGTGGTCTGGATAGCACACAAATCTTGTCCTGTATGGACCCTGCAAGTGGACTCGTCCTCAATCCTGTTTGCGGCTGCTGACCCACGTAGCCCCCATGACATTACGGGGTGGTGCACACTCCGCGGCAGTACGGCCGCGTATTACATTCTGCTCCAAAGGTTGTCCACCAGGTGAGTAGCACTCGATCAGTAGCTTTGTTTATGAAAGGCAGGGACGAGGATCCGCTTGTAGAAGCTGCTCCGTAATGGAAATGCCTGACGCGTTTCGAAGCTCCATATGCTTCTCTTCAGAGGCTTGAACGGAGACAGTGTGTGCAAACGCTGAACCCACTTTGCCATTTTCATATTGCACACCCACCAATGGGAAGCTCGAATGAGACTGTGCATTGTGGGAAGTGTGGTCCGGATAGCACACAAATCTTGTCCTGTATGGACCCTGCAAGTGTACTCGTCCTCAATCCTGTTTGCGGCTGCTGACCCACGTAGCCCCCATGACATTACGGGGTGGTGCACACTCCGCGGCAGGACGGCCGCGTATTACATTCTGCTCCAAAGGTTGTCCACCAGGTGAGTAGCACTCGATCAGCAGCTTTGTTTATGAAAGGCAGGGACGAGGATCCGCTTGTAGAAGCTGCTCCGTAATGGAAATGCCTGACGCGTTTCGAAGCTCCATATGCTTCTCTTCAGAGGCTTGAACGGAGACAGAGTGTGCAAACACTGAACCCACTTCGCCATTTTCATATTGCACACCCACCAATGGGAAGCTCGAATGAGACTGTGCATTGTGGGAAGTGTGGTCCGGATAGCACACAAATCTTGTCCTGTATGGACCCTGGAAGTGGACTCGTCCTCAATCCTGTTTGCGGCTTCTGACCCACGTAGCGCCCATGACATTACGGGGTGGTGCACACTCCGCGGCAGGACAGCCGTGTATTACATTGTGCTCCAAAGGTTGTCCACCAGGTGAGTAGCACTCGATCAGCAGCTTTGTTTATGAAAGGCAGGGACGAGGATCCGCTTGTAGAAGCTGCTCCGTAATGGAAATGCCTGACGCGTTTCGAAGCTCCATATGCTTCTCTTCAGAGGCTTGAACGGAGACAGTGTGTGCAAACGCTGAGCCCACTTCGCCATTTTCATATTGCACACCCACCAATGGGAAGCTCGAATGAGACTGTGCATTGTGGGAAGTGTGGTCCGGATAGCACACAAATCTTGTCCTGTATGGACCCTGCAAGTGGACTCGTCCTCAATCCTGTTTGCGGCTGCTGACCCCCTTAGCCCCAATGACATTACGGGGTGGTGCACACTCCGCGGCAGGACGGCCGCGTATTACATTCTGCTCCAAAGGTTGTCCACCAGGTGAGTAGCACTGGATCAGCAGCTTTGTTTATGAAAGGCAGGGACGAGGATCCGCTTGTAGAAGCTGCTCCGTAATGGAAATGCCTGATGCGTTTCAAAGCTCCATATGCTTCTCTTCAGAGGCTTGAACGGAGACAGTGTGTGCAAACGCTGAACCCACTTCGCCATTTTCATATTGCACACCCACCAATGGGAAGCTCGAATGAGACTGTGCATTGTGGGAAGTGTGGTCCGGATAGCACACAAATGTTGTCCTGTATGGACCCTGCAAGTGGACTCGTCCTCAATCCTGTTTGCGGCTGCTGACCCACGTAGCTCCCATGACATTACGGGGTGGTGCACACTCCGCGGCAGGACGGCCGCGTATTACATTCTGCTCCAAAGGTTGTCCACCAGGTGAGTAGCACTCGATCAGCTTCTACAGCTTCTACAAGCGGATCCTCGTCCCTGCCTATCATAAACAAAGCTGCTGATCGAGTGCTACTCACCAGGTGGACAACCTTTGGAGCAGAATGTAATACGCGGCCGTCCTGCCACGGAGTGTGCACCACCCCGTAATGTTATGGGGGCCACGTGGGTCAGCAGCCGCAAACAGGATTGAGGACAAGTCCACTTGCAGGGTCCATACAGGACAAGATTGGTGTGCTATCCGGACTACATTTCCCACAATGCACAGTCTCATTCGAGCCGCCCATTGGTGGGTGTGCAATATGAAAATGGCGAAGTGGGTTCAGCGTTTGCACACACTGTCTCCGTTCAAGCCTCTGAAGAGAAGCATATGGAGCTTCGAAACTCGTCAGGCATTTCCATTACGGAGCAGCTTCTACAAGCGGATCCTCGTCCCTGCCTATCATAAACAAAGCTGCTGATCGAGTGCTACTCACCAGGTGGACAACCTTTGGAGCAGAATGTAATACGCGGTCAGCCCTGCCACGGAGTGTGCACCACCCCGTAATGTTATGGGGGCCACGTGGGTCAGCAGCCGCAAACAGGATTGAGGACGAGTCCACTTGCAGGGTCCATACAGGACAAGATTTGTGTGCTATCCAGACTACATTTCCCACAATGCACAGTCTCATTCGAGCCTCCAATTGGTGGGTGTGCAATATGAAAATGGCGAAGTGGGTTCAGCGTTTGCACACACTGTCTCCGTTCAAGCCTCTGAAGAGAAGCATATGGAGGTTCGAAACTCGTCAGGCATTTCCATTACGGAGCAGCTTCTACAAGCGGATCCTCGTCCCTGCCTATCATAAACAAAGCTGCTGATCGAGTGCTACTCACCAGGTGGACAACCTTTGGAGCAGAATATATATATATATATATATACACTGAAACAACCAAAGGTAAAGTAACGTTATAGTTAGGTGTGATAAAAAAGATCGATTTTCGTTTTTTAAAAACCCATAGAAATTCATTGAAAAAAACAAAGATTCAAGTGACGTTATAGTTAGGTGACTATGTCAGTGCCAACATAACGTTTTGAACTAAAAAAAACACTGAAATTCACCAGGTATAGTTAGGAGCACTAACTATAGCGTGCACCCCGCCATGCACTGCTTATGACCTCACATATGACATCACTCATGACATGTTCTAAGACATCATTTATGACATCACTCATGACATCTCAAATGACATCATCCAAACTTCACTTTTCCACATATTGCTCTATAAATTACTATGGCATTAAAGGCCTGACAACAAGTACAAAATAGCTCAGAAGAATATTCTATTCTATTCTATAAGGCTTGCAAACTGCATGGCTACTCTATGGCTTTCAAGAGCTAGAACCAACACCGCACTAGCCAGACTGCAGCAGGAGGGAGGGTGCTAACTCGTGAACAACCACTTTTTCAGGGCCTTTCTAAAAGGAAGTTCACAGTCCAGTTGGCATAATTCAATTTGTAAGGAGTTCCATAGTTTGGGGGTCAAGTAGGTAACTGAACAACCCCCATCTTGTTCTTAGAATCTTTGGAACAGCCAGACAGTGAGCCGAGAAAGATCTACTTAGCCTACCAGGGGTATAGGGTGAGGCTAAAGGATGTAGCAACAGAGGGTCCTTGTTGTAAAGTGCTCTGTGCAAAATGCATAGTGCCTTGAACTGCATTCGCTGCTCCACTGGAAGCCAATACATTTCAACCAATGCCTTTTTGGCTGACCTTCCTAAGCATTCTCAGACTGCCATAACAGCTGGCTGGCAGCTTTCTTGCTTGACAGTCCATAGTAAGATTGTTATCCAGCCAAAGGCACAGGCTCCTAATTGGGCTTTTTGGTCGCAGAAGGCTCCCAAGACAGTTGGGCCAGAGAGTCAGCACCTGATTTCTGATACTATTGCCCACCAGCATGACCTCTGTCTTGTCTTCATTGAGTTTCAGCAGACAGTTTGCCATCCAGCTGGCCACTTCCTGTAGGCACAGGACCAGCTGGAGATGATTCGAGCTGGGTTCTGGAGACACTGACATGAGTATTTGGGTGTCATCAGAATAGGATTTACTACAACCCAAAGGATCGCACAATTTCTGCCAAGCGGTGCATATATAGGTTGAAGAGGGTGGGGCTCAAGCTTGAGCCCTGGGGCATCCCACGGCTCACTGGAAGTCTGTCCGAAGAGCAGTACTGGTCTAACACCTGGAAGGGTCTATGCTCAAGGAAAGAAGTGAGCCATTTCAGAGCCCTACCTCCAATACCTACATCTGAGATTCTCTGAATAAGTGGGACCTGATCAACAGTGTCAAAAGCTTCACTTAGATCTGAAAGAATAATGGCTGCGGAACCAACTTGGTCCAGGAGCCATCTCAATTCCTCCACCACAGCCAACAGTGCTGTTTCAGTGCTGTGTTGTGGTCTGAACCCCATTTGGGTGGGGTGGAGTACTTTGTTGGATTCGAGAAAGATGGAAAGATGCTCATTTACATGTCTCTCCAGGAGCTTGTATACTCCTGGCAGCCGGGAAATCAGCCTATAGTTACCCAGCCAGAGAGGTTGTAGGCTGGGCTTTTTTAGCAATGGTTTTACCACCACATGCTTCCATTGCGAGGGGACCAGTCCACTGATTAGAGATGTGTTCAGCATATTCTGAAAGGATAGGAAAGATGCTTTCTAACCTTTGACCAAGAATGTGGAGGGGGGACGGGTCTATGGGGGAGCCTGACTTTACCTTACTGAATAAGTCTATGAGGAGATTCAACGTGAGATCGGGGAAGGTGAGGAGGCAATCTTCAGGTTGCCCTAAGTGGGTCTTTCTGGACAGAGGATCATCCACGTTTGGCATATCAGGGAAGGAAAAGTATATGTCCATCATCTTCTTTTGAAAGTAGTATGCCGAGTTGTTACTGTGCTCCACAAAGGCTTCTGGTAGAGAGCTGATTAATTTGTGCTCAGTAATAGTTTTAAGAATCTGAAAGAATTCTTTAGGTGAGTTGGAGGAGTTTTCAACCTTTGCAGTGTAGTTAGAGGTTTGAGAGGTTCTAATTTCTGCGTGGTAGTTTCTAATAGCTTTCCTATATTCGGATTTACTTTCTTAGTCATAGGACTTCCTCCAGTTTCTCTCTAGGCGCTCACATTCTATTTTTAAGGCCATTAGATGGGAGTTGAACCAGGGGGATTTGTTACCTTGCCGAGCACCCTTGTGCCATCTTGCAGGTAAGTCCTGATCTAAGGAATTGTTAATCCATTCATTAAACCTGTGGGCAGACATAGTAATGTGGTCAGATGGTTCAGTTCTAGTATTATTCAGGGCAGCTGTACCCTCCTTAAGGTTTAACTAAGGCCAGCATTGCTCCTTCCACCTGGCCAGTGGCGGGGGAGTGAGGGGAGAGGGGGGGGAATGCAGGGTGATGGGTATTAAAAATGATGGCAAAGGGTGCGTCATCACGCACCCAACTGTCGCACAGCAGAATGGGGAATGAACCCTCAACAATCGTACTCAATTGACCATATTTTCCAAAATATCCAAATTAATCTGTATTCATTACTCCTGTCAACAATCTTCCTGCTTATTACATCATCACGGAGACAGTAATGTTGGCCTTGAATTCTTTATTCAACAGTTTCAAATGCCTCCTGCTGCCCATCCAGGCTTTTTCACAGCGGCACGTGAGGTCAACCATACTTCAAAATTAGACTAATTTAGTTACCCAATGCCTTTCGAGCCTACCGGCTCTTCTTCAGGGGTTACTGCAATGAAATAGAAACCACAGCTTAACATCATACTACGTGCAACAAAATACTTCCTAACCTAAAACCTCCAACCTGCACTACCCACTCTCTCTACCCCCAGCACATCGTGACCAATTAAAATGATGGACCAGTTTAGTGGCAAAGGAAGGTCCTTGTACTTGTAGGTTTGTAATAATGCTAAAAACTAAACCAATAGTTTGACTTCTATCATGAGTAGGGACCTTGACCAATTGAGTGAATTGTAGGGAGGCAAAATCTTCCTGGTTCTCTTCCCCATAGCAACTGGACTCATTCTAGATAAGAATGTTCTTCGGATGGATAGGAGAAGCCCTCTTTGGCATTGCCACCGAAAAGGAAGAAGTGTTAAGGCTATGCTTTGTTCTGCCAGCTCTTCTACTTCCCTCTGAAATGGCTAACCCCCTGCTAAGTGGCAAATAGTCAACACCAACCTGTACTTCCTGGCCTCAGAGGCAGGTTATTATCTTCTGAGACAGGGTTGTTAACTCCCCCAGCGAAGAATGTACATTCCGGCGTTGGAGGCGTGATGAGTGGCAGACCAGGTTTTAAGCCAGTTCTGGCTCAGGCAGCCCAAAGCCGATTTTTATAAAGATACTTTTCCATTAACTTATCAAGAATCTGATTTCACTGTTAAATCAGATTTTGAAAATTAAGTGGAAAATACCTTTTACAGAATTTTCTAAGTTGAAGTTGCAGAATTAAAGTTTTTAGTCACACCTAGGCCTGTTTTTAGCAAAAAGATAGCTGAACCTAAACAATGAAAATAGCATTTAGGCCTTCAGTCACTTTTAGGTTACACATTCAAAATATAAGGGGTGCTACTTTTAATATAATAGGCATCCTGTATTGTAGGCTTACTAGGCACACTTTTGGGGGTGGGGGCGTATTAATATATACAAATACGTTTTTCTACATTTTTATGACACTTTCCTTGCCATGTATCACTACTATACATTTACACTGCAACCCAGCCAAAACAAAGTGGTGTTCTTAGCATCCACATATGTTTGTCATTTTTGTAAGTGGTGTAAATGTACACTGCAGCCCACATATGATACTCAACTACCATGGCACTGTTGCATTTTTCTGTGCCATATACTACGGCCTTACAGGAAAAGTAATTAGACATATTGGGTGAAATCAATTTTACCAATACCATTCTATGGCCAGGGCACCTGCTCTGTGTCACTGAATAGCAGTGTCATAGGGCATAGAGTCATACTACCAACAAAAATAGGTTGATATTAGAAAAGTGAAAAATCTGTGATGACCTTTCAAAAATGCTAATTTGGTATGTAATGTATATGCGTAGGAAAGTGGATTTTTATTTGTGGTGGACAAGCGTCAACCTCAAAGGATAATGACACCACCTGATAGAAGTCACATAGACTGAATAAAATAAACCTGTGCTCAATCCATGGCATTGTGACATGAAGCATTCAAACATAAATAAAAGGCAATGTGTAACATATTTAAGAAATGCATACACAGTAGAAAAACTCACACAAAAACAATAAAACTCGACGGCCACTTTTAAAACAAAGAGAAGCATTTTATGAGTAAAATGCAACAACAATGACAGAAATCCAATAAGGGGTAATTGGGATATGAATGTTTAAAGGTTTAAATGAAAATAGTGCCAGAAAATGTCAGGTGCCACTGATAGACTGTGGGAGCAGTAGACCAGAACCAAGCCCCTTTTTGTAGCCAACCCGATGGAGCCCTGGTTGGATACACCAAGGGGATTGGTCCAGGTGAAAAGTCTGGAAGTCAAAAAGTTCAAAAAAGTTTCTATGTCCCACTTTTGGGGAAAAGCATTGACTTTTTTTCTAAGTCCCAACACAGAAAGGGACTTTGTCACATTTCAAAAGAAAAGTCCTCACAGAGCGGGCCGCCGCTGAAACTGAAACTGCTGTCATTAAGGCATAGGCCAGATGCTTGAAGAAGGTTGGTCCTGCTAGAACTCTGGAGCTTTTGAGATTATTCGATTGCATTTTTATAAGTCCAAAAGCAGAAAAGGATGTTGTAATTTTTGGGAGGTGCTGGGCGCCTTTAGCAGGACAAAGCTGAAATTCAAAATCTTTTTTCCACAGGTCCCCCAGAAGATCTGGAAGTAGAGTTTTAAAAAGTTTCCAAACATTCTTGTGATGCCCAAACAACCACAGCAGTACACTTCTAAGGCCCTCGGGACCTCAGGGATGGGCATGAACAGACAATCAGGATGTCAGTCAGAGGCCAAAAGTAAGTACAGTCCAGGTTCAGTTTCAACTGGTTAGCTGGGCATTTCCAGGAAAAGGCCTCTTGAAGTTCAATAATGGCACCGCTGGCAGGTTACTTCATTCGAGGAAACACTGAAGGATGTTTTAAGGAATGCATTTGTGGGTCAGTATCTGCAGAAACAGAGCACACTAGATAGAGACTACGAAGAGTAGTGTCGAGAGTATTGAGCAAATGAGTGAACATTGAGTGCAGGGCTCAGCACCACCGCAACGCTGCTGTTTAAGCATAACAGGACTCTTCACTCCAGAGGCTCTGGAAACTGGACAGCAAGTAAGCCATGCTTGTGGGGTGGGAGGAGCAGAGTGAGCAGGCTGTAACCCTGAGATCCTACAGTAAGCCAAGAAGGGAGTGGGTAAAGTTTCCTGCGCCAGCAGGTAAGCAGTGGTTGAGGGCGCCGAAGTAGTTAGCTCAGTTTGACACAGCTTGTGCTCTTGATCTGCTGCTCCTTTCCTCTTTTGCCTACACCCCTCCCACTGCTCTTTTAATGTGCCAAAGTTGCTGATTTGGGCTGCATCACCAATTATAAGCTACTGCCTAACTGACTAACTAACCGCCTCCAGCTCCAGTCTCTGCTCTCTTCTTCAGTGTTTTTCCTTAGTGTGGGGCACCAGGAGCCTTGATTGCATGGTGGATTCCGCGGTGAGGCAGGGAGGCGAAGCACCAGTGGGAGCACTAAACGTATTAAGAGCTGGGGTTTCACCTCCAGGTCTCATATTGGCCTCCCTCCAACACTACTTCTGCCACTATGCAGCCCATATGCAGGTCCTGCACCAGCACCTCAACATGTCAGGCCCTATACTCCAGGCTCAGGTCCTGGTTGGGCTCTACACCGCCTAAGCTGCAGGCTTGGTCACAATGGCTTTTCTCTCTCCTTTGCCTCAGACACTTTGACCCCCAGAAAATCAGAGTGCTCATACCCCATCAGAGCCCCTCAGGCTGTAACCCGTCCCACTGCCTATCAGACATCCTGTGGTCTGTGACCCGCCTGCCAAGAGACCAGCAAGGGCCAAAGGTCTCTATGGCAGTCGGACCGGAGGGCGCACTAGGGTGAGGTGGCTCAAGCATGGCAAAGGCTAAGGCCAAGGCAGGCTAGTGGAAGTTCAGCTTGTCTTTTTCAGCACAGCTCACATCGGGTCATCTTCTTCTACCGCAACAGCGATCTCAGCCTCAGATTAGGACCAGGAGTCGCGTTGAGTGCCTAGAAACAGTAACAACCAGTGCATCCAACAACATCCAACACTGCCTGGAGGAAGCACTCATCATGAAAACACAACATTAAGGGTGCCAACGCAAGCAAGAACAACTTTCCTTGACACTCCCTGTGGTAGTGAACGCAGTGTACACTGCAGCACCCCTATCAGAATCCCTGGGATCCTCAGAGCCCTTACCGTCCACCCTTAAGGCCAGTCTGTCACCGAACTTCGTGACACCAGCTACTGGCTCCAACTGCAATGACAACCTGTTAAACCGCAACCTGGCCAATCTGGACGTCACCTCCACAACCAGTTCCCAGGACACCGCAGGACTTTCTAGCAACAAAGAACACCTGGCAAACATCTAAAGCAGCAGCTGCTGCGACACCACCTAGGCCTAAGAGACTCTACAATGAATCCTAATCCATTCATACTTCAGGCAGCACAAGGCCAGAGCTCCCACGACCAGGGTCATACCCCACACTTTCTATGACATGGGTGTATCGCTGCATCACATACTCTGGCCTTATAGGAAACTTAAATGTACCGAACAGGTTTTAAGCCCATTTCAAAATATTTACGGAGTCAGAGCATATTCACTGGGCACTGGAGAACAGTGCTGCAATGTTAGAGTTCAAGATTACCAGCAAGTGAGTCCAAAAGAAAATTAAAAGCTGGGGGGGACCATTCAAAAAGGGTTCACTTTGTACCATGATGAATTATAGAATAATAAATAACCCTGGGCGTAGTTCGCGTAGTAGCGCTACGCGTAGCTACGCGAAGTGCACCCCGCACTACGCGAGCTACGCGTAGCACTACGCGAACTGCGTAGTGCGGTAGGAAATGCTGTTCACAATGATTGCACAGTGCCGGATACTTGTCCGCACTGTGCAATCATTGCAAACGGCATCTTGCACAGTGCAAGCGGATCGTTGTCTGCCGCTCGAGTAGATTTGTACTCGAGCGGCAGTTTTCTCAACACGGACTGGTAGTTTCTCATTGCGAGCGGTCGCGAGCATACGCGACCACTCGCAACGAGAAACCTGACCTCCCGCGTTGGAGAATCTCGCTGGGAGGTTTATTTTCCACGCTCGCGATCGGCAACTTGATGTTGCTGATCGCGAACGAGGAAAAAGTCTTGCCGGGATGTCATTTTGCTCGCTCGCGGTCGCCAACTTGACGTTGAGGACCGCGAGCAAGCAAAAAATGCCCGCTACGCTACGCGTTTTTGCACTGTGCTACGTGCAATTCGCGTAGCGCGTAGTGCGTAGCGTAGTTTTCCGCCCAGGCCTAATAATAAACATCCGCTACATGTAATTATTAGCTGGTACTAATGTGAATGCGGTAAGGATAAAGATTTTATTTGGGTTGTGGGGATGAGATAAACTGCTTTGCTGCCTTTTAGAGTTTTGTTATGTTATTTCGGTGAACAGCCATTACAACGCGGCTGTTTCACCGCAAGTCATTACATCGCATGCATTGTAACACATGCGATGTAACAACGCGTAACCATTACTACGCATACCATTACATCGCATGCACTTTTACAACGCATGCGATGTAATGGCTATCCACATCATTGTGAGGAAACTGAGGCTCTTCCGTTTCCTCACAATGACGTGCATCGCCCCTTAGACGACGCTGGAACCAGGAGAGAGGAACCACGAGGAGAGCGAGGTAAGGGGGATTGGGGTAGGGAGAGGGTTGTGCTGGGGGTAGTGTTTTAGGGTTTAGGGTAGTGTTGTGGTGTTTGTGTAGTGTAGGGTAGTGTAGTGTTTTAGGCTTTAGGGTAGTGTCAGGAGGGTCGTGCAGGGTAGTGTTTGAGTGTAGGGACCGGACTGGGGGAGGGTCGTGCTGGGGGTAGTGTTTTAAGGTTTAGGATAATGTTGTGGTGTTTGTGTAGTGTAAGGTAGTGTTTTAGGGTTTAGGGTAGTGTCGGGAGGGTCGTGCAGGGTAGTGTTTGAGTGTAGGGACCGGACTGGGGGCGGGGGAGGGTCGTGCTGGGGGTAGTGTTTTAAGGTTTAGGGTAGTGTTGTGGTGTTTGTGTAGTGTAGGGTAGTGTTTTAGGGTTTAGGGTAGTGTTGGGGGTCGTGCAGGGTAGTGTTTCAGTGTAGGGACTGGACTGGGGGCAGGGGAGGGTCATGCTGGGGGTAGTGTTTTAGGGTTTAGGGTAGTGTTGTGGTGTTTGTGTAGTGTAGGGTAGTGTTTTAGGGTTTAGGGTAGTGTTGGGGGGTCGTGCAGGGTAGTGTTTCAGTGTAGAGACCGGACTGGGGGCGGGGAAGGGTCGTGCTGGGGGTAGTGTTTTAGGGTTTAGGGTAGTGTTGTGGTGTTTGTGTAGTGTAGGGAAGTGTTTTAGGGTTTAGGGTAGTGTTGGGAGGGTCGTGCAGGGTAGTGTTTCAGTGTAGGGACCGGACTGGGGGCGGGGGAAGTTCATGCTGGGGGTAGTGTTTTAGGGTTTAGGGTAATGTTGTGGTGTTTGTGTAGTGTAGGGTAGTGTTTCAGGGTTTAGGGTAGTGTTGGGAGGGTCGTACAGGGTAGTGTTTGAGTGTAGGGACCGGACTGGGGGGCAGGGGAGGGTCATGCTGGGGTTAGAGTTTTAGGGTTTAGGGTAGTGTTGTGGTGTTTGTGTAGTGTAGGGTAGTGTTTTAGGGTTTAGGGTAGTGTTGGGGGGTCGTGCAGGGTAGTGTTTCAGTGTAGGGACCAGACTGGGGGCAGGGGAGGGTCGTGCTGGGGGTAGTGTTTTAGGGTTTAGGGTAGTGTTGTGGTGTTTGTGTAGTGTAGGGTAGTGTTTTAGGGTTTAGGGTAGTGTTGGGGGGTCGTGCAGGGTAGTGTTTCAGTGTAGGGACCAGACTGGGGGAAGGTCGTGCTGGGGGTAGTGTTTTAGGGTTTAGGCTAGTGTTGTGGTGTTTGAGTAGTGTAGGGTAGTGTTTTAGGGTTTAGGGTATTGTTGGGAGGGTCACGCAGGGTAGTGTTTGAGTGTAGGGACCGGACTGGGGGTCGGGGAGGGACGTGCTGGGGGTAGTGTTTTAGGGTTTAGGGTAGTGTTGTGGTGTTTGTGTAGTGTAGGGTAGTGTTTTAGGGTTTAGGGTAGTGTTGGGAGGGTCGTGCAGGGTAGTGTTTGAGTGTAGGGACCGGACTGGGGGTCGGGGAGGGACGTGCTGGGGGTAGTGTTTTAGGGTTTAGGGTAGTGTTGTGGTGTTTGTGTAGTGTAGGGTAGTGTTTTAGGGTTTAGGGTAGTGTTGGGGGGTCGTGCAGGGTAGTGTTTCAGTGTAGAGACCGGACTGGGGGCGGGGAAGGGTCGTGCTGGGGGTAGTGTTTTAGGGTTTAGGGTAGTGTTGTGGTGTTTGTGTAGTGTAGGGAAGTGTTTTAGGGTTTAGGGTAGTGTTGGGAGGGTCGTGCAGGGTAGTGTTTCAGTGTAGGGACCGGACTGGGGGGCGGGGGAGGTTCATGCTGGGGGTAGTGTTTTAGGGTTTAGGGTAGTGTTGTGGTGTTTGTGTAGTGTAGGGTAGTGTTTCAGGGTTTAGGGTAGTGTTGGGAGGGTCGTACAGGGTAGTGTTTGAGTGTAGGGACCGGACTGGGGGCAGGGGAGGGTCATGCTGGGGTTAGAGTTTTAGGGTTTAGGGTAGTGTTGTGGTGTTTGTGTAGTGTAGGGTAGTGTTTTAGGGTTTAGGGTAGTGTTGGGGGGTCGTGCAGGGTAGTGTTTCAGTGTAGGGACCAGACTGGGGGCAGGGGAGGGTCGTGCTGGGGGGTAGTGTTTTAGGGTTTAGGGTAGTGTTGTGGTGTTTGTGTAGTGTAGGGTAGTGTTTTAGGGTTTAGGGTAGTGTTGGGGGGTCGTGCAGGGTAGTGTTTCAGTGTAGGGACCAGACTGGGGGCGGGGGAAGGTCGTGCTGGGGGTAGTGTTTTAGGGTTTAGGCTAGTGTTGTGGTGTTTGTGTAGTGTAGGGTAGTGTTTTAGGGTTTAGGGTATTGTTGGGAGGGTCGCGCAGGGTAGTGTTTGAGTGTAGGGACCGGACTGGGGGTCGGGAAGGGACGTGCTGGGGGTAGTGTTTTAGGGTTTAGGGTAGTGTTGTGGTGTTTGTGTAGTGTAGGGTAGTGTTTTAGGGTTTAGGGTAGTGTTGGGAGGGTCGTGCAGGGTAGTGTTTGAGTGTAGGGACCGGACTGGGGGTCGGGGAGGGACGTGCTGGGGGTAGTGTTTTAGGGTTTAGGGTAGTGTTGTGGTGTTTGTGTAGTGTAGGGTAGTGTTTTAGGGTTTAGGGTAGTGTTGGGGGGTCGTGCAGGGTAGTGTTTCAGTGTAGGGACCAGACTGGGGGCGGGGGAAGGTCGTGCTGGGGGTAGTGTTTTAGGGTTTAGGCTAGTGTTGTGGTGTTTGTGTAGTGTAGGGTAGTGTTTTAGGGTTTAGGGTAGTGTTGGGAGGGTCGTGCAGGGTAGTGTTTGAGTGTAGGGACCGGACTGGGGGGCGGGGGAAGGTTGTGCTGGGGGTAGTGTTTTAGGGTTTAAGGTAGTGTTGTGTAGTGTAGGGTAGTGTTTTAGGGTAGTGTTGGGGGTCGTGCAGGGTAGTGTTTCAGTGTAGGGATCGGACTGGGGGAGGGTCATGCTGGGGGTAGTGTTTTAGGGTTTAGGGTAGTGTTGTGGTGTTTGTGTAGTGTAGGGTAGTGTTTTAGGGTTTAGGGTATTGTCGGGAGGGTCGTGCAGGGTAGTGTTTGAGTGTAGGGACCGGACTGGGGGTCGGGGAGGGACGTGCTGAGGGTAGTGTTTTAGGGTTTAGGGTAGTGTTGTGGTGTTTGTGTAGTGTAGGGTAGTGTTTTAGGGTTTAGGGTAATCTCGGGGGGTCGTGCAGGGTAGTGTTAGGACTGGGGGTCGGGGAGTATCGTGCACAGATACTAAATTAGGGTATAGAGTAGGGCAGTGTAGTGTCACTTACCTTTCATACTTTTACCATGAGTATACCTTTACCACGCATGCCTTTGCGTTCTAATGGCATGTGTGGTAAAGGAATATGCGTGGTAAAAGTATGCGATGTAATGGCATGTCGTTGTAATGACAACGTGTAGTAATACCTGCATTGTAATGGCACGCGTTGTATTACTATGCGTGGTAATGAGTCATATTCTGTTATTTCATGTTTTATGTGCTATTGTGGTGTTGTAGTGGGTATTTTGTGTTCTGTATTTTTCTGTTATTCTTTGTTTTGTAATGGTGTCGTTTGTGTTATTTCTTCTGTGTTGTCATTTTGGTAAATAGTTTTGTATGTTATATGGTGCTTAATGCTGCAATGTGTTAGGTGCATTGCATTTCAGTCGTGATAGTCCGTAAATGTTTTGATATGAAATATGAGTAGTCTCTGCTGTTGATGGCTCTTAAACATTGTTTGATCCTTTATTTGAATTTGTTAATGGTGCTGTAAATATGTATTGCTTTTTCCATGGACATTCCACGCTCTGTTTTACAAAGTCAGTTTTGCAAGTTAGGTTCTGCGAGATTTGTTTCTTCCTCGTACCTCCAGTGGAGGATTCTTTGATGTTCTAACCACATCTGCAGGGTTTCCACTAGGAGCATTTTATGAATTCCAGCTGCAGATTTTGCAGCTACTTTGAACACTCTTTGTGTAGAAGACGACTGTTCACTCTGTTCCTTATTGATTTTGATTTGCAAAATGAAATCTGGTATTTAAAACATTCTCCAGATCTTGGTCAAGCATTAATACGTGTCAGTCTATTCAATGATTTTCCTCAATCTCCAATGCAATATGTTGTATGTTGTGATAAACCTTACAGACCCTCCACTCTTTTTACAAAGTATTTTTGACCACGTGGTGCAGTGCATTTTTATAATAGATCATCTCTTCTAATTTTTCTGCATTTTATGTATGTTTCATCTCTTAGCTGACGTATTTAATAATGTATTTATTATAAAGTTGTTGTTAATAGCTACTAACCACTCAAGAGTGGTCTCAGAGGATTTAAGAGTGGGAGAAAATGAATGAGTGTGTTGTGTCAGGTATATAGTGTGTTACAAACAGGTCCTCCATTATAATGCAATGTAATCGCCCAATAAAGAGTTCACACTGGAGTAAAAGCCTTGAAGGTGCAAACATCAGCCTGGGCCTATAAGATGGGCCAGTCTTAGGCCTGAGATAAAGCTGGGATTCCCTGCTCCTAGGACAATGGGATTATCTGAATGCCTGGGTGAAAAGGTTCATCTTCGCGGGTTTCCTGCATTTGAGGGTAGCCTATTCAAGCTGCGGGAAGATGGGTAGCAAATTCCAGAGGGAGGAGCTATGGTAATCTGGTAAACTGGCTAACCTTTCTAGGTAGCCTTTATTTGTGAAGCCATCACACATGTTTTTGACCATTCTTTCATATTCGAAGACATCACAGCAATGTCTACGGGCATACAGCGAGTTAATGGCTAAACTTTAGGCAGAACAAATCTGAACCTGAGAGTCAATCTGTTCAAAGCTCATGCATGAATTCAGAACAATTCTGAATAATACCATGAACTTTAGATGCCTCAGAACCAAAAAAGGGTGCTCAGCTCTGGACTGAGCCATTGCCCCAGATCATGATAGGGCCTATGGGGCCATAGCATGAAGGGCTGCACCTGCTCATCGCAGATCTGATCGCCTTTTTTCAGAATTTCTTTGAGTTAATACATGTGTTGAACCAGTGCGCATGATCATGCTCAGGGCCACTGGAATGATGCGATTGTGCGGCAGCGGAGATTTCACAAAAATATAGATTTGTCTCACTTGACAAATAATCTATCTTCTGCCGCATAATCTGCAGATTTTAACAAAAAAAAGTTGTTTCTAGCTCAAATAATTCAAAAGTTACTGAGAATGCAGGGACATGTGTTGCCTCGCAGTGAAAGCCCCTTTGCAAAGCTAAACTTGACACCTTTTTCTTGCTTATTGCTATATTTGAGTATTAAAATGGCACTAATGAGGTGCAACCAATGCTCAGACAGTGATACTGAGTTTAAAAATGACAAAATATTGAAGTAATACTATTACAAAAATTGCCACATTATGCCACATAATTTGGCTTTTCTTGCCGCATAATTTACTTAACCCTGCCGCATAATTTGGCCCTCGCCTGCAGCATAATTCCAGTGGCCCTGATCATGACACAGCCTCAGCAAGCCTTTTTTGTTTACTGACTCACATGTCCTTCCCGACTACCTCATGGAATCTTAGATGTTGCGTATAACTGCTCTGCTTACGAGTCACTGCGACCCTAGATCTACAATCTATCCTTAGGTCCACATTAACTCCATGGGGCATATTAACAAGGCCCGGCGATAAATATCGCAAAGCGCGCTTAGCGCTTGCATATTTATCGCCGGCTATCTCTGTGATTTATTGCCCGGTTAGCGCGTTATCAACAACGCGCATCGCCGAGGCGATAAAATTCCAGAGATAGCGTGGATATCGCCGTTTTCCATGGTGGAAAACGGCGATATCTAGATGATAGGGCCTGTGGTCTTAGCCACAGAATCCAACCCCCATGTTAAGTATGCCTTAGTCAGGAATTTAACAGACGTTAAATTCCTGCGTTAAGGCATACTTAACGCGATTTAAAAGATCGCTAACCCTCCTTGATAATATCGCGAAGCTGCCTTCGCGATATTATCCCTGTTTGGTTTCACAGCCACGCCTACTTTGCATCTCATTAGCGATGCAAAGTTAGGCGTGCTGGGAACGGGCGCTATGTCAGCAAAACACGCGATAGCGTGTCTTTGCTGATAAGGCGATGAAATTATCGCCGCTTTTCGCCCGAAAACGGACGCAAAAGCGGCGATAATTTCATATCGCCCCCTTGTTAATATGCCCCCAGGTTTCTTGAAGGCCGCCTCCCAGCTGACAACCCTGCGACTAAATAACGGAATTTAAAACAAGTGTCTCCTTACTTTGACTATTAAATCACAAATGCAAGATGGATATGATCTACAAAAAACAAGTGTATCAGTGCAGTTTAGCATTTGAAAATTAAATAGATTGCGTGGGTTCTGGCGCAGTCATGCAATGGTAGTTGCAGCACCTGACAGCAGAACAAAAATGCACCAACTGACCACTCAATTGGTCCCAGTGCAGGGCCAATGTCGGACCAAATCCACACTAGCAGCTATGCAACATATGTAATTGGGAAACGTTGGTTCAAAATGTCCACAGCACTGCTCCGAGGTAGCCAATCCGAGCCTTGGTGGATAGTCGGTACAACACAACATTATGCCAACAAAATCCCTCATTTTCCAATGCTAAGGATAAAGGGTGTTGGCGCCATTTTACACTTTTTTTCAAACTGATTCTGCAGAGTAAACTTTAAATAATTCAGCTGAAGATAGAGAAATAGACCTTGCTTTATCTATCGACTTCTCATGCTTCTTTGCCCACGAGATCTGTACTCAAGGGAAATTTCAAAATAGTTAAAAAAAACACACGTGTCAGAGTAGGAAAGTGGGAAGCTCGCAAGAATGTGCGGTACCCTAGCTTCACAATCTCAAGCCTGCCCTTGAAGAGGTTGTGGACGAGCTGGGAGGCAATCAGCGATGGAGCCTCGGAGGACCATCCCATTCCCTTCGCTTCATGGTAGAGCAGCTGAGGGAAGCATCTGTGAAGCCGCATTACGGATTCTGTGCGGTCTCCGGCTGTCATACAATGTAGAACAAGAATCTGCTGTGATTAAAAAAAAAAAATGAATGAACTCTATGTGTGGCTCCCAAACAAACACAGAAGGTTAAGCATTCTTGAGATCCAGCTTTGCCATTCAGTTTCCCTGAAGAAGGGAGCCCTCCAACAATGAATTCCTTTCATCCTGAAAGGACAGCAGGATACAGACCTGTTTAATGATTTCATATTTAAGACCTGACAAATCCCTCCCTCATTGCCCTGACTGAATAAAAACAAACTGCTGTGGAAACCCTGTGATGACAGAGGAACCATCGCTGCTGACAAGTTTATCAATAAATCTCACACGTGCTCATGAACCATTACATGTTCCAACACTTAGAAAACCAAAGTCCAAGGTGGAGCAAGCGGAACTGGGGGAGAGTAAAAATATAACCTGTGTCCTTGAGACGTACATTATAACCATGGGTCTGAAGTAATCCTCTCCAACTGATAGAGAAGCAGGGTGACATATCCAGAGGAAAAAAGGACAAATCGAGAAACACCTATTTTAATGTGCACAAAATATCAATTGAACTACCATTCATGAAAACAAGCATTGCAAATGTGTAATTTGTATTGAAATTTTATAGCAAATTGTTTCTGCATTTTATCTTATTTACTGTGGTAAAGAACCGACCATGCAATTGTAATATGTCTATTGTGTAATAATTGTGTTTATATTTTTTTATGTGGACCTCATTGGAGATCCAAATCTTAATAAATACATTGAATTGAATTAATTTGTTTGACATTCATACAGGGAAAATATTTTTAATAAGCTTCATCAAGGACCAAGGAAGATAAAGTAGGGTCTGTGGCAGTGCAAGCCTTTGAAATACAATTACAAAGAATATAATCAGGTCCAGAGGACAGGAGCAACAGTGCAAAGTTCGGTCACGCACACAGAACTGGTACATCCTAGGAAATATAAGATTCCCCCCTCACCAAACAGGAACATATTAAGCAGTAGTGGTGCAAGCAAGAATTATTGTGATGAATAAAAACGTTCTGCCTGTATAAGAATTCTAAAATTGATGCTTCTATTACAAGAGACATGCTAGCCAGAAATAAGTTTGGCTAAACGGGGGTACTAGTATTCTTTAGTTGAAAAAATTATTGGGTAGGCCACATTCATATATGAAATTGAGAATGAGATGTATCACAGGATTTTATACTGGCACAAGATTTAAATAACTGTCTGTGTTTAAATTTGAAGTAATGTACTTTATCTTCTTAAGGATTATTTGTGACGCTGTTCAATTTAGGAAGATTGTTATTTGTTCCTTTGTAGGAAATATGATGAACATTTCGTGTATTTATTGTGTTTAATCACATTTCAGCATATAAATTATGCTTTTTTATTCTATTCACAGCCCTGAAGAAGTTCCGTAGTCAGAAGGAATGAAACGTGTTGGCTGTTTTGTTGTATCATTAATCAATAATAAAGAAAGAATAACGGAATTGGCTTGTTGGATGTTTTTGTTAATTGGTTGCATCAAAGAGTATCCTCTCCCTAATTGTGAATCAGGACTATTTCACAAAGTTTTGCAGTGGTACTTGTGGCACCTGGGTACCGGGTGAATGAGCACCTCAATTGAGAATTAACAAAAAAGGGCTAATCTTAGGGTGTGCTGGTTCCTCTTCTGCTCTTTTTTCTTTGTCCCTTTGGCCACAGCTGTCCACATTGTGCATCCAGATCATTAAGAAGCTATTGGGCTTTGGGTTTATTTTTAGTTTCACATTAAAGAACATTATACTCCAGGCAGGCACACCTGCCAATCTCTTTTTAAAGGTTTTGAACCTGCGTGCCCTGTGAAACACACCATGCTTTTCCAGACTTGTTGTTTCAACTATTAAAGTTCATGGGAGCACTCAGTGAAGATCAAGGTCTGAGTCATTCCTTTGCTCTAGGCCACCTTCTTGTAGAGCAATTTAGTTCTACTTCCATAACAAAAGATTATGAGTTAACATAACATAACATGTGTATTTGTAAAGCGCACGTTCACCCCAGCAACGGGGCATCTTGGCGCTGAATAACAGATGTTTATTGTTACCCAACTCAATGGTACTCATTAGTGACAAGAGAGGGGGCAGTACTGTTAATCAAGGAAATGTTAGTCCCAAAGCCTCACTTACACTACCACCATAAGTGAACAATAGAATTTTAAAGAACCAATTTACTTCAGATTTGAAGAAAAATGAACCACAAATCTTGAAGTGCAGCTTTCAGGTAGAGAGGTATCTGTACGGTTTTAGCTCGCCAGATTTTCTGTGTGGAGCTGTTTAATATAGAGGTACAGCGTAGAGCAAGAAAACTGGGGCATTGTGTAAACACAAGAGGCAGGGAGCAACCAGTGTTCAGAATGGGAAGAAAATGCCATGGGCACTATGTGAGTAGAAGGGCTAGGGAGAAGAGAGGGTGGGGTGTAAACAGAAGACGTAGAGTGATTTCAAAGCGGGCAGGTAAAAAGATTTGGCAATGAATTTGAAGGCATACATTTTTCAAGTGACTAAGGGCCAGATGTACGACTATCAAGGTTTGCGACTAGCAAATCGCAATTTTTAGTAACTTGCAATTTGCGAGTTGCAAAACCTGCTGTACAACTGTGTCTGAGACACTGTTTGCGATTCCCAAATGGGTCGCAAGGGACCTTCCTCATTAATATTCATCAAGCAGGTAGCAATTTACAACCCATTGGGAATGGCCAGCACTCACAGGGATGGCAGCCTGTTGGGGTTAGCAGACCACAAAGTCTGTGACTGCTTTTTAGATAAAACAGTTTTTTTTTTTGTTGAAATGCAGCTTGTTTTCCTTAAAGGAAAACAGGATGCTTTTCAAAAATGAAAATTAAAAGTTTTCATTTCAGCTTTTTACATTGGACAGTGGTCTGTAGGACCGCTGCCTGCTTTAAAAAAATGTTGGCGCCCCCATTCACAAAAGGGAAGGGGTCCCTTGGGGCCCCTTCCCATTTGCAAATGGCTTACAATCAATTTTAAATTTATGGTAAACTGGGAATGTTTTGCGACTGCATTCACGGTCATAAAACATTCCTACATACCAGTGCGACTCACTATTAGGAAGGGATGTCCTTGGCACACCCCTTCCTAATAGTTACTCCCAAACTCCATTTTGCCAGTCGGTAATAGGTAACCGACTTGCAAAATACGGTTGGTACATTGGAAAATGAATTTCACCTCTCGCAAACGGACCGATGGGCCATTTGCGACCAGTAATATGCATCATACATCTGGCTCCAAATCCGCCATGTCCTGGTACCACCTGCAATTCTTCCTAATGGGTCACATGACCCAGGCCACACCAATAATTTGTGAACCTGGCTTCCGGACCATGACATGAAACAATTAGGCATTAATAACAAAAGCAAAATGCTTATAAAACTGAAACTCAAATATTATATTTGCAATATATAAATAATTAAATAGTCCTAGAACAACGTTCCTAACTTCACCTTTTCACTATGTGGCTAGCAAAAAGAGGAGGTGACTTGGAGGAAACAGGGCTTTATGTTTTGGAGGTGTCATGAATAGAGCAAGAAAGGCTGCTCGTGTCACATTTGATTCTGAATTTGTAAAGATATTGATGCAAATGTTATTTTATTCGAAATGAAAACTTTCATTCATTATGTTCGGATTGATTATGAGTGCACCGCTGTTGGATGCAATAATTATCACATCCGATAAAATTCAGTACATAGGTGTTCGGAATTTATTGGGTGTAATAATTATCGCTTAGTCTTAGTTTAGCCTAAAAAATGGGCATTAAGGGCCAGATGTTCCAAATACTTATTTTGCATTTCCTAAATAGCAACTCCTTAGAAATCGCTATGTGGGAAAAGTAAAATGGTATGTACAAAAATAGAGATTCCCTAATAGTGATTCCTACAGAGTAGAAATCGCTATAAGGAAATTGCTATTTAGGTAATACCAAACCATTCGGGTACAAATGGTTTTGCATTTCTTCATTTGCAGTTTCCTAATAGGAAATCACAGAGTAGAAAATATTAAAGCAAGGGTTAAGGGTGACGTTCAGCCTAAGGCCCCCCCTTGCTGCACCCTGAAAAAAGTGGTGCACATGTAAAGCGCACAGATACCCTTGGGACATGTGTGCGCTTTATTGCAATTTTAAAAAAAAGCATTTTGGAGTGCTTTTTAGGTCTCGCGTGGCGTTGCAGGGCAGAGCCCTGCTCCGCCTCCGCGAGAGATTTTGTAGGAGAGGATTTTCAGAAGAGGGCTTTAAGCCCCGCCCCTCATTTCCATTGGCTGGCGTCACCATTTATGCTAAACGGTGGCCAGCCATTGGAAATGAGCTATGTATGTTGCCTCCCTTTGGCTTTTTGTGCCGGCCCACTTGGACTGGCTCGCCTGCTTTCCTTCTGTCGTAAGCGATTTCTTATCTTTATGGGGCCATGTGTTTAAACACATGGCCCCATAAAGACAAGAGATCGAGGCTTGTTTTGTTTTCCCTCTCGTGTCTTTTCCAAGCTCCTCCACCCCACTCTCTCTGCTGTCCCTCCCTCCCCCCTCCCTTCCAATCAATCATGGGGCTCTCTCAGGAAGTTCAGCGTGTTTTGTACTGCTGCTCTTGTGTTAATGTGCCTGAAAATTGTCAAATGAAACTGCCCTCCCAGGAGACAATAACTCGACTTTGGAATGAAGCTGCCGGGTTTGCTCGTTTAAGTAACTGTCCGCGTGAAGATCTGTCCGCGTGAAGATTTTCTAAGGACACATTCTACCAAAGGTGCCTCGTGTGAATGAATACGAAAATGAAATGTCGCCACCACACCACATTCACACACGTACCAATATTGTGAGAATAGCACCGCAATTTGCAAGTGCTGTTTCCGGCGCTTGCTGGACAAAGAGAGCGGATACCCAGTCCCAGAGGCAGGAGACGCCAGCGACATGAAGGAGACCTGGCTCCTGTGCGCTCTTAGCTGAAAATGACTCAATACATATTTCCGCCGCGGCCTGGAGGGCCCCGGCGAGGACCGTCCTTTGAATCTTGAAAGAGTGTGTTTGAGTGCTGTGTAAAGAGTTGTATTTATGTCTGTCAGACTAGGCAGGCCCGAAGAGAGAGAGAGAGATGCATCGAGGGAGGCCACCGCGACAGAGAGACAGGGAGGGTATTGTCGCATTCAGAGCCTTGCGATTTCTTTCACTTTTTGTAAAAGGTTGACTTTGTGATGCCTTTACCGGTGCTTTTCCTCCCACCTATGACCCGAGGCCTTTGAATTATTATCGCCTAAAGTGAAATTATACATCTCCCTCGGACCGGAGGCCTCCCCCTGGTTTCCCCCTTCCCAGTGTTTAAGAGAGAGGGAAATCCGCTCTGTTGATGTCTTGTTACGTCTGCGTTTCCGCATCCCGCGGGCAGCCTTATTGCTCATCCGCTCAGAGCTCACGGTTCATTACTGATTCGGGCCTCGCAGTTCCCTCCAGTCCGGTGCCCTCTCCCGTCGAGGAATAAATGTCAGCAGCAGTTTTGTTCTTGTTCGGATACTGCGCACTTCATCCTGGTTGTTTGTAAACCCCGTGCACTGTGGCGGTGCTGTGCTGTTCACTATCCGCATAGCGTCCGTGCAGCTTCCGAGCGCTGCATGTGTGCGGCCGTATCGACATAAACTCTATTTAAGGATACAATGTATGGCTTGGTGGCATGCTTTCATTAAAGCCAAGTGTTACTTTTTGCATTAAAAGGTTTAATATTTCCATTATTCCCTTTTAAAGAAACGCACGGTCGTTTGAGCAAACATTCTCCTGAGGAATCACCCGCAGGTGGCTCCTTCAGCACAGATAGTGAACATACAGCACTAGCATCGTGTGTAAAAACAGGGCACGAGCATTATCTGTGAGCACACTAGACTGGATTTATCCTAGAGGCATTACCCGTGAATATGCGGCACTAGCTTTATTTATGAGTACACTGCATTAGTCATTTTTGTGAGAGCACTGCACGTCCATTGTGTGTCAGTACACTGCCACTAGCATTATCTGTAAGCACACTGGGCTGGGTTTATCATAGAGGCATTAATACTCTGTGTGAGTGCACTGCGCGTCCATTGTGTGTGAGTACACTGCACTAGCATTATCTGTATGCACACTGGGCTGGGTTTATCATAGAGGCATTAATACTCTGTGTGAGTGCACTGCACGTCCATTGTGTGCGAGTACACTGCACTAGCATTATCTGTGAGTACAGCACTCTAACTGTGCCCGTTAGATTAAGTGATTTGCCCAGAATCACAGCAGGATATTGAGCCGACGCGGAGACTCGAACCTGGTTCTCTAGTTCCAAAATCGGCAGCTCTGGCTGTTACGCCGCGTCCTCTCCCCATCCTTTTGATAGTATATCAATAATTGAGTCGAAGGGCCTTACAAATCACGTTCCACTGATAAATAATCTCACAGAGCCATGCTATCTAATTAGAACGATCAGTGTGAACCGTGCAATGTGTGAAAAAAGTGCTCGGTGCATATAAACGAATGTACGTATATACATCCTGTTGTCTTGAAGCTTCACCTTCCATCTGCACTGGCAGTGTCTGTGCGTGAGTACACAGCACTGACTGGAAGTGTGAGAACACAACACTGCAAGCATCTGTGACTGTGTGCGTTTGCATTACCTACCAACATGCCTCACGTACACTGACGCTGCACTGTCAGTATTCGTGAGTACGCCTCCGTTACCATCTGTACACCATCCTCACCATCTGTCAGCACACTGTGCTTGTATTATCTGACAGCGCCGTACTCTGGTTGTCCGTGAGTGCTGTGTACTTGCTCTGAGTAGTCTACAATGGCGTTTCCTCCTCACTATCATGATATTTTGTTCCTGTGTCACGATTCTCACTTCTTCCGCCTGTGTTCAGGGCAGAAATGGGCACACCTCGCGAGTAGAGGGGAAAGGGTCTTATGGGAAAGAAGACCACCAAAACCCCCCCATCCCCTCCCCTCCCCAAGTGTCTCATCTGTCTCTCGCCTCTCTCTCTGGCCCTTCCTGCCTCTCAGGAGCTCTATTCTGGGGGACGCAGGCTCATTTTTTTTCTCTCACAGGAGCACAGCACACCCTGTTGTCTCAGCGTGTGCTCTTCACACCGCGGTCCTGCGGCCTGTCTTATGGAAGAGACGGGAGGATGGGCTGAAATGGCGCCTGTATTCTCCTGCCAGCTTCTGAGAGAGACCTGGTGGTATCTTAATAGCAGGGCTCGAGTCGGGGTACCACGCGGGTGGACGGCGTCCCCCCACTTATTTTACCGGGAGCTCGATAACTGGAGCAAATGGAGCCACACATTCACTCTTTGGCCTCTCTGGGGCGAGATCGGAGCTCATTCAGAACGCTGCTCACGCGCTGGCTTCTCTGATGCAATCGCATCTAAGGGGTGAGCGAGGGGAGGCAATGAGTCTGATGGTGCAAGCCACCTTTCGTGACGTCACTTCCGGTCGTGACGTCAGCGTCCCCCCACTTCTTTTTTTAGGACTTGTGCCCTGCTTAATAGGTATAAACAGCCGCACATATATTAAACCTGGTATAGGACACGTCAAACACCGACACTTTCAGGTCACAGTCAAGTCAATGGCATCGAAACAAACAAAATTATTTTAATATTATAGTAATATTGAAAGTTGGTGCGTTTCTTGGTTCGACTGATGAAATATTAAAGAAGTTAGAAACATTTTTAGCAAACCCGAGAGTTTCGTGGTTTGACTTATTCGACGCGCGTCCTTTCCCTTTTGCTGAAAGGTTCTGTTTTTAAGCTTTTCAGCGCGCGGGAAAGCACCTCCATTTGTGCCAGTGTATTTGTAGGCTGTGCTTGGAACCGGGTCTTTATTGCACCCACTTTCGTAAGCTTTTTATCCACAGAGGGGTACTACTGTTTCCCCTCTCCAATTACTGGTCTAGGTTTCTTCGGCACCGGGATAAGTGCTTCTTTGGTTGGCGGGATGGTCTGCTCAGCCAGACTATCATTTTGCAGTGATTTACTCTTTCAAGTTCAATTTCAAAAAGGCTTCTTGATATATTAAAACAATATTTCCAATCCGAACCGTCAAGCCAATCCTGGCGGTCTTTAAACTGCGCCCCCCATACCCGCCCCCCCCCGCCCCTTCCTCCATGTCACAAATGGAACAAGCATTTGCAATGCAATAGGTCTCGCATTTATGCGAGTTTGAGCTATTGGCATTGTAATGACAATGCCTATTATTTATGTTTTAAAACCAAAACATAAATAAAAGGCATTGTCATTTACAATGCCAATAGCTCAAACTCGTGTAAATGCGAGACCTATTGCATTGCAAATGCTTGTTTAAAATTGCACATGGTTACCATCGACTTTGAGTCGATGGTAATAGTATTTCCTAAAAGCCCGATTCGCATTTAGGAAATGCTTTGTACATGTGTATAGGAAAATGCAAATAGGAAATCCCTATTTGCGATTTCCTATTTGGGTGTCGCAAAATGCGATTTCAACTGGGTAGAAATCGCATTTTGTGATTCCCAAACGGCCTTTGTACATGCCAAAAAGCTATTTAGCATTTCTTAATGGTCCAAAATAGTGATTCGGGCCGTTAAGGAATGCTAAATAGCTTCGTACATCTGGCCCTAAATATACATTTTGATGCTTAATGCATCAAAAGCTACATGTCTCTGTTTTCACCTGTATTTTTTCTCTGTAGATATTGTCAAGTTTGACCTACCAAAATTTATCTGGGAAAAATTGCAGGGAAAAA
Organism: Calotriton arnoldi; assembly: GCA_963921515.1. Classification (NCBI taxonomy): domain Eukaryota; kingdom Metazoa; phylum Chordata; class Amphibia; order Caudata; family Salamandridae; genus Calotriton; species Calotriton arnoldi. The sequence continues at coordinate 1,934,210 of CAWUFW010000846.1, read as the reverse complement.
ATATTTGCATAAAATTCATAATTCTGAGACGTGCAGTACAGGAGTTACCACACATACAGGAATGAACCGAAACACTCCTAATAGAGACCAACATAGCTAAGATTTGAGTTGACAGGATAAAGCTTGAACCTATGTGCCAAAAGGCACACAATTCTCGGGGGCAAAGGCATGTGTTTTGAGCTGGCACATCAAATGTTTGCCTACGCTCCAGTCTGATCTGCTTTATTTCTATCTTTTATGGGCATAAGAAACATATGTTTTATTTGTATTGCAGGAGATAAAACTGTTTGTTTTGTGTGACTGTGAAGCACAGACATGGTTAAAGAAGTGTGTCCTCCATATAATTGGGTGAATATTAGTATTGCAATGATTCCTATGTAGTTTTACTGTGCTTAAAAAAGATTCTGATGCTCAGACACAGTGATGAAAAATACACTCCCATCCTGATGGACCTCCACCAACTCCCCTTGCTGGCCCACACCATCATCAAAACTGGCAGCATCATCTACAAACCAATACAAAGGGGGACCCCTGCAAGAGAATGAAGGGCGGGTAGAGCAGGGGAACAATTCAAGGAAAACTCACACTAGCAACGATCACCCGCCCCTAAAGAAGATTTACACAAAGGCCCAACAAGGGGTCCTAGTATTGCAAAACAACACCCAGGGCTGTCAATTGCATATGTTCAAAAAATTCAAAGAACAAGTTGCTTAACAAGATTGATTTTTTCTTTTTATTTTCATAATATCATAAAATAGTTAACACATTCCGAAAAATTCATAAATAATTACATATATAATATCTGAAAATATGTCCCACACAAAACAATCATACCATCAATCATACTAGCACTCACTCATGGTGACATACACATTTATTCCTCAAGACAAACATCTTTATAAAACATCGCAAATCACTCCAGATGGTAAGGCTGCCACTCGAAGTTAAGATGGAGCATTCTCGTGTATTCTCCCGGTAATAGATGGAAACAAGGTCCAAGAGCACGAGAAGAATAAAACGCCAACTTCTATTTATGTTGGATTATCTCTGCATTGAAGCAGTGGCGAGGCGCAATCAGAAGTTGTTCCCAGATCACGTCCTCCGAACAGGCAGGCAACTTAAGCTAAAAAAAACACGAAAAGTAAATCAACCACTTTCGTCATAAAACATTCGCTGAGCTTCAAACTCCTAGCTGAATTTGTTTATATCAGCAGTTAAACCTCAAACCAAGACGAAGTTTAAAAACAAATAACAAACGCTTGAAGAATTCCACAAACCAAACTCGCTGGTGACCTAATTTATTGGGAACAACTTCTGATTGCGCCTCGCCACTGCTTCAATGCAGAGATAATCCAACATAAATAGAAGTTTAAAAACATATTCAAAATGCCTCTTTGTTAGATCGTGCAGATGAAATGAAAGCACCCTAAACTACAGGTGTGTTTGTGTGTCCCACACTATTTATCTGCCTCCGCCCTGACGAAGGTGTTGCCCTATTGAGGGCCTCACACCGAAACGCGCGTTGGCGTTTTATTCTTCTCGTGCTCTTGGACCTTGTTTCCATCTATTACCGGGAGAATACACGAGAATGCTCCATCTTAACTTCGAGTGGCAGCCTTACCATCTGGAGTGATTTGCGATGTTTTATAAAGATGTTTGTCTTGAGGAATAAATGTGTATGTCACCATGAGTGAGTGCTAGTATGATTGATGGTATGATTGTTTTGTGTGGGACATATTTTCAGATATTATATATGTAATTATTTATGAATTTTTCGGAATGTGTTAACTTTTTTATGATATTATGAAAATAAAAAGAAAAAATCAATCTTGTTAAGCAACTTGTTCTTTGAATTATTTGAACATATGCAATTGACAGCCCTGGGTGTTGTTTTGCAATACTAGGACCCCTTGTTGGGCCTTTGTGTAAATCTTCTTTAGGGGTGGGTGATCGTTGCTAGTGTGAGTTTTCCCAGCATCATCTACAAAGTCACAGTGGTGGCTCCCTCGGAACGGGGGTTGATTAAAAAAATAAAATAAACTTATCTTCTCCACCACTCCGCTGCACGCCTCTCCTCCGTCTGCTGTGCTGGAAGTACCGGAAGCACCCAGTCTTCCGGACTCTCCCAGCCAATCATGACGCTGCAGGAGCAGCGTCGTGATTCGTCTGAGCATCCTGTTTGGATGCTCAGGCAGTGCCTGGGGTGGTGGGCATGTACTCCACGGGGATGTGCAACACAGCCCAATGGACACGATGCCAAGTGTGCATGACAGTTTGACCGGCCAGCCTGCTGAAATAGCAGTGGGGCAATGCTCCTCCGCCTTAGCGGAGGAGTCACCACTGCATCCCAACCAGAAACCCCGCTTATCTTGCAGACACACTCACCATCTTCGGTTGTTCTTGCCACATTTGCAGCCAGGAGACTGCAGACTATAAAGCGGAAAAAAGAAAAACCAGGCAGCAGGCATTTTCCATCAGAACTGCAAATTTGGTTCCAATTTAGGAAAGAGTTGCAGACACCCTCTTTAAAGAATCCTACATTACAGTGCATTAATAGTACTCAAACCAGCTGCCCCTGCTATCGCTTATTGACTTTAGGCTTGTCTTTGAACCTGTACAGTGTTCTGCTGCCTAGAAATATCACTTACAAAGATACACACATACAAGCTGTCATCACTACTAACACAACCAGCACATCATTGGGAATAGCAGCTGTGACAATTCTAGGGATGGTAATAGGATTAGGGGTGGTCGGAACAGCGGAATTCTGTGGAGTTACATGAAAACTCCATGAGATTCTGCAGAGTTCCACGAATGAGCAGAAATCTGCATGTCGCACTGCTCGAGCTGATTTTTAGTGTTTGCACTGCAAAATCAGCGTGAACGGCACTATGCACCGTGTCAGAGGACGCTGCTTCTTTGCTGCTGCTTGAGTATATTTTCTACTGAGCGACAGCTTCTCATCGCGAATGGTTGCGACCGCCCACTTTGAGAAAATCTCACCAGGGGCCCTCCTAACACTTGAAAATCATGCTAGGGGATGCCAATTCTCACTCGCCAATCTACCGTTGGCGAGCCGAGCTCAAGAAAAAACACCACCAAGTGGTGGTTGGGGAAGTTTGGATGGAACTCCACATTACAAACACAATGTATAGTGGCCAAAACTCTGCAAACTCCACAGGCAGAGTGGAATTAATAGCCCATCCCTTTCTAGGACTCCAGATGAAGTTTCCATCATTCTAAGAATAAAAAGAAAAGGTCAAATGAATTTGACGTAAAAGAGTTTCGATCACTTTTGTTTCCACGGTAAACATTGATCCACTTCCAGCACCAGTACCCAACATGTTTAATCATTTTGCAGAGACAAGAGCGGGTTACTTCACAACTCATCCCAAAGAAGAGAATACCAGCAATATCATGTAATTGTATAGTTGTTTTTAGTGAGAAGTATTGACATAGCAAACAGAAGGTTGTGTTTTTCGTGTTACCATTTCACCCACGACTCAAACCAATACTTTTGAAAAGATCCCAGGCAATGAGGAGACTTCAGAATAAAGAAATATTCTCTTATTGGAGTTCCTCTTTAGAGATACTGCATGTGTTTTCTCTAATTGAGTGATTGGTCATTTAAATCAGTCAGTGTTCCCAATCTTCCATTTCTATGGTGCTTTTTTGTCTCTTTTCCAGGTCCCAAAGTACTTTTTATCACACTGCTCTTCCCAGCCATTTTACTCAAGTTTTGGCAGGATTTAGTTTTGCAATAAAGTGTGTGCTCATTTTATCAACATAGAAAATATGAATGGATGAGACGGCCCAGTATGAGGTGGACGGGAGGCCTGAAGATTGCACACACATCTTTGCAGCAGTCATGCTAACTCACTACACTTTCTCACCACTTGCTTTGTTTGGTAAACTGTTTTCCATCTCTTTGAAGTTGTAGTCTTGGGTAGGTAGCTCTTGTTTAATCCCTGTAGAACAAACCCAATGTCACCTCCTCTACCATACTGAGGCTTAACTGACTTCAGGAAATCTAGGGATCCTCAGATCTCCAGCAGACTTTTTTATTTTTTTTATTTTTTTATTAGCCACAGTATCAAAATATCAAAAAAAAATACATACAGATCTAATAACAAGACATAAAAGCAATTAATTTCATTCAATTATACCACAAAACAGAGTTGAATTAAATTAAATTAAGTTATCATTCCACTCAACAATTCATATGATCGACCATTGCCCCCCATATATATATACCTAATTTACGTTTCCTTGATCCTTTCACAGAATGCAGACTATACTCCAAATTATACATATTATAAAACCGGGCTCGCCAGATTTCAAAAGATGGTGCTTCCGGGTGAAGCCAAGAAGACGCTAAACATAGTCGAGCTACCGCCGTAGCAATAAAGAGCAGATACGGGAGTTTATACAAGGGTCTCCCTTGCTCGAGATCCTCGCCAGTCCCCAACAACATCATAGAGGCAGATATTTTAACGCTGACCCCGAGATTTCTGTCATGAATTTCTCTATATGCCGTATATACGGCCCTAGTTTGACACAATCAAAGAAAATATGAAGACTATCAGCGTTATCCGTACCACACGAAAGCAGCAGACTTCTGACATCAGAATTCCTACATTGTCTTTCCTGCAGGCTCAGTTCTTGTCTTTTTCACTAGTTTGATGGAGATCTAAGCCCCAATGATCCCACGATGACTGGAGACTCAGCGGGGGCATCTTGGGGCAAAAACACGCATTCCTGAGTTTTTCTCTGAGTACGGTGATGAAGCACTTGACCACCTGCTGCATCGGCCTGGTTTGGTCATCCCTCTGGCCTTTACAGGCCCACTTACCTAGTCTTCAGCTGCAGCCCTGTTAGGTTTGAGCTAGGCATGGCCAGTGTGGGCAGTGTGCAGTGCCCTCTCCTGCTCAAAACTCTGCATGAGGTCACTGCCTTTAAAAATATACCTGTGCCTCAAGGTCCAGGAAGCAGCAGTGGTACAGTTCTGCAAGGCCCAAGGGAGGGCCCCCTCCCCAGGACCTCAAAGCTCTTAGTTGAAAAGGCTTTAAATCTAATTTCTGCATCTGCATGATAACATCATTTAGATGGGGACTTGAAGTGTGAAGGTGTGAAATGAACCCTGCCACTGCATGAATGAAAATCAGGATGTACTTTAGGGCTTATGTAGTGTTGTTTAAGTCAGCAATGAGGGTTTCCTTTTTGCTCCTGATGGACTCCATAGTACTGTGACCTAAGTGTTAGAGCGTAGTGAAGCGAATGCAGGTTTAGAATGTTGAGTTTGCGGTTACACGCAGATGAATAAAGACATGAAATACCAAGCTCCAAGTGTGTAGTGGTGTAGTCATCGGGGTGTACCAAGTCTGGAGAGGATACTACAACTGGTGACGAGATAGGGGAAAAATAACCCGAAGATCGACAGTGTTCTCCCAGATGGTTTACCGTGGTCCAGAAAATTGCTTGTGCGTGCCACATGTGCCTCAGTTGAAGTGCAGAATCGACGTTTGGCGCATGTGAAGTCAAAGCCCAACTCCAGCCAGTGTAAAGTATTTGAAGATAATGAAAGTTTCACTGAGAAGTTTACACATCATTGGTCAAACACCTGCTTGTTGACCATCTTCTGCAATCCAAAGGCCAAGATGCCTCCTCGCATTGAACAATGGCATCTACGATTGCAAGAATACAACTACACAATCGAGCATCATCCAGGGAAAGATCAAAACTCTGCAGACTGCTTCTGAAGAGTGCCTCTACACTGCCATGGTACCCCTTCCAAGACAGCTGAAGCCTACATAAATGTCATTGTGAAATCAAGCACACAAGCTGCCATTTCATTAGAACAAATTGTCACTGACACAAGCCAAGGTGGTGACATGTTAAAACTAAAAGACATTATTACAAATCAGTCTCGGAATCAGCACACTCAACCTCTTACCAGTGACAGTGAATACCAGAAGTTTAAAAATGTCAAAGATGAATTATCCGTTACACAAGAAGGCATTGCCCTGAGAGGTAAGAAGTGAGAGAATTGTTATTCTGAAGAGTCTGCGACAACAGATAATTGAAGTGGTCCATGAAGGACATCGTGGAATTGTTGTCACTAAACAAGCTCTCCAAGACTGAGTCTGGTTTCCTCATCTCAATGAGAGAGTTGAAAGAGAATTGAAGGTCTGTCATCTATGCAACTACCTTTCATCAAAAATCACTCAAACATGTCAGAGTTACCCAAGTATGTATGGGAAAGAATTGCCGTTAACTTTTTTGGTCCTCTGATAATGGGCATCACCTGATGGTGATTGTTGATGAATACTCTCCTTTTCAATTAATAGTAGATCTCTCATCTCTCATCTATCACTCAAGAAAGAATCATCAAGAGATTAGATGGCATATTCGCGTCATGGGTGTTCTTGCAATCTTAAAATCTGACAACGGCCCACCTTTCAACAGCCGAGAATTCAGAGACTTTCTCAGTCATCTTAATGTGAAACATCAGAAGGGCTCACCTCTTTAGCCTCAGACCAATGACTTTGTGAATGCAGGTTTGAAATGTTGGGTTTGCGATTACACGCAGACGAAGAAAGACGAGTGATACCAAGCTATGTGTGAGGCATAGTCACTGGCGGGTACCCAGACTGGGGAGGACACTACAACTCACAACAAAAGAAAAACAATCCATTGGAAATGACATGGACACCTGAGATACAGGTACGCCCGTGGGTTTTAAATACCTAGGGGTCTAGATTGCAGAGAATAGCATCCGCTCCTACGAAATCAACCTTCTAGCTCAGCTGGAGGGTCTTGCGAGAGACGTGAAATTCTGGTCCACTCTTCCTCTATCCCTTCTGCCATTTCTAAAATGGTCTCCTTCCATGCCTCCTATTTCAGCTGCACAATCACCCCTTCCCGATGGGTTTGGCCTTCTTCACCCAAGTAAATGCCTTGATTAAATCCCTATTGTGGGGAGGGGGTTCCCCCGAATATCCTTGGGAAGTGCTGTTGGCCCATTTTTGAGGGAGGGATAGATACTCCTGACATTCTTTTGTACTACAGAGCAGTGCACTTGCTCACAGTGAACAAATGGGGGTTTGAGGACTTTGACAATACGGCATATGCAACAGAAGGTTGGGCCATGGGTCGCAGCAATCTTCCTCACATGCTTTATGGTGCCGATATCCCGCCAATCCTGCCTTCCACCACAAGAGTGGCACTGGCGGTATAGGCCGATGTTGCGAAATCCATGGGATTGGTGAGTAGGTTAACGCTGGAGTCTCCACTGTGGAGAGGTAGCGGACTCCAATAGTTCACGGCTCTTCATGGTTTCTCTGCCTGGGATATCATAGGTATATCTACATTGGGGGATATGTTACACAATGGGTCACTGAAGTCCATTAAAAATTTACAACCAGAGTACAATATGCACCGTTCACAATTTTTCTGGTACCTCCAGCTTCGCCATGCGCTTTTACCGATTATACAGTCCGAAAAGGACATCCCTGAAGCTCTCCATTAGAAGTGAAATTTCTCCATACAAATATTAAGGACTATAAATTGTCTGCTACATACCAAATGCTCCATCTAAACTTGTCAGATCCAATGGTGGGGGTGAGGGCAGCATGGGAGGGGGAACAGGGACCGATGGCTGACGAGGACTGGTGCAAAGTGGTAGCAGCCCCTAAAGAGGCGGTAAAAGTTTTCAAATTCTAACTGATTCAGCTTAAGTTGTCTTACCACATGTACCTTACTAGAGCAAGGTTACACCACATGGGACTGATAGCCATGGGGAATTGCCTGAGATGTGGCGACCCACATGAATATTTACCCCATACATTTTGGCACTGCCCCGCACTCACACTTTTGGAATGGGATCTTGGAACGTCTGGAGGGAGTGTTGGGTTGGGGTATACCCAGGGATCCCAAGCTCATCCTCCTACATGCTATTGATGATCTGGAGGGCAACAGATATCAGAGGTCACTGCTTTGTTTGGGTTTGATCATTGCTAAGCGAGATATCGCGCAAGCCTGGAAAGACATTGAGGCTCCTCCTGTCGAGAATTTGGCCAAGGGCATGGACTAATGTATGGGATTGGAACACCACATCAATCTGGCGAGAGAGTGCCCCCAGAAACACCATAAGATTTGGAAGGGTTGAGCCGGGTACAGAGGTATACAGTTAGAGCCCTGCCCAGCTAGACCATGGCCAATATAAGACAATGGGGTAACCCAGTTACGTGCAGAACCTGGGGACTTGTGCTTTAAGGGAAAAGTGGTTCTGCCACTTAATAGTTTCAAAGGAGCATAAAACTTATATTCAATTAGTGTCCCTCTCTTTTGATAGGACTGACATTTAATGAAAAATTTGTGTCTCTTAATTACATCCAAACAAAAAATAAAAAGGATTCCTGTATTTCTTAGAGATTTGTAGAAAATTTATATAAATCGTGTATTCAAAAATAATAAGTATATGCACACACAGATAAACACTATACAATTACATACAAATTAAATGACGTGAAGTGAACACAAAACAATAAATATATATATCAAAACACAATATACAAATGACACATCAATATAAATCCAAAAACCACATTTAGACAAAGTGTGAAGTATTTTGACTATGTATCATCCCAGTTTCGAAATTAATCTAGTTATTCCCAATTATTCTGGGTGATCATTTGCACTTGATAATTATCACTTCACACTTTGTCTAAATGTGGTTTTTGGATTTATATTGATGTGTCATTTTTGAATACACGATTTATATATATTTTCTACAAATCTCTAAGAAATACAGGATTCCTTTTTATTTTTTGTTTGGATGTAATTAAGAGACACAAATTTTTCATTAAATGTCAGTCCTATCAAAAGAGAGGGACACTAATTGAATATAAGTTTTATGCTCCTTTGAAACTATTAAGTGGCAGAACCACTTTTCCCTTAAAGCAGCTAGACCATGGGCCATTTATGGGGATGCATGTGCACATGACCCTGACACACACTGCTCACATATGGGGTGAGGTGCTCAGAGTTTGTCTTGCTGCCATTGCCTTAATGCTCGGCTGCTATGTTGCCAAAATGCTGATGCCTCTTTGTACCTTTATGTTTTATGCTCTGTACCATCTATGGGAGCTGTTCATTAAAACCAATACAAAATGTTTTGAAAAAACAAATATGAGGAGAGTGGCATGGTTCTGGACCCTTTGCAATTTGGCAAATGTCTTCTCAGGTATTAGGGACATGTGACAATTTTTTTTAAACTGTAAGTCACTGATATTACTTTAGTTTTATTTTGCAAGTCAAGTACTTCCCCAACCTACCTATTCCACATTGATACACTTCCTTTCCATATAGCTGTAAACTGTAGAGAGTCTATCTACTATAGTACCCCCCATTTTGTTGCGCTGCTTGAAGTATCTCTTTGGTGGTTGGCTCCCAGTATAGCCTTAGCAGTCTTTTTTACCAAGGCATAAACTGTTTCCCATTTTAGCCATTTCTTATGTATATCTTTAAGTTAGTTCAGCTCTTTGCATCCATTAAAAATGGAGTTTCAGAGTAATTGCCGTGTTTAGGTGCAGGTGTGGTGCAACCATTGGTGCTTCTACCAGCAATATATTAGCTAGCCCACCTGTGTATAATATTTGTGCCATCTCCTCCTCTTATCTATTGCAATCTGTACTTTCTGTTGTTTGCTGCAGCTTATGCAGGTCACTCTCCCGATCTATTATGTATCCGCTTGTTTTGATCCCCCATGCCTGCTGAAAAACAAATGCTTTATCTTGAACTTCAGTGGCATAAAGGGAGTGCTGTGGAGTCACTTGAAGTCCTGCTGTGCATCTCTGTTACAATCTGACATGGAATTTTAATCACTCGCTAATCTAGAAACAATTTGTGAACAATGGAGTAATCATGTCTGTTTTGGAGAGACCTAGGCCTACCTTTTTCACCCAGTTTGAATAATGTCATGTATTTTCTCTAAAAAATATGTAATAATTTATTATAATTTCGTTTTGTATTTCTAGCCATTTTAGTGATATACACACTAGGTAAGTAGTTTCTTGCTAAGCTGCGTAACCATGCCAGAGAATTAATGTTCACTTGATGTGAATTCCTGTGATGTTTAATTTTTATAGGGGCCTCCCAGGTTCCTATTCTGCCGGGGGCTCCACAAAACCTACAACCAGCCCTGAGTCCTGTGGTCCTCCGCTGCTTCTGTATCTCCATTGCCCGCACATATTTACCCTACAATGAGCCCTGTCTGTGGCAAAAAGGCACTGCGTGGCATCTACAATGCCAGCCTGGCAGAGCAATGCCTTACATTGCAGAACCGACATTGCATCTGCCACTTAAAGTGGTCAGCCAGGCAGAAGGAAATGGTTGAGCTGCAGCATCGTCACTCCCCCTGCAGCCCCATTCCATTTACCCAACCCTCCAGGCTATTGACTGCGCCCAACAGGGGTATTCGAGCAGAGGATGACAATTAAAAGCTACCAACATTGGGCCTGATTCACAAAGGGCCTCAGCACTCATGGCAGAGGCCCTGCAGTTGTGGGGGAGTCTCCACTCTCAGGGCGGAATCTCCGCAATGAGACTTTTAGAAATGGGGGTCTCTAGTTGGGAATGGTTTGCACCTTTGTCCAAGTAGGGACCCTTCTTCCTAGTCAGGGTAAGGGGGATACACTTCTAAAATAACCCCTGCCTACCCCCTTGGCAGCTTGGCATGAGCAGACAAGCTTATCTCAGAGGCAGTGTGTAAAGCATTAGTGCATACATACAGTAATACAGTGAAAACACTTTAAAGGGACACCACACCAGTTTAGAAAAATAAGTAATCTTTATCTAAACCAAACAAGATCAAAACGACAAAAATCCAACATACAATAATCAAAATGTGATTCTTAGAAGGTAAAACCAGTTCTGTCCATAGCAAACTATAGATGCAACACTTTCAACACAACATACCTTGGATGCGTCACAATCATAAACAAAAACAGCTGCAGGGAAAGTGACGCGTCCGTTCCTTACGTCCAGGGAAAGTGATGCATCAGTTCCTTACTTCAGGGGAGGTGATGCGTCGGTTCCTTACTGCCACGCAGCGGAGGTGATGCGTCGGTTCCTTACTGAAGGGAAGGTGATGCGTTGGTGAAGGGGAGTACGATACGTGGCGATCGGGGATGCGCCGGTTCTCGATGCGGCGGTGGCGGCAACAGCGCTGTGTTGGTCTCTCCAGCCGCGGTCCCAGGATGCATTGGTTCTTGGAACTGCACAGGAGGGTGTGCGTCGGAATCGGTGCGGTGATCTCGGACTTCGGAGATCAGTGCACAGGATTCAAAGTGCAGTGATTTCTTCAGCCACGGGCAGGTGCTGCATCAGTTTCTTCAGCGGCACATCGGAAATGGGTGCGAATGCGTCCCGCTTCTCATAGTTGCGTCTCTTTTCCAGCTCCCAATAGCAGTAACAACCTCCAGAGGCCCAACCTAGCAACAAGCACCTCTTGGCAGGTCAGAACACCCAGCAAGGAAGTTCAGCGGAGCTGGTAGTGAAGTCTTTGTGTCCCTTCAACTTCAGAACAGGAGGCAAGCTCTACTTCAGGCCCTTGGAGATCTTCTTCAAGAAGGATACAGATCACACAGCAAAGTCTTTATCCTCTCATTGGCAGAAACAGCCACTACAGGCCAAACCCAGACAGCACACAGCAAAGGGGCAGTACTTCTCTTTCAGTTTTGCCAGCTCTTCTCCTTGGCAGAGGTTCCTCTTGAGTCCAGAAGTATTCTAAAGTTCTGGTGTCTGGGCCCCAATATTTATACAGCCTTTTCCTTTGTTCTCTTGTGGCAGAGAGGCTCTGTGCTCAGTCAAAACCAGTTCTGTCCTCTCTGGTCCAGCTTCCCGGTAGGAGGTGGAGACAGCATTGTGTAAGGCAGACCAGGCCCATTCAGGTGGAAAGAAATCTCCTCCCCCTACTCTGAATGCAGCCAAGATCTATTCAGTCCAGCCCTGACTCATCCATGAAAGGGAGGACACACCTCAACCCCCCCCCAGTGGCTGTCTACAGTAAATGCATATCCCCAGCCCCTGTCACTCCAAAGCCAGACAGTCAATCCACAAACCTGCAGTGGCACACAGGATGGCTAAGCAAGAAAATACCTACTTTCCAAAAGTGGTATTTTCAAACACACAATATAAAAATCATCTTTACTAAAAGATGTATTTTTATATTCTGAGTTCTGGTATACTAAACTCCACCTTCCTACCTTGTCCCAATGGAAAGTTATATTTATAAGATGTTATAAATAAACTTCCATTCTATCCTATAGGACAGATAGCTTTTCAATAGTGAAAAAACGTAATTCACTGTAGTTCACTATCAGGAAATGTTACACACATCAGGACATGTCCTACCTTTCACATACACTGCACCCTGCCCACAGGGGTACCTTGGTCCTACCTTAGGGGTGACTCACATGTAAGAAAAGGGAAGGTTAGGGCCTGCCAAGTGGATGAACTTGCCAGGTCGGCATGGCAGTGTAAAACTGCGCACAGACACTGCAGGTCAGGTCTGAGAACCTTTTGCAAAGCTGCTTGTGTGGGTGGCACAATCAGTGCTGCAGGCCCACTAGCAGCATTTGACTTACAGGCCCTGGGCACACACAGTGCACTGCACTAGGGACATAGTAGTAAGTCAAACAAGCCAATCATGGAAACACCAATCCATAATAACAATTTACTGAGAGAGCATATGCACTTTAGCACTGATCAGTGGTAAAGTACCCAGAGTCACAAAACCAACAAAAACCAGTCAGAAACAGGAGGCCAAAAAGCAAAAGGTCTGGGAATAAACCCGCTGAAAAAGCCAGGTCTAACACAAATCCCCCCACTCTTGAGGGGCCTCTGCCATGAGAGTGAAGGACCTTTGTAAATCAGGTCCACGAACGGTACAGTTTGAGTAGAAAAGGCCATTGCTCACTTTGCTTGCCTCTTACCATCTAACCTGTCCCATATACTGCTTTTCCCAATATTCTCCCATAATCCTGGTCCTGTCAGTCATTATGTCGACCTTCTATGCAACTTAAACATCATCAATATTAACGTACAGTAAATAAGGCATTTTCATTTGTCAGAAATGGTTGAATTTACAGAAATGCTCCTCGAAACAATGACACATGGTTACTCAAGTCCTAAGACCAGCTCAACGATTAAAATAAAAGATGGACTCAGGAGTCTGATCCGAGGAGCTGGGGTTTGTTCTTTCTCTCACCTGCAGCCTGTCAGAATACTCATTGACACCGCTGAGCTGTGGAGAGAGCCTACTGCGCACTTTATATTTAGAATTACAGATATCTGGAACCTTCGGATTCAGTTACCTTTTAGTGGCTGTTTGACCCTCTCAAGCAGTATGAAATGTGCTAGCCTTGATAAGGTTTCCAGAGACCGTGAACATGTCTCTAATACTTTTTATTCTGGCAAGGAAAGTCAGGGCTGGGCACAGTAGCCGCACTAATGGCCACCGAAGAGGTACGCCAGAGACACTGACGTGTGATCGCTGTTTCTCTATTTCCTTGAATATTATTTTTTGTGTAGTGTGAAGGAGCCACTGTGCAAATCAATCGACAAAGTTTCTTAAATAATTATAAAATTTTAAGACCGAGGATACATCATCTAAAAAGTATGGGGTTTGATTGACCCCTGTGGTTGAGAGGAGCCAGGATGTGACAGCTCCCAAAAGATAGCAGGCAGCAAACAAATGACCATAATGCTTGATCTGAGTTGAGACACAAACCATACTGCAATATTTAATTTAGGCACTTAGACCAGCTCCCAGCAAATCGGGCATTAGATGAACCATGCAATCTCCCGGATCATTCTTTGATTTTTATTGTTTTTAATATTACGTTTTCCTCTACTTTAGCACCACAATTACCTCAGGTGACCCCCTAGCTCAGCTATTAAGACGAGTCCTCCCTGCATTTTGACAAATATGATCAAAGTTAAGCTTTGTATGTACAGCAAATATTTACCGACTCAGTCATACGTGTACTTACATTTTGGTTGTGAATAAGTTGTCTGTTAAATATGTCAATGACCACAATTAAGTCACACTTCAAAGGGGTTGCAGTTTATGGTTCAAAATGACAAAAAACACCAGTTGTATGATCTAGAGAGCTGCTTATGTACAGCATTCAATTTTCATATGGGGTCGTATTATGCAAAGTGCCACAAGGTGCAACGGGATTGGGTGCCTTTTTGTGCTGCTTGGGCACTTTGGTGTTGCAGGGAGGTCTAAGACATTTGTGTGACCCGCAGTACACACCCATGTGATTATAAGGGGACATTTCCTCATTTGCATGGTGGTGTGGCCCAATCGAGATAAGGGAACCCTTTGCTATGGTGCCTGAACCACATTACAGATGTGGGCTTAATGCCAAAGAAGCCGTAGAAATGTGCATTGTGGTGATTGTGCACCACATAGAAAGTGCCACACAGTCAGTGCGCCCCAAGTGCACTCCTTTGGAGGGTTTTGTTGTGGTCCCAGGGAGTCTCCATATACCCCCCTGCAGCCGGTGCGGTCACTCACTGCACCCAATTGTGGGGGACTCCTCTCCCCTCTGTAATTAGGCTGGAACTCTATCTGCTGTGAAACGCACACCAACAACTTCAAACAGCTGGTCCTTTCAATAATGTGCTGCTCACTGTGCAGGCACAAATTTGTACCTGTATCATGAAGAATGCATTTACTGTAATAGGGTGCACTCAGGGCCGACTTAGGGTGTAAGCTTGGGGGGCACTGTGTTTAGAAATAACTATCGGTTTACAACCACCTGCTGCAGAGCTTCCTGCACGTCCAGCAGATTTCAGGCACCAATAAAAATGCCAAGATAACTGATGATTAATGTTCCTGCTGGAGAGATCAGAGATTTGTTTAGTGATGCCTGGATTCTTGCCTGCTGCCTGTTGTTGGAGGGACTCACTGTCTCACAAACCATCTGCCCCAGGAGGAGGGGCCATTGCCAGTCACCACACGCTTTTAAGCGCTTCAATTCTCGCACGGGACGCCTGGATTCTTGCCTGCTACCTGTTGCTGGAGGGACTCACTGTACCACACACCATCTGCTCCAGGAGGAGCTATCATTTAACTTTCTTTTTCCTGTGTTTATCCCTTATATCTGAAATTTCCAAGCGCAAGGCTGTGGAGGGTGGCTTAAGGGCTCCCAAAGGGAAGAAACAGCAACCCCCGGTTGGGGAAATTGGGGTAATGGACAGGAATGATAATCTGCTGTTAGAGTGTACAGATCTGGCTAATTTAAACGCTTATCTGCCAAAATCTAGTTAAAAAACTCCTGATGTTGAGCCAGTTAAACGGGTACATACAATATTTGAAAAATCCAAATCCCAACCCTAATTATGCCCCCATTTGGCTTTGCACAAGGATTCGGATGGGTTCCAATCCACCATTAGCCCTCTTAAGTCGCATCCAGTCCCCCCAAACTAAAAACAAAATGTAGCAATCATTTTTCCATCCTCACTATAGAGGAAAATTATTTTATAAACGAGAATCTACAAGCAGAAAACCAGGGCTGTATAAATCCAGGGATTATCACATTACTAAAGAATATGATGGGGATTATTGGGGATCTAAGAGATAAGATTAAAACACTATAGAAGTCGGTTGAGAATCTTGAGGGGAAAAAGTAATCGGATCAGATGACCATTTTTGCACGGGCTTGGCCCCCCCTCCTCACCCCACTCAATCAATGGGGGGCTTAATGCTCCACATTCTGGTTCAGTTGCTCATCAGGAATCAGTGAATTATATTGCTTCCCAGCAAACCCCGGTCTGGTGGCCCATAGTGGAAAATAGGTTGTGCACAGCTGATAAGAAAGGGTGGTCCCAACCTTCTCCTCAAAGGCCAAGTCGGCTTGAATGGGAACCATTCACAATGGCTTGGAAGAAGAGGTGCCCTCCGTATGTTTGTACTCCACGTTTTGCTGCAGAAGGGAGGTCCCGGGCAAAAGGGAAAGTTCAAGATGGTATCTATACCTGGGGAACTGCAGGGGACCAGCTTCCTAGGATATTCCTTGACCAGGTCCCTAAGTTAGCCTCCAGGGTTAGGGAAGTTTCAGATTCCCTAATTAATAAGGTAATATATTGGTTTTGAGAGGCAAGACAATGCTATGCATTAATTAGGAGTGACATCATAGGGGTGGAAAGGTTGTGTACTACTGATCATTACTATGACAAATTGTGTATCTCTTTTGTAAACAAGGATTTGGTGGAAGGTCTTATGGCAGTTGAAGCTCCTACCACCTTTAACACAAACACACATATCCAAATTACATTTTGTGATCCAGCTTTGTCTAGAGAGCCACAACAAACAGGGGTCAAGACAGGGCTGGATGTTGCCAACAGTGCAGCAATTGTTGTCTCCCATGGACTGGAATCTAAGACTCTTCCCTGTAGTTATTCAGTCCATAGGGCTTCCGTGGAGGGAGAGCAGATAACTTTTTTTTACCAGCCCCAAGGCTGGCTAACTCACCAGCTTTGAGTAGGGGAAACGTAGGAGTTATAGGTGATGGATTGGTGTGTCAGACTTTGCATTTGGTGATTGGGCCTCCGGATATAAGCAATGTGGTGTTATGAACCCCAATGTACCCCGATATAGGCCTAGGTAATTGCACAACCTTTTACCTACATTTGTCCTACCATTGTTCTACAGAACGGTTCTGGTGCTGACCTTTCACAAAGTTAGGTGTCGCATGAAATGTCGTGTGATTTTCTCCAAAAAGTAGCCTCATTTTATTATGCATGAGGAATCTCAGTATCACAGCAGGATTACTATCTTCTGCATAAACACTCTGTATAAAGGTCCCCACTATCGTCATCCTTGGCCGACATGCCCACAGTACCATGACGCATCTAGGTAAAACCCCTGAGGGTACCTTTCAGGTATATAAGTACCACATCTTCGCTGGGTAAAAGAGAGGAGAAGCTTCCATGCTGACAAGAGACACTGAGGTCCCTGCACGCAGACACTCCAGCATGCAGTGGTCTGACATCCCACGTGGGGTATCCAGTTCGAGGCCAACAGGGGGTCCTTCATTCTCTCATCTCAGGTAATGGGGTTGGCTCTTTCCTAGGGGGATTCTTGGCTATACACCTACATACATGCTAGGTACACTTAGGTACATCTAGTTAGGATTAGCATTGTAGGAGTACGCATTTTATTGTCATGTATACATATGCTTGCCTATATTCATGGTTTTAGCATTATGGTAGAATTCTACCTTTTCTTTACTCTGTTGGTGCATATAACTGTATACATATGTTTCTGTCTAATGGTAGTTGCAGCACACGTATTTTATACTAGAATGATGCTGGTTCAATAAATGCTTATTGAAAATGTCCCTACCGTTTATTCTGGGTATCTCTCTGAGACTGAGCAAGCACGAGTGACTGAGCAAAAAGTACTGTACTGTTTCCACGATCCCTGAGGGGTCAGGGTTGTCATGTTCGATAGTTGCCAGAAACGATTTGCTCCTTGGTAAGAGGGGCTCCTAGTGGCACTGTGAGCTAGCTGGTCCACAGACTAACATATCCTTTGGGGGTGTCTGGAATCAGTCTGGACACTGATCCCTTAGTTTATGTTGTCTAAACACGCAGATCCTATATAGATTTGAAGGAACTACACGACATGGCGCCGCCAACGTCGGTTTGGTTCTTATTTAATGATCAAATCTGAGTAGTTCAGTCATGCTTGCTCAGAGACACCTACTCACATTTACCCAGAGTCATCTGGAGTGGGAGGGAAAATCCACCACAGCTGAGTAGGTGTACCCTATGATTTGCTGTAGGTATATTTAAGCTTGAAGGATTGTAGGGCCAGATGTATCAATATTGCATTTTGCGATTCTAAAATAGCAAATTTTAGCGATTCGCTATTTTAGAATCGCAAAATGCAATGTATGTAAGTTTCGCAAAAAATAGCGATTCCCACATATTCCCTAATAGCGAATTGCAAATTGTGTTTCGCTATTAAGGAATGCATTCCAATTCATTCCTATGGGCCTTGAGGCCCATTGGAATGAATGGGAAGGCATTCGCAATTTGCGATTACCAAATAGGTAATCGCAAATTGAGAATGCAATTGCAAGGGTGCCAGGGGGCCATATGGCCCCCAGATGCACCCCCAAAACAGATAAGTGTGCACATGTGGCGCACACTGCACCACATGGCACTTAGAAAAATGCAATTTTGTGTTTTTTTCTAAGGATTTGCAAATTACCATCAACTTGAAGTTGGTGGTAATTTGCGATTCCTTAAAGCAAAGTCGCATTCTGAGAATGCTTCTTGCATAGCATTTAGGGAATCGCAAATTGCGATTCCCTAACTGCAGTCGCAAAATAGGTAATCGCAAAAATTGCGATTACCTTTTTTGCGAATGCCTTTTGGGTTGATACATCCCAAAAGGCTTTTTACCATTCGCAAACGGGCCGATTCTACGAATCGGCCTCTTTGCGACCAGTAAAACCCTTGATACATCTGGCCCACAGTTTCCTACATTGTGCATAAACCTTTATCTCTATTGCCTTGAAAAACCTTTCGAAATGTCTGTCCAAGATGAGGCTGCACCTGCATTAAATGTAAATGGAGGGGAAGCTGAACAGGAAGGTGCTATAAACATTTCAGAAAATATCAGAAATGCACTTACTTTAAAATTAGCAGATTTTGGAGTCTCAGCATTAGGGGGACTGTTACATTCGTGATTGAGGCACTAGAGGCATATAGGACAGAGGTGTCAAATTCCCACCCGCAGATGCACATACACATACATTTCATTCTTATATAGCAGATGAAATACCGGAAGAATACAATCCATACGAGGACACAGAAGTCCCGTTAACATACCAGGAACATATAAACTGGTTGAAAGGTGAGACTCGGTCCGCTCAGCAGAGACAGTGCGACTTGGCAGGTTCCTAACTGCTTACACACCGCATCCAGAAATTGACACATTGCCAATAGCAGACTTATGTCCACTTCACAAAGAAATAATAAAATTGTATAGAAATCTTACACAGTTTGTTATGAGAACACTCACATTTCAACCTACAAGGTTACTCCAGCAGGTCAATTGTAAGGGACCGCAACTAAAATCACCCCACAAACACTGAAAGCTGTTATGGGAAGAATGCCCCCTAAACGCGAGCAAATGCCATTCTCAAATGCACAGAAAATAGCACAACTAGAGGCTGTGTTTCCACACTCAGGCCCACAAGAAAAACACAGAATATTAACAATCTGCTTGCCAATGGAAATAGTTCCTCAGATAGAGGACTGTACCACATGGGGCACAGTTTTTGCTGCCATCTATACCATGACCCGTGGCACCCCTTCAATAGCAGTGATACCAAAGGTATTAACACAAATACAGAATGAGTACTGGGCAGAACCTGCTCTGAACTTAGGGATGAAATTAATAGGCAATTTTTTCCAGGTATCTACAATTATGTTGGCGACCATAAAAGGGGAGGCAGCAGTGGTGGCTATACGCCAACGCCTTAGGGAATGCACTCCTGTACATCAGGAATGAGAATTCCAAAACTTATCGAAGATACCTATAATTCATTAGGTAGAGATAATTTGGGAGCTAGACCTGCAAAACCACAAGTAATGGGTATTCCTGAAAAGGATAACTCCAAGCAAGCACCTGATTCTTCTAAAAAGAAATGGGATAATAAACAACAGAAACATAGAGAGAATAGATCACAATCACGGGGAGGGTCTCCTCAACAGGAGCCCTCTGACAGGAGGTATAACCTTAGAAATCGTGACAATATTAGGAAACCTGACAGGTATCAGGATACTGATACACATTCCTCTCGTTCCTTTCAGGGGACATCAAAACACTCCGAGAGGGAAGGACGGTCAGAACACAGATCAGAAGAGCGAGCAAAATCAAGAGATACACATCGCACTTCAGACTATAATATAAAAAATAAGATAAATCAAAATCAAAACCTCAATTTAAAAAGAAGAAAGTAGTTGGTCTTAAAATAGGAAATGCCCAGGCTACTGAGGACTCAACTTCTGAACGGGGAATGGGCTCTGACGATGCTAGACAATGCAGCAGAAGTAACAATAGCTTGCCAGAACCTGATGGAATTTCTGGTGACAGCGGAGTTGAATGAGCATAAGACGGTGGAAACACCTGATACTAAGGTAAGTGCCCCACACCAGTTATATGAAATAGCACTCGATATGGAGGTAGACATTCCCAGGAAAGTAAAGGGTCTCTTTTGGGAGAACCTGACTTTTGGATATGAAATCCTTTTGGCTGAAAAAGATTGGCCTCCAGAGTTCGGTATGGACTGCCCAATGGGAGAAGCGGTAATTTTACCAGCTTTTTCCGACCTCGTTCCAGAATCTTTCAAATATTCATATGCCCAGGAGTGGGCGGTAGCACTAGCTCCTGCATTATACCGCAATCATGTAGGGTTGGATGCTGAGTCGCCTCACCATGTAATCCCAGTAAAAACTACTCCAACCCCACAGAGACAGTACCCAATAAAACATGACGCCAAAAAACAAGTCAGCGAGATCTTAGATAAACTTGAATACTGAGGTGTAATAGAGAATTGCACCTCTTCCAATGAATAATCCTTTGTTTCCCGTAATGAAACCTGGCAATTCATACCGTCTAGTTTTAGACTATAGGCATTTGAACACTTGCGCAAAAATATTTGCAGTACAGAATGCACACAGTGCCGCATTAATGAATAACATTGTGCGGAAAAAAATACAAAACAACACTAGATATGGATTCTTTTGCCAGTATATGGTGCCTGAAAGCAGATATTTGACAACATTTTCAGCCCTAGGCTCTCAGAATCAATTCTGTAGACTGCCCCAAGGGTATAAGAATAGCCCGGAGTTGTTCTCAGCAAGAGTATCAGAGTTACTTCATAATTTTGATGAGAAGGCATTGTCCTACGTAGATGATATTTATCTGACGGACGATGAACTATTGGATCATTTGAACAGGCTGAACAACATAATTTTGGGGTTCGCCTCTGAGGGCTAAAAATGTTACTTTAAAAAATCAGAAATTGTCCATCTCAATGTCCTATTCTTAGGATAGGAGCTCTCAAGTGAAGGTAAAAGCCTTGCAGCTAATTTTTTAGAAAAATGTGCACTGCTTCAACCTTCCAAGACTCTGAAAAATCTACAAACCATTTTAGGACTCCTAAATTTTGGCAGAACATACATTTTTGATTACACAGAAAAAGTAAAACCTTTCTACGACTTAATCAGACCTGATTTTTCAGTCTGACATTGGACACAGGAACATACAGAGATTCTCTGTTCCCTACAAGCTGACATGATAGCTTCCAAACATTTACCTACACATGTAAATACTACGAATTTGGTGATCTGTGTAGTCGCGGGTCAATCAAGATAAACATACCTAACCTTCAATGAAGGGGAAACTGTACCCATTGCATACAAATCCCATTTGCACACAAATGCTGAAATGCGGTTTGCATCCACTGAAAAAACACTGACAGCAGTACAGACTGCTGTAGTGAGAGAAAGAGCATTGGCTCAGGGGAAACAAATAATTGTCGTAACTCCAGTACCAACCTTAGAGGCTGATATTAAAGCAAGCGTTCCGAACGCTAAAGCGCTGCATCCACGATGGATACAATGAGCTAATTCTCTCACTGCAACAGATGTAGACTGCAAATTTGACTCTACATTAAAAACACAAGCATTTTTGCAACACAAACAAGAATACCCTCTTCCAAATGAAGTCATGCCTCTAGATCAGTATGAATATATAATTTACACTGATGGTTCAGCTCAGCCAGCTGTAAGAAGTAAACAGCAATACAGCGCAGCTTGTGCGATTGTAAAGGGATGTATGCAGGACGGTAAGTTCCGTCCCAGCAATACGCAGACGCAGTCTCTAGGAGATTGCACGGCTCAGCTGACAGAACTAAAAGCCCTGATACTGGCTCTAAAAAATATGGATCGAGAATTCCCCACACTAATTGTGTGCGATTCATTTTTTTGTGTCCAGTCTTACAATGAATATCTTCACTACTGGGGCCAAAATGGATTTAAAGATTCAAAAGGTTGCACAATAAAGCATAAATTGCTTTGGGAACAAGCGGCAGAGCTGAAAAAAGGCTTGCCACGGGCTCATGTGATTCATACGCTGAGTCATCAACGTATTGGCGTGCACATTGAAGGAAATTCATTGGCTGATGAAGTCGCCGAGGCGACAGTGCAAACTGCTGCTGCTGCTGCAATCACTCGTTCTAGCACAAGAATAGACAGACAGATAATGGTCGCTGTCATCGTTTTGCGTAAAAACAACTCAGCCTTGCCAAAACGTCTTCAACTCAAGTACACCAACAAGTTAGATGTGCAAAATATTCTGTATGCTCAAATTCCAGGAGTGGGGGATAGATTAATACCAAACATGGATCGTAGATTAGGTTTAATAGTAGCTGCACACGAGGGTCTGTGTTCCGCACACGCAGGAATTACTGCAACAGTTTCATTGTTGAAGCAATGTTATTGGTGGCCTTGTCTTACAAAAAAGACCAAAGGCTTTGTCCTTAAGTGCGACATCTGCCAGCAGATGAAGGGTTCCACAGTAGCATGTCCACCACAGACACCACCGCTGATATCAGACAGACCTCTCGCATGTGTCTATTTGGACAACTGCAGCCCCTTACAATCGGACGGGGCTTACAAGTACATCTTGGTGGCAGTGGATTCATGCTCTAGATTCCTGTGGGTTTGGCACCAGTGCTTGGCTGACGCTCGAACTGTTATAAAGGATTTGCAAGTCTTCATAAGGGCATACGTAATTGGCACATTACATTCTGACCGTGACCCTGCGTTTAGCTCTCAGGCTTACAAAGAAGTTATGGGACGTTTGGGTGTAGCATTGCGGTACTCATCTCCGTATCATCCTGTTAGAAATTTGATTGTGGCAAGGAAAAACCAAGACTTAAAGCAATCCTTAACAGCAAGGTTATTAGGCTCTGGTGCAAGTTGGGTCAATCACCTATATGGGGTCTAGAGGGCACTTAATAACATGCCAAGAAGTTCCCTAGGAGGCTGAACTCCATACAAGGTCCTGTTTGGGATGAGAATGTGGGTACCCGACCTCGATTGTGGCAGCACAGAGGCGGATGTAAAAGCATTTGACATCAGTGATCGTTTGGCTGTTTTACAGGAACTCAATGAATTCCGGGCATTACAAAGCAATGTACAAGTATAACACACCACCTATGGGGAAGTGAAAGCAGTTTCAGCAAGACCTGCCTGGGCCCCAAAGAACAGGGTCCTGGTCAGGGAAAAGATTGTGGACAAAAAAGAATTTGGGCCATCTTACAGAACGCCTGTACCTGTCCTGTCTGTCGAAGGAACAAGAACAGTACTTCTTCTGCCACTTACCGGAAAGAAAGAAAAGAGATTTGTCTCCATTGATCTGATCAAACTGCACTATGTGGCCGATACTGAATAGCAGGCTGTGTGGGCTCCTGGGTAGCCGCTGATCTCTTCTCGCTACCATACAGAAAGTTCAGACAGAAAGACTAATAATGTTTGAAGATTCTACTCTATGAAGTAACGGAATTGCCAACAATGGAATGAAATTCGTACCTGTCAAAATTGAACAACAACAAAATACAAATGAAACACAGATCTCAATTCGGACTAATTCTTTAATTTAAAAAAATATATATTTTTATTGAATTTTCATCCACAAACCATCATAGTACGTAGCAGGTATAGTTACAATCCAGCCACAGGCAGCCTGTCAGGCATAAAACAGAAAATTTTTTAGGAAAACACAACATTGTAATTCGTACAATTAAGGATCGCAGGTGAGCGTACATCCTGTGCTGCACATTTCCTGCCACATTGGAATATGGAGAAACAGTATCTAAAAACTTATCAAACTAATTAAACTGTGAACAACCTCACCCCTCCCACCCTCCCCCCCTCCCCTTGGGTCACCTGGGTACACGCCACCCTTTAAACATATGCCTCAGAAGTAATTTTGGTTCCCGTTCCTATAGCCTACCCTCGGGCCCACCGGCCCGCGGCAATCTATACAGTATCTCGGTCATCCAGGTCCTGTCGGACAATCTGTGTCCCACCCGTGACCTGTGAGAGGGAACTCACTTCCTCTTCCTCTAGCGGGACCTGTGTTATCATACCCTGCCATGCTCTTGCATCATCTTCTAATTTCTGGTCCATCCGGACTCGTCTCATGCGAATCAACTCCGCTGTAGCCCACTCCACCAGATCTTTAGTCCAATTTTGCATTGTAGGGGCTGCGCACTCATCCAGCTGATTGCTATCCATCTCTTGGCCAACACTAACCCCAGCTGCAAGAATCGCCTCGTAAGCTTTTTGCCCTTGGGCCTTGGTATAAGTCCCAAGAGCACCTGGTGGCCGGAGTGCTGAATCGACCACCCCGTGACATGTTTCAAGTGGACCAAAACCGCCTCCCAGAATGGGGTCACCCTTGGGCAGTCCCAAGTCATATGTAGGAACTTAGCGTCAGCTGAGCCACACCTGGGGCAGTGTGAGGGCCTACCCGGGTAGATTTTATGTAATGTCTGTGGGGTTAGATATAATTGATGCACTATATTATATTGAGTAAGCCTAAATCTTACATTCGAGCTGATCCGTTTAACCTCAGCGTGTACCCTTCCCCATTATACCTCCGTCAGGGGCTCTTCAAGTAGGTCGTCCCACCGGCCCTGCACTGGCAATGGGCCACAGCTAGGTCCTCCCTCAACGCCTTGTATATATGTGACACCAATCTGCGGGCTCCAGCCATCGTGACAAGGGTCCTAAGAGCGGTAGCTATGGGTGGCTCCTCGGGGAATGATGGCCATATCTCCCTCGCAGTCGCCGAGATCTTGGCATACTGGAGGTATTGACCTCGACCGAGATCAAACTCCTGCACGGCCTCTTCTCTGGTGAGGAAATGTCGATCCAAATACAAGTCCCCCATAGCGGCACAGCCTCCCGCCGTCCACCGAGCGGTGGACATGTTGCGGCTTATGTTTTTAAATGGTACCACTGCCCAAAGTGGGGCCTCTGGGGCATATGGCGCTCTTTTCATTACTGTTTTGACTGCGTATTCCCATATAGTGGCCACCTGTCTAATAATGTAAGGGAGGTGCGCCGGGGCTTGTGATCCCATCATAAGGAGGTCCAGGAGAGGGATCTCCCCATATGTACCCTCCAGCAGACGCTTCTCCCAGTTGTCGCTTTCGTCTAGCCAGTGTGTCACGTGCTGTAGTTGTGTCGCCATAAAATAGTGTGTAAATCTGGGTATCTCCAGCCCACCCTGCTCCCATGTTCTCTGTAGAGTGTGTAACTTCACTTTTTTCCGTTTGGATCACCATAAGAGGCCGACCAGCAGACGATCCAATCATTTAAAATACACCCATGGGATACGATAGAGAGAGTTCTGCAGGGTATATAGGCATCTCGGGAAAACCACCATTTTAATCAGGGCAATCCGTCCCATCAGTGACAGTGGAATGTCTCACCAGAACCTAATGGAGGTTTGTATCCCCTCTATGCATCTTCCCACGTTGCGGTGATGGTATGCTTCCTGTGTGTGTACCAGCTGGACCCCAAGGTAGCAGACCGAGTCAGTGACCCAGCTCATTCCCACCGTCAGCAGAGCATCTAGGTCCGCGTCTCGTAGGGATCCCATGGGGAATAGTTTAGACTTCCCCGGGTTAAGACAGAGTCCAGATATCATACCGAAACTGGTAAGTTCCCGAAAAAGCTCCGGGACCGCTGTTTCAGGGTGTCTAAGATATACTATGGTGTCGTCAGCATACATAGAAACAACATGCAATGACGTGCCTAGTCGGATGCCCCAGCCCTCCATTCGCCGTCTAAGAACAATCACCAGCGGCTCCATTACCAAAGCGAAAAGGAGCGGCGACAGGGGGCAGCCCTGTTGTGTACCCCGCTGGAGCTCCAGCGCATCCGACACCTGGTTTCGGAGGCGGATCCGGGCTGTGGGGTTACAATACAGCAGCCTTAACCATCGCAGATAGTCATCTCACAATCTCATCCGGGTGAGAACCCGCCACATATACTCCCACTCAACGGTGTCAAAAGCCTGCCTAACATCCAGAAGGCACAACACCCAGTCCAATCTCTCTAGATCCGGCGCATGCCATAGGTGTGCAAGTCTACGTAAGTTGTGAGTGGTATTTCGAGTGGGAATGAACCCAGACTGCTCGGGATGCACCTGCCGGGTCATATATGGCAAAATTCTGGCCGCTAGCACACCGCTCAGCACCTTCACGTCAATATTTAAGAGGGATATAGGCCTGTATGAGCCCGGGGAGTGGGGATCCCTATCTGGTTTAAGGATCATGAAGACCAGCGCCTCCATCATAGATTTAGGAAGGGTCCCCCTCTCTAGGGCCTCTGTGTACACTTCAAGAAGGCGATCCCCCAGCTCAACTCAATTCGGACTAATACCGACATGTATGTGAATATGTCTCACAAGGAGTCTTCTGCCAGTTCAACAAAACCTGCTGAGCTACCAAAGATAGATCGAACTGCGTCTGGTTACTTCATCGATTTTGATACCTTCTCATTGAGTGAACCTGAGTTACCGCCAGCTTCTGTTTCCCTCAATGAAAAAATATATAATATCTACCTTTGGCTGAAAAAGACTTACATTGTTTCTCCCTAGCTGCATCTCTGGATTGCAATTGGTCTACTGTTCCGAGTCCTCTGGATAGGTGTGGTGACTGCCTTTTTCCTGCTCCTGAATGGACATTATCTTCCAGAACGCTCTGGAGTACAACATGTGAACTTGGTCCTGAAACCACATACATAATTTCATTGTGAACGAAGAGACCTGTCCTTTGTGAACATTAACGCAGGTCCGATTCCTGAAGGAATAGTTTGGGATAGGGTTTCATATGATGTATTTGGTCCCACTGAACTTTTGAAAATAACACATGTATTTAAAATTTCTTTGAATGATGTCATCACCTCCAGTACATTCTCTGATGATTGGGACTATGAAACTGTGAATAGTATGCTGACTGATTTAGAACAATCTGCTGCATTCCCTACAAATGAATTGTATGATGATACATCTGATTTTGATACCGTGTATTGTTACCAACACTATGGTCATCATTTCTTGCACAAAACAAGTATCCACATAATGTTTTCACTTATCATCAATGGGAACATTGCCTAACACCACCGAAAGGTAGTTCACAAACATTTGCACAGAAGTTTGCTTATTTTTCTGGGTTTAACACCTCAGACCCGACCTCATATTATTATAATATTGCACCTACACCTGCGAAGAAAAATATGCTCACCAACACGAAACAGATATACTCTGCTTCCTTTATTTCCCAGCTGTCTTTACAGGGTTTTGACTTTTGGAGGGACACCATAGACACAAAATCAGTCTAGGGATTAAAAATTGGCAAGTTCAGGGAACTGAGGCCTTATTTAAAGCATGCCTCATACCACAGCAAATTATTTTCCTTAACAACACCTTGCAACAGACTTCTTGTCTTGGACTAGCCAGGATCAAGGACAAGAACATGCCTCGGATTCCTCACTTACACACTTTGGGGGATGGCAAAACTATACACAGCATTGTAAAGATACGCTGGATGACATTATACACAAGGGTTCACACAACCCTTCAGACCCCAATTGGAAGGGATGGTTAGTTTGGCCTATCGACACAAATGGGTGTCAATCAAGATTCAAGGGTACCACTGATGGGTTTAGTATCCATAGGCCGGACTAACGCTATGTACAACGAAAACATCCAGGGGTGGTGACATCCTACAGTGTTGGAAAGTTATGCCTAGATTGGCTAAGAACCTCAACACTGTCCCAGGTGAAACAACACTTGTCCTTACTTTCAGATGACATTGATCTAAGGGATTGTATGCTAGGTTCCTGGAAACCACGTCATAAACGCTTCTTATACGCTTTTTACAACGAAGTACAGAAGATCTCTCAACAGGAAGCGTGGAGAGATTGCCTGAAATTGATAGGGTTAACCTAGAGAAGGCTTTGGTAGTGGTCGACTATGGCATGACCACACTAACATCCAGGATTTATTCACTGGGCAACATTGTGTCTTCTGCAATAGATATAATAGAACAGGACCTGTCCATTCTATAACATGGGAATCGCATTTACGAGCCATCCTCTTATTAAGATTGACGCTACAATCATTGCGCTCTGGTCATGTGCCTTGGAGATATATCAACAGTACATCTCTGTTTTCTGCTTATAATTTAACGGAAAGGCAGACAACAATGGCAGAAAGAGATGCAAAGTAACAATGTTGCACATTGAAAAATTAGACTAATTTCGTGGCTGAGTCACCTTCCACAGAATGGTTAATCCATGGCCATATAACATTGCCAGTGACAATATTCCAATTTAAATATTGTCTACAGTACCACCAGGTAGGCAGGTATGAAGCATTGGATAGGGAATACATCCATGAATCTTGGGAATTACCTTACAGATTTAGATGCAGAAATGGGGACAGTGAAGTCTTTCTTAGCGGTTCAGACTGTGAGAATTCGTTAAGTGGGTGTGAGGGATGGGCGGAAAATAAACCTGGGAGGCCGGATGTGTTTCTTAATTTGGTCGGTTGAAAGCGGGAACATTACAAAGCAAGAGAATTATATAAACAAAATGTGTCTTGGGGTCTGGGTTGATGGTTTCAGTCCTCTATGTTGCCTTCTTTCATGGGTGACCTTCTTCTTTCTCCTTTTCTTTGAATCCAGGTCCAGACTCCAGTGGTCCGTTGTCCCGGGTTGTTTAGGAAAGAAGACAAGGAGAGCAAGGTACGTAAAACGGCCTGTCGAATGGATTAACAGTGACAGAGACCATCACCACACCCAGGTGTGCAGAAAAAAAAATTAGAATCTCTTTACTTTCGGGTTATCGGACTTCTGGCCCTTTTGATAGAAGAAAAAAAAATGTGCAACTCATTCCTTGGTTTCACTCAAACTAATTATATGCTTTAACCTCCCCATGAGTCATTTTCATGAACTCTTTTAAATACCACCTCAGTCCTCTCTTTCTCGGACTCTCAGTATGAAGGTTTGTTTATTGTCCCCCTCCAAAGCCACCAATTTCTCTTTTCTGGTGATTCATATTAGCCATCTTAGTAGGACACTTCAGTCCCTTTATTTCACTCGCCCTGGGCCCCTCCTGTACTCCTCCCTTCTCCTCCCTGTACCGCGCAGCTGTGTCACGACGTTCCCCACATTTCCACTCCCCTCCCCATACAGCCCCTGAAGCTTCCCTTCTGTCCCTGCCCACGTACAGGGAAAAGCCACAATGGCGGGGAAGTTAAGCCTCCCAGGGCGACCACCACTCTTCGCTCCATGACTCCGGGACGTCGTCGTCTTCTCGCTTCTGCTCCTCGGTGACTGGGCATTTCTCTCCGCTCTTCAAGTCGGCGTCTCTCCCTCTCTCTTCTCTGTTCTGCCGGTCCTTTTCTCCTCCCCTCTTTCTGGCATCCTCCCGGTGCCGCCCTCTTCCTTTCACCTCTGACCCAAGCGTTTCTGCTTCCTGGTCCTTCAGCGTTGCTGATTGGTTGTTCCCCTCTATGGATCCGCCCTCCTCTTTTGGCCACAGTTCTTCATCGTCCAAATTAACCCTTTCCTTCTCTTTGTCGCAGGA
This sequence comes from Calotriton arnoldi, assembly GCA_963921515.1. NCBI lineage: Eukaryota > Metazoa > Chordata > Amphibia > Caudata > Salamandridae > Calotriton > Calotriton arnoldi. Next base: position 1,904,447 of record CAWUFW010000846.1, on the reverse strand, counting down.
AGCGGGCCATCGGATCAGCACGCCGAGCTGAGGATGGAGAGGTAAGTGAGGGGGTGTCACGGGTATCTGGTTGGGATTCTTTGGGGATGCTGGATCATTTTCGGGGTACCAGATTGTTCCTTCCTCACAGTGGGTCTCTAATTTGTCAGGATATTATGCTTCACGGAGCTTGCAACCCTTCGGTTGCAAACCTATCTTGTCATTTGAAAGGATCCCAGCTTCCATGATTCATCTGGTGTTCAAACTACTCTCGAATGGGAGTATCTTGATGTTGAATGATCAAGGTTGTTGTGGGATGCTGCCAGGCATTGCACATCTGGTCACAGTAAGTTCCAGGGTTATTTGTTGTATGCAAGTATTGTTTCCACTGACCCACACAGTCAGGGAGGCTCCGCTATGGCCTTCATTGAATGTTTCCCTTATATTGTTTGCTTCTCTGAGTAGACTGAAAGTCATACTTTTACAGAAGGAGGTGGCCTTAACCTCAGCTCGAGTGACTTTTGATTAGGCCTGGGCGGTGAACTTCGCTCCGTTCGCGGAGTTTGTGGAGTTTTCTGCACTCCGCGGAGCTCGCGGAGTGCAGAAAACTCCTCTTCGCGATGTGCAGCAGAGTTTTTTCTCCGCTCGCGATCGCGAACGGTAAGTTCGCGATCGCAAATGGTAAGTTTGCAAGCGCGAGCTGCGCTTGGGTAGAATTTCTACCCGAACGGCAGGAATATCAGCACAAACTGCAGTTCGCACTGCACTCCACCACTCGCGGAATTTCGCGGAGTTTTTTTGTAACTTCGCGGAGTTCCGCGTAGCAAAACTCTGTGAACTACGCCCAGGCCTGCATTTGAACTCCAGGTTGGAAGGTCTTCAGCTGAGATACAGGCACTAGTCCTAAGTAACTTCCCACTCCATTTCGGGGAAATGGTACACCGTATCTATAAATGTCTGATACGAGTGGGATAGTACACCTATTTAAGAACATAGGTTCTGGGCTATTAAGCACTTTTCAGATGATTTTTGGAGTAATTCCATCATTGATACACTCCGTGTTCGGAAGCGTTTTTGGAGGGCTTCCGCTGGTCCTACTACTTGTAGTGGGTATCCTGGTTTTAATTTTTCTGTTATGCAATGGACGTTCCAAATGCCAAGGAGATGGAAAAAGCGCTCTTGGAGCGACGTTGCCGTGAACGCATGGTACTCCATCTGGGCACACCTTGACTTCGGGAGCTAAGCGAGCATTGGTTTCTATTGTTCTGATCAGTCTGTGTCTTGCCTGTACTCCGCTGCCTATTCTGAGGACACGAATGCGTGTTGGACATCTGTCTAACACTTCCATCAGTTGCGCCTCCAGACTTGGATGTGCTACTGGACCCATTAAAGGCCCATGAAGTGCAGTGTCCTCAGTATATTCCAATTCTGATGTCAGCATTCTTAGAGCAACCACTGGATGCTTCAGCTTCTGTCGGAATGGACAGCGGCTCTGTACCAGGCTTACAGGCATCAAGTGCTTCCTCAGCTACAGCTTTTGGAACCGGAAAAGATAACATTTGCTCCATTGACCTGATCCAAGAGGTGTTACAGGGACCGTCGTCTGTGAAGGCAAGCAACAGTGAATTGGAATTCGAAAACATATTTTTGGTTTTATTTTTCCTCTTTTGCTCTCACGGAGCACTATGGCTTTCGGCGTGCTCAGTTGTTTATTTATATTGACTATTTAGAGGAATTATATAGCTTTTTTACTTTTACATTATTTTTTAACACATGACAAGTTTTTAGATGTTTTTATACTCATATTTTAGATGCTTTTTAAACAGGCATATTTTAGCACTTGTTACTTTGTCGTCCGGTCGGATGAGGAGTGGGTATTATGAACCCCAATGTACCCCGATATAGGCTTGGGTAATTGCACAACCTTTTACCTACATTTGTCCTACCATTGTTCTACATAACGGTTCTGGCATTGACCTTTTACATAGTTAGGTGCCGCATACAATGTCATGTGGTTTTCTCAGAAAACTAGCCTAATTTATTATGCATGAGGATTCTCAGTATCACAGCAGGATTTCCATCTTCTGCATAATAACTCTGTATAAGGGTCACCACTATCGTCATCCTTGGCCGACATTCCCACGGTTCCATGACACATCTAGGTAGAACCCCTGAGGGCACCTTTCGGGTGTATAAGTACCACATCTTGGCTGGATAAAAGAGAGGAGAAGCTTCCATGCTGACGCACTGACACGAGATGCTAAGGTCCCTGCACGCAGACACTCCAGCACGCAGTGGTATGACATCCCTCGCGGGGTGACCAGCTCGAGACCAACATGAGGTCCTTCGTTCTCTCATCTCAGGTAATAGGGTTGGCTCTTTCCTAGGGGGTTCTTGGCTATACACCTACATACATGCTAGGTACACTTAGGTACATCTAGTTAGGATTAGCATCGTAGGAGTACGCATTTTATTGTCATGTAACCATATGCCTGCATATATTCATGGTTTTAGCACTATGGTAGAATTCTACCTTTTCTTTGCCCTGTTGGTGCTTATAACCGTATACATATGTTTCTGTCTAATGGTTGATGCAGCACACGTATTTTATACTTGAATTACGCTGGTCCAATAAATGCTTATTGAAAACTTCCCCACCGTTTATTCTGGGTATCTCTCTGAGACTGAGTGAGCATGAGTGACTGAGCTACTGTACTGTTTTTACGATCCCTGAGGGGTCAGGGTTGTCATGTTCAATAGTTGCCAGAAACTCTTTGCTCCTTGGGAAGAGGGGCTAGTAGTGACACTGTGAGCTAGCTGGTCCACAGACTAACATATATTTGGCGGTGTCTGGACACCGATCCCTTAGTTTATGTTGTCTAAACGCGCAGATCCCATATAGATCTGTAGGAACTACATGACGGAATGAGGGAATCCTGTTGTGGGACCAGCTCCCCCTATTTTTTTACTATGCCCCAATTAAAATACTGTCATGGAATGTAGCAGGGCTAACCAAGCTACTGGAGGTGGATGAGTGGGGCCAATTCATTGAAACCTTTGACATATGTCTCTTCCAAGAGACTGGGTGCCTAGCCCCAGCTCATAAGAGTGGGTACTCATCTTTTTGTGTGAATGCAACCCGATCTGCCAGGGGTAGGCTTTCAGATAGGTTGTGCACATGGGTCAAATCATCACTCCAATGTAGAATATCTTCAGTGTCTGCAGCTTCTTGTGATATACTAGCAGTTAGACTGGTACTTCCATCTGGGCTGACACTAAGAATTTATAATGTATATAATAGAGTAGAGAATAGAAGTAAGGAGACTAAGGTAATTAGTATACAAGAACAAGCCCTTTTGGAGAATCCGGATAAGGATAGGCTTTTGGGGGCTGGGTACCTAAAGGCCACCTTTGAACCATTGGTGGTCTCTCCACTTGATTTAATGCAAGAACAGGACAGTCAATGGGGTATTCCATCAATAGATCTTCCCTTACTCAGGCGGACAGCAAAGGCGGGCCAATTGCTGGCCCTGACATTAAATTGTGATCTTAGGGCCACCAATGGCAGATGCCAGTCAGATCGTCATGGTAAAACCACATATAACAGGGTAGGGTACAGTAGCAGAATCAATTATTTTTTGGCAGACGTAAAGCTCTTGCCAGCAATTGTGGATAAGGATATAGTTGAGCGTTCAGATAGTGATCATAATGCCCTTTGTATGATGTTACCGGATGAAGCACCTCCAGTTCATGCATCCTATGGTAGTAGAGATATAGGTTCCCTCTCGTATACCAATAATTTTAGAACTATTAGATGGAACTGAGTGCTGGAAAACCCTGAAGCACTCGAAGTGGTTAAGGATAGTGTAACAGTTTGCCACGAGTCCCTACTGACACTCCTGCTTGCGACTAGGATTGAGAAATGTGGTATTAGTCATTGAAAGATTATCAGCTCATATAAGAGAGGTACTGGGGAAACAAAGGTGCAGGGGGAATACTGTGCGGAACTCCGATAACTGGTACAATGGTGAATGTAGAACAGCAAAGAACAAGCTTATAGTGGCTATGAAGTCCAAAATGCAGTCAGCAAAGATAATAAGTAATTTTGGAAAACAGTTGCTAGTTGTTTAAATGGTCGTAAACAGACTCTTGATTTCCGTATCCAGCCTCATGACTGGATAGCACATTTTGAACAGCTTTACTCCCTCAAGTGCAACACTACCATGAGTGATGTAAAGGCTATGCAAATCAGTTCCATCCCCAAGTCCAATGACCTGACGTTCTCGTTAAATGAAACACTAACATCTATTAATTCTTGCTCACCCGGATGCGCTACGGGACCAGATAGACTGCCAAATGACCTTTATAGGGACAATCCTGAAATTTGGGGGCCATGCATCAACCTGCTATCTAATACAATCCTAGCTGGTATGGAGATTCCCCCCTCCAGGAATCCAGTGGAAATCATAAAAAAGGGGACCGGGCAAATCCGGCCAACTACAGGCCCATTGGCCTGATTGACTCCCTACAAAAAATGCTTTGTAAACAGGTTTTGTCTCATATGCAGGAGTGGATCAGGGATGAGAGTGTGCTCTTTGATTAGCAGGTGGGTTTCAGGTCAAATGTGAGTACTGTGTATCAGATCTTTCGTTTTGCCTCATGTACTGGAGAGATGTGATCATTGGCAAGGGTAAACTTTACATTGCATTTGCTGACCTTCGCGCAGCGTTTGATTTGGTTGTACGTGCCAAGCTATGGAGTGTCCTATAGGAGATGGGATTACCCGCTCCCATGTTGGACATCCTAGTGAGGCTTCATGCTGACACACTCGCCCAGGGGAGGTGGGGGCAGGATGTGGCCCTGACAGACCCTATCCATATTTATCGGGGGTCAGGCAGGGGTGTGTTTTGGAGCCTACTCTCTTCACGCTATATATAAATGGTGTAATTGGCTTTCTGGATAGGGATGGGTGTGATGCACCCAAGAAAGGAAGGCAGAGGGTTTCCGCACTCCTTTTTGCGGACGACACCTTGCTAATATCCAAGTAACTGCAGGGTCTACAACAACTCCTGAACTCTTTTCAAGCATTCTGTGTTGAGCGAGGCTTGGAGATTAATAGCTCCAAGACCAAATGTATGACATTCACCAGAAAGACATCGAGTTTTAGTAAGAGGAGAATGTTAGTGGGTAACACAACCCGAGATATACTGCTCAGTTCTGAGTATTTGGGTATAAAATTGACCAAGAATTTATGCTGGATACCGCAGGTTGAAAAAGCACTTTTATCCCTGATCCAACACACTGCCTACTTAGGGAAAATCTATAGAAAAACCTCATCCAGAAGGGTGGCTCCGGCACTGAAAATATACAATGCAAAGGCCCTAGGGGTGGCTTTATATGGTGCAGAGCTGTGGGGTTATTCTCACACAGAGAACCTTTCCATAGTGGAGCAAGTGTTTATAAGAACCCTACTGAATCTCCCTGTAAGCACGCCGCTGTTTCCCCTATACTTAGACATGGCCCAAAAGAAAATTGGACACAAGACAGAGTGCAGAATGTTGACCTATTGGCATAAATTATGGACAACACCTACCCTCGATTACTATCAGGAGGGAATCCAAGATCAATTGGTCCCACAGTATACAAGGAAAATTCAGTTGCTCTGTGCTAGCAAGGCCCTACTTTATAGACTGAATCTGGACAAATATTGGACCACACCAGAAAGTATGTGTTTAATTGGCAAAGCCAGCATAAAGGGAATATTCTGGGAGAGTGTGGCAATAGACAACGTTAGATAGTGCAAGGGCTCTTTATCTGTGTCTTTCATTGACAGGAAACCAATGACTTTTTACGAAAGTACCATGAATGAAATTGTCCCTCGACTAGCAAGGAAACACTACCTTCAATTTAGGTATGGCACCTTACCTTTAAAATAATTCACTGGTAGATGGCATCAGGGAAATGGTCCATATAACGATCTGTGTGTAAGCTGTGAAGGATGTTCTGAATCGCTTATCCATGTTCTGTTTTTTCCCCCTTCTATAAACACATTTACGTGCAAAATTAATTGTTTCCTTGTGCAAAATCTGGGTTGTAGGGAGTTCCAGAAATCATTTAGATTATTGCAATGTGACATTAGTCAGATCGTGTTTTTTTGTCTGGCTATTAAAGGCATTTTCGATTAAGCATGCAAAACTCGTCAGCTACTGATCTATGAAAAGACTTATTTGATATTGGTGATGCACTGTGGTGAGACATTTAATATTGCTGTAGATCCCAATTGTGATTTCTGTCTTCCTATGCTTTTAGACAGGTTTTGTATTATGAAATTTGAGGTTTTATATTGTTCTTTTTAAAAATGCTAGTTGGAGCTTTTTATATATTGATATCATTATATTTTGTTTCAAAATCTTTTTTATTGATTTTAGGACAATAACACAGTAAATACAACTCTATCGAGCACATTTCATAAGCCAAGAGTTACAGATCTCGTAAAAAAAATACACAGCATATTCACAAGGTCTCGGCATAAGTTGGTTCTCATCCATCATATCCCTACCATGTCAAACCAGGCAACATAAAGCCAACAATCCAGTATTACATATTTTCAGGATCAGCCTGTGATTAGGGCTCGGGCCCCCTTATGGGGCGCAAAACTTCCAGTTGAAACAAAAAACATATACATTAAAACCGTAACATGGTGACATATATTAAGAAGAGTTTTAGTCAGAGTCTGGGGGTAGTCTGGGGGCGAACATCCCCTCGCGGGAGCAACCTGTCCCCGGATCCCACATATCACCACCTACATATATAATTATATTTTATTGATATTTATATTTGCATTTTTATGTATATGTATATTGTGGCTGTTGTGTTTGTCTAAACTTTTATGATCCACAGAGATCGAAATAAAGTTCGATGATGATGATGTTTAGTGACAGGTTTGACTAATCTTAAAGTAGCAAAAACGGTTAATATTCCTGCTGAAAAGAATGTATACCATGTGGATCACAGAACTGTATTTAATGTGGATAGTTCAGTAGGTTACTACTTTTGTCACAGAGATCCTTTAGTTGCTTGCAGTTTATAAATTACAATCCTAATATATCACAGTGACTTATGAACTGTCATCAAAGAGCTGCCTGCAAACTGCAAGGTATAGGTTAAAAGGTGATGTTTTTCTACCAGTCTTTCATTATCTATTGGTTCGTTTGGGTAAAAATACATTCTATTAGTAAAGCCAATCCCATCCAGGGTTTTAAAACAAATGAAATGCAGGCGAGAAAGGGGCTATGGAGAGATGAGGGGCACTGGTGGAAGATGGGAGTGAGGGAATCCATTAATAAAGGAGGTCATTGAGGGGGCACAAAAAAATTGTTGTGCCTGGGCACCACCAGCGTTAAGCCCAGCTCTAGGTTTACTGTCCAGGTCTCCGCCCATGGCACCCAGTCAAGAAGCAGAATCGAAAAGTGCATCCTCGCTGTAATTGGGCCCTAAGTGATCCCGTGGAGTCCAGCACCTGGCAGAACAGAGGCTACCATTTTAATCTTCAACATGTGGGTCTCTGTACACATGCAGACCACAGGGCTACAGAGAATCACAAGTGACAAGAAAGTTGAGTTTTCTCTTAATTATTTCTTTTTTATAAAGCTAAAGAAATCTCAGAAACAACAACCGATCTCATAGCAATAAATGGAAAATATAGCGAGGGCCACGACTGGGCTGAGGGGAGGTACATTTTCTGGTCAATGTTAAACAGTAGAGCAGTCAGACATTCCCAATTGCCTTTTAATTGGTCACCACGGTTGGCATGAACTTGCAGACTGGTGTAAAATGCCATACACAGAAGATCTATATGTACATTACTGGAAACGAAGTACATTTGTAATGATGAGTCACAGGGCCAAAAATACCTTTCTGGCGAACATCCAACCGTTTTAAAAAGAAGTACGTACATACATTTCTATTCTGGCCCAGCATACCTTTGTCAGGGTCTTCTGGTTCAACTAATACGAATGCTTTTATAATAGAATTCCCTGTTTAATACTCGCAAATGCTAACTATCTAATGACTAATCTAGCACAGCTTCAAAAATATGAACCTTTATTCCAAAACAGCATCTGCAAGTTTTTTTGGGAGAAGGGTTATTTTTCATACCAGTAATTGTAGTGCGCTGCCGCTCTAAAGGTACAATAGGCGTGGGTAACCTGTCTCTTTTCTCACAGAGGGCCTCATTTATGAAAAGTGTTGCATCGCTGCGTGAAACCAGCGATGCAACACTTTTCAGTGCGCCCTCCTTGCGACACCTTGGATGGGCCGTATTTACTGTACGGCGCTCCATGTCGCAAGGAGTCAACAGATACGTCAGTATTCCTGATGTATCTGTTGGTGCAGTAATGACGCATTGCTGGAGTGTGTCGCAAAACAGACGCAACTCCAGCAATGTGTCCTTTCACATGGGACAAGCCCCTGTGAAAGGGCCCGCGTCAGTCTTACACCTGCTGTGAGGCAGAAGTAAGGATTTGACGCAGTGGTTTCCTAGAAGTGGCGTAACGAAATCTGATAGATTTCACTGCGCCTTTTCTATGACCCTTTTTGTGGGGGAACGCCCACCCTGCATACATTATACCAGACGCAGGTATAATGTAGTGCAGGGGTTTACAAAGTGACGCATCTGCTTAGATGCCTCACTTTGTAAATATGTCGCAGTGTGGCGCATATTTTATGCCGCTGGTGCATCACAAAAAGTGACGCACTGGTGGCGCAAGGGGCTCATAAATAAGCCCCAGAATCCAAACGTTATTGGAACCTCCTGGAGTCATCATGTCAAAACCCCTGCAGTGAAGCAGGAACTAGGACTTTACTTATGTAAGTGGGCACTCTGGATCAATGGGTTAAGACCCACTCTTGTGATTCATCAATCACTGCTTTATTTTGCGCCGCTGCCCATCAACAATTATTTATTAATTAATTTATTTATTTATTTATGATTTTCGATGGCACACTCTTGGCCCAAACGCGTTTGAGTACTTTACTTCAGAAACGCCTTTAAAGGAGAACTGTGAGGAACACCAATGCTAACACAAAAGAGAGCATAGTAAACAAAATAAGAATAAATAAATAAAACTTCAGTGATACAACAGAAATGAGTAGCAATGAAGCTGCGGTAGGAGATACAGGAGGAAAAACCTGTGGAAGAAAGAATGCAGCAAATGAGAGTGGAGTTATGGAAAGTGCAAAGTTTAAACAAACAATGATGGAAGCATGGATTGAAGATGTCTTTCAGAGATCAATCAAAGGAAGGCATGGAATTAGGCTACAGATGTGCAACAGTAATGGAAGCAATGATTGTGGTGATACTGCTGAGCACATAGTTTGGGTGTCAAGGAATGTTCTAGATCGACGTAGGGCACCAGGATGAGCAGGTGAGGAGTTCGGCCAACGAGGTGCAACACAATAGGAGGGAGAAGACTGCAGAGAGGATTGGGGGTGTCAATGGGAACCTGGACACCAGAGTCACAAAGAGAGACCGGGTGAGGATGTGTGGAGATAAGGGAAACAAAAGAATGAGAGCCGAAGGTGGTATTCAAAGATACTATTGTTGTTGAACCCCTTTCTGAATATATCCTTCTCTGTACAGGGATGATGGAAATGCTATTATACCATTCATAAGCCTTCTTTGGCTGGCTGTGTCCAGCCTACTGCTGAGGTGTAGCAACCACTGCAGAATCACCCAACCAGCCCCCAGGTGTGACGAAGGAATCAACATTGTACAAATGTTCCATCATCCTTTGGATAGTACTGCTCTAAGAGCAATGTATAATAAAGTCTAACCTCTGCTATTGTATAAGAACTATAGCTACAGTAAGAATCTGTCGTCCCTGAATGAAACGGGGTCGCTGTAACGCATACAATATATCACATGACAAAATATCGCAATGGCTGCATCGGCATAACCACTGTATCTCATAGTAAGTCTAGCAAGAAGATGTGGGGTTAGGAATAGAAAATGTATACATACCCTGCAATGTACATGTAGGTGTTGTAGTCAGTGCAATATTCATGTAGAATGATATTGTCCCCCTCACTCTGGTGACATAAGACAGTCAGCCTGTCCAAACCCTATACTGTGGCACAGCAGCCAATAGTATAATAATTTACTAGGATGACCTGGAACAGCATGGCTAATCCCTTACATTAACATGGATGTATCCATTAAATTAAATCACACCAACCCACAGAACCATTATGTTTAAAACCCTGCTAGTTTGAACGAATTATTAGCATAAAGTACCACTACCCACTGTATTTTGGTGTCTAGAGTAGACCAGTCGTGGTGCATTAAATTTCTGCTCTGCGTCTCTACTGTGAAATCTTGACTCTTCATATTCAAACGTTTGAGGTATCATGGCTATACTAAATGGAAACATGCTATTGAAATAGCAAACCACTGAAGAGGCATGTTTCCATATCCAATTTATAAATAGCTTTAATACAATTTGAGGCATAGGGAGTAAATGTGAATGTCCCTAAACAGTGAAAAAAATCCCGACAAACTGCATAGTCCGTGATGCTGTAGGCATGGTTCAAATTGGATTGCACCAGTATTCATTACCTGCTTTATTGTCACCTAGATACAGGTCCCCATGATGTGTGTGCAGGGACGGATAGGCTGAACTTCTCTTTTCAGTCTTCAAGCACCCCTACAATAGCTGCGCTGGTGCAATGATGCCAACACAGATCCCAACTGCAGCTGACTGCACTTATGCGTATAACAGCATGCGATTGAAGGAATATCCTCTCTCCCACTTATGTACAGATTGAGACATTACACCCAATGGTAGTGCAATGAAGGAGTTCTGGCATAATACAGCCCCTTCTAGAAAGTAATTGCCCAGGGAATTAATATTGTCTACCGCTGTAAGAGGGGGCAGGAGGCAGGAGGTCAACAATCTAGACTTGCAAGGGAAGGACTCTTTCTCCAGACTATATTCTGAAATTGTGCATATCTGGTTAAATATATGTGTCATCTCATACTTCAATGAGGGATATTGTGTAACTGGTCATCTTTCAATCAGGGGAGGAGCTCCTCTGGTGTATTCGCACATACTCAGATGATACTCAACTAATTGTATCAATTGAGAAAAATGTAAAAGTCAAGAAAGTGTGATCTTGATGAATGTCTATCAACGGTTTCCATATTGATACAGGATCACTGTTTGTGATTAAACATTGACATGATCAAGGGGATCTTGTTTGAGAAAGCAGACTCTGGACAAACAATTGGTGTCCTCCCTCACTTGGTCCTGCTCCTATCCCCGTTGACAACAAATTCTCTATGAATGATCAGGTAACTTCTGTCTGTGAAAGCTGCTACTCCATTATGTTATGTTGATATGTTATATGCATTTGTAACGCGCTCGGCTACTCCAGAGAGTGTCCCGGCGCGGAAACCTGAGCGTATCATGAATCAGAGCTTAAAACAGGAAGGTTTTCAACTTTTTTTTGAAAGTGCGGGAGTCTGAAATACTGCGCAGAGCCAAGGGCAATGCATTCCAACCTAGGGCCGCCTTACGAACAAGGGAACAACCACCAAGCCTTTGCCGAAAAAAACGTGGAATCTGGACCAATAATTGATTATACGCCTTCTATGTAGGGCTTCTATACAGCAGCCAATTTACTGTCTAAAAACTATTTTCCAGGCAGTCACCATCAATTGCCTGGACTATGGGCTGTTCTGCCTGTAGTCATGGCTGACTATCTATTCTCACGCTTGCAAATCATTCAAATTACATCGGCACGTTTGATCTGCAATCTCTCTAACAGATCACCTTCATATGTTTTAAACTCTTTACACTGGTTACCTGTTCATAAGTAGGCTATGTTCAATATGCTCTGCCATATACATTGAGCCTTCTATGCAGCAGGCGCAGACTGCTTGTGCAGAAAAATGCACTTTCACAAACCCTTTAGTTTCTTAAGATCAGCTGAGCAGGTCACTGTTCTGTCATGGCAGATTTACTGGGCCAGAATGGGTGGTCGCTCATTCACTTATCTTGCAGCCTTGCATTGGAATGCCCTTCCATTGAACTTGCAACTAACCCCTAGTCGTCTGCAAATTAGGAAGCTTCTCAAAAAGTGACTCTTTAAATGAAAATGATTTATGCCTTCATTTTAATGCCTTCTGGCCTCCTTTTAGTAAATTGTGTGTTTTGACCCTCAACCTGCTTTGACTGCTCAAGGATATGCCTGCAGGGAAGAGTGTTGTGCACAACAAATCACAATAACATAACATAACGTAACGTAACATAACATTCAGTATTATAGAAGGTGTGACAGTTTGAATGAACAGTTCCCTCTTTGGAAATTGGTCTATTGACTGATTTAAATATCTACGAAAAAATGGGTTATGTGCAATATGCATAGTTAATATACTCCTAACCTTGAATATTATTGTAGAAACCGATATAGATAACTGTAGGGTGAGGAGGCAGCAACATCGGTCTTGGTATCTGCTGTGGTTAAACAATCTAGGGCTTAAAAGTAAAAGCAGGTGTCTGTGAGGCATCATCGGCTTATCCTTGGTAGTTATTGCTCAAGTGGATGAATTCCCACGAAGGAAGTCCATGTTACTTGGGTCACTGCTACAATGGCTAAGCCCAGGGTGAATCTGAGAAATTTGATTTTGTTTTCTTGTCACTATATTGTGTAAAATTGAGGTAGCTCAACCACAGCTCATCTGGTTTCCTGCAGTCAGCATTCCTCATTTTCAAATCATCTTGGTTCAACAAAATGATATCGAAGCAATGTGCTTTACAAAATTAATTTCTATCGGCTCATATTTATTTTTAGTAAGTTATATCATACTTAGGTCCACATTTACCAAAGTTTGCGTGGGCACTAGGTGAAGCAACACAATTTAGTGTGGTGGGGACCTATGTGATAAACGTGCATTCTCAAGTGTGGGAGATGCACTTTCATCACACTTGAAAGCTGAGCAGGTGGGATATTTATTCCCACTCTGCATGTTCTTTTACTTTTCAACAATACACCCCCAAAGTGGCCCCGGGTATATGAGATACCACTTTACAAGGGATTGATAGGTAAATTAAATACGCCAAACAGGTGTAGACCAATCTTATCAAGTTTACCATAGAGAGCACATGCACTTTAGCACTGAACAGCAGTGATAAAGTGCCCAGAGTCCTAAAACCACCAACACCAGTTCAGGAGAAAATACCAGGAGGAAGGCAAAAAGTTCAGGGATGACCCTGCAAAAAGGGCCAAGTCCAACACAACCCCCTTCCAGCCTAAAGCCAGGGTAGACCAATCAATACCTTGATGGGTTTCCCTGCTTGGGGCGATAGAACACGTACGCGGGCCCGCAACTGCAGGGGCACACTCCAGTTCTACACCAATCTAAACCCATGTGGTCCCCTCTGTCTAAGTTCCCAGGACCAACTAAGTTATCCCACTGGGACTTCCTAGCTGTCCGCGGCCAGGACCAGGCCCTAGGCCATCCAGATGTCTCTGGTCCTTGCCATCTCACAGAGTGGGGGGCAGTAGCCCCAGGTACATAGTATCCATTCTCCACCCTACCTCTCATCAGTGCAGTCCTATACTGCCACTGATCCCTCAACACAGGGTCTGCACCCTCAGGCTGATCAGGAGTAACAGGTGAGGCTCTCCTCCCCCTACCCCTCCTCCTTGGGTTCCGCACTCTCATCCTAGGAGAGGCACCCTCAGAACACAAAACTGTCAGGATGCTGGAATCAGCCCTCCCACACAATTCTCCCATCAGTTCAGAACCTTCACCCTGCAACTGGTCTCTCAACTAATCCTGGGCATAGTACTACCCTACGCTCACGGAGCATGCGTAGTTTGTGCTACTACGCACATTGCACATAGCACAGTGCAAAAACTGTGCTAATTGACATAGCGTAGCAGCAAACCCATCAACACCTACAAATGCTTTGATAAAGCAATTTTACATGCTAAAAAAGCATATAACCAATTCACAAAAATGAACTTTGAGAATGAAAATATCAGGCAATGAGAGAGGTGATGATTTTGGGGTCCCCCCTAACCTAGGGGGAGGACCAAGAAGATGCCTTGAACACAAAGAGTATATCATGCTGAATGATTCCGTGGTGGTCCCTTCCTCCTAGGACCACCCCAAGCACAGTTATGGGCAAAAATACAATCCCAACCAAAGGCCCTGCAAAGCATTATGAGACGAGATTAGCAGTGGGCAGTGAATATTATAGTGTCCAATATCAAAATAATTCTACAAAGAGCTGCAGTTCAACTAGTCGTTACTAGATGTCCCTCACGAGTCAAATGCAAAAGCATTGAAATTATTAATACATCAAGCTGCAGTTCCACTAGTCGTTACTAGATGTCCCTCAGGAGTCAAATGCAAAAGCATTGTAACCCTTTCATGAAGCTTTTGCATTTGACTCGTGAGGGACATCTAGTAACGACTAGTGGAACTGCAGCTTGATGTAATAATAATTTCAATGCTTTTGCATTTGACTCGTGAGGGACATCTAGTAACGACTAGTTGAACTGCAGCTCTTTGTAGAATTATTTTGATATTGGATACTATAATATTCACTGCCCACTGCTAATCTCGTCCCATAATGCTTTGCAGGGCCTTTGGTTGGGATTGTATTGTTGCCAATAACTGTGCTTGGGGTGTTCCTAAGAGGATGGGACCACCACCAAATCGTTCAACAAGATGTGCTTTTTGTTTTCAAGGCATCTGCTTGGTTCTCTCCCTAGGTTAGGGAGGATCCCAAATTCATCACCTCTCTCACTGCTTGTTAATTTATTGTTTTCACTTTTGTGAAATGTCTTTATGCATTTTAGCATATAAAGACAGAAATACTTATTTTATCTTAACTTGCACTGTGCAAGATGCTGTTGGCAATTATTGCACAGTGCAGACAAGCACACAGCTATGCAATTTGCGTAGCTACGTGTAGTTCAAAGTGTACTTCACGTAGCTATGTGTAGTGCTACTACGCCCAGGGTTACTCCCAACCTAGGGACTAAACCCTCAGGTTGAACCTGGGTCAGAGACGAGGACTCCCATCCTCTGCACCCCCTTCCAGAGTTCTGCACCCTCCCACCTGGAGTGGTACCCCCAGAAGATAAAACGGTAGGGACACTGCTTACAGATGTCCTTCCCTCCAGGTCAGGCATAACCTCCTGAAACTGGCCTCCCAACCCAGGGACTACACTCTGCGGCTTAGCACTTGCCTGGCACACCAGGACTTTCAGGAGAGCACGAAGGCCCCCACAAGGGTAACACATACCTCATGTATTGCGTGATAGTCTAACTGGCGCTGATCTCCCGACCCCTGCCCATCTGACAGTGCGCGAAGACCCCCCAAAACAGAAGTGGTGTCACCATGGTCACTCCTAGAACGATGCTGGATTCAACCCAGATCTGTGACTGGGGGTAAGTGTCTGAAAAGTTTCAGCGCTCTGTCCATCATCTCCTTGTGTTTGCCTTGTTCGCCCTAAGTTGGCAGGGTATGCCCAGACGTGGGCCCCTTGCTCACTTTGCCACTGGATTCAAGCTAGCCTGGCTGATGAGGGCTGTTATCCTGAAAACGGTCCCAGGATGCTTGTTTCCGGTTCAGGGAAGACATGGCTTGGCAGTTCGGGCTGGACTGTTCCCATGAGGCACAGGGTCAAGACTGATTTGCATATAGCTGTGTCTGAACTGGGGTGGCGAAGTGAGCTAAAGAACGATGATGGATTCAACCCAGATTTGTGACTTGGGGTAAGTGTCTGAAAAGTTTCAGCGCTCCGTCCATCATCTCCTTGTGTTTGTCTTGTTCGCCCTAAGTTGGCAGGGTATGCCCAGACATGGGTCCCTTGCTCACTTTGCCACTGGATTCAAGCTAGCCTGGCTGATGAGGGCTGTTATCCTGAAACCGCTTCCAGGATGCTTGTTTCTGGTCCAGGGAAGACATGGCTTGGCAGTTTGGGCTGGACTGTTCACATGAGGGACAGGGTCAAGACTGATTTGCATATAGCTGTGTCTGAACTAGGCTGGTGAAGTGAGCTAAAGAACGATGATGGATTCAACCCAGATCTGTGACTGGGGTAAGTGTCTGAAAAGTTTCAGCGCTCCGTCCATCATCTCCTTGTGTTTACTTTTTACCTACAGCGCACCCTGCCCATAGGGCTAGCTAGGGCCTACCTTAGGGGTGACTGATATGTAGTAAAAGGAGAGTCACAGACGTGGAAACCACTTTATGTGCCAGGTCACTGCGCAGAGAACTGCGCACGCAGCCCTCTCAATGGCATAGGCCTGAGACAGGTTTGAAAGGCTACTTTGGTGGGTGGCGCAAGCAGCGCTGCAAGTCCACCAGTAGCATTTAATTTACTGGCCACGGGTATATGAGATACCACTTTAAAAGGGACTGATAGGTAAATTAAATACGCCAAACAGGTGTAGACCAATCTTACCAAGTTTACCATAGAGAGCACATGCACTTTAGCACTGAACAGCAGTGATAAAGTGCTCAGAGTCCTAAAACTACCAACACCAGGTCAGAAAAAATAGCAGGAGGAAGGCAAAAAGTTCAGGGATGACCCTGGAAAAAGGGCCAAGTCCAACAATAGCATTAAATCATGGCTTGCACATTCCTCTGGACCCTCAGCTAGGTCTGAATTCTGGAATCCAGGCCATTGTACAAAACAGATGGCAGGGTATGCATGTGCGTGATCAGCTGGTTGACACTTTTTTCTTCTGAGCCACCTGTTACGGCCGTCATGTGATTTGCAGTCTGTTGTCAATGATGATAGTTGGACATTTAACACTCTGTCCATAAATTCCATCCTGAGACTACTTTGTAAGCCATACATTATGTCTGTAAATAACAGCCGTTGACATGAGTAAAAAGACAGGCCATGCAATACGTAATGTGCATGTCAGTAATTAGCATGGAAAACGTCTCAAAGGACTCCATTGCCTCAGGGGATTAAATGCCAGTGCATTTGTGAGACCGACCTGGACAATTTGACAATAGGGGCCTGATTCACAAAGGGCCTCTATCCTCGGGCTGAGGTGGTGCTGTTTTTGGGGATTGTCTGTACTCAGTGAAGAATTGCTGCCATGAGATATCCCTGTGCCGAGATCCCGCCCCAAGTGCGTAGACTCCCTCGCCACTGGGTGGTATCCACCATGAGGGCAGAGGCCCTTTGTGAATCAGGCCCCTTGTAAGTGTGTGTGCTGCAACTGATGTGGCAGTGTGCCCCTATGGCTTTCATATGTACCCCATGGTTCAAGTGGACCTGTGTGATGACATGGATAGTCCTTGCTGATAGCTGCCAAGTTTTCCAGCTCCATGTGTGATGAGCCACTCCAAACCTGCTGGGAATTTTAGTGGAAACTGAGACTTGAGTTCCTGTTTCACTTTGCAATGAAATAGACTACAAGTCCCAGAATTCAATGTGATCATCTGGCCTGGATCAGCACATCATGAATGGACCTGGGGAACTTGGCAGGGCAGTGCGATTAGAAACTGTCTCCCTAATGAATACGACTAACATCTACTGGCCCCGATCAAAAATGGCTAGACATTTTGTGTTGTGTGTGATGCAGAATGCATCACACATACAGGTCAAATTTACCCCTATGATGATATATCACTGTCTCATGTTAACTTAACAGGTACCTTGGGAGATATTTCACATGCAATGGCTGCCACTGTCTGAGCTGCTAATCTACTAACACACACACACTCTGCTCTAATGGCATATCTAGGGCCACCACAGGTACACAAACACTCTACTCTGCAGCACGCAGCGAATTGACTCCAGAACTCGTTGTGCGCTGCATCACTCATCTGTTCCTCTGGTCTCACATAATGTAGAGGGTACCTTACAAGCACCCCTGCAGTGAGCATGGTTTTATCAGTATCACAGAATGTATGTGTGCCTTGTCCTCAGCTCCCTCATCCATGTTGGGGGAGGTGGCTTAAACAGTGTAGCAGGACGGCAGAGAATCTTGGTTGGAGGTGAGGATGACTCTGAATGACCACAAAATGACTGCCTGCACCTCCCCGTAATGAAGTGGGTTGGTTTGTGCTGCTCTCTACTGATGAAGGACTAAATCCAGAAACACACGTATGGGCCAATGTGGAGAATCTGCCCTCGGTGCAAAGACTCCTTCATGACTGAGGGGCCTACACCATGAGTGTGGAGGCCCCTTGTGAATCAGGCCCTGCGAGTCTAGGGATACACAGCTCTACCTGCCCAAACTTTGTTGAAACACTACAGTCAACATTGATGTAAGTGCAACATGTGGACTGCCTGTACCATAATGCAAAGGGGCAAACTGTGCTGGGATGAGATGTAGAGTATACCCAATCCTCTTACCTTCCTTGTTCAAAGTTGCTGGCAATCTTTAATTTTTTTGTTCTCTAATATTGGGGAAACACGATTGGTTTCTGGCCTGATTTCAAAGTCTCCAGCCCAAGGGTGGAGCATCCTCTCCAAATGTGAAAACTCTGCAATCGGGCCAGAGACTCTGTAAATGGACTGGACACCAATGTTTCAATACAGGAAATGACAAACAGGAAATACATGGCAGGAAGTTGATGACAAAAATTTGCAGGTAGGCATTTTATGGTTATTCTGAGGCATCCTCACCTCCTACTAGGATCCTCTGCCATCCTGCTGCTCTGTTCACCCAAACAGCCTACAGCATGGCTGAGGGTCTTGATGAGAAGGCACCACTTCTCAGTGAGAGAGAATTGGACATATGATATTAGCTGACGGAGCGCTTGATAAGTATCCTCAGCTTTATGAGGGTCCAGAAGATCAGCTGAGCAATGCAAGACTACGGACCAACACTGCTGTGCGCTGCAGTGCAGTGGGCATATTCCACCGGCGGGCCCGATCATGCCACAAATGCTGGAAGGACCTGAAACGCTGGGCCAGAATTACTGCCCAGGAAATCTTGGGCCAGTCCTCCCAGCCCCATGTGCACAGGCCCTGCCTTTCGCCACTGTACAGGAGGGTCCTGAGGGCTGCCTGACTGACCCTCCAAGCTCAGCTGGAGGAGTATGAGCAGCAGAGACATGGTGACTGCTTTATGTGTGTGGTAATATGATGTGAGTGGTGACAGAGCTGTACCATCTTGAGTCTTATGTCACCATTCATGTAATCTGAGCCAAAGTTGCAGTAGTTATAAGGCCAATGCCTCATAGGAGCACAATGAATGCACTGACCAGAGTGTATTCTGGGACTTGTAGTGTACGGAAAACAACTTGGGAAATGACACTCACATGTTGCATTTGAATGAATGAATTCACTGTCAACACCATGACAGGTGAATCAAGGGCCTTATGACTGCTGTGTGCAAGCTGCTTCAACAATGCCAGAGAATTAATGTTCAATTGGTGTCAATTCCTGTGATGTTTCATTTTTATAGGGGCCTCTCAGGTTCCTATTCTGTCCGGCCTCCACAAATCCTTCAACCGGCCCTGTATCCTGTGGTCCTCCGCTGCTTCTGTGTCTCCATTGCCCACACATATTTACTCCACAATGAGCCCTGTCCTTGGCAAAGAGGCACTGTGTGGCATCTACAATGCCTTACATTGCAGAACCGACCCTGCATCTGCCACTTAAAGTGGTCAGCCAGGCAGAAGAACATGGTTGAACTGCAGCATCGTCACTCCCTCTGCAGCCCTATTCCATTTACCCAACCCTCCAGGCTATTGGCTGCGCCCAACAGAGACATTTGAGCAGAGGATGACAATTAAAAGCTACCAACATTGGGCCTGAGTCACAAAGGGCCTCAGCACTCATGGTGGACGCCCCGCAGTCGTGGGGGAGTCTCTGCTCTGAGGGTGGAATCTCCACCATGAGAATTCTCATTATGGAGATTCCGCCCTGAGGGCGGAGACTTTCCACTATTGCAGGTCCTCCGCTACAAGCACGAAGGCCCTTTGTAAATCATGTCCATGAAGAAGAGGACAGTTTGACTAGAAACGGCCATCGCCTACTTTCCTTGCCTCTTACCATCTAACCTATCCCATATGCTGCTTTTCCCAATATTCTCCCATAATCCTGGTCCTGTCAGGCATTATGTCGACTTTCACGCAACTTGAAATGAAAAGAAATACACCTAAATGTCACAGTCATCAATATTAACGTACAACAAATAAGGCATTTTCATTTGTCATAAATGGCAGAATTTACGGAAATGGTCATCGAAACAATGACGCACGGTTAGTCAAGTCCTAAAACCAGCTCCAGGATTAAAATAAAAGACGGACTCATCAGTCTGATCCGAGGAGCTGGGGTTTGTTCTTTCTCTCACCTGCAGCCTGTCAGAATACTCGTTGACACCGCTGAGCTGTGGAGAGAGCCTCCTGCGCACTTTATATTTAGAATTACAGATATCTGGAACCTTCGGATTCAGTTACATTTTAGTGGCTGTTTGACCCTTTCAAGCAGTATGAAATGTGCTAGCCTTGATAAGGTTTCCAGAGACCGTGAACATGTCTCTAATACTTTTTATTCTGGCAAGGAATGTCAGGGCTGGGCACAGTAGCCGCACTAATGGCCACCGAAGAGGTACGCCAGAGACACTGACGTGTGATCGCTGTTTCTCTATTTCCTCGTAAGGTATTTTTTGTATAGTGTGAAAGGCCACTGTGTAAATTAATCGCCAATGTTTCCTAAATGATTATAACATTTTAACACCGAGGATACATCATCTAAAAATGTGATTGAGAGGAGCCAGAACTAACAGCTCCCAAAAGATAGCACACAGCAAACAAAAGACCATAATGCTTGATCTGAGTTGAGACACAAACCATACTCCAATATTTAATTTGGGCGCTAAGTCTAGCTACCAGCAAATGGGGCCTTAGGTGAACCATGCAATCTCCCGGATCATTCTTTAATTTTTTATTATTGTTTTTAATCTGACTTTTTTCTCTACTTTAGCACCACAATGACCCCCTAGTTCAGCTATTAAGACGAGTCCTCCCTGCGTTTTGACAAATATGTTCAAAGGTAAGCTCTGTATGTGCAGCAAATATTTACCGACTCGGTCCTACGTGTATTTACATTTTGGTCGTGAATTCAAGTTCTATGTTAATTATGTCAATGACCCCAATTCAGTCACACTACAAAGGGGTTGCAGTGTATGGTTCCAAAATGAGAAACACACCAATTGTCTAATCTAAAATGTTGCTTATGTACAGCATTCAATTTTCATACGGGGTCGTATTATGCAAAGTGTCACAAGGTGCAACGGCCATGTCTGCCTGTTTGTGCTACTGGGGCATTTTGGTGTTGCAGAGGGGGTCTCAGACATTTATGTGACCCACAATATATGCCAGTCTGATCTTATGGGGACATTCCCTCATTTGCATGGTGGTGTGGTCCAATCCAGATAAGAGAACCCTTTGCTATGGTGCCTGAACCACATTACAGATGCAGGCTCAATGGCAAAGAAGCCATAAAAATGTGCATTTCCCTGTCTCTACACTCTTCCTAAAGTACACAAACACTTACCCTTTCCCCCGGGTAGACCAATTGTCTCTGGGATAGGGGGACCAACAGAACGACTTGCTGAATACGTAGATCTGTTTCTTGGACCACTTGTTCAGAATCTCCCTTCCTATATCAGGGATACGAAGCACATATTAAGCATTCTCACAGGCTTGAATTGGGAGCAGGGCATGATCCTAGCCACATTAGATGTCGTGTCCCTATATACGAGTATCAAACCAGAGCTGGGTTTAAGGGCAATTCAACGGCATCTACACAAAAGAGCAGCTATACAGTGGAAACACACCAACATGCTCATGACAATGATGAAACTTATTCTTGATAACAACGTTTTCCTGTTTGAGAAACAATGGTGTAGGCAGAAGAGGGGTGGCGCCATGGGCTCAAAATTTTCACCTTCCTTTGCAAACCTCTTTATGGGTGGCCTAGAGGAAATATTGGATTTGGGGCAGCAAAGGTAGCCTATACACTGACTCCATTATTTTTTGGGGTCGCTATATTGACGACTGTTTGTTAATTCGGTCTGGCACACATGATAAACTGGAACAGTTCTGCACATATCTCAACACCAACACCTATGATATAAAATTCACTCATGTGATCAGTGAGGTGAGCGTTACCTTTTTAGATGTAGAACTACTTGTGAGAGATAACATGCTTCACAGTCGCCTTTTCCGCAAAGATACAGCTTGCAACGCAATTCTGCATGCTACAAGTGCACATTCACCACATCAGATTGAAGCCATCCCTTTTGGGGAATTCACCAGGGCCAGGAGGAATTGCATCAATGATGTCGACTTTGAATCATGCCTTATGACTATGAAATTGAGATTCAGCAATAGGGATACACACAACCTAACCTAGCGAAAGCTGAGACCAGAATCAAGAAAACTTGTAGGGTGGACACACTCAAAAACAGGGAACTCAAGAACATCGATAAACATCCAGTTAGACTCATCACAGATTTCAATGACCTCAATGGGGTTCTAATCAGGAGCCTAAACAAACATTGGAGGTTGTTAACAGCTGATGCATCCCTCAATGACCACATTACTAAACGACCACAAATCACATACAGGAGGGGTAGAACATTAAGGACAAGACTCAGTCCCAGCTTTTCACGAGTACAAAAGAACACAAATTGGCTTACACATCACTCATTAGGCTTTCACAAATGTGGTTCCTGTGGAGTGTGCAGATGGGCCAGGGATAATGTAAAAGAATTTACTGGCCCTAACAAAAGCTATGACATCAGATCGAACATTAATTGTAGCACCAAATTCGTTGTTTACATATTAGAATGTATGTGCAAACGTCAATATGTGGGCAGCACCATCATAACCCTCAGGGAAAGAATTGGTGAATATGCGCGAGCTCTGAAACAACAGGACCCTAGGTACCCTATGGCTTTACACATAACGGAGTGTCCCGCTCAAGGCACACACAAACGTTTTACCTTCCATGGCATTGACACTATTGAACCCAATCCCAGAGGTGGAAATAGGGAACTACGACTGCGACGCACGGAAGCAACATGGATAATGCATCTTAGAGCAGTTGAACGTGGTCTTAACTGCGACCATGAAATGCAATACTTTCTAGGTAACTGATTCATGGTTGTGTTTATCTTGTCACACTGTATTCTCCCTGTGTTCATGTGTACTGTTCTGGATTTACTGCATGCAAACAGTAGCCTATGAATCTCTATTGTATGATTTCTGCGTTCCTACACTTTTGCATCTCATGCAACCGACGGACAGTTAATGTGCAGACCAGACACATGGTCCGCTAATTTATATGCTTATCTAACAAGACTGTTCACTATATCCTTTCGCCGACATTTCGTTTGATACCAAAAGTAATCTATTGGCTTCTCATTTGGTACATCCAATACTAATGACCTAATGCCCTCTGATTCTTTTCCTTTTTCCTTTTCGTTTGTTTTCATCCTCATTTGTACAACCGGCTTATCATGTTTTTTCCTCTTCCACTTGTGTGATTTGTTACTTTCCTTTGCATACTGTCTACAAGATTTGGATAATTTTCTTCTTTTCGCCTACACCATATATGTGT
Organism: Calotriton arnoldi; assembly: GCA_963921515.1. NCBI lineage: Eukaryota > Metazoa > Chordata > Amphibia > Caudata > Salamandridae > Calotriton > Calotriton arnoldi. Next base: position 1,880,846 of record CAWUFW010000846.1, on the reverse strand, counting down.
ATACTAGAAGTACATTGCTTGCATTATTGTGTGAACCGTAGCTGCCGTCCACTTATAATGCACCGGTCGCATAGTATTGACACACTAATGACCTAATGCCCTCTATCTTTCTTCTTTTCTCCTCAATTGCACAACCAGCTTATTGCGACCGGTCAATGTCTGTAATCACTCACTCGATTAGGATGACACCATACTTGTATCTCTAGAAGCACACTGCTTCCATTATTATAGGAAACAAATTTGCCGGCCACTCATGATTCACATGTCACATATCAATGACACATTGGTGGTGGGCTCTCAAACTGACATTGTAGACATACATCGCGATTCACATACCATTCATTATACCTACTACCCACACTGACATGGATCAGGCAATTTTGGTTTTTGGTTCAAGCTACGAAACTTTATTGATACATCTTTGGACCGTGACTTAACACGTGAACTGGCATTTCCTAGTGACTGCTCCCGTTGTGTCTGAGGTTCTCGTTCTAGTTCTTTCTCAGTCAGGACTGGTATATGTACACTTCTGGGTCGCGTTCCAAACTCTTTCCGGTTCAGAACGCGTTCCCAGTAAAGCATTGGAAATTGACCTGCGCACTCGCTTAAGGTATTTTCCGGCTAGTTTTTCTTTTCCAATTCTCGAGATACTGAATATTTGGCTTTCCCCCCTTGATGTATGGTTCATAGACTTAGCAGGCGTTTGTGACATCCCCTTTTAGATTTCCTTTACGGCGTATTTGGCCTTAGTGAAATCTACTCGCCACACCACAGCTACACCGATACTCTGGCTCGCATAATATAAGTCGATGCCGTCATCTTAAGGTACAGGATTGTTTAATTTAGACATCTCTGCTTTTCATTAGCGTGCTAGAGATGACGTGAATTTGTTTCTCACTATGACACCACTAACAGTGGCTTGTTAAATATTTTTTAGAATTGCGACAATTTTTGAAGTCCAAGTGATAGTTTGGATCCCCTATGACCGGCCGGGTCGGAATTATCACCGGTTTCTAGGTGAGATATCCACCCTTCTGGTACCTAAGTCTTTACCATTTGCTTTATTGTTCCACCACCTTTTGAGTATATATGTATTAGGCTTTTATACCCAATCCCTAGGTCAGAGACAACACCAGTTTGACTCAACAGGTAGGCCTGCACGGACTGGCATTTCTTCAGTCCCTTACAACATAGTATTTTACGTATTGAGTAGCATTTTGGCTAGGCCTGCTTCCTGCTTTACTGTAGCATTGACACACACCATCCACGCATGCTCTCACTATAGAACCACAGCACCACACAATAGCACCTGTTTGCAATCCACTGATCTCCACGCATTGTGTTCACACTTAGCACACACACTTTCCACGCATGCCCCGTCCGCACTATAAATGCACCACATTAGAGCATCTAAATCTGAACCGGTCTTTCGACGTTTGAATTGTCATGAATTTCACTCCCCTTGTAATGTGTTTCTCAATTAAGGATCATGGTTCCCACGAATGTGACTACTGTGTCATTTCTGCTAGGTTGTGTCATACTTCTCTCACTTCTTTCCCTACACCGGATTCACACGTGTTACACCACATGGGTGTGGCTCACTTATTCTCCATACACTGATGTTTTATACTCATAATAATATGAGTTCATTTGTATTGTATTCCAGCTCTGAAGAAGTCTAGGGTTACTACCCTTAAGACGAAACACGTGTTGGCTGGACCCTGTGTTTGTCACAGAATAAAGACAAGGAGAATATCTCAAGAGTCATCACTTGCCTTCATCTTTTCATCCATATACAAATCGAACTCTTGTAAAACTCGACAGCGTGTGTACAAGATCTGCTGTTATTCACCACATAGAAAGTGTCACACAGTCAGTGCGCCTCAAGTGCACTCCTTGGGAGGGTTTTGTTGTGGTCCCAGGGAGTCCCCACATACACCCCTACAGCCGGTGCAGTCACTAACTGCACTCACTTCTGGGGTATTCCTGCCCCCTTTATAATTAGACTGGAACTCTATCTGGAGTGAAACGCACACCAGCAACTTCAAACAGCTGGTCCTTTTAATAATGTGCTGTTTACTGTGCAGGCACAAATTTGTGCCTGCATCATAAAGGGTACATTTACTGTAATAGGGCGCACTCATGGCTGACTTAGGGTGATGCGACTGGTGCAGCGCATCTGGCGCTGACCTTGGGAGGCACTGCTTTTAGAAATAACTATGGGTTTACAACCACCTGCTGCAGAGTTTCGTGTATGTGCAGCAGATTTCAGGCACCATTAAAAATGCCAAGATAACTCTGATGATTAATATTCCCACTGAAGACGGATAGGAGATTTGTCTGGTCACCGGCTTGACTCATCATAAAGTAGCAAAGAGGGTTAATATGCCAGCTGAACGGAACGTATACTGTGTGGAACACAAAACTGTATTTAATAGTTCAGTGGGTTACCACTTTTGTCACCAAGATCCTTTTGTTGCTTGCAGTTCATAAATTACAATCCTACTATATCACAGTGATGTATGAACTGTCATCTAAGAGCTGCATGTAAACTGCAAGTATAGGTTAGAACGTTATGTTTTTTCTCAGTCTTATGTTATCTAATAGCTTGTTTGGGTAAAAATAAATTCTTATTAGTAAAGCCAATCCCAAGCAGCACTTTAAAAAAAATTAAATGCATGTGAGAGAGGGGCTAAGGAGAGATGAGGGGCACTGGTGAAGGATAGTAGTCAGGGAATCGATGGAGAATAGGTCTATTGGTGGACATAAAAAAATTGTCGTACTGGGCACCACCAGCGCTAAATCCGGCCCTGGGCATACTGTTCAGGTCTCTGCCCATGTCACCCAGTCAAGCAGCAGAAATGAAAAGTGCATCCTCACTGTAATACGGCATTAAATGAGCCTGTGGAGTCTAGCACCTGGCAGAACAGAGACTACCATTTTTATCTGCCACATGTGGGTCTCTGTACACATGCAGACCACTGGGCTACAGAGAATTACAAGGGACAAGAAAGTTGAGTTTTCTCCTAATTATTTCCTTTTTATAAAGCTAAAAAAATCACACAAAGAACAACTGATCTCATAGAAATAAACGGACAATATAGCGAGGGCCACAACTGGGCTGAGGGGAGTGAAACCTCCCTTTTAAAGTTAAACTGTAGAGCAGTCAGACTTTCACAATTACCTTTTAATTGGACCCACTATGGTTGGCATGAACAAAGACACAGTATCCATTAAAGGCCAACTACAGGGTACTATTCCATTTATGGGAAACTGCATAGTGAATTTGCAGACTGGTATAAAATGGCATTCATACCAGGCCTATATGTAAATTACTAGAAAAGAAGTACATTTGCAATGATGAGTCACAGGTCCAAAAATACCTTTCTGGCGAACATCCAATCGTTTTGAAAAGAAGTACATAAATACATTTCTATTCTGACCCAGCATACCTTTGTCAGGGTCTCTCTGGTTTAATAAAACAAATGCTTTTATAATAAAGGGCCAGATGTACGACGGTTTTTGCATGCGCAAACGGGTTTGCGAACCCGTTTGCGCATGCAAAAACCAACAGGGGTATGTACCATTCCAAAATAGCTATTTTGGAATTGCGAGTCGCTATTAGGAAGGGGCGTTCCCTTCCTAATAGCGAGCGCAACCCCATGTACAAATGTTTTGCGACCGCAATAGCGGTCGCAAAACACTCGCAAATTACCACCCTCTTCAAGAGGGTGGTAATGGGGTTGCAAAATGGAAGGGGTCCCCAGGGGACCCCTTCTTCTTTGCAAATGAAGGGGTAAATATTTTTAAGGGCAGGCAGTGGTCCCAGGGACCACTGCCTGCCCTTAAAAAATTAAACGAAAACGTTTCATTTTTAATTTTTAAATGCATCCCGTTTTCCTTTAAGTAAAACAGGCTGCATTTAAAAAAAAAAAGCTGCTTTATTAACAAGCATTTGCAATGCACTAGGTCTCGCATTTACGCTGAATTTGAGCTATTGGCATTGTAAATGACAATGCCTTTTATTTAGGTTTTGGTTTTTAAACCATAAATAAAAGGCATTGTCATTTACAATGCCAATAGCTTGAACTCGCGTAAATGTGAGACCTATTGCATTGCAAATGCTTGTTTTCTCTTTCTTTCTCCTCTTGTCTTTATCTCTTCTCTCTCCTCCCTTCACTACAGTCTTCTCATCCGCTCTCCCCTTTTGACTTTTCTCTTCATCTCTCCTCTCGGTAACTTTTCATTCCTTCTCCCTCGACGTCCCATGCCTCCTTTTGCCAGGGAATCTCACTCTCGGTTCTCCCCTCTCCTCCCAGCCCCCCCTCGCCCCGCCCCCCTCACACACCCCTGCAGGTCTCCATGGGAGCACACTTGTATTTTCTGATATAATTTTTAGGACATCAGGTTGGAATTCGATGTCGTCACTTTTTCTTAGAAACGCGTTCTTTGCTGCAGCGCGGTCCATGCAGGGAGGAGTCGCCCCCGCCCCTCGGGGTGGGGTTCATGCGGAAGCGGGGAGTACATGGAGGGCTCCGCTGCGGGGCGAGAGGGGTGTCCCCTGTGAGTTGAAACTTGTGTGAACCTCGGGAGTTGTGGGGGGGGGAGGGGGAGTGCATAGATGCTCACCAGCCCTTGACTGCACCTTCAGTGCTGTCCCTCTTCCCTCCCACTTCAAAGACAACCCCCACCACTGTGAAACACTCTGCTGGGGGCCCGTGTCCCAGCTGCACAGCCACACGGGGGTGGCGGGTTAAGGGGGGGGGGCTGGTAGCAGCTTCTTTGCCGAGAGCATTACATCACGCTGCAGAATCCTGTCCGAGGGAGCTGCCCTCAGCTGCATGTGTGCGGGCGGAAGCGGGGGGGCGACACCGCAAGGGCTAATGCACACACGGCTGCGAGAAAAGGAGACTCGAAGACAGGGCAGAGGAAGGGCGAAGGAAGAGAGAGATGGGGAAAAGGGGAGAATGTGCGTAGATGAGGCAAAAAGTAGACTGACATGTACAAGTATGTTCAGGGCTAGTTCCTTAGGATTCCATTGGATCAATGAAAGTAGCTGCCAATCAAAATTAAACTGGTAGACATGGCCAAATTAGGGGGGTGTCCAGATAGAAGGAGAGGGTGTGGCACCTCGGAAATGTCTGTAGATAGGCAGTGTTGAAATCTGCAAACCTCACAAAGGACTTCATTGGAGACATGGAGGGCTGTGCTTGACCTCATTAAATCTGTGCTTGGACACTGTAGTGAAATGTTGAAGAGGGTAGGAGAATGCTCTCCTGTGTGCTCCCAGAAAATGAACGGAGTCTCGTTGTAGCACAAGAAGACCTCTATTGAACAAAGTCTTCATGCATCACAGAGAGGCGTCAGGTGAGGGTCAAGACATGGGGTCAGTGGGAAGCCACAAGAATCGAGTCCTATATGTAAAAAGAAGTGGCAACCAGCCACGGAGATCCCATTTTGGACATTCCAAGAGTCGAGTAGGGTTACAAACAAGTAAGGGGAACATCTATATTCATTGATGGGTAACCATCCTGGTACACTTCCGGAAGTTTTGTTTGACACAAATAAGTATTTGAGTTGAATTTCTTACAAAGGGAAGACAGTTTTTTTTTTTAACAAAAAATCAGTTGGTTGTGTTATTGTTGTGGCAATCTGAGTGTAATCATCAAGTCCGAAGCCTTATTAATTTCCGGGAAAACTCAGCTTTTAATCCTTCTGAAGTCGATATACATAGCAGCAGCAAGCTGGGGTGGATTCGTGGTTATTACCGTTGTTACACAGCACCGGGAGATAGAAATACTCATTTTTTTCACATCCTCAGTGGAGGCTCGTGCGGCACTTAATAATGCGAGGAAACACTCAACTCGCGTTTTCTGCTGCTTTGCCAGAGAAAGGCGCCCACGTTAAAGAAAACGGTATTGAGATAAAAAGCTGAAAATCAGGTTGTGTCCTTTTCTTTCTTTTATAGAACTTTCCTTGTGTGTCATTAGTTACCGTAATTGGCTGTGTAAGTCATTTGATATTTCATGCGTCGCAGGTTCAACGCTCGGATTTCCTTTTGCTCTTTGCCTCATTTGTGCAGCTGCGAGATAATTGCCACACAGCCCAAATTAGCGCGGGCTGTCGCTTTCTTAGATGACGGAAGGCGCTCATGTGGAGTCTAAGTGCTTGTGGTCTGCTCAGTAGAAATAACTCTGTGTGAGTCCTTTTGTCTTGCTTTGGGTGAGTGAATATTCTGCTGCTTTAGTGACATTAAATTATTCTAATGTCCAAAATCGTTGACCATAAGTTTTTGGGCTAATGCTGCAGGGGAGACCACAAGTACATGATGGGCACCGAAGCCACGGTGAAAAAAAGCCTTGTTTTGTTTCAAGGCTGCTCATAGCAGAAGAAAGCACTAATTAGAAACAGATGTCCCCGAGCAACAGATGGCCCCCTATAAAGATAAGGAATTGCTTCACGACAGCCGTGAAGCAGACGACCCAGTCCGGATGGGACGTCCAAAAGGGAGAAAGGGCAGTGGCCCAAAAGCATCCTTTTCAATGGGAAGCCAGCGTTTAGCATAAACGCTGACGCGACACCATGAAAATGATGGGCGGGGCTTCAAGTCCCCTTCTGAAATCTCCTCTCTCACTTTAGGTCTCGCCCAGCGAGCAGCGCATGCGCTGCAACGCCAGGCGAGACCTAAAAAGCAGTCCCAGACATGGTGGTCTGCTGAGCCCAGCAGGCCACCATCACTGGGAGGGCTGGCATTCCCAATGGGCTCGCAAATTGCGAGAGGCTCATTAATATTAATGAGCCTCGCAATTTGCGACCCCATTGAGAATCACAAAACAGTGTAATAACACTGTTGTACATTTCATTTAGCGCCTCGCAATTTGCGACTCGCAATGAGTCGCAAATTGCGAGGCGCTAAATTAAAGGGTCCTACATCTGGCCCAGAATTCCTTATTTAATATTCACAAATGCCAACTATCTAAAGACTAATCTAGCTCAGCTTAAAAAATGTCAACCTTTATTCCAAAACAACATCTGCTAATTTCGCTTGGGGAAGCATTCTTTTTCATACCAGTAATTGTAGTGCGCTGCCACCTCTGAAGTTACAACAGGCATGTGTAACCTCTCTCTTTTCTCACAGAATTCGAACGTTATTGGAACCTCCTGGAGTCATCATGCTGAAAGCCCTGCAGTGAAGCAGGAACCAGGTCTTTACTTATGTAAGTGGGCCCTCTGGATCATTGGTCCAGACCCACTTCTGTGATGCATCAAGGACTGCTTTATTTTGCGCCATTGCCCAAAATATGCCCCATCCAAAAACAATCATCGCTGGCCTGGAAGCACTGAACCTGCATCAGATCATCCACAAACCCACACACATTGCTCGACACATCCTAGATGTCATTTTTGCTAATACAGAACTAGTTACCTTTCAAACGATGACTCCGGTCACATGGTCAGACCACCATTTGCTTGCCTTCCAACATAAAGCAATATTAAGCGACACACCTAAAACCACCTTACGTGCATCCACCTATCGACCATGGAACAAACTCAATTTGGAACCCATAGAAACACAACTAACATCCAGTAGAGAACTAGAAACAATAAATTCTGTTCAAAAACGATATGAGTGGCTACAGGAAGCATTTGATATCCTGATACCACTAAAAACCACACAACAGAACAAAAGAAAACAAGCGCCTTGGAGAAATACAAAGATAAAAGAGATAAAACAACAAATTAGAAAGATGCAATGTGCCTCAAAACAAACACCAACCAAGACAAACTTAGCCTACAGAAAATTAGATAACAGATAATACAAGTCAGCTATCAAAGAAGCAAAGAATAAATACTATTCAGACAGGATTCAAAATGCTAAATGTGTAAATAAAGAAATCTATAAACTTCTCAATTAATTTCGTACACCAAATTGCCTAGAAGCAGCTCATCCCGTTTCTCAAGAGTTCACAGACAAACTGGCAAATCATTACACGGACAAAGCAGACACGTTGGACTCATACTTAAAATAGAGACAAAGCATCAGCACTAACCCTTTTACAAAGCTACAATCCAAGAATACTCTAACCCAGCCTCTCCGTTACTTCCAACACATTTCACACAATAAATTTATGGACCTGGTCAAAGCAAGCAGGCCTGCCGGCAGCCCTTCTGACCTATGTCCACTGCAAACCTTAAAGATAATTCTTCTAACAACCTCTGCTGCCACTCCAATAAGGAGAATCATCAACAACTCCTTAACTACTGGAATATTTCCAGAAGAACTCAAAAAGTCATACATACGCCCATTACTGAAGAAAAGAAACTTGGACCTGCTGAACCCTGACAACTACAAACCGATTTCAAATGGACCTTTCCTGGGCAAACTGATAGAAAGAGCAGCTTCCACCCAGATGTCATAATACTTTGAAGAGAATGCCATACTTTCAGACTTCCAAAAGGGATTCCGTCCAGGAAGAGACACAGAATCTGCCCTCCTTGTCATCTGGGATGACCTGAAGAACACAGTTGACTGCAACGGGGTTGCTGCACTACTTCTCTTGGACTTCTCGGCTGCCTTTGACACGGTTGAGCATGACACTCTGATACAAACACTCTACGAAGCCGGCATAGAGGGGACTGCTTCAGACTGGATCGTGTCCTCCCTTCGCAACAGAACTAATGTCATCCTTACCCCACCTTTCTCGTCCAAACCGTACTTCACAAAAGCAGGGGTCCCTCAAGGCTTTATTATCTCGCACATTCTTTTCAACATCTACATAAAGTCATCAGCGGCATTGATCAATTAATTTCACCTCACGTGCTATAACTATGCAGATGACACACAAATACCCCTTCAAAGGCAATGCCCCAAACACATTGGAAACTCGCTAATTTTCAGTTGTCTCAGACCCGAAGATAAATGGATGACATGGAGCCATCTCAAACTGAATGCTTCCAAAATGGAAATACTCATGTGTGGTGATGGGAAACATTATGATCCGCTCGTCGCATGGCCTGATGATCTGGGAACACCCCCTAAATTTATCGAAGGAAGTAAGACACCTCAGAATGACCATGGACTCCAAGCTATCGATGAATGCCCAAGTGGACAAACTAGAAAGATCAAGCTTTGTTACTATAAAAACTCTGCGGCAAGTCTTCCCCCATTTGGGATTTCCACACAAGGCCCAGGCTACCATGTCCCTTGTTTTGTCCAAACTCGATTACGCCAATAGCCTCTACCACGGATCACCTTTAACGACCATGAAAAGACTACAATGGATTCAGAACTCGGCTGCCAGACTACTCTTACATATAAAACAGCAAGACCACATCTCCCGTGCCTTGAAAGCCCTGCACTGGTTACCAGTTGCCAGAAGACCAACGTTCAAGCTGCTTTGTATCACCCACAGAGCGATACATGGAACGGGACCGCTGTTCATCAGGAATAAAATCACCAAACACATTCAACTAAGGAACCTCTGCTCTAGAGTGTCACCGCCCCTCAAAATCCCAAGATACAAGAAAAAAGCAATGGGTGGCACATCATTCTCTGTTCAAGCAGCCAATCTATGGAACTCTTTACCCCCCCCCATAAGATCCGCGGATAACCACCTTATCTTCAGAAAACGACTCAAGAATTGGCTCTTCCCCACATAACCACCATAGGCAAACAGATAGAAATATACAGCATATCTCTCTGTATATAAGCATTTATTTGTACTATAGATATGTAACTATATACGTGTATTGCTTTGTATAAACATGTAGAATAATGATGTTTAAAAAAAATATATTGTATATATATTCATTAGTTCTGCTTAACAAATGTACATATTACTGATAGTTATTTTATTCTATGTTTTTAACATGTATATAAGTGAGTGCATAAGTAAGTACATTTTTTTATCATAACTATTTATCTACACTTGCTTTACTAATGATTCACAAACTATATCTATAAATAAAACTAATTTAAAGCACAACAACACTTGAAAGCCAGAGTTTATTTAATGTATCTCTAATCTACAGATACTACCTTCCTTTAAGCATCTGTATACCTTCCTTGTACTTATGGATCTATATCTTTATTACTTTTGGATCTATATATTTATTACTTCTACTTATTTATTACTTTTCTTCTAATTCAGCATATCCATTGCACTACCCTATTTTTTCCCTATACCGCTCTCAATATATCCTCTACCTCGACTCTCAGATTCATCTCAAACCTCTTTCTACTACTCTTTCCAACACACTACCCTATTTCTCACCCAATACCTCTATCAATATATCCATTACCTCCGCTCTCTCATTCATCCCAGACCCCATCCCCAAAATAACCGTTTCAAGACTCTTCCCTACTCCACCCCTCCTTGCAGCATCGCATACCTCTTTTTATTATTCCGATCCCCCAAAACAAGCCTTTCTAAACCCTCCCTATGACTATTCCCCCTCCACCTCCCTTTTACTCATCCCCATCCACCTCCCTTTTTCTAATCCCAAGCCTCTTCCTACTGCTATGAGCTCCAAAATAAAACATTCTAAATCCTTCCCTTCTATTCCTCCACTATCCTTTTCAATCCAAATAACAGACTAACATGTCCACCACTCAAAGTAATTTCATGTTTCACTATACTAATTCACCACTAATCCTTTATGGGTTCCGGAGTAGCATGCTATTCGCTGAAGAAGCACTTCAACACCTCATCAGGGGTAGCAAGCGCTATATAAATGCTAACCTTTTTACGTCTTCTACCTCTTTGCTATCCTTCTCAATCCAAATAACTGACTAACATATCCACCAATCAAATTACTTTCATATTTCACTATACTAATTCACCACTAACACTGTATGGGTTTCAGAGTAGCGTGCTACTCGCCGAAAAAGCGCTTCAACACAACATCAGGGGTAGCAAGAGCTATATAAATGCAAACCTTTTTCCCTTCTCTATCCCTCCACTATCCTTCTCAATCGAAATAACTGACTAACATACCCACCACTCAAATTACCTTCCTATTTTCACTATACTAATTCACCACTAATCCTTTATGGGTTCCGAAGTAGCGTGCTACTCGCCGAAAAAGCACTTCAACACCCCATCAAGGGTAGCAAGTGCTATATAAATACAAAACCTTTTCCCTCTTCTATCCCTCCTCTATCCTTCTCAATCCAAATAACAGACTAACATGTCCACCACTCAAAGTAATTTCATGTTTCACTATACTAATTCACCACTAATCCTTTATGGGTTCCGGAGTAGCATGCTATTCGCTGAAGAAGCACTTCAACACCTCATCAGGGGTAGCAAGCGCTATATAAATGCTAACATTTTTACGTCTTCTACCTCTTTGCTATCCTTCTCAATCCAAATAACTGACTAACATATCCACCAATCAAATTACTTTCATATTTCACTATACTAATCCACCACTAACACTGTATGGGTTTCAGAGTAGCGTGCTACTCACCGAAAAAGCACTTCAACACAACATCAGGGGTAGCAAGAGCTATATAAATGCAAACCTTTTTCCCTTCTCTATCCCTCCACTATCCTTCTCAATCCAAATAACTGACTAACATACCCACCACTCAAATTACTTTCCTATTTTCACTATACTAATTCACCACTAATCCTTTATGGGTTCCGAAGTAGCGTGCTACTCGCCGAAAAAGCACTTCAACACCCCATCAAGGGTAGCAAGTGCTATATAAATACAAAACCTTTTCCCTCTTCTATCCCTCCTCTACCCTTCTCAATCCAAATAACTGACTAACATATCCACCACTCAAATTACTTTCGTATTTTCACTATACTAATTCACCACTAATCCTTTATGGCTTCCGGAGTAGCTTGCTACTTGCCGAAAAAGCTCTTTGACGCCTCGTCAGGGGTAGTAAGTGCTATATAAATGCAATTGCAATGCAATGCAATTCATTTTTATTTATTTATTTATATATGATTTTCTATGGCACACACCCGGCCCAAACGCGTTAGAGTGCTTTGCAACAGAAACGCCTTTTTATAGGAGAACTGTGAAGAACACTAATGCTAACACAAAAGAGAGCAAACCAAATAGCACAGCATAGTAAACAAAATAAGGATAAATAAACAAACTTCTGTGATAGAATAGACATGAGTAGCAATGAAGCTGCGGTAGGAGATACAGGAAGAAAAACCTGTGGAAGGAAGAATGCAGCAAATGAAAGAGGAGTTAGGAAAGTGAAAAGTTTAAACAAACAATGATGGAAGCATTGATTAAAGATGTCTTTCAGAGGTCAATCAAAGGAAGGCATGGAATTAGGTTACAATTGTGGTAATACTGCTGAGTACATAGTGTATGTGTCAAGGAAGTTATAGATCGACACGGGGCAGCAGGATAAGCAGAAAGGTGAAGAGGTCGGCCAACAGGGTGCAACACAATAGGAGGAAGAATATTGCAGAGATGATTGGTGGTGTCAATGGGGAACCTGGACACCCAAGCCACAAAGAGAGAAATCAGGCGAGCATGTGTGGAGATAAGGGAAATAAATAAATGAGAGCCGGAGGTGTTGTTCAAAGATACTAATGTTGTTGGACCCCTTTCTGAACATACCCATCTCTGTACAGGTATACTGGAAATGCTATTATACCATTCATAAGCCCCCTTTGCCTGGTTGTGTCTAACCTACTGCTGAGGTGTAGCAACCACTGCAGAATCAACCAACCAGCCCCCGGGTGTGATAAAGTAATCAACATTGTGCAAATGTTCCATCAACCTTTAGATAGTAATGCTCTAAGTATAATTAAGTCAAGCCCTTGCTATTGGATAAGAACTATAGCTACAGTAAGAATCTGTGGTTCTTGAATGAAACAGGGTTGCTGTATCGCATACAATATATCACATGACAAAATATTGCAATGGCTGCATCGACATAACCACTGTATCTCATAGTAAGTCTAGCAAGAAGATGTGGGGTTAGGAATAGTAAATATATGCATACCCTGCAATGTACATGTAGGTGATGTTGTCAGGCCAATATTTGTGTAGCATTATATTGTCAACCTCACTGTAGTGACATAAGAAAAGTCAGCCTGTCCAAACCCCCTACTGTGGCACAGCAGTCAATGGTAAACTAATTTACGAGGATGACCTGGAACAGCATGGCTAATCCCTTATATTAACATAGATGTATCCATTAAATTAAATCACAACAACCCACAGAACCATTATGCTTAAAACCTTGCTAGTTTGAAGGAATTTTTAGTATGAAGTACCACTATCCACTGGATTTTAGTGTCTAGAGCAGACCAATCGTGGTGCATTCATTTCAGCTCTGTGTCTCTAGAATTCAATCTCGATTCTTCATATCCAAACCTTTGCTGAATCATTGATATGCTAAATGGAAACATGCTATTGAAATAGCAAACCACTGAAGAGGCATGTTTCCATATCCAATTTATAAATAGCTTTAATACAATTTGAGGCATAGGGAGTAAATGTGAATGTCCCTAAACAGTGAAGAAAATCCCTACAAACTGCATAGTCCGTGATGCTGTAGGCATGGTTCTAATTGGATTGCACCAGTATTCATGACCTGCTTTATATGTTTCTTTAAGCTTCTCACAGTAGTATCTGGATGAGAGTGTCAGCAGGTTTAGGGAACTCCTAGTCTCTTATTTGTTTTTAATCATAGTGGAAACATGCATAAACACTCCATTTACCTTCTTGACTCGTCTGTAAAGGACACATGGGTGGTTTGGGAACCCCATTATCACTGTCTCTTAGATACAGGTCCCCATGATATGTGTGTAGGGATGGATAGGCTGAACTTCTCTTTTCAGTCTTCAAGCACCCCTACAATAGCTGTGGTGATGCAACGATGCCAACACAGATTCCAGCTGCAGCTGACTTCACTTATGAGTATAACAGCATGCCATTGAAGGAATATCCTCTCTCCCAGTTATGTTCAGATTGAGACATTACACCCAATGGTAGTGCAATGAAGGAGTTCTGGCATAATACAGCCCCCTTCTAGAAAGTAATTGCACAGGGAATTAATATTGTCTACCGCTGTAAGAGGGGGCAGGTGGCAGGAGGTCAACAATCTATCCTTGCAAGGGAAGGACTCTTTCTCCAGACCATTTCTGAACTTCCATATCTGGTTACATATGTGCCATTTCATAGTTCAATGAGGGATATTTTGTAACTGGTCATCTTTTAACCAGGGGAGGAGCTCCCTGGGTGCATTCGAACATACTCAGATGATACTCAACTAATTGTATCAATTGGTACAAATTTCAAAGCCAGGAAGTGTGATCTTGTTAAATGTCTATCAGCGGTTTCCACATTGGTGCAGGATCACTGTTTGAGATTGAACTGTGACGTGATCGAGGTGATACTGTTAAAGACAGCAGACTGTGGGCAAACAATTGGTGTCCTCCCTTAGGTGGCCCTGCTCCTATCCCTGTTGACAAAAAACTCTCTATGAATGATCAGGTAACTTCTGTCTGTGAAACCTGCTACTCCATACTACGCCTTCTATGTAGGACTATTATACAGCAGCCAATTTACTATTTAAAAACATTTTCCAGGCAGTGACCATCAATGGCTGGACTATGGGCTGTTCTGCATGTAGGCATGGCTGACTGTCTGTTCTTATGCTTGCAAATTATTCAAAATACATTAGCACATTAGATCTGTAATCTCCCTAACAGATAACCTTCATCTGTTTTAAACTCTTTACACTAGTTACCTGTTCATAAGTAGGCTACATTAAAGTTGCTCTGCAACATACATTGTGCCTTCTATACAGTAGCCCCAGAATACCTATGCAGAAAAATCCACTTTCACAAACCCTCTAGTTCTTTAAGATAAGCTAATCAGGTCACTGTTCTGTCATGGCAGGTTTACTAGGTTAGAATGGGTGGTCGCTCATTCACTTATCTTGCAGCCTTGCATTGGAATGCCCTTCCATTGAACTTACGACTAACCACAGGTCGCCTGCAATTTAGGAAGCTTCTCAAAAAGTGACTCTTTCAATGAAAATGAACATAACATAACATAACGTAACATAACATTCAGTATTATAGAAGGTGTGACAGTTTGAATGAAAAGTTCACTCTCCGGAAATTGGTCTATTGTCTGATTTAAATAGCTAAGAAAAAGTATGTTATGTGCAATATACATAGTTAATATATTAATGACCTTGAATATCACTATAGGAACCAAGATGGATAATGGTATAGTGAGGAGGGAGTAACATCGCTCTTTGTGTCTGCTGTGGTTAAATAATCTAGTGCTTAAAAGTAAAAGCAGGCTTCTGTGAAGCATCCTAGGCTTATCCTTGGTAGTTTTTGCTCACGTGGATGAATTCCCTCAAAAGAAATCCATGTTACTTGAGTCACTGCTACATTGGCTAAGCCCAGGTTGAATCTGAGAGACTTGCTTTTGTTTTCTTGCCACTAGATTGTGTAAAATTGAGGTAGCTCACCACAGCTCATCTGGTTTCCTGCAGTCAGCATTCCTCATTTTCAAATCATCTTGGTTCAACAGAATGATCTAGAAGCAATGTGCTTTACAAAATTAATTTCTATCAGCTCACATTTATTTTTAGAAAGTTATATCATACTTAGGTCCACATTTACCAAAGATTGTGTGGGCACCAGCGTGAAGCAACACAATTTAGTGTGGTGGGGACCTCTGTGATAAACGTGTATTCTCAAGTGTGGGAGATGCACTTTCATCGCACTTGAAAGCCGAGCAGGCAGTTATTTTTTCCCCACTCAGCATGCTCTTTTACTTTTTAACAACACCAAGGTGGGGATGTGTTGGTGAAAAGGACATGCCAAATCTCCCTCTCATTTCACATTTTCTTGTCTGCAATTGCCTTGCTCACGCGGTGGTCACGGGAAGGAAACATTGGTGACTGTAATCCTTTCCTAAGTAGTGCTGGTCTACCAAGTGTGACATGGCGGTCTTGTAATAGACTGGCCACAAAGTCAAGGGTTTCTGCTAGCTGAGCCAGCAGAGGTTCTAACAGCAGAAACCCTGCTGTTTCCCCACCACTAAAAGAGGTGCCGGAACTGCAAGGATGGTGGAAGGGGTGGTTGCTGTTTTTTAGCAGATGCCCACATCCGCCAACCTTTAAAGCATCCCCTTCAGCATCTGCTTCAGAAATATTGACTTTTTTCAAAGATACCAATGTGACATGATTTATATTTTTGTTATCCACAGATGAATGAGAAGACTGAACCATTGAATCAAAAATACTGAGATATTTATCCAAATATCTCAATTTCATCTGAACAATTCTTTGACTAGAAATTAAAACTGCATACAGCAATACTCTGCATTACTTTATTCTTTCTGAAATTTGCTATACCAATTATGCATTGCATAGAGTTTCTACTTGTACAGCTATTAATAAAATGGGATAAAATTAACTGTTTTGCAGGATTTATGAGTTGTCACTGGTGTGATAGCTCTAGCTACATAACACATGAATCTGTACTCACTGATCTAACCCAGAACTCAGATATTTTGCAGGTTTGTATGTCACAATAGCGAATGAGAAAATATCACCCTGCAAAAATATTGAGAGAAGGACATATGATCACTATATGGACAGTATAAATAGGAATTTGTGAATTTACTATTTAGCCCACATATATGTACCTTGAAGATACATATATTGATGAGGTACTTAGATATAGACAGATTAAAAAGGGGTTGCATAAAAGAATACCTAAAAAATATCGAAATAGAAAAATGTCACAGAAAAAATATTGAAGACAGAAATATCAATTTAATATACTGTTGGGGCCCGATTCACAAAGGTAAACTTAGACTACAACTCTAAATCTATGACTTTCAGTATTCACAGAGGTAAACTTAGACCAAAAGTCTAAGTTTACGACTTTCAGTATTCGCAAAAGTAAGTTATGACTAGTATCTTTAAGTCCGCAGTCAGGCCGGAATCTCCGCACTGGGGCGGAGTTTTCGCAACTGGGCCAGAATCTCTGCTGTCGGGGTGAAATCTCCACACCCGGACCGGTGTTTTTTTTCATCCTGACACACCTGTGTCAGTGCCTACCATTCATCACCCTGCTCCAGGTGAAACTCCTTAGATGAACAGCCATTTTCCAGCCTTGTTGCAAACATAAAAATAGAGCTGCCGCAAAAAACCCTTTCAGGCCTTTCAACATGTCGTTGATTGTGTTTGTTGGCTTTTCCCTTGCCATGTGACAGGACTATTTGAGGAGAAGTAGGAGGAGGAGGAGAGTAGAGAGGATTTTTAAACAAAAGATATACCTCTTTGGGATGTCCAGCCAAGATGTCAGGGCCAGACACTGTTTTACCCTGATGTCACCTTGGAGAGAGTTTGTGAGTGGGAGCAGGATCTAGACTCTGTGACCTGCCGCTCCCATGCCATCCCAGACTATGTTAAGATCCTAGCAGCTCTCCATTTTATTGCAACAGGGTCATTCCAGAGGGTCTCTGGTGACCTTGTGGGCATCTCTCAAGCAGCCAGTCCCGATGCTTGCATCAAGTAATGAGCTGCATCAATAGGAGAGCCCATCTCCACATACAAATGCCCCATACACTGGACAGGGGGGAAAGGGTAGCAAGGCATTTCTGCCTCTTTTTCTGCTTCCCACATGTGCTAGATGCAATTGATTGCACCCATGTGGCTCTTCAGCCACCTGCCACAATGCACACATCTTCTGCAACAGACAGCACTGGTATTCTATTAACGTGCAGGCTGTCTATGATGCCAGCGGTAACTTCACTGATGTGCATACAGTGTTCCCAGGCAGTACCCATGACAGATTCATATTCCGTAGGTCACCTCTTCCTCAGCGGATGACAGCGGGAGAGTTTGGCAACATGTGGCTACTGGGTAAGTACCAAGCACCACAGGCCTGATATCTATGTTTTTTTCGTGATATACACAACCATCATAGAGCACTATTCCTCATGACACATACATGCCCCCAAGAGACACAGCATGTACCATTCCATACATCATGTACTGTACAGATGCAAGAGTGACATGTACAAATATTCCATCATTTTCCTCCTTAGGGGATGCTGCATATGCACTCTTCCCTCATCTCTTCACACCATACAGACGTGCAACCACTGTACCTTAGCGGATGTACAATAGAGCAGACATACGTACACGAGCCATCATCAAGCGCACTTTTGGTCTCCTGAAGCTGGGATTCAGATGTCATGACTGTGCGAGGGGTGCTGCTATACTCCCTTGAAGTTGTGTGCAAGATCATAGTGGCATGTTGTGTCTTGCACAACATAGCATTAAATCATCACTTGCACATTCCTCTGGACACTCAGCTAGGTCTGAATTCTGTCAACCAAGTCATTGTACATAACAGATGGCAGGGTATGCAGGTGCGTGACCAGCTGGTTGACTCTTTATTCTCCTGAGCCACCTGTTACGGCAGTCATGTGGTTTGCAGTCTGTTGTCAATGATGATAGTTGGACATTTAACACTCTGTCCATAAGTTCCATCCTGAGACTACTTTGTAAGCAATACATTATGTCTGTAAACAACAGCTGATGACAAGAGTCAAAAGACAGGCCATGCAATACGTAATGTGGACGTCAATGATTAGCATTGAAAACGTCTCTAAGGACTCCATTGCCTCAGGGGATTAAATTCCAGTGCATTTGTGAGACCGACCTGGACAATTTGACAATAGGGGCCTCATTCACAAAGAGCCTCTGTCCTTAGGGCTGATGTGGCACAGTTTTTGGGGATTGTCCGTACTCAGTGAAGAATTGCTGCAATGAGATATCCCTGTGTCGACATCCCGCCCTAAGTGCGGAGACTCCCTCTCAACTGGGTGGCCTCCGCCATGAGGGCAGAGGCACAGGCCCCTTGTATGTGTGTGTGCTGCAACTGATGTGGCAGTGTGGCCATATGTCTGTCATATGTACACCATGGTTCAAGTGGACCTGTGTAATGCCATGGATAGTCCTTGCTGATAGCTGCCATGTTTTCCAGCTCCATGTGGGATGTGCTACTCCAGGCCTACTGGCAATTGTTGTGGAAACCGGGACTTGTGATCAGCACATCATGAATGGACCTGGGGAACTTGGCAGGGTAGTGTGATTAGAAACTGTCCCCCTCATGAATCCGACTAACACATACTGGCCCCAATGAAAAATGGCTAGAAATTTTGTGTTGTGTGTGATGCAGAATGCATCACAAATACAGGTCTAATTTACCCTTACGATGATATATCACTGTCTCATGTTAACTTAACAGGTACCTTGGGAGATATTTCACATGCAGTGGCTGCCACTGTCTGAGCTGCTAATCTTCTACTAACACACACACCCTGCTCTAATGGCACGTCTAGGCCCATCGCAGGTACATAGACACTCTACCCTGCAGCATGCAGCGAATTGACTCCAGAACCCGTTGTGCGCTGCATCACTCATCTGTTCCTCTGGCCTCACATAATGTAGAGGGTACCTTACAAGCACCACCTCAGTTAGCATGGTCATATCAGTATCACAGAATGTATGTGTGCCTTGTCCTCAGCTCCCTCATCCATGTTGGGGGAGGTGGCTTAAACAGTGCAGATGGACGACAGAGGATCTTGGTTGAAGGTGAGAATGACTCTGAATGACCATAAAATGGCTGCCTGCACCTCCCCGTAATGAAGTGGGTTGGGAGTGCTGCTCTCTACTGATGAAGGACTAAATCCAGAAACACATGTATGGGCCAATGTGTAGAATTTGCTCCGGGTGCAAAGACTCCTTCGTGACTGAGGGGCCTAAACCATGAGTGTGGATGCCCCTTGTGAATCAGGCCCTGCGTGTCTAGGGATACAGAGCACTACATGCCCCAACTTTGGCGAAACACTACAGTCAACATTGATGTAAGTGCAAAATATGAACTGCATGTACCATAATGCAAAGGGGCAAACTGTGCTGGGATGTGATGTAGAGTGTACCCAATCCTCTTACCTTCCTTATTCAAAGTTGCTAGCAATCTTTATTTTTTTCTCTAATATTGGGAAAACAATATTGGTTTCTGGCCCGTTTTTGGAATCTCCAGCCCAAGTGCTGAGCATCCCCCTGGATGTGGAAACTATGCAATCCGGCCAGAGACTCCATAAATGGACTGGACACCAATGTTTCAATACAGGAAATGACAAACAGGAAATACATGGAAGGAAGTTGATGACAGAAAGTTGCAGGTAGCCATTTTATGGTTATTCTGAGGCATCATCCCCTTCTAATAGGATCCTCTGCCATCCTGCTGCTCTGTTCACCCAACCTGCCCCTAGCATGGCAGAGGGACTTGACGAGAAAGCACCCCCTCTCATTGAGAGAGAATTGGACATATGATATTAGCCGAGGGACTCCTTGCTAAGTACCTTCAGCTTTATGAGGGTCCAGAAGACCAGCTGAGCAATGCAAGACTCCGGGCCAACATTGCTGTGCACTGCAGTGCAGTGGGCATATTCCGCCAGCGGGCCCGATCATGCCGCAAATGCTGGAAGGACCTGAAACTCTGGGCCAGAATTACGGCCCAGGAAATCTTGGGCCAGTCCTCCCAGTGCCACATGCACAGCCCCGCCTTTTGCCACTGTACAGGAGGGTCCGGAAGCCAGCCTGGTTGACCCTTCATGCTAAGCTGGAGGAGTATGAGCAGCGGAGAAATGGTAACTGCTTTATGTGTGTGGTAATATGATGTGAGTGGTGACAGAGCTGTACCATCTTGAGTCTTATGTCACCATTCACGTAATCTGAGCGAAAGCTGCAGTAGTTATAAGGCCAATGCCTCATAGGAGCACAATGAATGCACTGACCAGAGTGCATTCTGGGACTTGTAGTGTACGGAAAACAACTTGGGAAATTACATGTTGCATTTGAATGAATGATTGAATGCACTGTCCACACCATGACAGGTGAAACAAGGGCCTTATGACTGCTGTGTGCAAGCTGCTTCAAAAATGCCAGATAATTAATGTTCAATTGGTGTCAATTCCTGTGATGTTTCATTTTTATAGGGGCCTCTCAGGTTCCTATTCTGTCCGGGGCTCCACAAATCCTTCAACCGGCCCTGTGTCCTGTGGTCCTCCGCTGATTCTGTGTCTCCATTGCCCACACATATTTACTCCACAATGAGCCTTGTCCGTGGCAAAGAGGCACTGCGTGGCATCTACAGTGCCTTACATTGCAGAACCAACACTGCATCTGCCACTTAAAGTGGTCAGCCAGGCAGAAGGAGATGGTTGACTGCAGCATCGTCACTCCCCCTGCAGCCCCATTCCATTTACCCAACCCTCCAGGCTATTGGCTACGCCCAAGAGGGACATTCGAGCACAGGATGGCAATTAAAAGCTACCAACATTGGGCCTGAGTCACAAAGGGCCTCAGCACTCGTGGTGGAGGCCCGCCGTCATGGGCGAGTCTCTGCTCTGAGGGTGGAATCTCCACCATGAGAATTCTCATTATGGAGATTCCGCTCTGAGGGTGGCGACTCTTCCACCATTGCAGTGCCTCCGCTACGAGTGCGAAGGCCCTTTGTAAATCATGTCCACGAAGAGGACAGTTTGACTAGAAATGGCCATCGCTCACTTTGCTTGCCTCTTACCATCTAACCTGTCCCATATGCTGCTTTTCTCAATATTTGCCCATAATCCTGGTCCTGTCAGGCATTATGTCGACCTCCTACGTAACTTAAACGAAAATAAATACACCTAAATGTCACAGTCATCAATATTAACGTACAACAAATAAGGCATTTTCATTTTTCACAAATGGAAGAATTTACTGAAATGGGGGTGCCTGGGGGTGGCATTCAAGGAATGTCCACCCCCGGGCTGCATCGGGCCTAATGGTACGGCCCAGAGCGCACACGTGCAGGCAGGGCACCTGCTTTAGAATGCGGCAATTTCAAACGCCGCGTTATACTCCCTAGGCAGTTGAGGGCTCCAGAGGAAGGTAGGAGGAGCGCTTTGTTTGTGGTGCCGTTAGTGGTGGTTTTTATTGGCGTTTTGTTACGCTTATTATTTAAATTATGGCTGAGTCCTCTGCGGACGTTAGGGAGGCCTTGAGGCTGCTTTGTCAGGCAGGAAGGGAGGATTTATTGGTTCCAGGGGTGCTGGGTCAGGCCTGGACAGGATTTACTAACAGAAGAAGGGCTTCTTCTGATGGTGTTTCTGTTGCTATTGTCGCTTGTTCTATTTCGGACAGCTCCCCAGAGAATGTTTCTGTACATTTGCGCAGGGGTACTGGTAACGTTTTGAAAGGGGATTCCTCTCTCACCTCTGTTCAGCAGCCTGCTTCCTCAAGTTTGGGTAAAGGGAGGGGTAGGTCTCGCACACGCTCAGTCAGGGGCAGACTTCCCAAGAAAGCAACCTCTCTTAAAGGGGAATGTGGCAGCAAAGATGATGTGTTTTTGGTGGATAATGATGTAATGGCGCCATCTAGTTGTGATTTTCTTGTGAGTAATTCTGGCGTGATTCAGGAAGATGTTTTTCCAGTTACAAATGCCAAAGGAAATATCCCTATTTTCGGGAAGAGGTTACATTTGTCCAAAAGTGTGAATTCTGCGTCAGGTGAGAGGTCTCTCTCCCCTATGGTTTCTTGTGAGAGTGGTGACCCCTTTTTGGGTAGCGCTATTTTGTCCACCGGTGATGCCTCCAGGGATGGAGTTAAACTATATTCTGTTTTAACAACGTCTAAGAATAGTCGAGCTTTCCCTTCTAAGCAGCCGGAGGATGTTATTATTTCAGGGAACGAGGTTAGCAAGGACGGAGATGTTTCAGTCAGGGCTAAAAAGACGCCAAAAGGTCAGGGAAAATGGGTTTGGGTTTGTGATGAGGGTAAGGGAGGCAGTACTTCATCTTCATTAGTTATGGAGGATCCTATGTCAGCAAGTATTGGCGGCTTGCAGGCCAACGAAGGGACAAGGCTGCAAAAGGGCATCAAGTGCAGTGATAAACCGTTGAACAGGTCCAAAGCGTCATGTTCGTTCTCTGAGCAAGAAAAGGATAATCTTGAGGCGATTTTCCCAACATCTTTGGAGGACCACAAAATTGCGTAGTTCAAAAAAGCGGTGAACTGGAAAAATTTTAATGGTGGGGTAGGGGATGGGGTGCAGCCAAGCTGCAGTGGGGACGTTCAGTTGGTGCATGATTATGGGGATGATGATTTTTCAGAACTAGAAGATGGGGAAATTGGGGCTGGGGATGACGGCATCGTTACTAGCTTTTTTCATCCAAGTAGGGGGGGGATCACTAATAAGATGTCCAAAGCTCATATTTTGCAGACGAAAGAGTCAGAAAAGAGCTGGAGGGACTACGTAAGACATACAGGCTGCAGCGAAGGTGTCAGCAAGAATAAATCTTCGGCGCTGGACAAGACCTTTCGGACAGGTGAGACGCCTTTTGGTAATTTTTCTAATGCAAATATTAGGAAACACAAAGCAGACGAGATTCTAGTCAAAGGTAAAGTTTCAGATGCTAAGGTCTATTGTCATTGCGAGAAATCTTTCGACTCACAAGAAATGTTACCTCCTAGTACAAGTAAAGACAAGGGCTTTTTAACTGAGTCGGACAGACTTTCTCCTAATGAAGAAGCAGTGTCTGAAGAAAAAGAAGATAAATCAAAAGTGGAGGGTTTAAAAAGGCTTCCTTACATGGGTCTATCTATGCCTCTTGGTTCCCATTTAACTAAGAATACTAAAGAAAACATTTGGAAAGGTGAGTTTGTTGATGTTTTTATACTGCTCAGAGAAATCCAATCTAAGGAAGGTTCTAGGGAAGAAGCTTGGGAGCTAGCTAGGAGACCTAGAGTTCCTACCAATATACATTCTTGGACCTCACCCTTTCTGATTTTCGCAAGCGTTTATTGTGAGAAATTTCCAGATAGATCAGTATCTATTTTTAAATATTTAGATACAATCAGAAAGGCTCAGTCTGAATTTGGAGGGTTCGCCTGGCTTCATTATGATAAGGAGTTTAGAGCCCGGCTAGTCCTGATTCCAGTTAAACCCTGGGGAGAAGTCGACAATGAATTATGGGTCCGGTGGATGTATCCACAGAGGCCACCTCCTACCTTGCATACTGCAAACGGACTTGCTGTTACTCACCGGCCTTTTCTTAACAGACCCACCTCGGAAGGGGTGGGTACTTGGACCAAGCCTCAATCATTCATGCCAGGAGCGTGCTGGAAATTTAACAGGGGGTATTGCCAAAAGAATCCCTGTAAATACAGACATGAATGTTCCAAATGCGGTGGTAAGCACACCATTTTGCAATGTTTTGGTGAACAAGCCCACAGGAATATTGTTGGACAGGGTAGAGGGCGGGGTGCTCCATTCCAGCCTAACTACAAGGGCAGTTACCCCAATTGATATTCCAAAACTCTTTTATTGGCTTCAGTTCTATCCTCTAAGGGACAAGGCTTTAAAATTGGAGTGGGGTTTCAAAGAGGGTTTCCGCCTGGGTTACCAGGGTCCTATGTGCCGTAGGTTTGCTCAGAATTTGAAATCCGCTAATCAATTCCCACAGATTATTGCTAAGAAACTGCTTTCCGAAACTACAGAAGGCAGGATGGCCGGTCCTTTTTCCACTTGGCCTCTTCCTGACCTTATCATTTCACCCTTGGGAGTTGTTCCAAAAAAGACCCACTGTGAATTTCGCATGATCCAGCATTTGTCGTGGCCCCACGGTTTTTCAGTAAATGATTTCATAGCCAAAGAAGATACGATGGTACAATTTGCTTCAGTAGATGTGGCTCTTGAACTGGTAAGGAAAGTAGGCACACATGCTGAGTTTGCTAAATGCGATATTAAATCTGCGTTTTGATTACTTCCTGTACACCCACGGGATTTTGCCTTGCTAGGCATCCACTTTGAGGAACAATTTTTTGTTGATAAAGTTTTGCCTATGGGGTGTGCAGTTTCTAGTCAATTGTTTGAGGATTTTAGCTCATTTCTTCAATGGGTTTTCACTTTTAGATCAGGTCATGTTCAAGTGTTGCATTATCTGGATGACTTTCTGTTTGTTGGTGTGGCGAAAACCCAACAGTGTAGCAGAGCTCTTCAGTTTTTTCAGTCGCTAACCAAGGAGTTAGGTGTGCCTCTTGCAGAAGAAAAGACAGAAGGCCCTGCGACTTGTCTCATCTTTCTGGGTATTGAAATTGACACAATAAAAATGGAGGCCAGACTACCATTGGCGAAAGTGAAAGAGATGTTAGATTTCCTTGAACATGCTAGGTTATCTCTGAAACTCACCTTGTTTGAGATGCAACGATTATTAGGTCATTTGAACTTTGCTTGCAAAGTGGTGAAAGCTGGTAGGTCCTTTTGTAGACATTTAGGTTTTGCAATGTCAGGGATTACCTTACCTCATCATAGGGTGCGAGTGTCTGTCACCATGAGAGCTGACTTTGAAGTGTGGATTATGTTTCTTAACGTCTTCAATGGCGTCACTATTTGGTCTTTAGATGAAAGTTTTTTATGGTCAATTCAGATTTTCTCTGATGCCTCAGGGGCCAATGGCTTTGGGCTCTTCTGGGATGGTAAATGGTGTGCGGAAACCTGGCCAGAGAGGTGGATTGCAGAAAAACGAAGTATAGCATTTTTTTAATTCTTTCCTCTGGTTGTAGCTTTGGCCGTTTGGGGTTCAAGATTGGCCAATAAAACCGTTCTTTTTCACGTTGACAACAAAACTATCTTGAATGGTCAAAAGGCCAAAGATAGGCGTCTGCTGAAATTATTACAGAGATTCCTGCTAGGTTGCCTGATGTTCAATATAATTTTTATTTTTAAAGTAAAGCATGTGCCAGATGTTGATAATAATATAGCAGATGCGTTATCTCGTTCCCAGTGGCAGAGATTTCGTGGTTTGGCACCCAGAGCAGACCCAGAGAAAACTCAGATTCAACTAGGTGCCGTATCTTCAATCTGTTTCTTAACGTCTTCAACGGAGTCACTATTTGGTCTTTAGACGAAAGTTTTTTATGGTCAATTCAGATTTTCTCTGATGCCTCAGGGGCAAATGGCTTTGGGCTCTTCTGGGATAGGATGCTTCTTAACGTCTTCAATGGAGTCACTATTTGGTCTTTAGACAAAAGTTTTTTATGGTCAATTCAGATTTTCTCTGATGCCTCAGGGGCCAATGGCTTTGGGCTCTTCTGGGATGGTAAATGGTGTGCGGAAACCTGGACAGAGAGGTGGATTGCAGAAAAACGAAGTATAGCATTTTTTTAATTCTTTCCTCTGGTTGTAGCTTTGGCTGTTTGGGGTTCAAGATTGGCTAATAAAACCGTTCTTTTTCACGTTGACAACAAAACTGTGGTTGACCTGGTGAATGGTCAAAAGGCCAAAGATAGGCGTCTGCTGAAATTATTACAGAGATTCATGCTAGGTTGCCTGATGTTCAATATAATTTTTAAAGTAAAGCATGTGCCAGGTGTTGATAATAATGTAGCAGATGCGTTATCTCGTTCCCAGTGGCAGAGATTTCGTGGTTTGGCACCCAGAGCAGACCCAGAGAAAACTCAGATTCCTCGAGAGATATGGCACCTAGTTGAAAACTCTCTAGCTGCCAGTAAACGTTTAGCTTACAGAAGAGCTTGGGCAGAATTCATACATCTAGGTGCTTCTTTTCGAAACAACGATGAACTAGGTTGTATAAATCGTAACAATGATATTTTACGGTTTATAATGGACAATATTGATAGGAATATCTCAGCAACTACAATTGCCGGAAAACTGGCAGGTATTTCTTTTTATGGGAAGTGTTTTTGGGGATACGAACCATCCTTAGGAGAACTGGGTAGGAGAATTTAACAGGGCTGGGCTAAAATAAAGAAGCGTAGTGCTGTTCTAAGATAGCCCATATCTCTTGCATTACTGAACAACATCATACAAATTTTACCTCAAATTTGCTATTCCTATTTTGAATTTTTGTTATTCAATCTTTGGATGGTATGGTTATTTTTTGGAGCTTTTAGAATTTCAGAGTTATTAGGTAAGTCAAATTCACAAGGGCTAAGAGTATCCAATGTTTTGGCAGCTAAACGGTTTTTACGTATTTTATTAGAATCTTCAAAAACGGATCAAAAAGGTAAAGGGGCTACAGTGGTTTTGCGGAAGGTAAGCGGCCCGCTTTGCCCAATGTCAGCTTGGCTCGCATTTAGATCAGAAAACGCCTATTTACAGGAGTTTGTTTTTCAGCACCAGAACGGTTCTGTGCTTACAGCTTCACAGATCTTATCAGTCTTAAGGAAAGCTTTGCGTATCTTAGGCCTCAACCCTAGTGAATTTGGTACACACTCATTTAGAATAAGCGCAGCTTCAGAAGCTGTAAGAGGGGGTTTTTCACGGCAACAGCTAAAATGTTTAGGCCGCTGGTCGTCAAATTGCTGTTTAAAATATGTTAGAGATTTGGTTGAGTTATTAGATTTGTTTTCGGCTTTCCTAACATCTTTCTCTTTTTAGGTAACCCGTTGAACCAACCGGCATCCATGGCAAGCGTCTGGATCGTCGGACACTCTTTTATTAAGTGGGCAGCCAAGCAGGCTGAACGAAATCATTATGGACCTAACCTGGGTTTTAGCTTTGAGGACATTCAGATTGATTGGTGGGGAAAAAGTGGCATGCGATGGGGTCAACTGATGCCTTTGTTACATGAGTTGTGTTCTTCTAAGCCTCGCCCAAACATCCTACTTATTCACTTGGGGGAAAATGACTTGGTACAGCTTTCAGGCCTCGGTTTACTAATTGAGATAAAAGCTGATGTAGAGGGGATCATAACGTCCTGGCCTAATACAAAACTGATCTGGTGCCGAGACGGGTGTGGAGGGGTGCTGAGAAATTCTGTGCAGTTGGCTAGCTCATGAGGATATCAGCAAAGATGATTTCCAATTTTTCAGACCTGATGGGGTTCACCTTTCGTTTATAGAAAACAAATTGTATTTGGTGAATATAAAAGAAAAGTTATCCGATATACTGGGGTTGCACCCTTGGGGTTAAGGGCTGTATTGGCGACAGTCTCTTAATTATGTCCTGGCATTTTTTGTTTACAAAAGTCATTTCTTCTGACGTTCCATTTGTTTTTCCTCTGTTGGAGCAACATTGAGGACGACAAGATGTTGTGTTTTGGTTTTCAATTAAATCAGCTTTGGATACAGAATTGGTTCGATATTTTGAATTAATGTTCAATAAAAGGGGGAACTTTTTAACAATTTAAATCCTTGGGGGGGGGACAATAAAAAACGCCTGTCCAGGGTTTTTTCCTGGTGGCAGATTTGGACGGGATTGAGGCAGGCAGGAAGGGTTGGGGCAGGCAGAATAGCTTAGGACAGAGGGAAAACAGATCACAAAGGAATGAGGCAGGAGGTAGGAAGGTGGACAAACTAAGGGGTTGGGGACGAGGTTCAATATGGGGACAAATTCATGGGGGATCAATATGGGGAAAAATTCATGGGGGATCAAGTAGGGGCGTGTGGGGGGAGTTACATTTGAGTTGTATTAATTAATGCTTGCATTATTGTAATTGATTTGAATGTTGCAAATAAAGCGACCATTTACCCCCATTCGGTCTGTGAAGTAATCATTGCCCGATGGGGGTGCCTGGGGGTGGCATTCAAGGAATGTCCACCCCCGGGCTGCTTCGGGCCTAATGGTACGGCCCAGAGCACACGCGTGCAGGCAGGACGCCTGTTTTAGAATGCGGCGATTTCAAATGCCGCGTTATACTCCCTAGGCAGTTGAGGGCTCCAGAGGAAGGTAGGAGGAGCGCTTCGTTTGTGGTGCCCCTCCCACCCTCCCTTTAGATTAGATATTTAGATTTCCTAGCAGTTCAGGTCAGGTTTTGTAGGTTTCAGGCAGGTTTAGTTTCTTTTAGCAGGCAGATTTGGACGGGATTGAGGCAAGCAGGAAGGGTTGGGGCAGGCAGAATAGCTTAGGACAGAGGGAAAACAGATCACAGAGGAATGAGGCAGGAGGTAGGAAGGTGGACAAACTAAGGGGTTGGGGACGAGGTTCAATATGGGAAAAAATTCATGGGGATCAATATGGGGAAAAATTCATGGGGGATCAAGTAGGGGCGGTGGGGGGGTTACATTTGAGTTGTATTAATTAATGCTTGCATTATTGTAATTGATTTGAATGTTGCAAATAAAGCGCCCTTCTACCCCCATTCGGTCTGTGAAGTAATCATTGCCCGATGGTCATCGAAACAATGACGCATGGTTAGTCAAGTCCTAAGACCAGCTCCACGATTAAAATAAAAGACGGACTCAGCAGTCTGTTCCGAGGAGCTGCGGTTTGTTCTTTCTCTCACCTGCAGCCTGTCAGAATACTCGTTGACACCGCTGAGCTGTGGAGAGAGCCTACTGCGCACTTTATATTTAGAATTACAGATATCTGGAACCTTCGGATTCAGTTACCTTTTAGTGACTGTTTGACCCTCTCAAAGCATTATGAAATGTGCTAGCCTTGATAAGGTTTCCAGAGACCGTGAACATGTCTCTAATACTTTTTATTCTGGCAAGGAATGTCAGGGCTGGGCACGGTAGCCGCACTAATGGCCACCGAAGAGGTACGCCAGAGACACTGACGTGTGATCGCTGTTTCTCTATTTCCTCGTATGTTATTTTTTGTATAGTGTGAAGGAGTCACTGCGTAAATCAATCGACAAAGTTTCTTAAATAATTATAACATTTTAACACCGAGGATACATCATCGAAAAAGTATGGCGTTTGATTGGCCCCTGTGGTTGAGAGGAGCCAGGATGTAACAGCTCCCAAAAGATAGCATGCAGCAAACAAATGACCATAATGCTTGATCTGAGTTGAGGCACAAACCATACTCGAATATTTAATGTATGCGCTTAGACCAGCTACCAGTAAATGGGGCCTTAGGTGAACCATGCAATCTCCCGGATCATTCTTCAATTTTTTATTGTTTTTAATATAACTTTTTCCTCTACTTTAGCACCACAATTACCTCAGGTGACCCCCTAGCTATTAAGACGAGTCCTCCGTGCATTTTGACAAATATGATCAAAGCTAAGCTTTGTATGTACAGCAAATATTTACCGACTCAGTCCTATGTGTATTTACATTTTGGTTGTGAATAAATATGTCAATGACTTCAATTAAGTCACACTTCAAAGGGGTTGCAGTTTGTGCTTCAAAAATGAGAAAAACACCAATTGTATGATCTAGAGAGCTGCTTATGTACAGCATTCAATTTTCATATGGGGTCGTATTATGCAAAGTGCCACAAGGTGCAACGGGCATGTGTGCCTTTTTGTGCTGCTTGGGCACTTTGGTGTTGCAGAGAGGTATCAGACATTTGTGTGACCCGCAGTACACACCAATGTGCTTATAAGGGGACATTCCCTCATTTGCATGGTGGTGTGGCCCAATCGAGATAAGGGAACCCTTTGCTATGGTGCCTGAACCACATTACAGATGCAGGCTCAAATGTCAAAGAAGCCGTAGAAATGTACTTTGTGGTGATTGTGCACCACATAGAAAGTGTCACACAGTCAGTGCGCCTTAAGTGCACTCCTTGGGAGGGGTTTGTTGTGGTCCCAGGGAGTCCTCACATACCCCCCCCCTCCAGCCGATGCGGTCTTTCACTGCACCCACTTATGGGGGATCCCTTCCCCCTTTGAAATTAGGCTGGAACTCTATCTGCAGTGAAACGCACACCAACAACTTCAAACAGCTGGTCCTTTCGATAATGTGCTGTTCACTGTGCAGGCACAAATGTGTGCCTGCATCATGAAGAGTGCAATTACTGTAATAGGGCGCGCTCAGGGTCGACTTAGGGCGGTGCAACTGTTGCAGCGCATCTGACCTTGGGGGGGCAATGCTTTTAGAAATAACTATGGGTTTACAACCACCTTCTGCAGAGTTTCCTGTATGTACATCAGATTTCAGGGACCAATAAAAATGCCAAGATAACTCTGATGATTAATGTTCCTGCTGGAGAGAGATCAGAGATTTGTTTAGTGACAGGTTTGACTCACCTTAAAATAGTAAAGAGGGTTAATAAGCCTGCTGAAAAGAACATATACCATGCGGATCACAGAACTGTATTTAATGTGGATAGTTCAGTAGGTTACTACTTTTGCCATGGAGATCCTTTTGTTGCTTACAGTTCATAAATTACAATCCTAATATATCACTGTGACTTATGAACTGTCATCAAAGAGCTGCATGCAAAGTGCAAGGTATAGGTTAAAAAGTGATGTTTTTCTACCAGTCTTTCATTTTTTTTTAGTTAATTTGGGTAAAAATACATTCTTATTGGTAAAGCCAATCCCATCCAGGGTTTTCAAAACAAATGAAATGCAGGTGAGAGAGGGGCTATGGAGAGATGTGGGCACTGGTGGAAGGTGGGAGTGAGGGAATCCATTAATAAAGGAGGTCATTGAGGGGGCACAAAAAAAGTGTTGTACTGGGCGCCACGTGTGTTAAAACTAGCTCTAGGCTTACTGTTCAGGTCTCCGCCCATGGCACCCAGTCAAGCAGCAGAATCGAAAAGTGCATCCTCGCTGTAATTGGGCCCTAAATGATCCCGTGGAGTCCAGCACCTGGCAGAACAGAGGCTACCATTTTAATCTGCCACATGTGGGTCTCTGTACACATGCAGACCACGGTGCTACAGAGAATCACAATGGACAAGAAAGTTGAGTTTTCTCCTAATTATTTCTTTTTTATAAAGCTAAAGATATCTCAGAAACAACAACCGATCTCATAGCAATAAATTGAAAATATGGCAAGGTCCCCGAATGGGCTGAGGGGAGGGAAATTTTCTGGTCAATGTTGAACTGTAGAGCAGTCAGACATTCCCAATTGCCTTTCAATTGGCCTCCACGGTTGGCATGAACTAAGACGCAGCATACATTAAGGGTCAACTACAGAGTACTAATTCATTTATGGGCAACTACGTAGTGAATTTGCAGACTGGTGTAAAATGCCATACACACAAGGCCTATATGCACATTACTAGAAACGAAGTACATTTGTAATGATGAGTCACAGGGCCAAAAATACCTTTCTGGCGAACATCCAATCGTTTTGAAAAGAAGTAGGTAAATATATTTCTATTCTGGCCCAGCATACCTTTGTCAGGGGCTCTGTGGTTCAACTAATACGAATACTTTTATAATAGAATTCCCTGTTCCAAACTCGCAAATGCCAAATATCTAATGACTAATCTAACTTGGCTTAAAAAATATCAACCTTTATTCCAAAACAGCATCTTCAACTTTCTTTTGGGGAAGAGTTCTTTTTCAAACCAGTAATTGTAGTGCACTGCCGCCTCTGAAGTTACAATAGGGGGCATATCATCAACAACCGGCGATAATAATCGCTAAGCGCACTTAGCGCTAGGATCATTATCGCCGGCTATCGCTTGTTTTTATCGCGGAGATAGCGCGCTATCAGCGACGCTTATCTCCAGAGCGATAAAAATAACCGAGTTAGCTGCCAAATGTGCAATTATCGCTGGGATTCCAGCGATAATCGCACATCGTTTGGCGCTACGTTGTTGATAGGGCAGGACATACTTAACCATGATATCCACCTTCCATTGGATATCATGGCTAAGTCAAACTAAAAGCAGGTGTAAGGAAAGTAGCGATAACCGCGGTTAGCGCTAGTTTTCTTATCGCTATGCTTGTTAGCGTGTCCATTGATAATTGGAGAAATGTCGGTTAGCGACATTTCTCCAGTTATTTTGGGAAGGAACGCCCACTTTGCATCTCATTAGAGATGCAAAGGGAGGCGTAGGGAAAAAGGGTGCTAACATGCGATTATGCATGTTAGCACCCTCTTGTTAATAGGGCGAAAACATTATCTCCGCTTTTCTGGCTTTTAAAGCCAAAAAAGCGGAGATAAGGCCCTTGATGATATGCCCCAATAGGTGTGGGAAACCTCTCTCTATTCTCATGGAATCCAAACGTTATTGGAACCTCCTGGAGTCATCCAGCCGAAACCCCTGCAGTGAAGCAGGAACCAGGACTTTACTTATGTAAGTGGGCCCTCTGGATCAATGGGTCTAGTCCCACTTCTGTGATGCATTCATCACTGCTTTCTTTTGCGCCGCTGCCCATCAATATGTATGTATGTATTTATTTATTTATGATTTTCTATGGCACACACATGGTACAAACGCGTTAGAGTGCTTTACAACAGAAACGCCTTTAAAGGAGAACTGTGAAGAACACTAATGCTAACACAAAAGAGAGCAAACCAAATAGCACAGCGTAGTAAACAAAATAAGGATAAATAAACAAACTTCTGTGATAGAATAGACATGAGTAGCAATGAAGCTGCTGTAGGAGATACAGGAAGAAAAACCTGTGGAAGGAAGAATGCAGCAAATGAGAGAGGAGTTAGGAAAGTGAAAAGTATAAACAAACAATGATGGAAGGATCGATTAAATATGTCTTTCAGAGAGCAGAGTGCTCAATCAAAGGAAGGCATGGAATTGGGTTACATATGAGCAGCAGTAATGGAAGCAATAATTGAAGTAATATTGCTGAGTACACAGTGTACCTGTCAAGGAAGTTCTAGATCGACGTAGGGCACCAGGATGAGCAGAAAGGTGAGGAGTTCGGCCAACGAGGTGCAACACTATTGGAGGGAGAAGACTGCAGAGAGGATTGGGGGTGTCAATGGGAACCTGGACACCAGAGTCACAAAGAGAGAGAGCAGCAGGCAAGCATGTGTGGAGATAAGGGGTATAAAAAAAAATGAGAGCCGAATGTGGTGTTCAAAGACACTATTGTTGTTGGACCCTTTTCTGAATATATCCTTCTCTGTACAGGGGTGCTGGAAATGCTATTATATAATTCATAAGCCCCCTTTGGCTGGTTGTGTCCAACCTACTGCTGAGGTGTAGCAACCATGGCAGATCACCTAACAAGCCCCTGGATGTGACGGAGGGAATCAACATTATACAAATGTTCCATCAACCTTTGGATAGTAATACTCTAAGACCAATGTATGATTAAGTCTAACCACTGCTATTGTATAAGAACTATAGTTAAAGTAAAAATCTATGATTCCTGAATGAAACTGGGTCGCTGTATTGTATGCAATATATCACATGAAAAAATATCGCAATGGCTACATCGACACAGTAAGAAGGGTATACAGTTCCTAACGACATGTGCTCGTCTACTCAGGTCGGTTTAGTTCCACGGAGTACGCTGGGAGCGTGACTCTGTAGGAACAAACACCCTCACACACCTAGATAGGTATCATGCTTCATCATTAGGCTTTTGCTCCACGTCAGGCCAGCGCTGCTATGTCCAATGGGCACCCTCAATGGGGCATCTTTGTCAGAGATCTTTTCATAAGCTGTAGGTGTGTGAGGGCATTTGTTCCTACAGAGTCACGCTCCCAGCGTACTCCATGGAACTAAACTGACCTGAGTAGATGAAAACATATCATTAGGAATTGCATACCCTTCTTACCCTATCTAGTTACCTGGAGCATATAAGCTGGACCTTTATGCGCTCTGAGTCCCTCTTTCTTGATACATATGCATCGACATAACCACTATATCTCATAGTATGTCTAGTAGGAAGATGTGGGGTTAAGAAGAGTAAATATATACATACCCTATAATGTGCATGTAGGCAATGTAGTCAGAGCAATATTTTTGTAGGATGATATTGACGACATCAATATAGTGACATAAGACAATGAGCCTGTCCAAACTCCCTACTGTGGCAAAGCAGCCAATTGTATAATAATTTATCAGGATGACCTGAAACAGCATGGCTAATCCCTTATATTAACAAAGATGCATCCATTAAACCAAGTCACAACAACTCACAGAATCATTATGTTTAAGACCGTACTAGGTTGAAGGAACTATTAGTATGAAGTACCACTACCCACTGAATTGAAGTGTCTAGAGTAGACCAGTTATGGTGCATTCATTTCTGCTCTGTGTCTCTACTATGAAATCTTGACTCTTCATATTCAAACTTTTGCTGTATCATTGCTATACTAAATGGAAACATGTTTTTGAAATAGCAAACCACTGAAGAGGCATTTTTCCATACTCAATTTATAAATAGCTTTAATACAATTTGAGGCATAGGGAACTGAAGAGATTTTCCCAGAACAGTGAAGAAAATCCCTAGAAACGGCATAGTCCATGATGCTGAAGGCATAGTTCAAATTGGATTGCACCAGTATTCATGACCTGCTTTATGGTTTCTTCAAGTTTCTCACTGTGGTACCTCGATGAGAGTGTCTTCAGTTTTTAGGGACCTCCTGGTCTCTTACTTGGTTTTGACCACAGTGGAAACATGCTAAAACACTCCAGTTGTCTTCTTGACTCGTCTGTAACTGACACATGGATCGTTTGGGAACCCCATTATCACTGCCTCCTTCATACTGGTCTTCATGATGTGTGTGTAGGGATGGATAGGCTGAACTTCTCTTTTCAGTCTTCAAGCACCCCAACAATAGCTGTGGTGATGCAATGATGCCAACACAGATTCCAGATGCAGCTGACTGCACTTGAGAGTATAACAGCATGCCATTGAAGAAATATCCTCTCTCTCAGTTATGTACAGATTGAGACATTACACCCAGTGTTATTGCAATGAAGACATTCTGGCAAAATACAGCCCCTTCTAGAAAGTAATTGCACAGGGAATTAATATTGTCTACTGCTGTAAGAGGGGGCAGGTGGCAGGAGGTCAACAATCTATACTTGCAAGGGAAGGACTCTTTCTCCAGGCCATTTCTGAAATTGCATATCTGGTTAAATATATGTGCCATCTCATAGTTCAATGAGGGATATTTTGTAACTGGTCATCTTTCAACCAGCGGAGGAGCTCCTCTGGTGCATTCGCACATACTCAGATGATGCTCAACTAATTGTATGAATTGAGAAAAATGTCAAAGCCAGGAAGTGTGATCTTGTTGAATGTCTATCAACGGTTTCCACATTGATGCAGGATCACTGTTTGAGACTGAACGGTGACATGAACGAGGTGATCTTGTTTGAGAAAGCAGACTCTGGGCAAACAATTAGTTTCCTCCCTCACTTGGGCCTGCTCCTATCCCCGTTGACAACAAACTCTCTATGAATGATCAGGTAACTTCTGTCTGTGGAACCTGCTACTCCATTCTACGCCTTCTGCGTAGCACTTTTATACAGCAGCCAATTTACTGTTTAAAAACCATTTTCCAGGCAGTCACCATCAATTGCCTGGATGTTCTGTACATTCACCATCAATTGAAGGATGTTCTATATGTAGGCATGGCTGACAATCTATTCTCACACTGGCAAATCATTAAAAATACGTCGGCATGTTTGCTCTGTAATCTTCCTAATAGATCACCTTCATCTGTTTTAAACTCTTTACACTGGTTATCTGTTCATAAGTAGGCTATATTCAAGTTGCTCTGCCAAATACATTGTGCCTTCTATGCAGCAGGCCCAAACTACATGTGCAGAAAAATCCACTTTTCCAAACCCTCTAGTTCCTTAAGATCAGCTGAGCAGGTCACTGTTCTGTCATGGCAGATTTACTGGGCCAGAATGGGTGGTCGCTCATTTACTTATCTTGCAGCCTTGCATTGGAATGCCCTTCCATTGAACTTACAACTAACCCCTAGTCGTCTGCAATTTAGGAAGCTTCTCAAAAAGTGACTCTTTCAATGAAAATGGTTTGTGCCTTCATTTTGAGGCCTTCTGGTCTCCTTCCAGTAAATTGTGTGTTTTGACCCTCAACATGCTTTGACTGCTCAAAGATATCCCTGCGGGGAAGAGCGTTCTGCACAACAAACCCCAATAACATAACATAACATAACGTAACGTAACGTAACGTAACGTAACGTAACATAACATAACATTCAGTATTATAGAAGGTGTGATAGTTTGAATGAACAGTTCACTCTCTGGAAATTGGTCTATTGTCTGATTTAAATAGCTAATAAAAATATGTTATGTGCAATATACATAGTTAATATATTTATAACCTCGAATATCATTTGTAGGAACCGAGATGGATAACTGTAGGGTGAGGAGGGAGTAACATGGGTCTTGGTATCAGCTGTGGTTAAGCAGTCTAGGGCTTAAAGGTAAAAGCAGGTTTCTGTGAGGCATCCTCGGCTTATTATTGGTAGTTATTGCTCAAGTGGATGAATTCCCTCGAAGGAAATCCATGTTACTTGAGTCACTGCTACATTGGCTAAGCCCAGGGTGAATCTGAGAGACTTGTGAAGTGGTGGACCCACGTAGAAGTAAGACAAATAGGGGTAGTCTTTGAGGATAGGCCATTAATGTAGCTCCATTTCATAGGACATCATCCTACAACCAACAGCAACAACTGATCTTACATTCAAGTACTAACATTCTACATCAGTCAGATTCTAATAAAGAATGGGACTCCATGGTAACAAGGAAGAACAGGAATGCTGCACTGCTTAGCCTAGATAGCCAACACAAAGAACACCACATCACCTCCCCTTTACCAACAAAAGAGTAAAATGCACAGTTAAGAAAAACACGAAATACACAAAATGCAATTTTGCAAACAATGAGGAATTTTCTTGAACCTACTTGATCTCCTCTCCAAGTGCACAGTTAAGAAATACATGAAATATGCGAAATACAATCCTGCAAACGTTGAGGAATTTTCCTCATCCTACTTGATCTCCTCTCAACAGATTGTGGAGAAGCAGCATGATCACAGGAGGTATTCTCCTCAACACATTTGGGAGGACACTTGACAATCCTGTTGAGATTCCATACCCTATGATCTTGGGTTTTTACAGCATTGCCAAAAAGTTTGACTACTTTTATTGGTTGTCCAAACTTGGACTTACCAACCCTTCTTTCAGGGAGTTTCACTCTGAACCAGTCACCAACTTGAACAACCGTTTTTTTTACAGCTTTTCTCGCATCAAACTCTACTTTCCTGCACTCCATTTTCTCCAACTCACGGTCTTTCCATCCCACAGTACGATCAACCACACCACCAACTTCCATTCTTCCAGAGGTCACCCAGAGAGGATTGACTTGCGTATTAGCTACCCTTCCTTTAAATAGCGTGAAGGGGCAAACTCCGGTGGAAGAATGTGGTGTGAACCTGTATTTACATACTTTTTTTTATACAGCTTCCTCCCAGTCACAACTAGAGACGACTGCCAGTTGCATGGCCTCCTTGAGTACTCTCACAAATCTCTCGACAACACCATTGCACTCGGGGTGGTACAGCGCGGCGCGCTTATGAGTGATTCCCCTCTCAGGCAAAAACTCCTCTACTGCACCAGAGGTAAACTGCACCCCATTGTCTGTCAAGACCGAAGCTGGCAACCCCTCACTCGCAAAAAGATTGTCCAAGAAACAAATCACAGCAGATGAATCAACCGAATTAACTATTTTGATCACGGGCCACCTAGAAAACATATCCACACACACTAAAACATAGCGATCTTGGGTCCTGACCTTTACCGGACCCAGGATATCCACTGCGACATCAACCCAGGGACCACTGGCTTGTTGCCTGACAACCATGGGTTGAGTCCTGCATTTAAGGATTTTATCACTGTTAGCGCATTGCGAACAACTGCGCACTAACCTTTATATCTGGACATCCATTGCAGGCCACCAATAGGCTTCCCTAAGCCTTTCTTTTGTTTTTGCTATGCCGATGTGGCTGGAATGGGCATTCTCTACCAATTTGTCACGTAGGTCCGAAGGAACTACGAGTCTGCTACCTCTAAAAAGTAACCCATTCCAAAAGGACAACTCCTCCTTCACACACCAAAATCCTTTGGTTTGATCATCACAATCACGCTTCTCGCACCAGCCATCACGCACATAGGCGATGACCTGCTGTAAGACAGGATCATTCTCTAAACTGGCGTTCCATTCTCCTTCTGTCACCACACCTTCAGTCACAACACATACTTTTAAGTCTTCTCCAATATCCTCACCAGCAAGACAGTCATCATTGTCGCAACCATCAGAACTTTCGGACCCACCAAGCCTAGACAAGCAATCTGCAAGGATATTGTTTGCACCAGGTAAATAGGAAACGTGAAATTCAAAGTCCTGCAGAGCAACAACCCATTTTCTTATACTATGGGAAACACAATCAATCCCTTTTTTTCAAACACCTCTTTTAGAGGTTTGTGATCAGAAACCTCTGAGAAGTGCTTGCCCCAAAGAAACTTTTGAGCTTGCGAACAGCCCAGTAGACGGCCAAGGCTTCCTTCTCTATTACAGAGTAGTTGCACTCAGCACCTCTAAGTGGCCTGGAAATAAACAAAATGGTGTTATCAACATGTTCACCATGCTGCAAGAGAACAGCACCTAACCCCTTACAACTAGCGTCAGTCATGACGAACGATTCTTTTGAAGGGTCAAAGCTAGACAAGTTATGTGCCTTATTCAAACAACTTATGACGAGATCAAATTCATCACAACAGGACTTGTCCCATGTAAACTCATGTCCCTTCTTCAGCAGACCTCTTACATTTTCCGTTTTCTGTGCAAAACCAGGGACAAATTTATTATAAAATTCTTCCATCCCTAAAAATGTAACAAGTTCATCCTTGTTCTCAGGATAATTGAGATTGGAGATGGCCTCGACCAAAGATGGTTTGGGTTTGATGCCTGAGCCAGAAACCAAGTGACCTAGATATTCAGTCTCTCTAACATCGACTTTACACTTATCTAATCTGAGAGTGAGCCCTGAGTCTTGCAACTTGGTCAAAACCTCTTCCAGTCTCGAATCATGCTCTTGCATATTTACCCCATGAACAAGAACATCGTCTTGGTAAACCTTGACGCCTTCAATGTCAGCCAAAAGATTTTCCATAACTCTTTGGAATACTGATGCAGCCGATATTAAGCCAACTGGCATCCTGATGAATTTAAAAGTGCGGAACGGAGCGATGAAAGCCGTAAGATCTTGGCACGAGGGATGGAGCTTGACTTGGTGATAAGCCGAGGAGAGGTCCAACGTGGAGAAGTGAGTGGCACCACCAAGTGAGGACAGCATTTCTGCAATATTTGGAAGCGGGTAGCGATCGACAACTACAGCTCTGTTGAGCTCTCTTAGGTCAATGCATAATCTGGCCTCTCCATTGGCCTTATGGGCCATCACCACCGGAGAGACCCATTCGGTGGCCTCAACCTCTTGTATGACCCCATTCTTCAACAGTTTGTCGAACTCGGACCTCATCTTATGTTTGACTAACAAGGGTACACTTCTAACTTTCGCTACCTTGGGTACAGAATTGCCTTTCAACTTTATCAGGTGTATATAATTTTTTAGACAACCTAACGTATTATTGAAAACTCGGGGAAATTTTGCAATCCAGGTGTCGTGATCACTAACAGCAGCAACAGAAGGTAGATCCCTTAAGCACACTGAGGGAGACTCATTAGGGTCAAGGTAAACATGAAGGTCACGTTGATGAGCCCAACTAATCAGGGAATCCCCTTTCATAGAGACATATATTTTTCCTGCAGTGACCCTACCTTTAAAGTCTATGGTACCCATAACGTATCCCAAAAGACTGATTATTTCTCCCCCATAACCTCTTGGTACGATGTCAGGTTTAAACAGTTTTACTCTTCTAGAAAGATGTTGCTCATAGAACACCTTGGGCACAAGGGTAATCTTAGCCCCTGAATCAAACAGCATTTTGACTGAACTACCATCAATTAGAACATGTTCAATAGGACCATCAACACCTTGGTTGTTGATTTGACAGACAAAAAGATTATCGTCATCTTGATCATAAATATCCACCTCCCTCACTTTCTTTTGGTCTCTGTTAGATCTGCAGCACTTAGAAAAATGCCCCTTTCTTTTACAAATTGAGCAAACTACCTTCCAGCCAGGACGATCCTTAAAGTTAGCAACATGACCTGGATTTCCACAACGGAAGCATTTCACCTGAAAGGATTTGGTATTTGCAACGGGACGTATTGCTTTAGTGGCAATAGAAGCACCCTGTGGAAAAGGCTTGTGTGATTTGTCTGAGGAAGGTGTTTTAATTTCTTTTACATCAGTATCAGCATTCTTATGACCGTCTGTATCTTTGCGAATTGCCTCAACGCAGGCTTTAGAGTGTTCATGCATCTTTAACGTAGTAATCACCTCTTGAAGAGGGGGATTGTCTTTCTGCCACAGACTTTCCTTTGCCTTATCTGTAGAACAACCCAACATGAGTTGGTCCCTTAACCTCTCATCAAGACTGCCAGCGAAAGAGCATGTTGAAGCAAGCTTACGTAGAGCTGTGACATATTGCTTGACAGACTCCTCGTGCCTTTGCATCCTCTTCCCAAAGTGATAACGTTCTAAAATCATACTCACCTTGGGAAGATAATGCAAGTCCATTTTTTTAATGCAGATTTCGTATTCATTGATAGAGTCAGCTTCATTATCAGGAAGATCTGGTAGGTGCTCAAACACTTCCTGTCCCTCCGACCCTAGACAATGTAGAAAAAGAGAAGACTTCCTCTCTGCACTTAGCGACGTACCCCAAACCCTGGCCTAATTAGCAAATACCTTTTTCCATTTCAACTAGGGTATGGTAGGATCACCAGGAGCAGACAGAAAAAACGGAGGGGGAGTGACGTTCTGCATGGCAAGAGGAGAAGGCTATCACAAGGCAAAGCAGGAAAGTACAATATATACTTGTAACACAAAGTAGAGAAATGCTGTGCAGATCAGCGTGATGAAACACTGTGAAGAGAGACAACCAATCTGCAGTGTCCAGCAGTATTCACTGTCTATGAACAAGAAAGCTGTGCAGATCAACGTGTACCACAACAGATGTCGTAAGAAAAGAAGGCAGATAAGTAGAACATAAATCACAGTAACAATAACTTTTCAGCTGTCCTGATCAGCATAGGACCTGCAGCACAAAGACCACCGTATTGAAAAGGCTGTGCAGATCAGCGTAATAACAAAGAGAA
Organism: Calotriton arnoldi; assembly: GCA_963921515.1. NCBI lineage: Eukaryota > Metazoa > Chordata > Amphibia > Caudata > Salamandridae > Calotriton > Calotriton arnoldi. Next base: position 1,838,874 of record CAWUFW010000846.1, on the reverse strand, counting down.
CACCGTCAACTTACACCTCGGCATGCAGGGAAAACAGAGAGAGCAAGTTTCTGCGGGGACAATATCAGCCGATCCTCTGTCACGCCGCGATGAGGCGCGAAGAAAAGAAGAACTGTTTAACTCCCTGATGCAGGCCGATGGGAGACTCAAGATGGGCGCGGTCACGTCGCGTCTTGACGTAGAGGTCACGCACACAGGCAGCAGGCACCCGTGACTGGCATGAAGACGGCGTCACCAAGGCCCAGCGCTGAAGTCAGGCAGAAACAGGCAATGGTGGTTGCCAAGCAACAGGAAACGGCAACCCCATAGGCTTCAACAACGGATCTGCAAACAGAAGAGAGACAAAGAATGACGATCCGCTTGAGACAGGATCCAGCAGCAATCAGCGTAGGACACCTCGGCATGCAGGGAAAACAGAGAGAGAATCCAGGAACAGAAACAGGATCCAGCAGCAGTCAGCGGAGGAGTGGATCAGCAATGAGACAGGCAGACAGGACGGCACTGCAGGGATGCGACACTGGTGGTGAGCTTCATCCTTATTAATTCATCGTTATTTTCATCCTTACGTTGAAGTTGAAAACATCGCGTTAAAGTGTTGAGTTGAGGTCTCTTGGGGCCGGTGGATGTGTTTCCGCTCGTCGCCAAAATGAAGTGGTGGACCCACGTAGAAGTAAGACAAATAGGCGTAGTCTTTGAGGATAGGCCTTTAATGTGGCTCCATTTCATAGGACCTCATCCTACAACCAACAGCAACAACTGATCTTACATTCAAGTACTAACATTCTACATCAGTCAGATTCTAATAAAGAATGGGACTCCATGGTAACAAGGGAGAACAGGAATGCTGCACTGCTTAGACTAGCTAGCCAACACAAAGAACACCACAACTTGCTTATGTTTTCTTGCCCCTAGATTGTGTAAAATTGAGGTAGCTCACCCACAGCTAATATCAAGATTGATATACCCCAAATATGAATCTGGTTTCCTGCAGTGAGCATTCCTCGTTTTAAAATCATCCTGGTTGAACAGAATGATCTTGAAGCAATGTGCTTTAGAAAATTCATTTCTATCAGCTCATATTTATTTTTAGTAAGTTATATCATACTTAGGCCCACATTTACCAAAGTTTGCGTGGGCACTAATGTGAAGCAACACAATTTAGTGTGGTTGGGACCTCTGTGATGCACTTTCATCGCACTTGAATGTCGAGCTGGCAGGTATTTTTTCCCCACTCGGCATTTTCTTTTACTTTTCAACAGCAAACCCCCAAGGTGGGGATGTGTTGGTGAAAACAAATGCCAAATCTCTCTCTCATTTCACATTTTCTTTCTCTGGCATTGAGTTGCTCATGTGGTGGTCACGGGAAGGAAACATTGGTGACTGTAGTCCTTTCCTAATTAGGGCTTGACTACCAGCAGTGTGACGTGGCGGTCCTGTAATAGACTGGCCATTGAGTCAAGGGTTTCTGCTAGCAGAGCCAGCAGAAGCTCTAACAGCAGAAACCCTGTTGTTTGCCCACCACTAAAAGAGGTGCGAGAACTGCAAGGTTGGTGGAAGGGGCAGTCACTGTTTTTTAGCAGACTGTGTGCACAGGCAGGAGGGATGTTCCTGACCTGAGCCCTCTAACCACGGGCTGGATGGTTTAGGCCATGGGGGGAGGGGTGGAGAAAATAAAGGTGCCCGGGACACGCTCCTCATGGCTCAGAACTAGATACAGTGTATGGGGTCATTTTTATTGTTTGTTGTACCGCCATACTTGAGGCCTCTGACAGCCCCCAAACACAACAGCTGGTGACAAAGGTGGTCGATCCCTGGTGCCTCACTTCATCATCTTGCCTGGTCTGCCGGTGGCCACACGCTGCCCTCCCTGTATTGTGGCGGCTCACAGGAACGTTCTTTTCTCCTGACATTTCACCTGCTGGCCAGTCCACTCCCTGCAGGCCTGCATGCTCCAGCGGCTGAATCGGGTGGCCCTCCACTGCTGTCGTGCCCGCCCACCCTCACCAAGTTGACGAGCTGCCTCCATAATCGCTGTGGCACCACGCTCCCAGATCTTCTTCCTGCTCTCGGCCCTTGTCTGCAATCCTGCGGCTGACGTCTCAGACCCTAGGGGAGGCGTCCTTAAGCCTGAGGCCACGTTGGCTGCCTGAGTGAGGTGAGCTGTCTTCTCATGGGGGTATAGACATCCGTTTTCTCGGCTGGGAGGCCAATTCCTGCTACAAGTACTCCCTGTTTCCACGTTGAGAGGCCACCCGCACATGCCCATTATGCCTGCTACTCTGGGATAGGTCCCCAGGTTCCCAGGAAGTGCCTCTTATGCCTGCTCTGCATTGGTTCCCCATGGTGGCACTTCTGGGGTGTCTTCTTGTACATGTGCATGCCACCTGCAATACTAACCTCATAAGAGTAGACACTCCTGCACTACTGCCTACAACACTGCCTGCAGCACTGGGACTGGCTTATCCCACTGGCTGAGGTAAGGAGTTGGGCAGCGTACACTGGGGTACCCAGTGCAATCACCCTAGTCCCTCAAACAACAAACAAATTAAATAAACAAAAAATAAATGAAAATACTTACCTTTATAAATGCTAGTAGTGACCAGTACCCATCATGACTGCCATACCTCCTATTGAGCCATCCATATTCGATGGGCCCCCTTCTGCTTAAGTGGCTAAAGGGAAAGAATGGGTGGAGCACCTAGAGATGTATTTTGCTGAGGTGGCCTTAGAAAATGACAGACAACATCCAATGCTTCTGCACTTAGGGGGTGCAGCTATCCACAAGTCAGGGAAGTCTGTCGTGGAGACAGGACCTCAGTTCACATATGCCACATTGAAACAAGCATTTTAAACATTTCCTACTGCGCCAAGCGAGACAACTACCCGATGAGTCAGTGAATGCTTTCTGCGCCCGCTTCAAAGATCTGGCTAACACCTGCACCCTACCCAACGAAAACGATGAAATACTGGCACAACTCATTCAGGGGTGCATTTCGGTAAAGCTGAGGGAAAGCATTCTTCAGGTCCCAGGAATGGCTATGGTGGACATGCTAACAATGGGGAGGTCAAAAGAACTGTCCAAAGTGCGAGCAGCGCACATGGAAACGGCGTTACAACGCCAAATAAAAACAGACCCTGTCAACGCTGTCATTGCCTGAAACCCTGACAAGAACAAAACGCGCACCAAGTCTAATCCTGCACCCAAAACATGCTACGGGTGTGGTGGTTTGTTCCCACACCAAGGATCATGTCCAGCTCAGGGGTGCTCGGCATGCAATAAACCGAACCATTTTGCAAAAGTGTGCTGCTCCACGGTCCAGAAGGGACAGTAGGCAAAGCCCGTCAATGCTATGCTTGACTCTAATATCCTGGAAGAGGAAGAAAGACATGGATAATGACGATGTCGAAGGGGCAGTCCATGTCATACATGCCATGCAACCAAATGGACATTCTAGACACCAGGTGCAGGAGTTGATTGACACGGGAGCATCCATTAAAATAATGGCATGATCAGCGATGCAGGCACTCCATATACAACCCACATGGCGCCCTACCTCTATGCAGATATTTACATATGGGTCCACCACTCCACTCCCATTGGGTGGAGTATTCACCACAGAGATTGTGCATGAATCTCATTCCACTCGTGCCAAAGTCTATGTCACAAAAGGGGGATCAGGAATGCTCCTGAGCTGCCGAACCGCAGAGCGTCTGCAGCTTGTTACCTTTGCTTTCAGCGTGCATCAGGAAAGTGTGGATGGCCTGTTGGCAGAATTCGCACCTCTGTTTGATGGGATAGGATGCCTCAAAGACCTCATAATACATCTTCATGTCGACAACTCGGTCCAACCTGTTGCACTGAAACACCGCAGGGTAGCCTTCCATCTGAGACTGAAGGTGGACGAAGAATTGACGAAAGTGGAACAGGCCGACATCATCAAGAGGGTTGAGGGTCTGACTCCATGGGCATCCCCCATTGTGGTAGCATGAAAACCCAAACAACCCGGGGACGTTAGGATATGTATTGATATGCGACCACCTAGTCAAGCCATTAAGAGAGAACATCACTTGATGCCCACAGTGGACGGCATCGTGGCAGAAGTGAGTGGCTTCCAGTGGTTCTCTAAGAGCTGGCTATCACCAGCTACTGCTAGACCCGGAGTCAAGGGCTATCACAACGTTCTCCACCCATGTGGGTCTCAGAAGATACAAGCACCTTAGCTTTGGAGCTTTGAGCACAGCCAAAGTCTTTCAAGACAACATAAGGAGTGTGTTGGCTGGCCTTGAAGGGGTCCTCAATGTCAGTGATGATATTTTAGTACATGCCCCTACCCTGGAAGGACATCGTGTTCGCCTAAGAGTCACGTTCCAACACCTGAGAGACAGTGGTCTCACACTCCATCGAGAAAAGTGCGCCTTCCTCAAGAAGGAAATAGCCTTCTTCGGATACTGACATTCTCAGCATGGAGTGTTACCTGATCCAGCCAAAGTACAGGACATTCAGATAGCTCCTGCACCCACCACTGTCATGGGCATGAGAAGTTTCTTAGGTATGGTCACATAATGTGGACGTTTCATTCAAAACCTGACCGACCTCACAGCCCCGTTGAGAGAGCTGACGAAGACCAATACCATCTGGAAGTGGGGGCCTGATCAGGAAGGGGCTTTCCAAGCCACAAAACAAGTCTTATCAGCTGCCACCACTCTGGTATATTTCAATTCTGGCCAGGAATCTGAACTGTCGGTGGATGCAAGTACCACCGGCCTTGGGGAGGGGCGTGGCTTCACCGCCGAAAGAAATGGCTGCCGGATAAAACAGCTCCGGAGCACCCCGACCGAACCCCTCAATCCGCCACACACATCCGACATTAAAACCACAGCGGGACCATAAGAAACATAGTGGACACCGGCGAAGGGGAAAAATAAAAGAAAAAAACAAAAATGGAGCCGCAAGAACCTGTGGCTGAGAAGAAACAAGACGCTGCATCTTGCAGCCTCATGGAAAACGGGAGCTGGGACCTTGCATAATTAGCAGGCCGAGCGCGGTGACGTCGCGGGGCCGATCCCTTGGCTACGTGAGGCCGGGGACTGCGTCCGGTGCTCAGTCACAATCCAGCGGAACACGATTAGATGTAGCCTTGAGGAGGGACTGACGGATTGTGGGAAGACCTGACGGTGGCTGGAGGGTGTATGCGCGGCATGGATCCTGAGCCCGGCGACAGCTGAGAGGCTAGTGAAGTGTGCCAGAAAGGTGTAGGGTTCAGCGCTGAACGTCCGTGTGCTGCTCCAGGCCCCGGGGAAGAATCGGGCAGCGTCGAAGGATCGGCCGGATCGGCCAATCTTTGAATAGTCACGGCGGAGTGGAAACCAGAGGAGCGGGTCATCCCATGAGGGGGAGGAGAGGTAGAGGAACGCGAAGGAAAATCCAGGATCAATCTAAAGACCTGAACACCACCGAAATCTCGTGGCCGGCCTGGGTGAGTACAACCTCCTTGCAAGGCGGGCACAGTCATAAGGGCACACTCTAATGCCCGTTCTCGCTGCCAGTTCGGGGGAAACAACAAAAAATCAGTGGCCCTAGATGTTCGAGGCCTGGTGGTGCTTGGTGGGTTGATTGCAGCAGTCCTAGCTACCCACGGCACAGCCAGCCTGGATGTTTTGCGCAGAGACACCGCTGTGCGACCACCTAGCCATTTCAGACCCATGCAACGGATATCACGAAGACGCTAAGGGGGGCAAAGCAGACCCTCGAGCAAAGTTCCCGCATATTTGGCTGAAGAGGACCTGTGCCTACATTATACCTGGTGAGCAAGGCGAAGTAACACAATGCATTATAACACCAAAAAATGGAAGAGAGTAAAGAAACTAGAGGCGAAGACTGGGTGCAGTGATCGGAGAGGGTAGAGATATCGGGCACCAAGGGTCTCAAAGGCTTGCAACAGACGAAGCTTGACAAATTTGCAGTGCCGAGACTGGCCGACCCCGAACATACCGTCAAAGGCAAAACGGTGGTGGGACCAGAGCATTAAGACCAAGACCCAGCACTGAAGGACATCATGGACGCCATCTCAGGTGTACGCACTTCCCTAGAGCACAGAATGGGCTCTATTATGACAGAGGTCATGCTGATAAGAGCTGACCTACAGAAAATGGGGGATAAAATCAGGCACATGGAAACGGTCACCACGGACCTTGTGGGGGACTCCAAACAAATGCAACAGGATATAAAGGACTTGCAAGCTTTTCGGAAGCTGGCGGAAGAAAAGTTGGACGATTATGAATGTCGTACTCGGAGAAATAACATACGAATAATCGGACTACCCGAAAGAGCGGAGGATGCTGCGGCCGACCTTTTTGTGGAAGATCTAATACTCAATCACCTGCAACCCAAGGGACTTTCCAAGTTCTCTGTTGTCAAAAGGGCACATAGAGTCCCCGGAGGAAGACCAAAACCCGGAGCACCCCCCGTCCAGAGACAATATATTATCTACCGCCCGAGTAGCCCCTCCCTAAAGTACGAAAATTGTGAGATTTCCTTCTTTCCCGACTTCATGTTAAATGTCCAAAGGCAACGTAGATCCTTTCTGGATGTCAAGAAACGGCTCAGGGAAAGAGGACTCCAGTATGCAATGCTGTTCCCTGCAAGGCTCCGTGTTGAAGCCGAAGGTAGAGCCTGGTTTTTTGACAATCCAGAAACAGCTGTGGACTGGTTGGAGGGTTGGCGACCAGCAAAAGAACACAACGCTCGTAAGGATTGAGAGCCGGGCCTAACAGAATGATCGCTGCAGTCGGAGTGATTAGGCCACCACCTGCTAAACAAGAATAATCGACTGTTGATGCCATCCAGAGCCGGTGTAGCAGCAAAGCCTAGTTGATGGACGATGCTCTGGAAGAATACGCTAAGTTTCTTACTAATTATTATGACCATCATGCTGGTCCCTTGGTGGTGTAATGTGTTTAAATAAGGGGTGGGTTGGGGCGGTGGAGATCCCCCTGCCAATATATTTTACTTTTAGTCTACAGTTAAGGGCGACAGGCACTCTGCATGGTTAAGATTATAGGCAGTTGGAAGCCCAGAGTGCAGGGGAGCAGGGAGGGGGGCAGTTGGGTTGGGTTGTTTTACGTTTTATCAGATAATGCGACACTGAGTGATGCAGGACGTGAGAGGGGATCGGTTGGACGTGACCATAAAAATGGGAATGCAGTGGGACAAAAGTCTTAAGCTCCTATCTTGGAATGTTAACGGTTTGGGAGACAAATTAAAGCGTAGCATCGTACTTCAGTACATAAAGAGAAAGGCCCCGGACGCTGCACTGCTCCAAGAAACGCACCTCATTGGCAACACATGTAAGGCTTTGGGCAGATGGGGATACCGACTGGTTGTTCACTCGGGTTTCACTACCAGTTCCAGGGGGGTGGGTATCATGATTAAGAACTCTTTCCCAATGTCAATCAACCACACCTGGACAGATGTCATGGGCAGGTATGGGGCCATATCGGGCAGTGGGAGGGAAAACCACTCACAGTAGTAGCGGTATATGTCCCTCCAGGGTTGCAGGCACAGAAATTCAGAGATTAAGGTAACATTATGCTATCCTTCCCAGAGGGCTGCCTAGTAGTGGGGGGAGACTTCAACTCTGTCGCATCTGGGACACTTGACCGGTGTCCTCCCCGTAATATAAGCCCCTCACAAAGATGGCTTCCCGACTTTTTAGACGCAATGGGGCTGGTCGACAAATGGAGAGTGTACCACCCCGGGTGTGTTCAAAATACCTTTCACTCAGGAGCACATAACAGCTTATCTAGAATAGATTACCTTCTCACACCAGCGGCCCAAGTAGGGAACATTTAGGAAATCAGACACCTTGCCCGAGGCATATCAGACCACTCACCAGTGTGGGCCAGAGAGGCCCTGGGCGAGAAGCGGGTGGGCAGAATAGCACCAATTAACCCTTGGTACCACCAAATCCAGTTGTCAAAGAGAAACTGTCAGCAGCCATCGAATATTATTTTCAAGAGAATAAAGAGTTGGTACAGTCAACTCAAACGCTTTGGGAAGCCTTCAAATCAGTGGTAAGAGGGCAGGCAATTTCCCTGATTACTGGGGTACATAAAGAAAAGGCCAAGGATTTAGTCAGGCTAGAAGAGGAAATTCTCCTCATTGAAGAAGAAGCAGAGGGACCACAGACACAGGATAGACTCCACACACTAAAACTCAAGAGAGAAGAATATAAAGCTATTGCTACTGACGTGGCCAAAACGCTGAGCAGGGATAAGGCAGGTAGACTGTTTGAGTTGGGGGACAAGGCTGGGAAGTTGTTGGCCTGGCTCGACAAAAAAGAAATAGCAAACCGGCTGGTAACCGAACTAACAACCGAGTCAGAGGAAACACTAGTAGACCCACAAGAGATTGCTAATAAATTCGCCAATTATTACCGCGCTATTTACCAAACACATACCTCCTTTCAAGAAGTAGACTCTAAAGCCCTGCTCTTAGATATAACACTCCCATCTTTGTCAACTGAAGACATGGAGCTGCTTGATAGTGCCCTTACTAACCATGAGATGGCCCAGGCAATAAGAAGCCTTCAATCTGGAAAGGCCATGGGCCCTAATGGGCTGCCAATCGAGCTATATATACAAAAGGGGATGATGGACGGAACGTTTGAGCCAATCAAACACTCACCCCCAGTCAACTGATCTGGGTTTAATCCATCATCATTCTTTAGCTCACTCCACCACCCCAGTTCAGACATGGCCATATGCAAATCAGTCTGACCCTGTGCCTCATGGGAACAGTCCAGCCCGAACTGCCAAGCCATGTCTTCCCTGGACCGGAAACAAGCATCCTAGGACCGGTTTCTGGCATTCCAGCCGTCATCAGCCAGGCTTGCTTGAATCCAGTGGCAAAGTGAGCAAGGGACCCACGTCTGGGCATACCCCCGCCAACTTAGGGCGAACAAAGCGATACAAAAGGGGATGATGGACGGAACGTTTGAGCCAATCAAACACTCACCCCCAGTCAACTGATCTGGGTTTAATCCATCATCATTCTTTAGCTCACTCCACCACCCCAGTTCAGACATGGCCATATGCAAATCAGTCTGACCCTGTGCCTCATGGGAACAGTCCAGCCCGAACTGCCAAGCCATGTCTTCCCTGGACCGGAAACAAGCATCCTAGGACCGGTTTCTGGCATTCCAGCCGTCATCAGCCAGGCTTGCTTGAATCCAGTGGCAAAGTGAGCAAGGGACCCACGTCTGGGCATACCCCCGCCAACTTAGGGCGAACAAAGCGATACAAAAGGGGATGATGGACGGAACGTTTGAGCCAATCAAACACTCACCCCCAGTCAACTGATCTGGGTTTAATCCATCATCATTCTTTAGCTCACTCCACCACCCCAGTTCAGACATGGCCATATGCAAATCAGTCTGACCCTGTGCCTCATGGGAACAGTCCAGCCCGAACTGCCAAGCCATGTCTTCCCTGGACCGGAAACAAGCATCCTAGGACCGGTTTCTGGCATTCCAGCCGTCATCAGCCAGGCTTGCTTGAATCCAGTGGCAAAGTGAGCAAGGGACCCACGTCTGGGCATACCCCCGCCAACTTAGGGCGAACAAAGCGATACAAAAGGGGATGATGGACGGAACGTTTGAGCCAATCAAACACTCACCCCCAGTCAACTGATCTGGGTTTAATCCATCATCATTCTTTAGCTCACTCCACCACCCCAGTTCAGACATGGCCATATGCAAATCAGTCTGACCCTGTGCCTCATGGGAACAGTCCAGCCCGAACTGCCAAGCCATGTCTTCCCTGGACCGGAAACAAGCATCCTAGGACCGGTTTCTGGCATTCCAGCCGTCATCAGCCAGGCTTGCTTGAATCCAGTGGCAAAGTGAGCAAGGGACCCACGTCTGGGCATACCCCGCCAACTTAGGGCGAACAAAGCGATACAAAAGGGGATGATGGACGGAACGTTTGAGCCAATCAAACACTCACCCCCAGTCAACTGATCTGGGTTTAATCCATCATCATTCTTTAGCTCACTCCACCACCCCAGTTCAGACATGGCCATATGCAAATCAGTCTGACCCTGTGCCTCATGGGAACAGTCCAGCCCGAACTGCCAAGCCATGTCTTCCCTGGACCGGAAACAAGCATCCTAGGACCGGTTTCTGGCATTCCAGCCGTCATCAGCCAGGCTTGCTTGAATCCAGTGGCAAAGTGAGCAAGGGACCCACGTCTGGGCATACCCCCGCCAACTTAGGGCGAACAAAGCGATACAAAGGGGATGATGGACGGAACGTTTGAGCCAATCAAACACTCACCCCCAGTCAACTGATCTGGGTTTAATCCATCATCATTCTTTAGCTCACTCCACCACCCCAGTTCAGACATGGCCATATGCAAATCAGTCTGACCCTGTGCCTCATGGGAACAGTCCAGCCCGAACTGCCAAGCCATGTCTTCCCTGGACCGGAAACAAGCATCCTAGGACCGGTTTCTGGCATTCCAGCCGTCATCAGCCAGGCTTGCTTGAATCCAGTGGCAAAGTGAGCAAGGGACCCACGTCTGGGCATACCCCCGCCAACTTAGGGCGAACAAAGCGATACAAAAGGGGATGATGGACGGAACGTTTGAGCCAATCAAACACTCACCCCCAGTCAACTGATCTGGGTTTAATCCATCATCATTCTTTAGCTCACTCCACCACCCCAGTTCAGACATGGCCATATGCAAATCAGTCTGACCCTGTGCCTCATGGGAACAGTCCAGCCCGAACTGCCAAGCCATGTCTTCCCTGGACCGGAAACAAGCATCCTAGGACCGGTTTCTGGCATTCCAGCCGTCATCAGCCAGGCTTGCTTGAATCCAGTGGCAAAGTGAGCAAGGGACCCACGTCTGGGCATACCCCCGCCAACTTAGGGCGAACAAAGCGATACAAAAGGGGATGATGGACGGAACGTTTGAGCCAATCAAACACTCACCCCCAGTCAACTGATCTGGGTTTAATCCATCATCATTCTTTAGCTCACTCCACCACCCCAGTTCAGACATGGCCATATGCAAATCAGTCTGACCCTGTGCCTCATGGGAACAGTCCAGCCCGAACTGCCAAGCCATGTCTTCCCTGGACCGGAAACAAGCATCCTAGGACCGGTTTCTGGCATTCCAGCCGTCATCAGCCAGGCTTGCTTGAATCCAGTGGCAAAGTGAGCAAGGGACCCACGTCTGGGCATACCCCGCCAACTTAGGGCGAACAAAGCGATACAAAAGGGGATGATGGACGGAACGTTTGAGCCAATCAAACACTCACCCCCAGTCAACTGATCTGGGTTTAATCCATCATCATTCTTTAGCTCACTCCACCACCCCAGTTCAGACATGGCCATATGCAAATCAGTCTGACCCTGTGCCTCATGGGAACAGTCCAGCCCGAACTGCCAAGCCATGTCTTCCCTGGACCGGAAACAAGCATCCTAGGACCGGTTTCTGGCATTCCAGCCGTCATCAGCCAGGCTTGCTTGAATCCAGTGGCAAAGTGAGCAAGGGACCCACGTCTGGGCATACCCCCGCCAACTTAGGGCGAACAAAGCGATACAAAAGGGGATGATGGACGGAACGTTTGAGCCAATCAAACACTCACCCCCAGTCAACTGATCTGGGTTTAATCCATCATCATTCTTTAGCTCACTCCACCACCCCAGTTCAGACATGGCCATATGCAAATCAGTCTGACCCTGTGCCTCATGGGAACAGTCCAGCCCGAACTGCCAAGCCATGTCTTCCCTGGACCGGAAACAAGCATCCTAGGACCGGTTTCTGGCATTCCAGCCGTCATCAGCCAGGCTTGCTTGAATCCAGTGGCAAAGTGAGCAAGGGACCCACGTCTGGGCATACCCCCGCCAACTTAGGGCGAACAAAGCGATACAAAAGGGGATGATGGACGGAACGTTTGAGCCAATCAAACACTCACCCCCAGTCAACTGATCTGGGTTTAATCCATCATCATTCTTTAGCTCACTCCACCACCCCAGTTCAGACATGGCCATATGCAAATCAGTCTGACCCTGTGCCTCATGGGAACAGTCCAGCCCGAACTGCCAAGCCATGTCTTCCCTGGACCGGAAACAAGCATCCTAGGACCGGTTTCTGGCATTCCAGCCGTCATCAGCCAGGCTTGCTTGAATCCAGTGGCAAAGTGAGCAAGGGACCCACGTCTGGGCATACCCCGCCAACTTAGGGCGAACAAAGCGATACAAAAGGGGATGATGGACGGAACGTTTGAGCCAATCAAACACTCACCCCCAGTCAACTGATCTGGGTTTAATCCATCATCATTCTTTAGCTCACTCCACCACCCCAGTTCAGACATGGCCATATGCAAATCAGTCTGACCCTGTGCCTCATGGGAACAGTCCAGCCCGAACTGCCAAGCCATGTCTTCCCTGGACCGGAAACAAGCATCCTAGGACCGGTTTCTGGCATTCCAGCCGTCATCAGCCAGGCTTGCTTGAATCCAGTGGCAAAGTGAGCAAGGGACCCACGTCTGGGCATACCCCCGCCAACTTAGGGCGAACAAAGCGATACAAAAGGGGATGATGGACGGAACGTTTGAGCCAATCAAACACTCACCCCCAGTCAACTGATCTGGGTTTAATCCATCATCATTCTTTAGCTCACTCCACCACCCCAGTTCAGACATGGCCATATGCAAATCAGTCTGACCCTGTGCCTCATGGGAACAGTCCAGCCCGAACTGCCAAGCCATGTCTTTCCTGGACCGGAAACAAGCATCCTAGGACCGGTTTCTGGCATTCCAGCCGTCATCAGCCAGGCTTGCTTGAATCCAGTGGCAAAGTGAGCAAGGGACCCACGTCTGGGCATACCCCCGCCAACTTAGGGCGAACAAAGCGATACAAAAGGGGATGATGGACGGAACGTTTGAGCCAATCAAACACTCACCCCCAGTCAACTGATCTGGGTTTAATCCATCATCATTCTTTAGCTCACTCCACCACCCCAGTTCAGACATGGCCATATGCAAATCAGTCTGACCCTGTGCCTCATGGGAACAGTCCAGCCCGAACTGCCAAGCCATGTCTTCCCTGGACCGGAAACAAGCATCCTAGGACCGGTTTCTGGCATTCCAGCCGTCATCAGCCAGGCTTGCTTGAATCCAGTGGCAAAGTGAGCAAGGGACCCACATCTGGGCATACCCCCGCCAACTTAGGGCGAACAAAGCGATACAAAAGGGGATGATGGACGGAACGTTTGAGCCAATCAAACACTCACCCCCAGTCAACTGATCTGGGTTTAATCCATCATCATTCTTTAGCTCACTCCACCACCCCAGTTCAGACATGGCCATATGCAAATCAGTCTGACCCTGTGCCTCATGGGAACAGTCCAGCCCGAACTGCCAAGCCATGTCTTCCCTGGACCGGAAACAAGCATCCTAGGACCGGTTTCTGGCATTCCAGCCGTCATCAGCCAGGCTTGCTTGAATCCAGTGGCAAAGTGAGCAAGGGACCCACGTCTGGGCATACCCCCGCCAACTTAGGGCGAACAAAGCGATACAAAAGGGGATGATGGACGGAACGTTTGAGCCAATCAAACACTCACCCCCAGTCAACTGATCTGGGTTTAATCCATCATCATTCTTTAGCTCACTCCACCACCCCAGTTCAGACATGGCCATATGCAAATCAGTCTGACCCTGTGCCTCATGGGAACAGTCCAGCCCGAACTGCCAAGCCATGTCTTCCCTGGACCGGAAACAAGCATCCTAGGACCGGTTTCTGGCATTCCAGCCGTCATCAGCCAGGCTTGCTTGAATCCAGTGGCAAAGTGAGCAAGGGCTATATAAGCTGAAGCCAGACAAAATCGCGCCATATCTAAGAGACATGTTCGAGGAAAGCCGTGCCTTAGGTGTGCTCCCTCAAGATCAGAGGGTGGCCACACTGATTACCATACATAAAGCGGGTAAACCCAGAAACAAGTTTTCTTCATACAGGCCTATCTCGCTTTTGAATGCAGAGCCCAAAGTACTGGCCAAGCTACTGGCCAGTCGTTTGGTCCGAGTGATCAACAAACTAGTACACCCGGATCAATCAGGCTTTATGCCTCACAGAAACACAGCACTCAACTTGAGGAGGCTCAATGGAGTGCTGGGACGTCAGGGATTTATAAAAGAGGATGCCGTAGTGGTGTCATTGGATGTCACAATGGCCTTCAACACTATTGAATGGCCATACCTCTTTGCAGTATTGAGTAAGATGGGATTCGGGCCAAACTTCATCAAATGGGTGCGCCTATTATATTCGGAACCTCTGGCACAAGTGGTCGTCAATAACAAAAAACCTGCGATATTCACACTTGGTCGTGGGACTAGATAGGGATGTCCACTGTCCCCCTTGCTCTTCGCGCTGACTCTGGAACCCTTGGCAGCGTGGATCCGCAGAGACCCCATTATTCGGGGCCTGAAATGGGCTGATAATGGGGAGGACTGCATCTCCCTTTACGCAGATGACATTCTGTTGTACTTGGCATCCCCCAAAGCTTCACTCCATAGAGTTCTCAACATCTTTACGAATTTTGGCAAATATTCCGGATATACAATCAACTAGAGTAAACCCTTGTTGTATGTCCTCAGTGGCGGGCCTCCTCCTCTGCCCAGGGATTGCCCTATACAGGAAGCGAGAGATGGATTCCAATACCTTGGGGTTTACATAACAACAGACCCCGGGGCTAGTTATGAGCGTAACCTACTTCCCCCGCTACAACGACTGAAACGAGATGTGGGAAACTGGAAAACTCTTCCAATATCGTTACTGGGAAGAGCTGCGTTATTTAAAATGATGTCATTACCACGCTTCCTCAATGCGCTCCAGAACTTCCCAAACCCGGTTCCGGCAAAATACTTCAAAGAAGTGGAGAGTGTCCAGAGAGAACTGCTCTGGGATGGACAACCCCGTATATCATTCTCCAAACTGGTGAGGAGCTGGTTTGATGGGGGAATTGGACTCCCCGACATTAAAAAATATTATTGGGCGGCCCACCTAGCTGCTATTAATCACTGCACATATTGTCACTGGGATGACTCGGGCTACCAGATGGACAAATGGCTACTACCAGGAGGAAACTTTAACATGGCTCTTTATTCTAAACCCACAAAATTTCTTCTGACAGGGCCGACCAAGCATTCAGTACTAGTGTGGCATGCTGCCAACAGAAGTTTGGGCTGGGGACAGAAAATTAAGCCGGCCACTCCCCTGTGGGATTCGGAACAGTTGGGCACCCTGAGGAAAACGAAGGGATTCGGCAAATGGGACATGATAGGGATCTCAAGGGTAGGCGACCTATGGAAAGGGGGAGGGATCATATCATTTGCTACCCTACAACAGGAATATCAGATGGCTGACACAGAAAAAGTTCAGTACCTGCAAGTGAGACATGCACTGACGTCACAGATACCAAAGGGAGAATCTCTGCCAGAAGCCTCACCCCTAGAGGATAGACTTTTAGATGGGTACATGCAAACAAAAGCGGTCTCCCTAAAATATAAAAAATTGATTAATAACGTCGCAGATCCCCTGAGAATGATTAGTGGACACTGGGAGAGGGATGTCTCAGAGCTGGATGAAGATGAGTGGCAGGAGACGTTGGCCTCCCCTAGGGAAGTCGCGATCTCCGCTCGATTGCGACTGGTCCAAATAAAGATCCTCCATAAAATATACTTCAAGGGACCAACACTAGCTAGGATGGGCAGAACAGACGACTTGGGGTGTAGGAGACAATGCGGTCAAGATGGCACGTTCATACATATATTGTGGGAGTGTGTACACGTTCAGAAATTCTGGACAGGTATCCACCATTGTTTCAGGGAGGCCCTTGGAGTTCAAATGGAAATTGATGCCAAAAGATGCCTACTAAATGTTTGGGAACCAACAGACCTGAATAGCAAGGATAAAACATGGGTGACACTGGGCCTGATGGTAGCGAAAAGGAACGTGGCTAGAATGTGGGGTGCAAGTGCAGCACCTACAGGGGACGCCTGGAAATCCGACATGGACTGGTGCATGATGAGGGAGAAAACGGTCAATATTTCAAGAGGCTGCCCGAAAAAATTGTCACAAATATGGGGCAAGTGGCATGAGTATCGTGGCAATATCTGTGTACCTCCAATTGTCCCCTCTCATTCTGTTCCAAATACACCATAAATAAGGGAGGGCAGAGAAAATAAAGGTGCCCGGGACACGATCCTCGTGGCTCAGAACTAACTCCAGTGTCTGGGGTCATTTTCTATGTTTGTTGTACCGCCATACTTGAGGACTACTGACCCCCCCCAAACACAACAATGCTCACATCCGCCAACCTTTCAAACATCCCCTTCATCTTCTGCTTCAGAAATATTTACTTTTTTCATGGATACCAATGTGAAATGCTTTTTATTTTTGTTACCCAATTATGTTTCTTTTATCTGAACAAATCTTTGACTAGAAATTAAAACTGCATAGAGCAATACTTTGCATTACTTTATTCTTTCTGGAATTTTCTAAACCAATTATGCATTCAATAGAATTTAGAATTTGTTTATTGTACAGTTAATAAAAACTCACAATGTTAAAAACTTACATTTATGAGAAAAACCTTATTTACATTTATAGTATAAAAAAGAGAAAATGGTCACATTCTATAAGATCATAAAATTCTTGATTACATTTTGGTAAAGTCCGTTAAAAAATAGAAAAATTGTAGGGACAATTTACTCCGAACGTTTTTGCATAGTGGTAGCTTGGCAGATAACTAGGCAGGCTGTACGATTAAAGTGCAAGTGCTTTAAGTGAGCCATATGGCTATCTCTTGAGTCTTGTGGCCGCTATATCGAAGAATTTTGTTAATCTGCAATTTAACTGAGTCTCTTCGGGGTTAAAACACAGCATCACAGCCTGCCTACAGCTAATTATGCCCTTTTGGTTGCATAAAACTCGAAGTAAGGAGCACCTTATGTCCATAAGGTTGGGGCAAATGCAGATAATGTGAATTAGGTCCTCTTTTCATGCTCTGCAGAGTCGACAACAGTTTTCCGCGCCTTCCCTTTTCCAAGGTGCCAAGTGAGGTAATATTGGTATAATGCCGAGGCGCAGATTTAAAAATTTGTTTTTTGTCGTCTGCGTTAGGCCCGTTTTTAGATATTCTTGCGGCTTCAGAGCATTATAGTCTTTCAATACTGTCCACCCGTGAGCTCTCTTGGCCAAGATTTCTTTATCCTCTATTGATGATATCATTTTGGTTACTTTTGTTACCACGGTTTTAAAGCTTTTGATGTCTGTGGCTGACTCCCAGAGATTTGTTAGTCCCATGGTCTCCAGTGATTCTTTTAGGTACTTCCTTGCGGGTGAGTTCTCTCGAGTAGAGAGTTCAGTCCAAAGTTGGGCGTTTAAAGATCCTTGGTCGGCGTCTCTGATTTTTCGCCAGCTTTTTATGCAAGCGCCTCTTCTCTCCACCGTTTGTCTCTGTAGACCGAATTCAAGGCGGATTTGGGCAGGCGAGACGTAAGTAGGTAGATGGAAGATTGCCCTATATGCTCGACTGATGGCTTTATCTAATGTCGTGGCGTCTTTTCCTTGCATGGGTTCGCTGCCATATGTGAGCATAGGCTGTAAGCGTGCTCTAATCACCTGCAGGAGAGGGTCCAGTGACCGATCAGGGAGAGCTTTCTTCAAGGGCTTTATTGAAAGGTAGAATGTTGTGCCCTTCCGACGGATAGCCTCTAGTTGGTGTTTAAACGAACCTCTACTGTCTAAAAGTATGCCTAAATATTTGTAGGTGGCTACCTGGTCTAACCTCTGACCGTCCAGAAACCATACAAGTTTCTTTGATTTATTATAGTTCATTAACATGACTTTTGATTTGTTTAAATTGATCTTTAGTGCATTATTTATGGAAAATGTGTTGGTGGTGTCCAGAAGATGTTGAAGTCCGACAGGGGACCGACTAATTAGGACCAGGTCGTCTGCGTATAAAAGATTTGAAAGTGAGATATCGCCCAGCCGCGGAGCATGTGAATTGGTTTTCTCCAATTCTCCAGGGAGATCTGCGAGAAAGAGGTTAAACAACATGGGGGCTAGGACGCAACCTTGCCTCAAACCTTTGGTGGTTTTAATTTGCCTTGAGAGGTGCGTTCCGGAGCCCAATTTAATCTTAACCCAAGTGTTGGTGTGTAATAATATCAGCTGCTGTAAAAGTGGCCCGGGGATCCCCCATTTTTCCAGCTTCTGCCAGAGTTTGCTCCGGTCTACATGGTCAAACGCGGCGCTATAATCTATGAAACATAGAAATAGCGAGCTCTTGGGAGTTTTTGCCGCGTCTGTCAGAAGAGTTAGCGCCATGATATTGGTCGTTGTGCCTTGGCCTTTACAAAATCCGGTTTGATTAACTGGGATGATGTGCTTTAGGGTTGCCCAAGATGTTAGTTCCTCCAGAAGTAGGTCCGAGTAATATTTTGCCTCTATATCAATTAGGGCAATAAGTCGATAGCTGCTTGGGTTGCTCCTTTCTCCCTGTTTATAAATCGGACTTATTATAGAGCCGCTCCAGGATGTTGGACTTGTGTTTGTTTCCCTAATTTCATGAAAGACTGGCGCCAGTATTGCACTCCAAAAATTAGCGTCTTGCTTGTACATTATTGGCGGGATTCCATTGGGGCCGGGGGCACCCTCGGGTTTGCCTTTTGAAATTTGTGACCTGATCCTAGCTGCTGCTGTTACTGCGTATGTTTTTCATCTCTATTTGCAATTGGTATGAGGCTTGTTGTTACTTCCTCGTCCAGATTTGCGATATTGTGCAGAGATAATTTTTTTGTATAGTCGTTGTTTACTTCATGTTTATGTTTTCCAGTTTTGTTGGTGCTTGGATACGGTCCAATTGACCGGGTTCCACCTCTGGGCGGATACCCCACTGAGTTTTTAACATTAAAGTGATTTGATAAGTGGTGTGCCCATTCAGATTCAGATATATTTGAATTAATGCCTTTGTGGCCTGGTCGTTGGAGGCTGTGAATTGATTTCCAAAATCTAGCGCTGTTCTTCTGTTTTGAGTCGTACAGAATTTTTACCCAGAGTTCGTCGTTCAGTTGCCTTTTCCTTTCCCAGGTCTTCTTCTTTAGCTGTGCCTTAAAGATTCGCAGATCCTTTTGCAGAACTTCATTATTTGATTGATCGCGAAGCTGCCTGAGGGTCTGCTTTATTTTCCGTTTTAGGCTTTTTATCTCTAATGTTGTTACCTTGCCGAGTGTGTTACACGGCATGTTCCCTTTTGGGTTTTTTGCTCTGTGGCATGTGTAGCTCCGAGTTCCATTACAAATTCTTCCCAGGCCTTTAATGGGTTCTTTATCGAGCTAGTTATCTGGTGCAAGATTGTTTTTGCACTGATTGTTAGTTCTGCAGTCTTATCAATCTTGCACCTTATTCGCCTATAGTTAGTGGTGTACTCTGTTCCAATATTTCTCCCTACTTCCGCTTCGGTCGCGCTGGACATACCTAGTTTCACTTCTAGTGGTAAATGATCACTTTGGCCACTCTCTCCTACCTGGAACGAGCTTATTGTTTCAAACAGTGGTAGTGTTGCAAGGCTGAAATCGAGATGAGAAGAGGTGGTTGAGGAGAAATATGTTGGTGCCGGCGGTGTGTCCTCTATGAATCGTCCGTTTAAAACTCTCAAATTTAGCTGCTCGAGGTCTTTCAATAGTTGGTTTGAGCATCTTGTTTGCTTATTTGGAGAGACTTTGAATTGGGTTGGTATTCCCCACACGATGTCCATTTCCAATGACATTTCATCGTCTGATTTCTCTCCAAAGAGATGAAGGTTAAAGTCACCAGCCAGGAATATGTTCACCATTTCCCTTTCCTCCGTGAGTCTTACCAGTTCGCTAACAAGTTCTCTTGCCCCTGTTTGTCTGTGCTTTGGGTGTATGTATATGTTTATAATGTATAGTTGTTGAGTAACCTGATTATTTCTGATTGTTATTACTAGTGCCTGGATCGCATTAGGGGAAGTGATTTTTGCATTGATTTCTTCCATTGTTCCAATGGTTGAAATTGAGGCAAGTGAAGCCAGGCCGCCTGAGCTGTGACCATAGGAAGAACCTCTGATTGCTGGGTGAATTAAAGTTGTGTATCCTTGTAGGGATATTTCGTTCTCTTCCCAGGTTTCCTGGAGTAAGATCAGGTCAAATGTTTTTATATAGTTTAGTGTTTCTGGGTCCTCCAATTTATCAGAGAGACCGTTAATGTTCCAAATGCATATTTTAATTTTGGGTGTATCAGCTATCAAGAGGGTCTGGCCTGGTGCTCTTTGTCACTTTGTATCTTCTATGGTTATTGTCCGCCGTATGGATGTCCTATTTATATCACGTTGCTGAGTTGTTAAATGTTTTAAGTATGATGGGCTACTATCAGATCCTGGGGAGTAGCTGCGTGCTCCTTTCAGTATTGTTTTAACAGTTTGAGAACATTCTTTTTTCTTTCTTCTAGGAGCGGGGTGGGATAGGCTGGTCTTTTTCCTACTTCGAGCTTTATTCCCCATTGGGAAAATCTGGGTGTTTCCCCAGGATTAAGGCTGCTAAATCGTTTGTTTTCCATGTAGTCTTAGTCGTTTCGTGACCTTGTAAGTCGAGGGAAGGATGAAATTCAATTGTGAGCAAGTCTGTTGTGTTGATGTTTTTTAATTTTTCAATTGAGTGGATGAGCCGTAATATATTACCCCTGTTTAGGGTGTCCACTCTTCCTCTAGATTTGAATTCCGGAATAAAGAGAATAATGTCTGACTCTTTTTTCCCAGGGGACAGTATTTGCTGATGTCTATTTGGCTCATATTGTTTAGGCCCATGTATGGGTTGGGTTTTGATTGTTATATCGCTACATTCTGTTCTGTCTCCATGAAGATTCTCTTTTACTTGTGCACTGACTGGCTTGGTCATGCATTGTTTACTTGCCTTCGTCATTAGTTCCTGAACAGTAATTTCCTTACTGTCGCTAACGCTGTTTTTAGGGTGGCCGGTGTTTGTGACCTCCGTGTTGATTTTAGCAGGCTCCACAGAGGCCTCCACTGCGACCTCCGTGACCGGTTGTGTTATTACTACTGGCAGATTACCTGCAAATGACCGATTTGTACTTTGTATTTCGTTCGCCAGTTCAGGTATGTTACTGGGTCGATTGTTTTCAGCTTGGCCGAAGAACGTCTGCACTGTCTGTATGCTTGTTTTCTTTTTGAAAGGTGACGGTGTGGCAATCTCTACTGCATTTGAAATCTTTGCATCCAGAGTGCTTTTGTGTAGAAGTGATGACTTTGTGCCGTCCATGTAATTCTTAATAGCTCCTGAGTGCTCCTTACCCCGGGGTGTGATTTTTTGCTGGTTCTCATCATTGCATTCTGCTTCCGCTAGTTTTCTGTTCCTACCCTTTCTTTTTTGTTTACGGCGTGCTCGCGCATTCATAAGGCTCACTGAGTCAGCCCTTTCTTTATTTAAGATGTTCTGAGGGGACTCTTCCGATGAAGTTTTGGGTTTTGGTGATTGGTCCCCTTGCTTAACGATTGCGTGGTTATCGCTGGTAATTCCTGGTAATTTTTTACAGGGGGTTGGTTTACCGGGCCTGGCCTCCGTTATGGCCTCCGTTATGGGGTGCGTTGTTATGTTTAATTTTAAGTCCCCCAGGAGGTTACCCAACATCGTGGGTAATGTGGATAGTTTGTCGATTATAGGAGTGCAGACGCAATCTATTCTTTCTATTTGAGATAATTTTGCTGCCTCTTGTCCTCTTTTAATGAGGCCATTAAGGTCTGCAAGTTTTCTTTCTATCCTGGTGGTGGCTTCTGCTAGCGATTGCAGAACAGTCAGCTGTAAGTCTAGTTTATCAGATTGGTACTGTAATGCTGTTGATGACAGCTGAATTGTGTTAAGTAGAGTTGCCCAAAAGGTTTCAGTGGGGCCTCTGCGCCCCTCGATGGATTGGTTGGGGCGCTCTTCTCTAATACTGTTTAGAGATGGATTAACGTTGTACGATGCCACTAAATTTTCCCATTCTTGTGACGCCAGGAAGGTCATGTCGCTATCTGAAGTGCACGAGTCCCCATATAGTGAATTTGGGGAAAGGTTTGCGGGATCTATTTTCATTTGCTGCTTCTCAGGTACTGGGGTGTCCCCTTGTGTTGTCAGTTGCTCGTGTGGAGGGCTTTTAACCGATGCGTGCTGATTGGATGGTGGGGAATAGGTGAAGGATAGCTGGCCTCTTGTGATGTTAGGACTTTGGTGCTCCGGAAGCCCTTCTGGTTCTGCGGCCAGCTTACTCGATTTGTCCATCTCGTGCTCTGGGCCCCTGGGATCTTTTTCCTGATCGCCTGCGCCTTTTAGTAGATTGTTTTGGCTAATGTCTCCCTCTGTTGGTTCTACGCCTTCAGCAGCTTGCTCCCTTTGTACTCCTGCCCCGTTTGTTCCTCTTATGTGGACCGTGGTCTCCATTTGATTTGGGAACGTGTGTATTTCTGCAGCTGTAAAATTTGATTTTTGAGGCAAAAAACTGTCTGCGCCATCAGGACGCAATGGGGTTGTAGACCGATTATAGTGTCGTTGTTCGAGTAAATTGCTTTGCCGGGATCTTTTAGAAAGGCAAATTTCGTATAGATTTTTGGTTGATAGTAATTTTTTGACTTCGTTAGGGGTTGTCCTTCTATGTTTATTAGTTCATAGGAATTTGTTCTTTTGTCGCTTTCAAGCGTGTGTTTTTGCTGATTTGCGTTGTTTTGCTCTATTGTCGGTGTTGGACGTTGTCCTTTGTTGATTGTCGGACTTTCGTTTGAGCAATTTTTTATATCATTGAAATTACTTTTACTTGGAGTGATTCTATTACTGTCCTTAATGCTATTTGCGCACAAGATGTCTTTTTCTGGGGGCTCTTGACTTTCATCCACTTTTTTCCTTTTTCGTTTAGGCGATGGCCTTGTTAACGGTCTTCTTTCTCTTCCGGATCTCATGTCGATCCCACTTGGTCCTTTTCCTGTCTCTCTCCCGATGTCTAGTATACTTCTGTTTCGGGCCGCTCGCTGCTTTCGCACCTCTTCCGCCTCCCCTTGCCTCGCAGCAGCAACTGCAACTAATTGCTGCTGCTTGTAGCTTAGATGGAGAGGCGCGGACTGGGGTTGATTTGATGGAGCTTATGGATTGGCAGGTGCTTAGCCTTCCCTCTCCTACCCTCTATGTTATTGAACTTATTGGGGTGAGAGAGGGGAGAAATCACGTAGAGACGACGTAGATTAAATGGCTAGTTATGTTCGTTTATCGGCCCAAATTGCCTCTCCTATTGCTGGCTCTCAGGCTCTCGCTGGGTCGCAGGACACCCCCTCTCACTTCTACTGCGCTATGCTATGCAGTTGTTGATAGCACTGGACCAGTTCGAGTGTTGGCTCAGCTGTGGCACGGTGTAGCTCTTATCGCGAGCTCGGGGATACGTGGGGTGCTTGATGTGGAGCTCGAGATGGGCCTTGATGAACTTGACCCTCCCTCCCCTGTCCCTGTCGCTGTGCTCACCTTTGTCTCCACAGTCTGCTACTCCAGCTCTTGTGCAGTCATTCAAGAAGCCTGGTGCTGGTGCTATCAATTCTATCCGTGCTGTCGCTCACCGGCACCTCCACCTCTGCCCTCGCTGCCACCAGGGGCCGGGGTCTGCGGGAGGTCTGCACGGCGACCCAAGCAGGGAACTGTACGGCGGGTCCCGGCTGATCACGGAGCGCAGTACACTGCTTTGAGGCCCCGCACCTCCTCCTCCACTCTCGCCGCCACTTGCTGCAGCCTGCTGCCTGCTACCACCGGGAGCCGCCGGGGCCGCCGTCAGCTCAGCGACCCGGCAGGGAGCAAGCAACGCAACGCAAGGAGAGTGCGGGATGCGGTTTCCGGCTGGGTACAGGCGTGCAGTCTCAGAAGTGCTGCTGTACAGTGCGGCGTCAGGTTCAGCCTCTGACTTCTGGCCACAGGAGCGCGAGGTGGTAGTTCACGGGTGCGGGGAGGTAAGCGCTACTCCTGCTCCTCGCTCCTCGCTCCTCGCTCCTCGCTCCTCGCTCGTAGGTGCAGTGTTTGTGACTGGCTGACGGCAGATGCAAAACCTGGACTTATGTCAAGGAATTGATTGTATCACAGAAGACGTGAGGCTGGGAGTGCGTGGTGTGCTGCAGAGCGCGTCCCTTCTCCGATCGACGTCAGGACACAAGCTTCCTCTCACTGTTCATTAGAGTTTCTTCTTGTACAGCTATTAATAAAATGGGCTGTAATTAACTGTTCTACAGGATTCACAATTTGTCACTCATGTGATGGCTCTAGCTACATAACACATGAATCCATACTCACTGATCTGACCCAACACTCAGATATTTTGCAGGTTTGTATGCCACAATAGTGAATGAGAAAATATCGTCTTGCAAAAATATTGAGTGTAGGATATATGGTGACTATATGGTCAGTATAAATAGGAATTTACTATTCTTTAGTCTATATATATGTACCTTGAAGATACCTATATTGCAGAGGTACATAGATATGGACAGATTAAAAAGGGGTTGCATCAAAGAATATTCACCTAAAAAATATCAAAATAGAAAAATGTCACAGAAAAAATATTGAAGACAGAAATATCAACTTAATATACTTTTGAGGCCCAAATCACAAAGGTAAACTTAGACTATAAGTCTAAGTTTATGACTTTTGGTATTCACAAAGGTAAGTTACGAGTAGCATCTTTACGTCCGCAGTCGAGCCGGAATATTTGCTCTGGGGCAGAGTTTCTGCAGTTGGGCCGGAATCTCCACAGTCGGGGCGAAATCTCCACACTCGCGCCGGTGGAAGTGTTTTGTTTTTCATCCTGACACACCTGTATCAGTGCCTACCATCCCTCAACCAGCTCCAGGTGAAACTCCTTAACCCAACAGCCAATTCCAGCCTTGTTGCAAACATAAAAGCAGAGGTGCCACAAACAAACCTTTTCAGGCCTTTTGACATGTCACTGATTGTGTTTTTTTGTTTGCCCCTTGCTATGCGACAGGACAATTTGAGGAGAAGGAGGAGGAGGAGAGCAGAGAGGATATTTAGACAAAGGATAAACCTCTTTGGGATGTCCAGCCAAGATGTCAGGGCCAGATACTGTTTTCCCCCTGATGTCATATTGGAGAGAGTTTGTGAGTGGGAGCAAGATCTAGACTCTGTGACCTGCTGCACCCAAGCCATCCCAGAAAATGTCTAGATCCTAGCAGCTCTCCATTTTATTGCTACAGGGTAGTTCCTAAGGGTCTCTGGTGACCTTGTGGACATCTCTCAAGCCAGGCTTTCATCAGGTACTGAGCTGCATCAATAGGAGAGCCCATCCCCACTTACGAATGACCCATACAAGGGACAGGAGGCAAAGGGTAGCTAGGGATTTCTGCCTCTTTCCCCGCTTCCCACATGTGCTAGGGCAATTGATTGCACCCGTGTGGTTCTTCAGCCACCTTGCCACAATGCACACATCTTCTGCACAAGACAGCGCTGGCACTCTGTTAACAAGCAGGCTGGCTGTGATGCCAGTGGTAGCTTCACTGATGTGCATGCAGTGTTCCCATTCAGTACCCATGACTGATTAATATTCCGTAGGTCACCTCTTGACTAGCGGATGGCAGTGGGAGAATATGGCAAGATGTGGCTACTGGGTAAGTACCAAGCACCACAGGTCTGATATGTATGTTTGTTTCGTGATATACACAACCATCATACAGCACTGTTCCTCATGCTACATGCATGCCCCCAACAGACACAGCATGCATCATTCCATACATCATGTACTGTACAGATGCAAGAGTGACGTATAATATTCCCTCATTTTCCTCCTCAGGTGATGCTGCATTTGCACTCTTCCCTCATCTCCTCACAACTCACAGACGTGCAACCACTGTACCTCAGTGGAGGTACAGTAGAGAACACATATGTACATGACCCATCATCAAGTGCACTTTTGGTATCCTGAAGTTGAAATTCAGATATCTTGACTGTACGGGGGGTGCTGCTGTGCTCCCCTGAAGTTGTGTGCAAGATCATAGCAGCCTGTTGTGTCTTGCACAACATAGCATTAAATCATGGCTTACCAGCAGCGGCCCTTGCAGGTAAGAGTGGTGGGGCGGTGGGGCCGGGTTGGGGAGGGATTCAACAGACGACCACGAGGGAAAATCAAATAAATAATGAATTTTTCCTCGTTGTCGTCTGTCGAAATCCCCCCCACACAGCCCCACCGTTTTTACCTGTACGGGTCACTGCTGTGGCTTACACATACCTCTGGACCCTCAGCTAGGTCTGAATCCAGGCAACCAGGCCATTGTACAAACCAGAGGGCAGGGTATGCAGGTGCGTGACCAGCTGGTTGACACTATTTTCTCCTGAGACACCTGTTTCAGCCATCTTGTGGTTTGCAGTTGTTGTCAATGATGATAGTTGAACATTTAACACTCTGTCCATAAATTCCATCCTGAGACTACTTTGTAAGCCATAGATTATGTCTGTAAACAACAGCCGTTGACAAGAGTCAAAGGATAGGCCATGCAAATCGTAATGTGCACGTAAGTGATTAGCATAGAAAATGTCTTTAAGGACTCCATTGTCTCAGGGGATTAAATGGCAGTACATTTTTTAGATCTCCCTGGGCAGTTTGACAATAGGGACCTGATTACAAAGAGCCTCTGTCCTCGGGCCTGAGGTGGTGCAGTTGCTGGGGATTGTCAGTACTCAGTGCAGAATTGCTGCCACGAGATGTCTCAGTGCTGAGACTCCCCCCACAACTGGGTGGCTTCCGCCACGAGGGCAGAGGCCCTTTGTGAATCTGGCCCCTTGTATGTGTGTGTCCTGCAACTTATGTGGCAGTGTGGCCATATGTCTGTCATATGTACACCATGGTTCAAGTGGACCTGTGTAATGGCATGGATAGTCCTTGCTGATAGCTGCCATGTAGTTCAGCTCCATGTGTGATGTGCCACTCCAGGCCTGTTGGTAATTTTTGTGGAAACTGGGATTTGTGATTCTGTTTCACTATGGAATGAAACAGACTACAAGTCCCAGAATTCAATATGACCATCTGGCCTGGATCAGCACATCATGAATAGACTTGGGGAACTTGTGCGGGCAGTGTGATTAGAAACTGTCTCCCTCATGAATCCGACGAACACCAACTGGCCCCAATCAAAAATGGCTAGATGTTTTTTATTGTGTGTGATGCAGAATGCATCACACACACAGGTGTAATGTACCCCCATGATGATATATCACTGTCTCATGTTACCTTAACAGGTACCTTGAGAGATATATCACACGGAGTGGCTGCTACTGTCTGAGCTGCTAATGTTCTACTAACACACACATCCTGCTCTAATGAAAAATCTAGGCCCATCGCAGATACAAAGACATACTACCCTGCAGCGAATTGACTCATATCTCGTTGTGCGCTGCATCATTCATCTGTTCCTCTGGCCTCACGTGATGTAGAGGGTGCCTTACAAGCAACCCCTCAGTTAGCATGGTCATATTAGTATGACAGAATGTGTGTGTGCATTGTCCTCAACTCCCTCAGCCATGTTGGGGGAGGTGGCTTAAACAGTGTAGCAGGCTGGCAGAGGATCGTGCTTGGAGGTGAGGATGACTCTGAATGACCATAAAATGGCTGCCTGCACCTCCCTGTAATGAAGTGTGTTGGGAGTGCTGCTCTCTACTGATCGAAATCCAGAAACACATGTATGGGCCTGATTCACAAGGGCCCCCTCATTTGGAAATCTCAGTGTGAAGAATCTGCCCCAGGTGCAAGGACTCCCCCATGACTGAGGGCCCTCCACTATGAGTGCAGAGGCCTCTTGTGAATAAGACCCTGCATGTCTAGGGATACACAGCACTACCTGCCCCAACTTTGGTGGAACACTACATTCAACATTGATGTAAGTGCAAAATGAGGACTGCATGTACCATAATGTGCTGGGATGTGATGAAGAGTGTACCCAACTCTTCTTCCCTTCCTGGTTCAAAAATGCTAGCAATCTTTATTTTTTTTCTCTATAATATTGGGGAAACAATATTGGTTTCCGGCCCGTTTTCGGAGTCTACGGCCCTAGTGCGGAGCATCTGCTCCGGATGCAGAAACTCCGCAAACGGGCCAGAGACTCCCGAAATGGGCTGGAAACCAATGTTTCAATACAGGAAATGCATGGCAGGAAGTTGATGACAGGAAATTGCAGGCAGCCATTTTATGGTCATTCTGAGTCATCCTCCCCTCCTAATAGGATCCTCTGCCATCCTGCTGCTCTGTTCACCCAAACTGCCCCCAGCATGGCTAAGGGACTTGATGAGAAGGCACCCCCTTTCAATGAGAGAGAATTGCACATATTAGCTGAGGGGGTGATTGATAAGTACCCTCAGCTTTATGTGGGTCCAGAAGACCAGCTGAGCAATTTAGCGCATGCAAGACTGTGGTCCAGCATTGCTTTGCACTGCAGTGCAGTGGGCATATTCTGCTGGCGGTCCCGATCATGCAGCAAACGCTGAAAGGACCTGAAATGCTGGGCCAGAATTACGGCCCAGGAAATCTTGGGCCAGTCCTCCCAGCCCCACGGGCACAGGCCCACATTTTACCACTATACAGAGGGGTCCTGTGGGCAGCTTGACCAACCCTCCATGCTCAGCTGGAGGAGTATGAGCAGCGGAGACCTGGTAACTGCTTTATGTGTGTGGTAATATGATGTGAGTGGTGACAGAGCTGTACCATCTTGAGTCTTATGTCACCATTCACGTAATCTGAGCAAAAGCTGCAGTAGTTATAAGGCCAATGACTCATAGGAGTACAATGAATGCACTGACCAGAGTGCATTCTGGGACTTGTAGTGTATGGAAAACAACTTGGGAAATTACACTCGCATGTTGCATTTGAATGAATGAATGCACTGTCAACACCATGACTGGTGAACCAACGGCCTTATGACTGCTGTGTGCAGTGGGGTAGAAATGGGCCACACATTATCCATTGTGGGGACATGAGGCCTTTGGGTGCTGGATACTGTATCATGCATGCCTTTTCTGTGTGTTTTTTCTCCATTTACATAAGCTGCTGTAGTTATAAGGCCAATGCCACGTTGGAGAACAGTGAATGCATTGACCAGAGTGCATTCTGGGACTTGTAGTGTTCTGAACACAACAGGGGAAATGACCCTCACATGTTGCATTTGAATGAAGAAATGCACTGTCAACACTATGACTGGTGAACCAAGGGCTTTATGACTGCTGTTTGCAATGGGGTAAGAATGGGCCACACAATAGGGGAGGCCTTTGGGTGTTGGATGCTGTATAATGCATAGCTATTGTTTGTGTTTTGTATGGGGGAAGATATATTATTAAGTGCCATGAAGTAAAGGCTGACTTTGTGATACTTGTCTCACTCAAAATGAGACCAACATTTCCAAGGGTACTGAAAAACATACATCTTCCCACAGTGGCTTATATGTCATTTGTAATGTCTAGGTAGATGTACTAACTATGCTTATGTGCTAATCAGTGTATAGCAGCAACAAAGCCATCTTGACATGCTAGATGTGGCACTTGCCATGTAGAGTGACTGATGTTGTCAAGGGATATTCAAATATTTAGATTCACATCTTAGCAAAGGTAATTTCCAAGGCAGTATGGGTATATGTACACCCAACCCAACATTTGTGTTGTGTTTGACAATGCTACACAACAGATGACATTGATATTATGTGCAAGAGTGTTGAGATTGCACATTAAAGGATATTCATTGATCTAAGCTTGAGTGTGGATATAGCCATCCAGACAGTGTCCCATCTCCACTTATAGACTGACATTTGAAGATGACTATGTGTCATAAGCCACCTACCTGGATCCCAGATGATGCCTATGGTGCAGCAATGCTAGTTCCCGAATCCTCCCGAGACTTGCCCTCAGTTTACAGGAGGAGACACTGCTCCGGGGTCAAATCCCAGGGGGAAGGGGGTTGGGATGGAGAGAGCGTGTAGAGTCAAAGATGCTGTCGCTTGTCTACTCAACAACAACACTGCAGCAGGCATTCACACCAGTCTGATGAATGGTACCTATAAACAAACAAATAATTAGGCTTTAGTCTAGTATTAACTCTATCTCTTAAGGTATCACCTCACGAAAGCTTTTCAAATCTCAACAAACCTTTAGTTTTGTTGTTGTTTTGTTTTCATTTAGATTGTCCGTATCAAAATTTTCGAAACTGCAGTCAGAATGATTTCAGCATCAAACCCACAAGCAAATTTGGATGGGGTTAGCTTCACCTAATTCCTCTCTGGCAGAGCCCTGCCAACAGTATGTACAAGTTGAAAAAAAAACACTGGTTGCCTTTGTTTGCAGCACAATGTTGCGACTGAGCTCAACACGTAGTAAAATCAAGTCTGTTAATGCATCTCGCCTCTTCTTCTTGTTCTTTTTTCCATCCAGGTGTGAAACTAATGCAAGATGTTCTTTGCGGTGAGGTTGAAGCGGGAGTATCAAGGGAGCTGCAAGACAGAGTCCTGGACGCTGGGAAAAGGTAAGTGGCAGACAAAGAGGCTAAGCGAAGGGAAGGAGTGGGGATGGTCTTTAAAAAAGACTGCTCTAGAATGTTCATAAAGGTCACATTCTAATTGTTTGTAATAAGGAACAGGTGCAGATAATTAACTTGATGATGCTGCCTTCTAGAAGGTACTTTAGAATGTTCACAAAGGTCACGTTCTAATTGCTTATAGAAAGGAACAGGTGCAAATGATTTATTTGATGAGGCTGTCTTCTAGGTGTTTTAGAATGTTCACAAAGGTTGCGTTCTAATTGCTCATAGCAAAGTGCAGGTGCAGATGATTATTTTGTTGAGGCTGTCTTCCAGAAGGTGTTTTAGAATGCTCCCAAAGGTCACATTCTAATTGCTTATAGCAAGGAACAGGTGAAGGGGATTAATTTGATGAGGGCTGTCTTCTGGAAGGTTCATGTTGAGTTCATCTATGCCGGTTGCTTGATGCTTATTCTGGTGGAGTTTCTGGATGTTTCCATGGCGCCTGGAACCTGACCTTGCATATACATGGTATAACATTTGTAAAAGCTATTAAGCCTTTTCAAACAAACCAGGGGACACCAGCTACAGGTAGCTATTACCAATAGCATGTAATATGGTCAAAAGTCAGGGTACAAGATATTTGTTTTTTCATAAGTGTTGGGAGGAATGATATGAGTCATGCCAGTATATTGTGATAGTCAAGAGAGGTGAGCTGTTGCAGGAATCCTGACACTGTGTGCCAATGTCAGGAAACACTGATAGCAATAATGCTGAATGTGAGGGTTGGTCAGTTCAGAAGTATATACTACCCAAAACTGGGAAAGATATCAATGTGTGACTGAATCCAGTACATCACAGTGATGGTATGCATAATTGTGGCTCCAAGATACACCTAATTGGTTAGTGAGATCAAACCAATTAGGTGTATCTGCACTTACTTCATTTAGTTGCTTGCTTTGTAATGACTTGTACACCAAATACATGATTTTTTGCCTTCTATTTCAGTGGACCTGGCTGGCCAGGAATGATAGGAACAGGATCATGGACAGAGCAGGACATATTCGGGCATCGGCGGCCACATGCTCTTTCCTCTACTGAAGTTGACGAGTAGGAGGGACTGGATTCTTCTGCAGGCAGACGTAGTGCACCCACCCAGACAGAGCATCCATCAACTGCAACAGACCGAGTGGAGGCTGAAGACACTGTAGGGGGGGCACCAATCTAGACACCTTCAACCAGAGGGGGAGGAATATGACTCTCACCCTGACACTAAGGAACTTGTTACAGCTGAGGTGTCCCCAGAACAGTCAGTTCTGGGGACACCTCCTGCACATAAACAATCACAAATAGGTGATTTCCTCGTTCTATGTGTGCTGCAGAATACAGCAAGCATAGAAAGAGGAAAAAAACGAGGAGAAATGAAAACACTTCTCCTTGTTGCGCCTCCCTAAGCCTCCCTTGGGGAGGGGTAGCATTCTGAGGCATTTTCATGTTTGCGATTTCTCGTAAATCTGGAAATGTGGCAGAAGCCCTGGGTGTTGCGTGGAAACACCCACAGCAACACTCATGGCATGCCCCTTTCACACAAAGTGTTGCATGTAAATAGGTCATATTTACTAGGACACGAAAAGCCACGCAGGGTGGCTTTACGCGTCCTTGTAAATATGGGGCAGCAGGTAGGGCTGGCAGCGCAAGGAGCTTGTAAATAAGTCCTTTTGATTTCCCTCTGTGCATAGACTGGTTCCCCTGACGCTTCCTGGCGTGTTTTATTTATTTTGCCCAACCCCTTCCAAGTCCCCTTGCCTATTCTGTATGAAGACCATTATTTGATTTGCTTTCTCCCTTTCCAATGGAATTTTATTTGATGGAATTTATTTTTCTAAAATAATATCTAAAGTATTATTTTTGAACATCATCTTTGACTTGTGTAGCTCATGATATATATGCTGGATTTAAAGTATGGAAGCGTACATTGTTAGTAGTTTAGCTATGCTTTCCATATGCTACCATGTTCTACAGATAGTCCTACAAATCGGCAAATCTACATGCCTCACTCACACGCAATTGTTGTCACATTTATGTCCTACCACCAGGGTTACCAATTGACCATCATCACATGACACGAAACTCAGTATTAACTTGTGAGTAATATATATTTATTCACATACATTGTGTATAACATTTTATGGTGATTCATGGGGATCTCGCTTGCGACTTCTCAGTTGTGGTGATGAGGATCTCTATGAGTAAGTGTGTTTACTGTGTTGGTGGTGCAGTGCAAGCGTTTGTTGTGCATCTAACTGTGCAGTTGGGGGTGTCTGTACTGGTGGGGGAGGTGACAGTATAGGGGTGTGACTGCTTATATAGGTGGGGTATGCCTGTACAGGTGGGGGATGCGACTGTGAAGGAGTGGGACATGACTGTACAGTGGGGGGCATGTGCAATGGGAGTGGATCCTGTGAAGTTTGTGGGGGTGCCTGTGCATGTTGTAACACAGGTAGCTGGGTGTGATGTGGTGCAGGCAGATGTGTTGGCTCCCCTCCATACATTGATCATGAAGGTAGACTTTAGAACAGTTTCAGCATGCCCTCCATCATCTTCATGGCCAAGGCATGGTGTCTTGCGCTCTCTTCACTATGGATTGATATGATGTCTCTTCATTTCCGTACCTAGGCATCTTATTTGACGAGAGATGTTCCTGGACCCTGCAGAGGAGGGCAAAGAGAATCACCATGGCACGTTCCTCAGGTGCGGTACTCGATTTTGCCCAAAAGTTGGGTGCCAAACCAATGAAGGCAATGATACAGATATACAAATCCAAGTGTATTGCCATTGCAAATTATGGATCCGATATTTGGGGGTATAGAAATTGCATGGAACTTCAAATGGTGGAAAACAAATTTTTAAGAAGTCTGCTCTCAGTCCCCCAGTCCACACCTTCGTATATAATCCATGATGAATTGGGTGTCGGTTATGTGTCTGACTTAATTAAAATGGCCCCTTTTGTTAAATGGATTTCGATTTGGTGTAACCCAGAATTAGTGCTGAACCAAGAGATCATCCGTGATTGCATCGCACTGGACAGGGCTAGCAGTATTCCATGGTTTAGTCATGTGAGAAGCATAGCAAGGGTGCTAAGTCGCCCAGAGGTCTTTGACAACCCTGAAATAATATGCAAAAAAGATCTGGGGTGGGCAAAGACTTCGTTTTTGCATTTAGCATCCTCAGAAAGAGAGGCAATAGAGCTATCAAAACCAACAGTCCGTGCCCATCAGATCTTAAAATCCTCGTATTTGATGGAACCTTATTTGGACATAGTCACTAAGCCTCAACATCGCTTTCTCCTGACGAGGTTGAGGATTAACCTTTTACACTTTTTATTGGCCGAACCCTTGGGCTGGAGCAAGCCAGAGGATCTGGGACCCTGTTCTTGTGATAGCTTTTCGAGGCAAGATACTCTGCATTTTGTAATGTTTTGTGACCACTATCTGCAGATTCCGAGGCGTTTTATTTTCCCAATTTTAAAAGACAAAGGCTTTGTGCAGGTTAGACCAGCCTTAACATATCTACAGACGCTGAATAGCCCTTGGGAAATTTTTAATATCGCTAGTTTTTAGTTGCAGCAGTTAGAGCAAGGAGAAAAAGAAACTAAATCTTAATTGCTCATTTCTCTGTATAATTGATTCTCCCTTTTATAATATGTATTTTATATTTTATTGCTGAATTTTTAGAGTTGTATTTTGTTAATGATGGATTTTGAGTGTTATATGTTTTGTACGTGTTGGGTATTTTAACATGCTTTTATGATTTTGAATAATCGAATAAAGTGATTTTGACTGACTGATGTCATTTATCTTCTTTGACATGTCTTGCCACGAGTTATCCATTCTGTCCTCAACCTGGGTCATTCTGTCCACCATCTGTGGGATCTGGCACATGTCCTATAGTGAGTCAGACATGTCAGAAAGAGTATCCCCTATGGCACGAATTTCCTGCCTCACATCAGCCTGATGTTGGAAAAAAACTAAGCCTGGGAGGAGTTTGCGGAGTTCCGCTACGCGGATTTCCACGAAGTGCAAAAAAAACTCTGCCGCGCTACGCGGAGCTCCACAAGCAGTGGAGTGCGTTAGATAAATACCGTTTGCAGTGATTTTCAGTGCCAGGTGCTTGTCCGCACTGTGCAATCATCACGAACTGCACCATGCACATCGCTAGGCCTGGGCGCTGAACTTCGCGCCGTTCGCGGAGTTTGCGGAGTTTTCTGCACTCCGCACTCCGCGGAGCTTGCGGAGTGCAGAAAACGCCGCTTCGCGATGTGCAGCAGAGTTTTTTCCCCGCTCGCGATCGCAAACAGTAAGTTCGTAAGCGCGAGCTGCCGCTTGGGTAGAATTTCTACCCGAGCGACAGGAATGCCAGCACAAACTGCAGTTCGCACTGCACTCCGCCACTCGCAGAACTTCGCAGAGTTTTTTTGTAACTTTGCGGAGTTCCGCATAGCAAAACTCCGCGAACAACGCCCAGGCCTACACAGCGCAAGCTTTCTGCCACTTGAGTAGATTTTTACTCGAGTGGCAGCTTTCTCAACGCGAACGGACGGTTTCTCAACGTGAGTGGTCGCGAGCATACGCGACCACTAGCAATGAGAAATGTGACCGCCCGCGTTGATAAATCTTGCCGGAAGGTTGATTTTACACGCTCGTGCTCGCAAACTTCATGTTGACGATGGCGAACATGGAAAAATCTCGCCAGGAGGTGGATTTTCCCTGCTCGACAACTTGACATTGACAAACGCGAGCGAGGAAAAAAACTCTGCTACGCTGTGCAGAGTTTTTCGGAACTCCGCGAGCTCCGCGTAACGGGGAGTGTGGAAAACTCCGCAAATTCTGCAGGCAGAGCGGAGTTCACCGCCCAGACTGAAAAAAAATATCCTCCCACAGGCCACAACGACCATCTGCTAGCCACCTCTACATGGGACAGCCTCAGATATGATCGTTAGGTCCACCAGCAGGTTGGGACAGCCTCAGATATGATCGTTAGGTCCACCAGCAGGTTGGGTGGCTGGTGGGAGGCTGTGGGCAGGAGATTGGTGCATAGGGGATACCTGAGCCTCACCAGGGGTGGTGGGTCCCTCAGATGGTGGAGAGAAGGCCTGGGACACACTGTCCTGGGATGAGTGTGTAGGGGAACCAACACATCGGACCTTAACATGAGGGCTGTGAGGGGTTGATGGTTGTGTTGGGGTAGGTGAATGCTGTGGCTGGTTGGCTGACTCCTGGGAATGAGCAATCCTCGGGGTGGAGTGGGAGGCACTATGCTTGCCGGAGTGGGTGTGGGCTTGGATTTTTGCCCAGTGGGCCAACAATGGCATGCAGGAAATCAGAGTCCTCCTCCTCTGCAAGCAGCACCAGATCTTCTTCATCCTTCTCTACTTCCTCCTCATCCTCCTCTACTTCTTCCTCTTCCTGTGCATTACTAGCAGCTGGTAAGCCTGCCTGGAAGAAGAATGGGATCCCCCCCTTGGATTTCCCGTCAGCACCATTTGTGGATGGTCCTTCTTCGTGAAGCGATTCATTGTCCTTAGCACCTGAAAACAGAGTTTGCAACAGGATAAGTGATTGCCTTACCATATCATGTTGAGCACCATTAGGGCTGAGTAAAATGATCTTAGCATCAACAGATATTCCACATGTAACTTGGTTTGTGTACACATACACATGACAACTCACACCGCGGCATTGAGGTGTTCAATGCAGGTGTGCAATGAAAAAGCAAACTTATCAGTTCCAACCACAGCTCTGTGTGGTTTTGAGATCCCCTGTGAGGTCAGATGCTGAACCTGGGTCCTTGAAGGTGTAGCAGAAGATGTGGGCCTCGATGCAGCAGCTTGAGAAGAGTGCGTGGCACCATACTTAATGGTCTGCATGGATTATATGTGAACATGCACACATACATCAATGATTATGTTGGAAACTTTTTACACACCAACTTCAGATGCTATGCAGAAGTGGCTATATCTGCTAATATCCTTTAACAGGAATTTGGTTACAGTGCATGATTTGGGATTCAATTGTTTACAACACTATATAGCACGCTTACCTGATGGACAGATGTGACTGGGTTTGACTGCTGCTGCCTCTGAATGGTGTCATCTGTATCACTGAAAAAGTGCTGTCAGCAGCTGTAAGGTGACATACATGTCCATTATTAAGTGAAAGGATGATGGTAATGATTTCACATGTATATGTCATAGTTATAGGGCAGTGAGATGCAATTTACTGGTGGGGGGGCAGATATGGCCCTCCTGACCCTTACCTGTGGAACCCTGATCAACAGCAGCACTGTGCAGCTGTTAACTCAACACGGCACTGACATAAACCAGATATCACATTTACAGGAAAATGTGTCATTGAAGTTCACTGTTAGCTAGAGGAAGAAAGTAACTAGGGTGACTTACACCACCTATCTTTACATTCACCTTCATTTTTAGTAACATCATGCTTCATAAGTATGATGTGGTCTTATCCTAAATTCTAAAGGAGTGTTCCTCAACAGGCTGACCAGTTTCACCTTCGCACATCAGATCATGTCTGTGCATTGGACAGTAAACATTTGATATGTAAAATTATCAACCAACTTTGGGGTGACAGTCCCCCACTTCCCCGAACAACAATGCCCATTGTAACTGGAAGGTCAAACATTTGTGGTATACATTCTTTGGGTGGCCAGTATTCCCATTATCCCTGAACAACATGATAGTCTATTTTATATGACACTGGATACGGTTTTGTACAGCACACATCCTGAAATCATGTATTTCAAGGTTAGCTTATATGTAATTATGGAGGAGGAGGAGGCAAATTGAAAATCAACAATTGGCTAGGATCACACAATTTGGTCAAGTGGAGAAGCTGGGATGTTCCCCTCCTTTCCTGGTTACACATTGTGCAGTTCAGCCACCAGATGTATATGCTTCACTTCGAATACCCCTTCGTTACAATGCCGGGCAACCTCACCTTAACCCAATCTCCTGCTTTAAACAAAACTTGACATCTACCTATGATCGGTTCTCTGGTAACATACTTGCTTTATGACTTCTTACAACTCTATTTCACCAATTCAGGTTTGACATTGGGAACACTCAAATCCCGCATCCAAGGTCTCACTAATTTGGTTAAGGACATCCTGCCCTTTAGCAAAGCAAAAGGTGACACCTTGGTAGTGTCATTCGGAGTAGTGCGCAAAGCCCACAACAAATCTACAAACTCCTTCTTCCAATCCAATCCATTGGCCACGGACAACTGGATGCTGTCTTTTATGACTCTGTTGCATCGTTCCACCAAACCATTGCTGCGGGGATGATACAATGAAGTGGTGATGTGCTTAATGCCCAGTGATTTATGAACCCTTGGAATTCTTTAGACAAAAATTGCACCCCATTGTCGGTGACCAGCTCAACCGGAGCTCCTTCTCGCAAAAACAAGGACTGAAGAAACTCTAACACCTCCTCCGAGATAGCAGACTTCACAAATTTCACCTCATGCCACCTAAAACCATAATCCACGGCTTCCAAGCCATACCTATTCTGCTCATCCAAAACATACTTGGGTCCAATGATGTCTAAACCTAACATGAACCATGGTTTGTCCGGAATAGGTACCGCTTCAATGGGACTGGGGAAAGTGACTTGGGTTTTGTCGCTAATTGCACACGCCACACAGTACCTCACAAAATATTCAACAGCCCGATCCATTCCTGGCCACCAAAAGATTTCTCTGATTCTCCTTTTCATGGCTCTCATGCCTATGTGGCCTTCATGGGCCAGAGCCAAAACTTTGTTCTGCAAACCCCGTGGGACTACCAGCAAATAAATTCTTCTCAAAACTTCTATGTGTATATTTAACTCAGGGAAAACATGTTTGAAAGAGCTGACCTCCCCTACCTTGGGCACCCAACCTTTACCAAGCATCCCAATCACGACCTGAATAATCTCATCATCCTGCACAGCTGTTTTCCACTCTTCCTCAGATATGGAGCTAAACAAAGATTGATCCAACGAAGCCACCACGCAAAACCATCGTCTTCTTGCTCCCCTACCTGCATATTAGAGAGAGGCAACCTAGACAGACAGTCTGCAAAGACGTTCTTGACACCAGGAATGTACTCCAATTGAAATTGGAATTCCATTAACCTGTAGTGCCATTTGGTAATACGAGGAGTGGCATTGCTAGCGCCCTTTGTGGTAAAAAGGGTTAACAAAGGCTTGTGATCCATCCAAATGATAAAATGAGAACCCAAAAGGTACTGCCTGAAATAATTCACACCCCACCAACAGGCCAGGGCCTCACGCTCAAATACAGAATAGGTGCTTTCCGCACCTCTCAAAGAGCGAGATGCAAATGCAACCACGACCACCTTGCCCTCTCTGTTTTGGAGCAACACAGCACCCAAACCATACTGACTGGCATCTGTAATTACAATTGACGGATCATGTGTGTCAAAAGGTTGAAGGGGAATGGCACAACTTAATTCCAATTTAATTTGTTGGAACTCACGCTCTTGCTCGGATGACCACACAAAATGTTTTTTTTTTTTCAAGTGAAGCCTCATGTTGTGTGATTTCTCACTGCACTTGGGAATTAACCTGGCATAGAATTCCAACATACCAAAAAAATATTGAAGCTGATCCTTATTCTGGGGTGTGGGGAAATCTTTAATGGCCTTTATCAAATCCTCCTTGGGTTCCACGCCACGAGCAGACAGCCTATAACCCAAATAGTCTACTTCATCCACAGCAAACCTACACTTCTCAGCTTTTAAGGTGACGCCTCTTTCAGTTAAAATAGATAATACAGGGGCCAAGGTCCTGTCATGACATTCCACATTCTTACCATAAACCAAAATGTAATCCTGGAAGCATTTGACATTAGAAATTCCTGCAAACATGGCCTCCATGACTCTTTGGAATACCGCAGAGGCTGATGCCAGCCCAAAAGGCATCCTTCTGAACCTATAAGCACCAGAGGGGGTAACAAAAGATGTAAGATGGTAGCTTTCCTTCTTCAGAGAGATCTGGTGATATGCAGAGGACATATCCAAAGTAGTGAAAATCTTGGCTCCCTTCAAGGAACCCAACATCTCCGTGATATTGGGAAGGGGGTGTCTGTCAACCCAAATCCTCTCATTCAAATCCCTCAAATCAAACCACATGCTGAGGGCCCCATTCCCTTTCCTAGCTAAAACCACAGGAGATAACCATTCTGAGCTTTCAATGGGCTCAATGATACCTTGCCGACAAAGAGATTCCATTTCGGAAGATAACTCTTCTCTCATGGCAAAGGGTACACGTCTGGCTTTATGTGTTACCGGTTGGACTCCCTGCTTTAAGATTATGCGATGCGAACATCCCTTGATTTTTCCCAGATTTTCATTGAAGACAGCAGGGGAGGACTCTCTCCAACCATGTGCACCCACAGCCCAAACGGATTTGAAATCCTCTTTGACCAGAACCTGTTCAGGACTGTTTGGGTCTAAGATGATGCCCAAATTCTTCTGTTCTACCCATCCCAGAAGAGAAGATCCCTCCTTAACAACATATGAAGTGGCTGGGGTGGAATGTCCTTTGAAAGTTAGGAGACAATCAAACTCACCCAGAACTTGAACTGGTTTCCCCCCATACGCTACGGGCTTGACCAGAGATTCCTTCAAAGAAATGTTGGCTAATTTACCCCATTCCTCGGGACCAATGAGGGTAAAGAAGGAACCCGAATCAGCCATCAGGGATATAGCTTCACCATTGACACCCACTTGACACACTGGTCTGGTAATACTAGAGTGGTCCAACTTCATAACTTCCGCTTCAGCTCCACATAGAGCGTAATCACTGCATTTGCCAGACACACATGCGTCATACAAATTCCCAGAGACATTTGGCTCACACGCATCTGAGATCATCATGATATCGTTTCCTTCATCACTGTCAGGATCAGATTCAACATGTGATATACTGTCCACAGACAGGACCTTGTGGGACAAAGGTTTATTTCGTGTCGGCTTGGATTTACACACTTTGGAGAAATTACCCTTCTTTCTACATTTCGCACAATGCTTATCAATGGCAGGACAAAAAGATGCATTCCCTAAATGGCTTTTGCTGCCACACCTGTAATATTCTAATGTTCTTTGCTTATCTGACTTGCTTTCTTTCTTTTTTATCATATTCTCTGCAGAAACAGCATGAACTTTAGATTCCAAAGCCATTTGGTCTATATACAGTATAGTGGTTTCAATAATTTTGGCTATTTCTAAAGCTTTATCTAAAGTCAAATTCTCGGTAGTCAAAAGCTTCTCTTGAACTTTCTTGCAATTAGTCTTCTCAACCAATTGGTCCCTTAACATTTGATCCTCAAAGGTACAATAGTCACAAGTTGCCGCTAAGACTCTCAAATCGCTCATGAAAGCATCCACTGGTTCACCAGGTAACTGCTTCCTCATGTGGAAAGAACCTGTGTCTTTCCATGGTGACATTACGCTTCTTTTTAAATCTAGCATTCATAATTTTTTGGGCTGAAGCATATTCATCCACTGGATCACCCTCACCCAACACTAGAGCTGGAGGTAAATGCTTTAAAACTTTCCTCCCTTCCGTGCCCAAAGAATGGCATAGTAAAGCAAGTTTCTTCTTTTGCGTGAAAAC
Source organism: Calotriton arnoldi (assembly GCA_963921515.1). Taxonomy (NCBI): domain Eukaryota; kingdom Metazoa; phylum Chordata; class Amphibia; order Caudata; family Salamandridae; genus Calotriton; species Calotriton arnoldi. The sequence goes on along the minus strand of CAWUFW010000846.1, from coordinate 1,797,561 downwards.
GTCTGCCTCAATAGCCTCTAAATAGGCTTCGAATCACTCTAACCATCATTCCCACTCAATGAGAGGATTACCAGGGGATGACAGAAATGGAGGGGGAGGTAAAACTGATTGTTGCATGTTGAAGCGTAAATGTGGAAACAGTACCAGGTGTGCAAATCACCGACTTGCACGAAGTTAATTGATGAAGAAATAAATTGTAAAAGTACAACAGTATCTGGTGTGCAAGTAAATGTGGAAACAGTACCAGGTGTGCAAATCACTGACTTGCACGAAGTTAATTGATGCAGGAATAAATTGTAAAAGTACAACAGTATCTGGTGTGCAAGTCACCGACCTGCCAGTAGTGCCGAGAGTAAGTAACACACGCCAAGAGCAAATGTGCAAATGAGCGATGTTAACAACTGCAGACAAAGAAGAGTGCGTATCACCGATACGCTAGAACTGTGCTCAGCAGGAAATTTCAGAAGAAATTGTTCCAATGAAAACGCTGAGCGTGAAACATGAGCAAGGAGTTGACACTGTTCAAGGCAGCCCGCTTCTGGTTGCTAGGATACAGAACGAGGCGTGGTCAACAGTCACGCCAGCACGTCTGGCCGGGAAGGAGATCGGAGACGTGAAGACGACGGTTGCCAAGTAACAGGCAGCAACCCTAATGGCCAGTGACTTCGAGGCAAGAGATTCCCCGGCCAAATAGGTGCCGAAAGGTAGACGATGAACACAAAGAGAACAGGAAGCCAGAGGGAAACAGCTCAAGTACACTGACCATAAAAGACTGTGCCTGGAAGTCAACTGCGCAACGCAACTCAGCAACGGCAGGAATACGCCAGGAGAAAGGTCCCCGGCTCCGCTGGTCAGGAACTATGCCAGGAACACGATCCCCCGCTCCGCCGGTCCGTCAGGGTCCAGATCCCACCCTCGTTGCCAGTTGAAAGGAATACAGGCCCACACTTCAGGTGAGTGGTTTCTTTACTTTTATTGAGTACGCAGTAGACGGACTGGTCAGGGCAGGCAACAAGAACCAATTGCCTCCGACCGCGCCCAACATTCCACATGCCACCGTTCCACCCTGGGAACAGTCATCACGGTGGCATGTGCACATAACAACAAGTAAGACCCAACAGCTTCCTTCTGTGTGGCACTGCTGCTCTAGGGGGTAGACCCAGCAGTCCTTTGTGGTGCGTCACTATGAACTTTATTATCATGGTGGTCTCCTCCTCACTATTATTCTTCTTCCTCAGTGGTAGCATGTTGGAGGCAAGGCACAGAGCAGGCAAGCAAAACAGTCTGTGTAGCCAAACCAGGGCCTTGAAAGTGTGCTGCTTTTATGTGGTTTGTAGTGCTGGGATTGCAGGTGGTGTTGATAGTTTGCAAGTGTATAAAATTACACATATTCTGGGCCGTGTGCAGAATGTCTGCCCCCGAGTGCAAGGCTTGGATTGGCTGTTGGGCTAAGGAGTTTCCCTGGGAGCTGGTTGGGGACATGGTAGGCACTGACACAAGTGTGTCAGGTGAAAGCAAACTTCCTCAGTCACGAGTGTGGAGATTCTGCCCTGAGTGCAGAGATTTCAGCCCAGTTGCGGAAACTCCACCCTGAGTGCAGAGATTCGACCAGACTCCAGACGTAAACATACTACTCATGACTTACCTTTGTGAATACTAAAAGTCATAAACGTAGGGCCAGATTATGAGTGTGGTGGTTCGATGGACCGCCAAACCCACGGTGCCGGTGCGGCAACCACCGCACAGGCAGTCCGACCGCCATATTATAACTTTGGCGGTCGAAGTACCATAGGACCACTGCTAATGCCAGGGATCTGCCATTCCTGGCTGTCTTGCAGTGGTCTGAGGCAACAATATGCTGGTGGTGCAGCTGCTGCACCACCCAGCATATTATGAGTTTCCTCCCTGCCTTCCTTTTCATGACAGTGAGCCCGCCATGAAAAGCGTGGTGATGAGGAAACTAAGGGGGCCCTACAGGGCCCACTGGTGCCTCAGGGCATGGGGGTGCTTGCAGTGGGGCAAATGGTATGCCCCTCTGTCTTTCTGCACCCCCTTTTCCTGCAAAGCATGGACTTTACAGTCCATGCCATGCTGGAAGGTGCTGTGGCAGTCCCATGACGCTGCCTTTCTAAGGCTTTCCTATGAGCCTTTGAAAGACAGCGTTGTGGGCTAACTCTTGCCGGACCACCCACCCGAATTGCAACTTGCAATCCGGCGGGCATTCGGCTATGGAGTTTGGCGTTGTGGGAGCAGGGCAGTGGCGTGCCACCCCACTCCCTCACTGCCAAAATCATAATCAGGCCCTTAGACTTTTGGTCTAAGTTTACCATTGTGAATACCGAAATTCATAAACTTAGACTTTTAGTCTAAGTTTACCTTTGTGAATCGGGCCCGTAATGTATGAGAATATCAACTACAAAAGTGTCATAGACCAAAACATCATATTGCTATGTAGGGGTTCTGGTGACATTAATAAACCATGAGGCCGGAGGCTGATTGGCTTATATAAATGTTAAGGGTGGGCGTAACCGGTGTAATTCTCTCTAGTGTAATAACTCGTAATTACAGCAAATTTACTCATTATTATGATCAACTGTGTGAGATGCGTACTCAGCATTTAGTGATATTTTCCTCTTGTTTAAAATGGGCATGTTATGTCTAAGAAAATAGTGTTAAATGCTATGGGACACCAACAGCAGTAGCCAGCAGCCACTCCCTCTCTCTTAGTTCATTGTTCATGTGCTCCTGCAATAGGAGTTTTGGCCCACGTTACTCTTAATTACTCAAGCTGGCGTAATTGTGTAGTTTCAGAAATTTTGCATCACAAGAGTAATGCGTAATTACTGAAATTAGTCCAGTTACTCCGGTGTAATTAAAATTTTGTTCAGGACTAATAAATGTCACCAGAATGCCAAGAAGCAATATAGGATAATATTACATTTGTTACTTGTTATGTGTTTTTATAATATGTGATTTATTAATTGATTTTTAGCACTCTTTAGACAGTTTTAGAACATTTTAGCGTCATCCATTTAGTTTGTATTGCTTACTTGAGGCTGCATATATGTCTGTCAATATAAATAGAGAAATTTGTGTTTTTGATAGGGACAATATGCATTCTAAATTGTACTTTCCTTTGATAGCACATTGACACAATAGAGTAGGTTTATCAAGTAATATATATATATACATAGACTGATTTGCATATAGCTGGGACTGAACTGAGGTGGCGAAGTGAGCTAAAGAATGATGATGGATTCAACCCAGATCTGTGACTGGGGGTGAGCGTCTGAAAAGTTTCAGCGCTCCGTCCATCATCTCCTTGTGTTTTCTCAGTCCTAGTAGAGTGGCACAGAGCAGTCAGGCGTACTTAGAGGAACATGTGTTAAGCATTTCACAGTACCAGCACTGACAATAAGTAAGCAACACGACTTGAAAGAAACCATGACACAAATTTATAAAAACAGATTGTATTTTTATATAAATATTGACACCAAAACAAACTTGATATGTTGCAGATAACTAGAGTTATCAATTTTCAAAGTATTAACGCTAAATGCAATGAAACATGTCATATGTTCACCATTAAAGTCAATGAGAGAAAACACACTGAGCAAAACAATAGTTGCAGGGCGAGGTCAAACAATCCCTCTTGTGGATAAGGTTTTGCGGGCCATAGATAAGACTCAAAAGTCACTACTTCATTAGCTAGCCCAGGGAGTCCGGGTTCAGAGGTTACTTGGCTGTCCTTGGTGCTGACTGGAACCGTGGGAGACGTAACAAATGCAGTACTTGGCGAAACCACACTTTGCGATTAAGTTACACTCTACCCTCAGAAAGTAGAGGCCTTTGGGATCCCTGGACCCAGGTGGAACAACTACATTTCTCCTACATTGCTTGGCAGCTCCGGGTGCAGAGGTAGCTGACAGCTGTCAATCACCAGGGGCTGGTCAAGCCAAAGATGCTCTGCCACACACTCGATGACACCAACTTCAGGATGCAGGGACACATCAGTGGATCAATGCCAACATCAGTCGCTGTTACTGTGAGTTGCTCTCGGGCTGGAGTTGTCACTCAAGTGATCGATCACCCCTCTGGCGATTACCAAGCCTTGGCTGCGGGAAATATAGTCTTTGGATACTTTGGTGGCTGGAGGTCGACAGGAGTGGACTGGCAGCTGGAAACTTGATGTGAGCTTGGCTACCACTCTAGGCTTGCAGGACACTACTTTTCTTTGGGCTCACTCGTGACAGGCCCAGCAGGTTGCAATTCTTGTGACGGAGCACCTCGATATTTCTGCAGGTTGCAGGTGACTGGTTCTACCAGTCAGAGTAGTCTGCTTTAGATTTCTGGTGTCCACTAGAGTCCCTCTTGCAGGGAGCAATGAGCTTTCACCATGGGCACACGTCAACACTCAGGTTCCGTAAATGGCTTCTTCAGGACACGCAAGTGTCCTTTCTTCGCGCTGCAGCATAGTCCAAAGTCCTGTCTTCGGTGATGGTGTTTTTGTGTGTCTCTTTTTGGATTCCAAATTAGATCTGAAATTCTGGTGCCAGGGGAGCCCCTTAAATCCTAGTTTAGGGAGCATTAAAGGTGTGAGGGACAGTGGCAAATGGGCTACTTGTCCCTGCAGCTAACCTGTCCCTGTAGTGACAACATCCTGTGGGCGTACATCACTGTGCTACCCAGAATACTCTATTTCTCTATTTTAGGGTCTGTCAAAATGGCTGTAACTACACAATCATTACAACATTTTGCAGAACCTATGCAACCATCTAAACACCCACTTATATCCCATGCAGTCATTGAACTACTGAGGCACACATTAAAGGTGTGGCTAACCTTTTGGAGGTGTACGCCACCTGACTACCGAATTTTCCCACCTCTTGAGCTGGACAGGATGGGAAGGGCTTTGTCCTTAAGTGGGGGACAAGGTTTACATACCAAGGGCGGTGAAAGCTTTTGAGGCTCACCGCCTTGATTACTGTAAACACTAGCCATCCTGGGAGGGTGGAGGTGCGACCTCCTTCCTGCCCAAGCCTTTGTCTACATTCTGGGTAAGTGCTTTCCAGGCGGGGAGACTCTTGGTTTGACAGCAAATGGTTTGGGTAAGCCCACCAAGGCACAAGAGCTTTGTATCCTAGGGGGTTACCCATGTAGGGTGGCACTCCTGTGCATGCCAGCTCACACTTGATACAAGAATCATGTTGGGGTGAAAAAGCATGGTGTTTGATACCAAACAAGACACATTTCAGTTGTTCCATAATAGAGTTGTCTATCTCGAGTTTCCTCGGTAGCCGGCCCATGTTACTCTATGGACTGCTGCTTTACAGGGTTACTGTTGAGACATACATGTGTAAACATATACATCCACACCTTTAATATAATGCACTCTACCTCCTCGGCTTAGGAGTGCAACCTTAAGAGTGACTTACTTACATTAATGCAGTGGTGTGGCTCTGCAGCGCATGGTGTGTGCAGAGTCACTCTCGAGCAGACAGGCTGCAATGGAAGACCTGCAGCCATACCTTTACTCGGGTCACCCAGGGTGGCACAATAAAGTGCTGCAGCCCTGGGGACCCCTCTTATCACCCTTGCCCTGGGTACCACTGGTACCATCTACTAGGGACTTACAAGGCGTGATATGTGCACCAATTCTACAGTTACAGTTTAATTGAAAAAAGCTCTGCCACTGGGGCCTTGTTAGCAGGTCCCAGTGCACTTCCAGACCTACAAAGACAGCATCTAGAGCAAAACGTGGGGGGTTACCATGACAAAAAGGGCACTTTCTTATGTGACTTCCTCCCAGGCGAAAGGAGATGAGCATTAGTCTCCCTGATGGTAGTTCTCATCGTCTAAGTTGAAAAACCTGGAAAGACCATCTGTATTGGCATAGTCAGTCCCTGGTCTGTGTTCCTCTACAAGTCCGTCCCCTGTAGGGAAATGAAGCACCTCAAAAACTTGGGGTTCTCTCCTCTCATCCGCATCAGCCACCTGAGAGGCCTGTGATCAGTTTTAGCTTCTTCAGGGATCAAACCACAGCAAAGGCTTCCCTCTCAATGGCACTTCAACGTTGCTCTCTAGGGAGTAGTTGCCTGCCCTCATCATTGGTCTGTGACAACGCTGCCCCAATCCCCTGTTCAGAAGCATCTGTATGAACAATGACCTGCTTCCCATAATCAGGTGCTTTAAAGACAGGTGCTGAGCACATGGCTGCTTTTAGGGTGTCAAAGGCATTTTGACAGCCTGTCGTCCAAATGACTTTCTTTGGCTGTTTCTTTGAGGTTAGCTCAGTGAGAGGGGCCACAATGGTACCATACTCCCTCACAAACCTCCTATAGTAGCCAGTCAGGCCAAGGAATGCCCTGAGCTGGGTCTGTGTCTTTGGAGCCTCCCGGTCCAGGATAATCTAGATCTTGGGTTGAAGAGGTTTTACATGGCCTCCACCTACAAGGTGGCCCAGGTACACAACAGTACTCTGCCCAATCTGGCACATGTAAAGTAGTGTACCAAATAGCCAGGACCTGTAATCTAACTGCTACTAGTGGGCCTGCAGCATTGGTTGTGCCACCCACACAAGTAGCCTTCCAAACCTGTCTCAGACCTGCCATTGCAAGGCCTGTGTGTGCAGTTTACTGCCACTTCGACTTGACATGTAAAACTACTTGTCAAACCTTAAACTCCCCTTTTATTACACATAAGTCAAACCTAAGGTAGGGCCTTGGTAGCCATAAGGGCAGGGTGCTGTGTAAGTAAAAGGTAGGACATGCTCTTTTAATTGTTACATGTCCTGGTACCTGGTAGTGACAAACAGCTAAATTTGTTTTTCACTACTATGATGCCTAGTCCTCTCATAGGCTAGCATTGAGAATTCCTTAAAACACTTTTAAGCTGTAATTTCGGATTAGAAAGGACTAGCTACATCAAGTTTCATATCTCTGGAGTGGTAATAAATCATCTTCACTGGTAAAGTTGGATTTAACATTACTATTTTACAAATGCCACTTTTAGAAAGTGGAGGTGGATGACAGCTACACTTTTTCGTTACCCCTAGACAGCTGCAAACACAGGAAGGGTGGGTGTAACATAGAACTCATCTGCATTAATCTATATTCTGATAGCTCTTCCTGGGCAGTAAGAGGGAGGGGGAGCTGACACTTATGCCTGAATAGCCTGAATAGGCAGTGTCATGTGTCCCACACGAAGGGCTGATTACCGCCCAAAGATATCCTCGCACACAGGGCTGGGATGAAAGGGGGCCTCTGGACTTCAAGGGCCTGCTTTGAAGTCACCCTCACTTCAAGGGCACATTTAGGTATAAGTACTGGGGCTCTAACCTTACCAAGACATTACATTACTGGACCTGTGAAGAACTCTGCCAGGAGTAAAGACTGCTGTGTCAGAAGGATTGTCAGTTTGCCTTACTGCTGCTCTGAAGGAACTGCTTTCTGCTTTTCTGAGCTGTCTGCTGATCTCTGCCCTGCTGATGACTAGGACTGGACCCATCGCACTTGAATCCAGAGTGACTCCAAGGGCTTGCTAGCTTGCCACTTGTTCTGAAGTCTTAGGGCCATCAAAGACTTCCTGCAACTCTGCAACAGCACTTGGACTCTGCCATATGTGAATCCTGCCCTGTCAAGAGGTGTCAATCCAGCCCTGTGCCCTTGAACAGTGATTTCTGCTTTACAGAATCATCAAAATCGATGCAATGATGTCTTTGTGTGGATCAGAACCGATGCATTGCCCTTCAACGCCGATGCAGGAGCCGATCGATGTACTTTGGATTTGCCCCAGTCCAGCGCGACCTCAAGTAACCCCTTAGTTCTATTGACTTCTAAGCACTATTTTTGGTTTATTCTTTAAAAATTCATAACGTCGGTTCTACTTATTGGATTCTTGTAATTTTTTTCTTGATTTTCTCATACAAATATTCTCTATTTTTTTAAGCAAATGTGGAGTCTTTTTGTGGTGTTTTCATTGTGTTACTGTGTGTGTGTTGCACAAATACTTTACACATTGCCTCTTTAGATAAGCCTGACTACTCTGTGCCAAGCTACGAGAGGGTGAGCACAAGTTATCTTTTAGTGTGCATCTAGCTTACCCTGATTAGGATTGTGGTCCCTATTTGGACAGGGTGTATACTTCTGCCAACTAGAGACCCAGTTTTTAACAGCATACATGGTAGGTTTGTCAGATTTACTCTTCTTACTCCAATCCAACAAACATTCGGGTATGTGCATAATGGGTCGAGGTGTCAGATTTACAACTCTAACTCTCATCTATCAAACTTTGGTGAAGTGCATACATTGGGGAAGGGGGTCAGATTTACTATTGTAGTTCTAGTCTACTAAACATTGGGTTAATGTGTATGTGGGGGCAGATTTACTATTCTAACCCCAATCTAAAAAACATTGGGTAAAGGGCATACATTGGGAGGGAGAGGTTAAATTTACTATTCTACTCCGCGTCTAACAAATGATAGAGAAAATGCCCACATGGAGTATTGGGACCAATGTACTATTCTAATTCCAATCCAACAAACGTTTGACAAAGTGCATACATGGGGGCAGATTTACTATTGCAACTCCAATCCAACAAACATTGGGGGTAAGTGTATACTTTAAGGGGGAAAATGTACTCTTCTAACTCCAGTCCAACGAACATTGTGAAAAGTGTATACATTGAGGACTCATATTTACGATTCTGTCTCCACTCTTACAAACATTAGACAAAAAGTGCATACATTGCATAAATTGGGGGTTGTCACATTCATTGTTATAACTCTAGTCTAACAAAACACCAGAAAAGTGCATGCATTTGGAGGCATGGGAGGGCCATATTCAATACACCCAGAAAATATACCTACCCTTTAAGACATTTAAATACAAAAAGTGATAAAAATGTAAAAATCTTAAAATAGACATCATATCCTAAACCCATCCATAAAACAAATAAACATTACAAACATTCTCTATATTGTAAAACAATTATTTACATTTGTTTCATTCTAAAACATAACAAAAATAAAAACATATAAAAGTTTAATTAATTACAAAATAAATGTAAACAAAAAACAATTTAACCCACAAAATTTCACCCAAACCTTTACAAATAATCACAATATTTTTACAGTTATATAAAATAATATTTTTCAAATACAAGGAATTTTAATTAATTGTGTGCCATTTTAACAATTAACATAATGAATGTATCAATCAATTAAACTTCTTTTAAATATTTTATTTTTAAAAAACCAAAAAAAACTACTCATCCAATCGCTCAAAATCCCACACCTCAGCTTTAGACTTTAGTGCATAACTTAACAGGCTATAACATTTAAAAGTGTAACATGTATAAAATCAAAAAATAACACATATTGCAAAGAAAATACATTAATCCGTTAACATAAATGAATATATAATTTCAAAACTAACCACTCAATTCCCCAATAAACCCCACAAACTGAACATAACATATAATTAATAACGACAAAATTGAAATAAAATACTAAACAGCTAATAGTATAAAAACAATATTTTTGTAGTGAGGATATTTTGCACATGACATTTTGGTCAGATGATATTTTTGAGTCAATATTTAGACTGAGTATATGAAACGGGTTTGAAATCAGTTGGAAGAGAACTCAAAAATGCCTTACATCTGCCTGATAATTTTTCTGGACAGGTTTACCTTACCAGGCTTATAAATGCCTCATTGTTTGCTCAGTAATATAAGCCACTGAAGTAGACAACAAGATATAACAAGGAACCTAGGCATTGCATCAGTTGCCCCAATCCAACATATTAAATACCATTGGGAAATATGAAATGTAGAAACCTGGGCCTCCTTTTAAGACACTTGAGGCCTGATTTAGAGTTTAGCGAACAGGGTACTCCCCCACAAATGTGGCGGAATACCTAGTCTGCCAAACTGATGGTCTGCCCACTGTTTTGAGTCAGATGGACTATTGTGTTTCCAACAGTGGTCCCTCTGCTGGTTAAACCATTGGAAACCCTACAACGATGGTCTGCTACTTAGAGTGGATGATCTGCCTTTCTTTTTTTTTCATTTTGGGACAGTCAGGCACAAATCATAATGTCACTTAATGTAATGAGTGATCTGTATTGAGCAAGGTAGGAAAAAGACAATCATAACACTCTGTTACATTAGATGTATATATAACCTGTATAATCTTGTGCACAATAGTGCTCGGGCAAAACAACGTGAACGGCACAAGTGACAAGTGCAGAAAGTAGCGAAAAAATGAGCGGGAAGGACAAGGTAGACAATATATACAAAGAACTTTTTTGTGGTTCAAATTCATTGATAAAAGAAATTAAATGTAGATCAATGACTGTGGTGGACCACAAAAGTTGCGCCCAAAATTACGCTGTGCTGATGACGGCGTTTGGACCTGTATGCATTTCAGGTCATCTTCAGGACCAGGTTAAATGATTTAATAGAGTGCTGTATGGAAGAAAAAGATAGCGTAAAAGAAAGGTTCCAGGAACCAGAACGATCAGTTACAGGCGGTGGAAGCAATACCTACGTAATGCTGGTAATCAAGTCCAGCAGGCGAGATGAGCAGCACCTTGGAATAAGTGTGCTGAGGGGATGGCTGGTCGAGGCGGAGGCCAGGGTGACCTGTGGGGTAAAAGAACGCTGTTAGACTGGAGTAGTACTAACAGCAACCAATGGCCAGAGCTAAGTGTTGAGTGAAGGCTGGTCCGTAGAGCCACTACCAGATATCCAGGTCGGATAGCCAAAACAAGTACCTGGGCTCAAATAGGATGTGGTGAGAAAAGAAAAGACTCACCCGTGGTGACAGGCAATCCTTTGTCACAGCGAAGGACTACTACTCAACAGGAACGCGGTGCCCCAGTACCTCATAAAAAATCAAAGTGTAATCTGTGGGGATCAGCGTCGTGGATACGACGTGCTTGGCCAGGAGCTGAAAGTAAAGTAAGTAGGGACCGCTCAAATACGGGGCAAGGATGAACTACAGACCTCAGCTGATAACACTCTTAGACTACTTCTCAAAAAGAATACACATTTGTCATTAGGAAGCCTTAAGCTACTCCATCAATTAAAGCTATATACTGGCCCCCAAGCAGCATTTATATTTGCGGATTAACTGATTGCACACAATTACATTTATATCAGGCAGCTTGCTAGAAGAGTTGTTTCCTTTTTTGCCATCTACTTCTCTTTTGTCTTCACAGTACAGGAGATCTCCCTCTATCCCCCTAAAGTAAGAGGTACCCCAATGTCAGCATTAACAATTCAGGTACAGTTTCTTTTGAACAAAAACAGTGAAACTTTCGGCAAACGTAAATAAGACTGGGAACATTGTTTCAAATAGATCACACCCACTTGATCACCTATTTAGAGACAACTAAATTTAACATTAAAATATTTGCTGAAGGTACAATTTTATCAGTGTACCAATCCATAAAAAATAATAGAAATGCATAGGTTTAAATAAGGATTTACTCGTTTCTTTTCAGGCCTAAGGTTAATGCAGTTTATTTCAGTGAAAATATGGGCAAAGGATATCCCAGAATTTGCATCATCCATGCTACTTTTTTGTTTTGTCCTAAGCTTCCCCAAAATCTATGCTTTTGACCAGAGTTTATGGGACCCATAAGCTTATAACAATGTCTCAAATTGGAGATCTTGTACTTACGTTAGGGGACAATAAGATGGGAGATGTTCCTTTCACCTCCCTACTCTGTAGTCACAAGTGGGTAGCCTGGTAAGTCCTCTACAGAATCCCTGGAAAGTGGCAGCATAACAATACCTTTTGTGGTGCATAGTTGCACTTGTGGTATATGGGAATCCTTTGTGTATATTATACATTTTTTTGGGTGTTTGAGATTTTTGCAAACGTTAAATACATATATTTTTCAACATTGCCACAATCAACATAATTTGTGCGTATGCTAAATGCTTCACTAACACTGATGGTACATCTCTACTTGGGGTTACCCGTAACTGATTGTGCACAATGGGAGATGGAATATTGCTGCAGCCCACTTTGAAAAACCCTTCCTCAGCTTCTCCCTCTGTTTTTGCTTGTTATCGTAGGCTGTCAGGAAGAGATAAGCAAAATGTTCCCACTAGGACTGCAGTTGGAATATGTACTTCGTTGTCAGCACTTAGGTTATGACCTCTGATTGTATTCTGGGGAGAGAGAAACTGATTAATAGTTACAATATTTTCTTCCTTAAAAAACGCACCATAATCAGTTACCTCCTTTGTTCACCTATGCAAAATCCCACAGGACTTATAAATTAATATTTGTTAGTATACTCGAGGAAATTGTCATTGTCCACAGCCAATGTTCACCTTAGATGACTGCAAAAAGAACAAATGATGGACAGAATGCTGAACAAATCAAACATTCACCCCCTGTCACAGATCTGGGTTTAATCCTTTGTTTTTTTGCTCACCACGCCACCCCAGTTTGGATCCAGCCATATGCAGATCAGTCTTGACCCTGCTCCCCATGGGAACAGTCCATCCTGAACTGCCAGGCCAGGTCCTCCCTGAACTGGAAACAGGCCTCCTAGGACCAGCTTCTGGGTATCGCCCAGAAGCCAGGCTAGCTTGAATCCAGTGGCACAGTGAGCACGGGACCCACGTCTGGGCATACCCTTCACACTTAGGGCATTATCTGTTTGGAATGCTGAACAAATCAAACATTCACCCCCATTCACAGATCTGGGTTAAATCCATCGTTTTCTAGCTCACCATGCCACCCTAGTTTGGACCCAGCAATATGCAGATCAGTCTAGTCTTGCTCCTGATGGGAACAGTCTATCCCCAACTGCCAAGCCAGATCCTCCCTGGACCGTAAACAAGCATTCTGGGACCAGTTTCGGGGTATATCTTCCCTCATCAGCCAGGCTAGCTTGAATCCAGTGGCACAGTGATCACAGGACCCACGTCTGGGCATACCCTTTCCATTACGGGTGACAAAAGCAAAAAGTACAAGAGCATACCTTTGATAACTGGACAGGTGAGGAATGGTGCTCAGATGAACTTCATCAGTATGAGATTCTTCTGAGACAGGAGAGTCCAGTGGTGCACACAAAGGGGTCGATTCCGATTTGGGCCTGAAAAAGCACCGACCGACTCGGATCCGGAAATTATACCAACCGACACGTACCTGTGGCGCCCGACACGCCAAGTACGATGCAAGGCGTGCAAAATCCGACCGACACGTACCGAACCCAAGTCGACCGACCGAGCCGCACGGAAAACAGCAATCCGGTCGGAAAAACACGCGAATCCAACCGACCGACACGCACCCGGAACAAATCCGACCGAAACGTACACGCGAACTCCAAACCGCAAAGTACGATGCAAGGCGCGAAAACCACGAGCGAGTCGGACGGAGGCCAAGCCGTACGACCGACACGCATACAAAACCGAGCCGAAGCAACACAAAACACCGCGACCGACGCGTACGCAGCATAGAAAACTGCACAAACACAGCGTGAGCGAAGCGGAGAAGACCGTACGAGACAAATGCAGGGTCCGACTCGGTCACAAGAACGTTTCTAACATGCACAGACAGTACAAAGGAAAAATCACACAAAAAAAGGCCAAACAAGCAATTACTAAGCCAATAAATACTGGGGGGGGGTGGGGACAGAGAACAAAGACACGCCCACAACTCCACCCATATAAAGGACACAAATCACAACCATGATCCTTTGCAAATGCCATTCCACTGCCAGCACCCGAGAGAAAGCAACCACACACCCACAGCTCATCCCTCACACAAGCCACACACCATCAGCACACCAACAAATACCTACCTCACATACACCCAGCAAAACACACACTCACACACCCTCACCTGCACACCAACACACACATCACTCACCATCACCACCCATCACCATGCCCCCAAGAAGAATCCCAAGTTCCTAGATTGTGAATTGGAAGTCATGGTAGAGCGAGATCCTCAGGGTAGAGCCACAGCTGTTTGGCACACTGGTCCAACAGACTCCCATCTCCCAGAAAACCAAGATGTGGGAGAGGATCATCAACAGGGTGAATGCACAATCACCATGTCGGTGCACAAAGAGCGACATCCAGAACAGGTGGTATGACGTGCGCAGGAGGGTACGGGACCTGCTCAAGAAAGACTACATCAACAGCCAATACACCGGCAGTGGCCCTACTGCCAAGCCAATATACCTCAGGCCCTGGGAGGAGAAGGTGCGGGCCATCCTTCCGCCAGTGAGCGTATATGGACTAGAGAACATCCCAGAGCCTGGTGAGTACACAACAAATGTACACAATATACTGCCACAAAACACACACACATCACTGTCAAGGGGAGAGTCAAACCATGCACTCATAGCAATTACACAGCAACCAGAACAGAATCATCCCAAAATGTGTATGTCAGTCAGATAAACACAACACATGCCATCAAAAAGTCACATCCAACTGTGCCATCACATGTACAAACACAACTACAACTACAGCTAGGCAGTGGCACAAATAGAACTAACAAACACATCCAGACATGTAGCCACCACAACAACACCAACACACAGTGAAGACCACTCAAAGGAAGGAATTCTGTGTATGCTGGCCAAGTCAGTGTAGCCAATAGCATCATGGGAGTCGCAGTCACACATATTGCCCCCCACAACTGTCCCATCAACACCACCATGAACCATGCGCACATCACAGGGAGTGGACAAGGACTCACAAGATGGCTGACACTGGCTACTGCTGTGGGGAGCACAAGGCCCTGCTGGCAACTGTGCACCAACAAACAGCAGGACACCACTGACTGACATCCTGAGAGACAACTTCCACTCCCTGCAATGCAAGCACGTTCCATGGTGGGATAACTGGCTGGCTGGGTGGGTGGGAAGGAGGACTTGCAGCACTGACCATAGTCACAAGCACCTCCCCTCACACACCCCCAACACAAACTCCACAGAACCCACCTGGTAGAATGCAATGCCCCCATCCTAACACAAGATCCCACAAAGAACCACCACCCTGGGTTATGTTGTGTGAAGCGCAGGGCCACTCTTGGGACTTTTAGCCAAACAACTGCCAGGACAACACTCCCAGCCATCCTGTCAGCACAGCCAGCCCACCCCACAGGGAAGCAGAGTCAAAGGAAGGAAGCATGGGCATGCTGGGAAGGGGGTGGAGGCAATAGCATGATGGGAGTCGTAGTCACTGATATTGGTCACCCCCACAACTGTCCCATCAACACCACCCTGAACCATGCTCACATCACAGGGAGTGGAGAAGGACTCACAAGATGGCTGACACTGGCTACTGCTGTGGGGAGCACAAGGCCCTGCTGGCAACTGTGCACCAACAAACAGCAGGACACCACTGACTGACATCCTGAGAGACAACTTCCACTCCCTGCAATGCAAGCACGTTCCATGGTGGGATAACTGGCTGGCTGGATGGGTGGGAAGGAGGACTTGCAGCACTGACCATAGTCACAAGCACCTCCCCTCACACACCCCCAACACAAACTCCACAGAACCCACCTGGTAGAATGCAATGCCCCCATCTTAACACAAGATCCCACAAAGAACCACCACCCTGGGTTATGTTGTGTGAAGCACAGGGACACTCTTGGGACTCTTAGCCAAACAACTGCCAGGACAACACTCCCAGCCATCCTGTCAGCACAGCCAGCCCACCCCACAGGGAAGCAGAATCAAAAGGAAGGAAGCATGGGCATGCTGGGAAGGGGGTGGAGGCAATAGCATGATGGGAGTCGTAGTCACTGATATTGGTCACCCCCACAACTGTCCCATCAACACCACCCTGAACCATGCTCACATCACAGGGAGTGGAGAAGGACTCACAAGATGGCTGACACTGGCTACTGCTGTGGGGAGCACAAGGCCCTGCTGGCAACTGTGCACCAACAAACAGCAGGACACCACTGACTGACATCCTGAGAGACAACTTCCACTCCCTGCAATGCAAGCACGTTCCATGGTAGGATAACTGGCTGGCTGGGTGGGTGGGAAGGAGGACTTGCAGCACTGACCATAGTCACAAGCACCTCCCCTCACACACCCCCAACACAAACTCCACAGAACCCACCTGGTAGAATGCAATGCCCCCATCCTAACACAAGATCCCACAAAGAACCACCACCCTGGGTTATGTTGTGTGAAGCACAGGGCCACTCTTGGGACTTTTAGCCAAACAACTGCCAGGACAACACTCCCAGCCATCCTGTCAGCACAGCCAGCCCACCTCACAGGGAAGCAGAGTCAAAAGGAAGGAAGCATGGGCATGCTGGGAAGGGGGTGGAGGCAATAGCATGATGGGAGTCGTAGTCACAGCTCTACATCCCCCACCACATGGCCCAGCAAGCTCACACTCACGCATGCACATCCCACAGAGAGTGGAAAGGCCCATCAAAGATGTCTGACACTGTTGCTGTGTCATGGGGAGCACAAGGGCATGCTGGGAACTGCACACCAACCAACAGCAGGACACCACTGTCAGCCATCTTGCCATTGCTCTCACACCCACACACACTGAACTCCCCACAAAAGCAAGTAAGTATGGGAATGCTGGGAAGTGGGGTGGAGGCAATAGCATGATGGGAGTCGTAGTCACAGACATAGCTCACCCCCACAACTGTCCCATCAACACCACCCTGAACCATGCTCACATCACAGGGAGTGGAGAAGGACTCACAAGATGGCTGACACTGGCTACTGCTGTGGGGAGCACAAGGCCCTGCTGGCAACTGTGCACCAACAAACAGCAGGACACCACTGACTGACATCCTGAGAGACAACTTCCACTCCCTGCAATGCAAGCACAGTCCATGGTGGGATAACTGACTGGCTGGGTGGGTGGGAAGGAGGGCCGGCTGTCAACCAAACACAACCAATGCAGACCATGTTCACACCCCAAAAAATACATAGAAATGCCCAAATAATGCAGGACAATGTGCCACACCAATATCAACCCCTGACTGTGACGACTTAGGACAATGCAATGTACAGGCCCGCACCCAGAGGCACAGTCACAACTGTCATGTGTGTCAACCATTGATGCCTGCAGAAACATAACATACATTGTGTGTGTCTCCCAAAAACAGGTGATGATGGGGACACAGCAGCAGGCGCTGAGGAGTCCCAGTCCCAGGCTCAAGAGGATGCGGAGCTCACTGGCGTCGTACAGCCTCTGTCCTCCTCGGACGAAGAAGACCAACCTGGCACATCCGGTGCAAGTCTACATGCAGCACCAGCAGGACCACCAGCTGCAGCACCAGCAGGACCACCAGCTGCACCCCCTGCACCCACCCCTCCAACGACTGTCACCACAAATACCATCCCTGCCGACATGGACAGAACAAGGAGCAACACCAGCACAGGGACCCTGGACCAACCTGGGGCCATGGACACCACCACCACCACCAACCCCCAAGGTGGACCAGGGTCATCTGTGCGTGCCACTGCACGCACTGCACATGTCAGCAGGGGTGGTGGGAGGGGTGGGATACAGAAGGTCGCTGCTTGCAGAGGTTGCTGGTGTGCATGATGACCCACAACTGGTACGCATAGCTGATGCGTACCAGTCCAGCACCGGAGGCCTCAGCCAGGTAGTGGGGCTCCTCAGAGACATGAAACAGCAGCAGGCTGCCCATCATGCCCGCTTGGACTCCCACATGTCCCACGTGGAGTCACACATGTCCCGCGTGGACTCACACATGTCCCGCGTGGAGTCCAAGTGGGATGCACTGTATGAGATGACGGCGGTGCACAGGGACATCTTACAATGCCTCCGCCAGATGAACAGCAACCAGTCCACACCTCCCTGTGTGCCAACAACATCTGGTGCCGAACAAACTGCAACTGCCACAGGGAGGGAGGATGACTCTGGTGGAGAGTCCACTGCACTGCAGCAGCCTGTACTTGAGGGCCCCCCCCCCAAGAAGAGGGGTCGTCTGAGGAGGGGCAAGTGAGAGGCCGATGGCCAAGCGCAACTCCCAGGAAGCCTGAACCTGTTCTGGATGTTCACCTTTGTGCACAGACTGTTCACCCTGTTGACAGCAACACTACTCCCACACATTGCATGGGGAGTACAAGTTGGACCAATGTGTCAGACAACTGTGGCCCGATACTGGGGATTCTGTCTACCAGGACTTTCAATTCACCTAGGAACTTCTGATTGCAAGATTTATGTACAGCACTACCCATCCTATGCACTATTCACACAAATGTATCACAATAAACACACTAATACACCATACTTGCCTCTGTTGTGATTCCAACGTGGGTGCTGTTATGGGGATGATGAACTGCAAAATTACACTGTGTATGCGAACTGCAACAGCAAGGACAACACAGGCATGTGAGTAAAGGCAACGTGACACATATGAGGGAGACACACCACCAGGGCTACACAACACATACACACCTAGGCCATCTGACTCATTTCCTACACTGATGTTGCCAGGGAAGACGGTGCAATGCACAGACACCACACCCATTCCCAGTTGTAGTCAAGTAGCCCACAGGTGCAGTAAGCAAATGGCAGTCAAATGTGTGACCACAGACAACGCACATCACAAAGTGAAGCACAGGTTTATTACACAGTTGCAACATGTCGTAACCACTACAGATGCAAGGTAATCCCACCTGGCAGCGGGCACACAGTCAACAACTGTAGACGGAAGGAAGTCCATGGGTGTGGCGCACATCACCTGTAGGGACACAACAGCTACCAGCCTGGAAGTGCAATCACGTCGTCGGTGGACACAGTTGACCAAACGAATCTGAAAGTACCCTGTGAAGGACAGAAATGACACACAGTCAAAAGCAATGGAGTACAGGACAGAACAGCAAAACTCATGCACAATACATGTTACAAGATACCCACCCAGAACCAAGTTAGCATGTCAACACTGTTGGGGAGTACAGCCCACCTGTAAGCACACATCGCAACACACATCCAGTCAAGTAGCCCATGGACACACTCCAACAGCACCAGAGCACCACCTACACATCATGCCAACTCACATCATTGACATGACACCTCAGGATACTCACATTCAGCTAAAGAAGTTGGTGATGAGCTGTGTGCGGACATCACCCTCATCATCATCATCATCATCGTCACTGGCATCGTGGTCCAGGCCAGGATCCTCCACAGGTGGCGGATGTTGGTCATTGTCATCCTGGATGAGAGGCAACTCCTTCCGCACTGCCAGGTTGTGGAGCATGCAGCAGACGATGATAATCTTGCACACTTTCGCAGGGGCATATGGGAGGGACCCTCCGGTCTTGTCCAGGCAGCGGAAGCGGCTCTTCAGGAGACCAAATGTCCGCTCAATCACTCTCCTGGTCCGACCATGTGCCTCATTGTAGCGCATCTGGGCTGGTGTCACAGGGTTCCTGAGGGTGTCAGCAACCACGGCATGTTGGGGTATCCCGAGTCACCTATGGACAGACAAGTGCACATTAGCTGACTTGGAAAAGTGGGCGGAATACTACAGATCAGATCACACACAATGGCACAAAGTCAGTACACACAGACAAGCCAGGCACGCTGGTTCTGCATCTGTGCCATCATCCTGGGGATGCGACTACTCCTCATCACAAAGGCATCGTGTGCTGAACCAGGGAAACGGGCACACACGTGTGTGATGGTCATGTCTGCAAGACACACCACCAGTGCATTGACCGAGTGGTAGTGCTTGCGATTCCTGTAGGCCTGCTCCTGGGCCTGTGGTGGTACCAAAGCCACATGTGTCCCATCAATGGAGCCAATGACATGCAGCATCCTCCCCAGGGCATAAAAGTCACTCTTCACGTCAGTGAGTCGTCGCAGTCTAGGGAAATAGATGTACCGGTTCAGGAATAGCAACATTGCCGCCAAAACATCGCGGAGCACACGGCTCAACATGGTCTGTGACATCCCACCAGCAGTCGCCACAGTATGTTGGAAGGTACCGGTGGCAAAGAAGTGTAGGGCTGCCATCACCTTCACTTTGGGGGTCAGCGCTGTAGGATACGGCCGGCCAGGCTGCAAATGTGGGGACAACTGCACTGCCAAATCCTCAATCTGCTGCCTGGTGAAGCGGTACCGTCGGATGCTGTCCCGTTCCACCATCGTTGGCAGGTCTGGGAATGGTCGATGGACAGCAGGAGCCCTGCAGTGCAGAGGAGAAGAAAGCAAGATTGTCAGTCACCCCACATATGCGGCATTGAACACACTCAATATCCCAACATACATCATTATGAGGCACAACTACATGAAGTGTGCAGTTCCGTAAGGACATGTCTGGTACATACATGGCCAACATCTGTCAACACGGTCCAACAGGTGGCATCAATTAGTCCCAGGTTGGCCCATTGGATATCATGAGGCTGTGTCACAGTTCCCATCTCCTGCTGCCGTGTCACAATCACCCCCACAGTGACATGTGAGGACAGATGTGCCCCAGGCACCACAGCTCAACGACAGGTACATTCCCAGGGACCCTGTATTGCCACATGGACACTGGCATTACATGGAGTATCATGTATACACCACAGCAAAACAACCATGACCCCCACAGGTAGTGGTCCCACTTGCCATGGCAGGACAGACATGGACGTCTGTGACACACACACACACAACATCAAAGTCCATGCACACACAACGTGGATGTGGAGACTGTCTCCCATTGTGCACATGAAATCAGAGACATTGTAAACACTACATGCACAAAGACTGTGGAGGACCATCACTATTGTGCCACTGGGACACCCTGGCTCAAACATACCGTCCCACATGGGACTCACGGGGTATGTGACATGACATACACATACACCACCGTGAAATGTGACCATGGCACATGCACAGATATGAACAGTTGCACATCACAGTGGTCATGTACACGTAACACCCAGGATCCTGTCCCCATTAACACGTGCACAGCCTGGGGGTGGCTGCCCACAGGTGACACCCACAGGACAACATGTACACCAACATACACACAATAGGAAA
The DNA here is from genome assembly GCA_963921515.1 of Calotriton arnoldi. Taxonomy (NCBI): domain Eukaryota; kingdom Metazoa; phylum Chordata; class Amphibia; order Caudata; family Salamandridae; genus Calotriton; species Calotriton arnoldi. The sequence goes on along the minus strand of CAWUFW010000846.1, from coordinate 1,776,537 downwards.
TGCAGCCTTACATGCCTTATGATAAAGTTTGGACAGGCTGTCGTGATGTAGGTGTGCCCCTCACTCCTGGGAGCTAGCTGTGGCTGGCATATGTCCATCTGAGACAGGCATGCTGACATATGCCAGTCACATGTACAGTGATGCGTTGAACTGCAATGGACCGATCGGTGCCCCCGGCCGGCCCATTGCATTCAATGTGTGCGGGTACGCGTTGTACCCCTGTACGCGTTGTACTGCAATGGACCGATCGGTGCCCCGGCCGGCCCATTGCATTCAATGTGCGCGAGTACGCGTTGTACCCCTGTACGCGTTGTACTGCAATGGACCGATCGGTGCCCCGGCCGGCCCATTGCATTCAATGTGTGTGGGTACGCGTTGTACCCCTGTACGCGTTGTACCCCTGTACGCGTTGAACTGCAATGGACCGATCGGTGCCCCCAGCCGGCCCATTGCATTCAATGTGTGCGGATGCACGCGTTGTACGCCTGTACGCGTTGTACCCCTGTGCGCGTTGAACTGCAATGGACCGATCGGTGCCCCGGCCGGCCCATTGCATTCAATGTGTGCGAGTGCAGCGTTGTACCCCTATGCAGCGTTGAACTGCAATGGACCGATCGGTGCCCCGGCCGGCCCATTGCATTCAATGTGTGCGGGTACAGCGTTGTACCCCTGTACGCGTTGTACTGCAATGGACCGATCGGTGCCCCCGGCCGGCCCATTGCATTCAATGTGTGCGAGTGCGCGTTGTACCCCTGTACGCGTTGTACCCCTGTACGCGTTGAACTGCAATGGACCGATCGGTGCCCCGGCCGGCCCATTGCATTCAATGTGCGCGAGTGCGCGTTGTACCCCTATACGCGTTGAACTGCAATGGACCGATCGGTGCCCCGGCGGCCCATTGCATTCAATGTGTCGCGAGTGCGCGTTATACCCCTATGCGCGTTGTACCCTATGCACGGCGTTGAACTGCAATGGACCGATCGGTGCCCCGGCCGGCCCATTGCATTCAATGTGTGCGAGTGCAGCGTTGTACCCTATGCGCGTTGTACTGCAATGGACCGATCGGTGCCCCGGCCGGCCCATTGCATTCAATGTGTGCGAGTGCACGCGTTGTACCCCTATGCGCGTTGTACTGCAATGGACCGATCGGTGCCCCGGCCGGCCCATTGCATTCAATGTGTGCGCAGTGCAGCGTTGTACCCCTGTGCGCGTTGTACCCCTGTACGCGTTGAACTGCAATGGACCGATCGGTGCCCCGGCCGGTCCATTGCATTCAATGTGCGCGAGTGCAGCGTTAGTACCCCTATGCGCGTTGAACTGCAATGGACCGATCGGTGCCCCGGCCGGCCCATTGCATTCAATGTGTGCGGGTACGCGTTGTACCCCTGTGCGCGTTGTACCCCTGTACGCGTTGAACTGCAATGGACCGATCGGTGCCCCGGCCGGCCCATTGCATTCAATGTGTGCGGGTACGCGTTGTACCCCTGTACGCGTTGTACTGCAATGGACCGATCGGTGCCCCGGCCGGCCCATTGCATTCAATGTGTGCGGTGCACGCGTTATACCCCTGTACGCGTTGTACCGCAATGGACCGATCGGTGCGCACCCATTGACAATGGCCTTGCCTGGCAACGGACGCGTTTTCGAATTTCGAGCGAGTCGGTTGCTGGAAAATCAGTTGGTCACCCACAACAATGTTGCAAAATCATGTATGTCATGAAGTTGAAGATTTGAAGGATGCTGTGGGCGTGTTTTGGTGCTGCTATTCCATGGATTGGCCAGATTCAGAAGATGCAAACGACTTGGACCTATCACTTTGGACACAAGGGACAGTATCTGCCTCTCCAGCACATATATATTGCTGGCTGTTCCCCTGAGAGCTCACTTGCCTGCACTACATGCTCCAGGACGACATCTGCCACTGCACTGCTGCTGTCTCTGCCCCTCTGGACCCTGCAATGGCACGTACTGTGGAGAGAGCCCCAGCCTTCAGCCTTGAGGAGAACCAGGCCCTGCTGGACAGCCTACTTCCACAGTACAGCAAGCTGTATGGGACACCAGGGAGCAGGTGAGTGTTCTGTGCACTGCCTTCTGAATGTGCATATTGTCTGACTAGCAAGGCTGAAAGTCTGCACGCCACTGGCTAGCAGGCTCACTGAGTAGTTGTCACCCCCATAGTGTGTAGTGACATGCACTGGACAGGTATGGTGCAGTGACAGTGCATTTGAACAAGGTTTTACTTCCCATGCAATGATACCATGTAGTGACGTCTGGCAAACTGTCCATGGGCAGCTTTGCACTGCCTGTGTACATCATGTGCCCCTGTGATTGAGACATGTATATACAACTGTGTCATGCACGGATATGTTGCATGTGTAGTAATGGCCTTTTCACTTTGTCATCCTGACAGGTTAATGCCCATCGGAAGCAGGAGATCTGGAAGGACATCGTCCGGGCTGTCTGGTCCGTGGGGGTCTACAAGCGCCGGATCCGCAACTGCCAGAAGAGGTGGCAGGACCTTCGGGGCTGGACCCGGAGGATTGCACGGGTCCAGCTGAAGCTGTCGCCTCCTTGCAGGAGGGGCGGAACACGGACCCTGACCCCCACATGCTCCAGATCCTGGCTGTGGTGTTTCCAGACCTGGATGGGCAGCTGAAGGCCAGACAGCAGCAAGGAGGGGTGAGTCAAAGACTGCACTGTGAACTCTGTATTACATGCTTTGTGCCCTCCTCTGGCCTGGTTCAACTGCCACAGTGCAGCAGTCATGTTGTCCAGGAGCCATGTCCCTCTATTGTGCACTGCCCACTGCTCATCTGATACCCAGGTGTGGCCCTTACATTCAGGGAATTGTGTCACTTGGGACTGTGTCCTTGCAGTTTGCTTCACTAAAGGTGGGGGACAGCATCTGTTTCCCTAACTCTGTTGTGGGCATCATGGGTGGGTCCATTGTTCACACAACGCCTGTGTTCGGACATGTAATCTGATTGTTGCTTTGATATGCGGTCCACTTGCTGAGCTGAGCCACCACATGTGCCTGGGGTATGTGGCACACGCCCATGCAGCGGGTGGGAACAATGTTTGGGCCCCAGGAGTGTGCAGATTACGTGTGTCACACATACATAGCCAGCTATCCACTGTCCAGGGCTCATCCCTCATTCATGTGGAGCAGGACAGTCATGCCTACTCCAGGCCATGCAATGCACTCTGTACTCCCACTCCGGTATATCAGCTGACACATTGTGCGCAGTGATTTGACCCCTCAGGTGTCTGCCTCTGTGTCAGTGTGCTGTGGATTACTTGACAGGACTGCTGGGGTGTTTCTTGGTAGGGGCTCAGCATGCCCCTGGAGATGTGACCATAGGAGACGATACTTGTGTGTCACATAGGTGTTTGATCAGCTGCCCGTGCAGACTGGGGTATGCGAATGTGAAGTTCAGGCAGCTGTTCCCCATTCACAGCAGATTGTGAGGGGCTCAGGTTCAGAGGGTAGTGTCACAGGTCTCCCATATGTCCAATAGGTATGACCTGGACAGATGAGGGTTAAGATGATGTGTTGTGTGGGGGATGTACATGTGCACTTGTGCAGCTCCAGGACTTGCATTCCCCATGACCTACTATTGTGACACAGTGCATAGTGTTGTTGTCTGGCTGCCAAGTCATACATCACTGAGACAGTGATGTATGACTTAGCAGTCATGCCTCTGCCATGGCATGTGTCAACTTATTGGTGGTCCTGCAGGGGAGTGACATGTGCTACATGCACACCATTGTGGCGATGGCTATCAGGACATGGGTGCATCATGGTGTCTGTCGCTGGTATGCATCACATGCATTTCCTATTTGACTCTGGGCATCCCTTTCATCCGGAAACCTGTACTGACTCAGTGGCAAGAGCTGTGATGTGTGCATGTCCACATGCCACAACGTGTCCTCTGCACTGTCCAACTACTGTGTACTTGGTGCATGTGTTCACACTGGGGTGTTGCAATCCAACAGACACCAGACAGATGGGTGCAAGGCCATGTGGGATGTGAGTGCCATGCTTGGCATCAGACTGACAATTGGCTTCTCCTGTTCAGTTAGGGCACTTTTAGCAATGTACAACTAATGATGCCAGGGCTTGCTCTGTAATGTGCTGTGCTCACAGTGGTGTGTGCGTTTGGTGCAGGTGACTGATGTCTGTCTGTTTCCCCATTGTTTGCAGATACATCCACGGCCACGGAAGGGGACAGCTCCACGGACCAGGAGGAGCCAGAGAGCCAGACTGGGTCAGCAGCCGAGGAGTGGTCGGAGGGACCCAGTGGCACGGAGGGCGAGGGAGCCACACCGAGGAGTCCTCAGCACCATCCACCTCAGCTGAGGACCAGAGCAACTCAGAGGATGACTCCCTTATGGAGGAGGGTGTCAGCAGCCACCACACCCCAGCTAGTGTTGCTGTCCCCGCCACCACCAGCACCACCACCACCCTCCCATCGGCTCCCATTCCCCAGGTCCGTGGAGGCTCCCATGTTCGGGAGCGTGTCTCCTTTGGGCCAGGCACCGCACCCCTGCCCCTGTGTCCCCTGCTGCCCTGAGTGAGGAGTCTGTGTACCTCCTTCGCCAGCTCCATGTAGGGCAGACAGCCATGCTGAGTGTCCTCCATGCGCACACCGCTCTGTTGACTCAGCTGGTGTCGTTCATGGAGGGCATCTCATCGGGCATGTCTGACCTACAGAGGGGCAATAGGTCCATGGACTCCTCCCTGACGGCAGCAGTGTCCCTCCTCAGACAGTCCCTCACCCCTCCTGCCTCTGCTCCATCCACACTCCCCAGCACCTTACCCGTCCCAAGCACACACACACCGGCACAGGCACACACCAGCACACACACGTCCAGCACACAGACACACACGCCACAAACAAAATGCACACGCACGCACAGTCAGGGGACTGAAACCAGACTCACAGGGGATGGGGCCCTGGTACACACACACGCATCCACGGGCACTGCGCAGTCCTCAGTTGCCTCTCCCTCCAAAACACCCTCCCTTGCCTCACCTGCAACCCCAAAGACCCAGCGCCTCTTCCTCAGTGACCTCGGCCTCTTCCCCTCCGATCCAGCTGCTCCAGCATCCAGGGGGAAGAAGAAGCCCCCCCACATGGAGCAGAGTGCCCCTCACCCCGGACACCCTCCCCCAGGTGCAGACAGACTGAGGCCCCCACCCGCAAGTCCCCCCGGAGTGGTAAGAGCAAGACCCCGCCGCCGCCCTGCAGCTCAAGCACCAGGTCTCCTTCCTCCATCCCTCAGGCCCCCACTCCACAGGTGCCCCCACCACACCCTGCCCCAGGTTCCCCCACCCACAGATATACCATCCCCAAGAGGATCCGGCCTTCTCCCCCTGCCACTTGCTCTCCCGGCACCACACCCCCCGCTGCGCTTGTCTGTGCCACTGATGTGGTGAGGGTGTCCTCCCCTCTGTCCAGCCCACCTTGCCTGTTCCCCATTCTCCTCCCCTGGTGGTAGGCACTGCAGTGGAGTCCACTACCACCCTGTCTGACTTGGGCACTGCAGTGGCGGACCTGTCCACTCCATCTGCAGGGTCCACTGCAGTCGTGCTGGCACCCACAACATCTGAGCCATGCCCCCAGTTGTGCCGGCACACACCATGTCAGACACCTCCACTGCAGTTGTCAGTGGCTCTCCAGCACCCACCACCCCTTCCCTGCTTCCTCCTGGTGAGCCCTGATCCTGTCCCTGCGGTGCCTGGCCTACCCCCGGTTGCCCCTCCTAGTGGATTGTCCCTGGTTTTGTGCAGGCATGTGTAGGGTGGCATCTGCCACTGTCACCCACTTGTGACTTTGTTGATGGACTGGCCATTGGCCTTTGTTTATTTTCTACCGGACTTCTACTTTTAATGCCACATATGCTGAATAAAGCAACTTTCTGTTCTCTAGTGCTTTTGCTTCTGATGTACATGATGTTGATGATGCTAACCATGCCCTTGCTGCAGTGATGGTGATATTTGGTCTCATGATAATTAAGTGTTACTGTGCAGGAACCCATGTGGTCCAGGGGAATGTGTCCTATCCTGTGGTGTATCCATGTCATCCATAGCAGCATCTGAGGGTGTCATGTGTTCAGTATTTGGCAATGGGATTTCCTACTTAGATTGCCTATTTCACATCTGTGGCTTCCACCCCTGCACATCTGTTGTGCCTGCCATTGTTCAATTCGTCTACTTCCCTGACCGTGTGGCCATCTCCAGTGGACATGCAGGTTTGGGCATCAATGGGGAAGGACTCATCTGTGTTGTCAGTGCAACATTGCTATACAAGTGTGTTGGATCTGTGCTGATGATTCCGTTGGCACTTCCATGACCAGGCTGATGTTACGGGAGCCCTCATTTGGTGCTAATTGTTGATTGTGTGACCAAGTGCTCAGCTGACATGATGGGGCCCTACTGAGGCAACATATGGCACAGCTTTCCTCACACAGGAGTGGAGTCCCCTCATGGCAGTGTGTACTCCTGTGACATTGCCTGCGCCCAAGGTGTGTGTTGTATGTGCATGTCTGTGTGTTCACTTCCGTTTAGCTGTGCATGCTGTGATCCCTAGTGTTGTACCTGTTTGTGATGCTAGCTGAGTTGACCTATGTTCCCCAAAGTCTTCTCCCTGGGTTCTCTGTGATGTGGGTGCATGGCACATTACTGGTCATCAGGGTGTCACCCATAGGTGTGTTTGCTGTCAGGGCTGAGTTTGTGTGCAGACGCAGATGGGTCACAGTCAGGTTTCCCCTTGGCACTTGTTGTTTGCCACTGTCATGTGATTTCCAGTTTGTGTTATCTTTCAGTGATTGTGACACGTTGTGTGTGTGACTGCTGGCACTCCTCAGGGTCCGGGCTGCAATGTTGGTTGTTGTCTATGTGTGTTCTTTGTGGGTGACCTTGGCTTCTTCATTGGTGTGTGACTGTGGATGGGATCCCATTGGTTGGTGTGGTATTGCCGTCATGTCCATGTACAGCGTAGTGTGCAGTGTGTCAGACATTCAGGAGTCTTGTTGAGTGGCCATGTGTGATGTGTTTCTGCACCTTGGTTCCCACCCACCACCCTGGAATAGTCATGGGTGCATGTGCAATGTCACCAGTGCATGTGTGCTTCACTGCTGCACATTGTTGGAGGTCGAGGGGTGTGGTGTTGAGTGTGTGCAGATGAGAGTTGTTGCCCGGCTAGGCCCCTGCCTCCATGTTGGCCTTGGCTTACTGGCCATGCTGTTTGATTTGTGCTTGTGTAGGTGTGATGGTAGTTAGTTGCTCAGGACACATGACTGTGGTTCACAGTGTGAACCACATTTAGCTTTGTCATCACAGTGGGATTGTAATGCAGCCCAGGGTCACCACATTGTGGGGGTCCTGGGGGTGGTGCTGTGGTGTGTCTGTGTCTTGCTGTGTCAGTTGCTGTCCCTACGTGCCTGTGTGACATGTGTGATTTGTGCTCCCTCTCATCTGACAATGCCTGCTTGCCCACATAGGGGATTTGGATCCATGAGTTACCTTTGTGTGGCACTGTATGCACATCTGTATGATTGGTATTCAGGTCTCCTCATGTGTTGTGTGGTTGCCTGGGGACACTGGCACCCCCTCACCTGTTGTGTATGATGTGCAGTGTGGGTCTGCCTGTTTGTGTTTGTGCATCTGCACCACTGCATTGGCATATCTTGGGTGTGCCATTGGCTGTATGTAGTTTGGTGGGTTTCCCCTGCTGTCCCTGGGACTCCTAGGTCATCGGTCAGCACAATGATCATGGTTTGTGTGTCCCATTGCTGCCATGGTATGGTATCTGTTCACCTCACATCTGCAGTCTCCACAGGGTATCTGCATTTGTGTGCCCATTGGTGCAAATATGTGGGTCTGCATTCTGATGGTCACTTCTGTCATTGTGTCATTGATGATTGTTGACGGTGTCAGCCCCCATGGGTGTTGTTTGTCTGCACATGGCCAAAGGTATGTCTTATTTGCACTGCAGTATTTGGCTCCCCCAATTTATGTTGCAATGGGACACATACACTACTTTGCCACTGATGTGTTTGTTGTTCTGTGACCAGGAATCATCCATGCAGTTTGGCAGTTGCACCTCTTTCTTTGTCAACACTTACCTTTTGGTCACTGTGATGATGGGGTTTGGACCCCATTGCCACAATGTTCAAAATGTGCTTCAGCTATAGACCCCACACTTACATTTTGGTCACTGTGATGATGGGGGTTTGGACCCCATTGCCACAATGTTCGAAATGTGCTTCAGCTATGGACCCCACACTTACCTTTTGGTCACTGTGGTGATGGGGTTTAGACCCCATTGCCACAATGTTCAAAATGTGCTCCAGCTATGGACCCCACACTTACATTTTGGTCACTGTGATGATGGGGGTTTGGACCCCATTGCCACAATGTTCAAAATGTGCTTCAGCTATGGACCCCACACTTACATTTTGGTCACTGTGATGATGGGGTTTGGACCCCATTGCCACAATGTTCAAAATGTGCTTCAGCTATGGACCCCACACTTACCTTTTGGTCACTGTGGTGATGGGGGTTTAGACCCCATTGCCACAATGTTCAAAATGTGCTTCAGCTATGGACCCCACACTTACATTTTGGTCACTGTGATGATGGGGGTTTGGACCCCATTGCCACAATGTTCAAAATGTGCTTCAGCTATGGACCCCACACTTACCTTTTGGTCACTGTGATGATGGGGGTTTGGACCCCAATGCCACAATGGTCATGGCCTGCTTGCATTGTGGGTGCCACACACATATATGTGTGGCACATGTGCTAGGGGGTCACATTGTATGTTCAAAGTCATGTTCGGTGTTGTAGGCATTTGACACAGTCTACACACACTTGTCATGGTGTTGGGGGATGTCTTCTTCTTGCATTCCCTAGGTTGTGGTGTGCTGGTTGTGTCATGCATTGTCCATCCTATGAGTGGGGGTGGTAGTAGTGGTAGGCATCCAGCCCCCTGGCTGAGGGTGGTAGTAGTGGTAGGCATCCAGCCCCCCTGGCTAAGGGTGGTGGTAGGCATCCAGCCCCCCTGGGTGAGGGTGGTAGTAGTGGTAGGCATCCAGCCCCCCTGGGTGAGGGTGGTAGTAGTGGTAGGCATCCAGCCCCCTGGGTGAGGGTGGTAGTAGTGGTAGGCATCCAGCCCCCTGGCTAAGGGTGGTGGTGAGGCATCCAGCCCCCCTGTCTGAGGGTGGTAGTAGTGGTAGGCATCCAGCCCCCCTGGGTGAGGGTGGTAGTAGTGGTAGGCATCCAGCCCCCCTGGCTAAGGGTGGTGGTAGGCATCCAGCCCCCTGGGTGAGGGTGGTAGTAGTGGTAGGCATCCAGCCCCCTGGCTAAGGGTGGTAGTAGTGGTAGGCATCCAGCCCCCTGGGTGAGGGTGGTAGTAGTGGTAGGCATCCAGCCCCCCTGGCTAAGTGTGGTGGTAGGCATCCAGCCCCCTGGCTGAGGGTGGTAGTAGTGGTAGGCATCCAGCCCCCTGGGTGAGGGTGGTAGTAGTGGTAGGCATCCAGCCCCCCTGGCTAAGGGTGGTGGTAGGCATCCAGCCCCCCTGGGTGAGGGTGGTAGTAGTGGTAGGCATCCAGCCCACCTGGGTGAGGGTGGTAGTAGTGGTAGGCATCCAGCCCCCCTGGGTGAGGGTGGTAGTAGTGGTAGGCATCCAGCCCCCTGGCTAAGGGTGGTGGTTGGCATCCAGCCCCCCTGGGTGAGGGTGGTAGTGGTGGTAGGCATCCAGCCCCCCTGGGTGAGGGTGGTAGTAGTGGTAGGCATCCAGCCCCTCCTGGGTGAGGGTGGTAGTAGTGGTAGGCATCCAGCCCCCTGGGTGAGGGTGGTAGTAGTGGTAGGCATCCAGCCCCCTGGGTGAGGGTGGTAGTAGTGGTAGGCATCCAGCCCCCCTGGCTAAGGGTGGTGGTAGGCATCCAGCCCCCCTGGCTGAGGGTGGTAGTAGTGGTAGGCATCCAGCCCCCTGGCTAAGGGTGGTGGTAGGCATCCAGCCCCCTGGCTGAGGGTGGTAGTAGTGGTAGGCATCCAGCCCCCTGGCTAAGGGTGGTGGTTGGCATCCAGCCCCCTGGGTGAGGGTGGTAGTGGTGGTAGGCATCCTGCCCCCTGGGTGAGGGTGGTAGTAGTGGTAGGCATCCAGCCCCCTGGGTGAGGGTGGTAGTAGTGGTAGGCATCCAGCCCCCTGGCTAAGGGTGGTAGTAGTGGTAGGCATCCAGCCCCCTGGCTGAGGGTGGTAGTAGTGGTAGGCATCCAGCCCCCTGGGTGTGGGTGGTAGTAGTGGTAGGCATCCAGCCCCCCTGGCTAAGGGTGGTGGTAGGCATCCAGCCCCCTGGCTGAGGGTGGTAGTAGTGGTAGGCATCCAGCCCCCCTGGGTGAGGGTGGTAGTAGTGGTAGGCATCCAGCCCCCTGGCTAAGGGTGGTGGTAGGCATCCAGCCCCCTGGGTGAGGGTGGTAGTAGTGGTAGGCATCCAGCCCCCCGGCTAAGGGTGGTAGTAGTGGTAGGCATCCAGCCCCCTCTGGGTGAGGGTGGTAGTGGTGGTAGGCATCCAGCCCCCCCTGGGTGAGGGTGGTAGTAGTGGTAGGCATCCAGCTCCCCTGGGTGAGGGTGGTAGTAGTGGTAGGCATCCAGCCCCCCTGGCTAAGGGTGGTGGTAGGCATCCAGCCCCCCTGGCTGAGGGTGGTAGTAGTGGTAGGCATCCAGCCCCCTGGCTAAGGGTGGTAGTTGGCATCCAGCCCCCTGGGTGAGGGTGGTAGTAGTGGTAGGCATCCAGCCCCCTGGGTGAGGGTGGTAGTAGTGGTAGGCATCTAGCCCCCCTGGCTAAGGGTGGTGGTAGGCATCCAGCCCCCTGGCTGAGGGTGGTAGTAGTGGTAGGCATCCAGCCCCCTGGGTGTGGGTGGTAGTAGTGGTAGGCATCCAGCCCCCCTGGCTGAGGGTGGTAGTAGTGGTAGGCATCCAGCCCCCTGGGTGAGGGTGGTAGTAGTGGTAGGCATCCAGCCCCCTGGCTAAGGGTGGTGGTAGGCATCCAGCCCCCCTGGGTGAGGGTGGTAGTAGTGGTAGGCATCCAGCCCCCTGGCTAAGGGTGGTAGTAGTGGTAGGCATCCAGCCCCCTGGGTGAGGGTGGTAGTAGTGGTAGGCATCCAGCCCCCTGGGTGAGGGTGGTAGTAGTGGTAGGCATCCAGCCCCCTGGCTAAGGGTGGTAGTAGTGGTAGGCATCCTGCCCCCTGGGTAGGGGTGGTGGTGCGCATTCAGGCCCCTGTGTGCATATGTGGCATTGGTGATGGGCATCCCGCCCCTATGGTGCTGCTGTTGCTGGTGTAAGTATATTCTGCATCCCTCTGTGTGTGTGTGTGATGTGTCGTGTACGTGTTGTATGTGTTTTGTGGTTGGTGTCTGACTTACCTTCTGCGCCGTACGCGTCCGTGTCTGTTCCGGTAGTAAATGTAGAATATTGGTATGATCGGGATGAAGGGATTCATGGTTGGTTCGTGTCGTTCGTCCTTCTCGTTGCTTTGCGTCGTCCTCGTCGCTTCGCGTCGTCCTCGTCGCTTCGCCTCGTCCTCGTCGCTGGCGTGTTCGTCTCGTAGCCGTGGATCGTGTTGTGGCGCGAATCGGAGCTTATGTGCGCCTCTCCCGGATGCTTTGACGTGCCGTGCGTAGCGACGGGTTCGGCGCGTACGGAAAGCGCATTGTACTCGTTCGGCCGGACGGAGCTGCATTTTCCCTTCCGTGCGACTCGATTCGGCGTTTCCGGATTCGCCTCGGTCGGGGAACAGGACCTGGTTTGGGTGAGTACGGCTCGGCCGGATTCTGTGCAGTTGTGCGCATCGTACTTACTCGTTCGGTGTGCTGTACGGATCGGTCGGGAAACAGGCTTTCGCATGGCTTTTTTCCCGACCGAATGGTATTGGGTGTGCCTCCGACCGAGATCGGAATCGGCCCCAAAGTGTGGAAGGCACTTGGTTTGAGGCTTTGCATCTGCAATGTGCACTACATGAGAAAATTGATAGAAACAGAACAGACTAGAAGTCCAAGGGTGCCATGGGACTCTCATTAGTCTTTCAATCCAGGCGATCATCTTATGTTCATAAAATATAAATTCCACATGTTTCAGAGCATTCTTTGCTAGGCAATCAAGATACTTAATAACTGCAGCTGGAATCTTGTTGCTAGAATTAGAATATAAAAGCTATGCCTGGAGTTATCAAAGTCGTTTGTATTCAGAGACGTAGTCTAGGATAACATTGCATTCCCGATTATCTATATTTCACTTGATCTTTGCCTCTCATCATTTTCCTCTCTGTACCCATCTTTTACTACTCTCTACCCATTCTCCCCTTTCTCCCCTCCTTCCATGTGGATGCGAGTATGGATTTCCTGTTTGCTTTCCCTCTATCCGTTTCTTTTTGTCATGTTACATTTCTCTGCCCCCTTAACCCACTGACTATTCTGTGTACAGATGTGGACCGGCGTGTCTTCCTTGATATTGCCCTTCTTTGTCCTTTAAGTACTCCTGTCTCATGGGTACACCACATGCTATGTACCTAGCACTTTGTTTCATCTTGCATTGTCTTTTGCAGTACAGTATTACTGTTTCACATATGGTACCTTATGTTCCCTGTCTCTCTTTCCCCTATAGATTGTTTTTTTAAATATTTTAATAAAGAACTGTGAAACACAACATTGCATGCAAGAATTTAGGCACTGATATTTTGAACATTGTTTATTGGGAGTCATCTTTTCTTAGGATATGAACTCTAGCCTAACCTTTACTATTCTCCCAAAAAGAAGGATCCTCATTTGTACAGCCCTGTTTATGTTATAATCAATCACAATACAGTATTAAGGTATTGACAATGTTGTTGAAGTGATTGCTTATTGTTACCAGGGAAAGTTCAATACTAATATTTATGTCTTATGGTACACCCGATGAAACGTAATAACCTAAGAATCACCAAGAGCACTGATTTACTTTACAATCACTAAAGGTACATGTCAACATAGAAGCAAGCATTGTGGTTCAGGTGCTCCTTGCACCTATAATAGAGATTCTTTATACATTTCAGCTCTAGCAAGTCTGAGAGTTTCAGCCTCCGACAGAGAGTCAGATAAACAAAGATTTTCATAAGGTAGATCATATGTCATATTGTAAGTTAAAAGGTGAAATACTTGAAGAGTTTTTTCTTCTTTTAGAATACCCATGCTTTTGCAGAACATGGTGAGCCCAGCTGTAAGACTAGACAGGGTGAAGATATCCAATGTCTCTATTTTTCTCTCTTGTTCCACTCTCCTTTGCTGAAGTCTACAGCTGAGCAGCATAGTACTTCTTATATGGTAACATTTGGTTCAGCGAAGTGAGGACACATAGTGCCTGTTGGATTCCCACGTTAATGTAAATTCGAGAGAAATTTGTGCAACTGATGAATATAGTCAAGTCAATTTGCACCTTACAAATGTACGGACATCTTAAAGTCAGATTTTAATGCACTGTATAAATCTTTAAAACAAAACTCCCACCAATGCTAATATAGTTATCATCAAACAATTACAGCTGATGGAATAAGTACTCTTTTAAGTCCGTGGGACTACAGGTGGTGACAGCTCTTGCTTGCCTGATTCTGAAATTCTTTGAGACAACTTGTTCAATAATTTAGAAATGAGCCAGCAGTAAAGTTTCCGATCTGCTCTCTTACTCTGATGTACACATAACCAAACAAAAAGACTATTTCTTATGCGGTGAGGGACCCCTGAGACACACATATCTTACAGACATTCATATGCCTTAGGCTGAATGGGGTCCTCCCGAACGGTGGGGGCCCCCTGCGCCGCAGGGTATGTTGTATATCCCTGGAACCACAATTCTTACATTCGGAAAACTTAAAAATCCATTTTATGGCCTTTCCCTAAAAAAATTGTATTATTTATATTTGATGCACGCAATGTTTCAGATAGTAAGAAGTTCTTCTCAAGTTCCTTCATTATGCTTTCTATTCTGTTATTAAGCCATAGGGTTATATGTTGTTTCTTGATTTATGCTTGAAAGTGAGTTCTTTACAATATCCCAAGAATGAGGAGCTTTATACAGGACTGCGAATGAAAGAAATCAATTATTTAATTCATTTTCTTTTCCTGAGTTATGGGTCACCTTTAAAATAGGCTTTTTTTTTCATCTAAAGCTCAGTTGTCCTTTCTTGTAGACAAACAACACAGCCTATAAAATGTATACGTGGAAGACTATAATAGTTAAACTTTATTTGAAAAAATAAAACCCCTTAATGAGGTTGTTGGAGAACAGTGAGCCAGTCACGCCTGTGAAATAAAACAAAGGAAGCTTCCATTTACAGGCGTCATTATTGAGAATGATTGTCATGGTCCACCATGCAAGATAAAACTTTGCTCTTCTTAAACTGATGTAGAAAAATAAACCGCAATCTGCTATTTCTTCGTTTTCGTTCATAAAGCATAGAAGTAAATATGCTTTGCTAGATAAAGAAAATAAACATAGCACTTGCTTTGCTCGGATTTCCCGAACCTTTTTCGAATTAAGTCTTATGTCTATATTCTAGTTTCTGATTCATGTTATTGTAATAGTAAGCTGTTTGTGGAGCGTAGCAAAATAAACACAGCTAATTATTTAGTGTTCCCTTCCATCTTACAAGCCTTGAATCAAATGTGTTCAGCTTCAGGTTCAAGTTTGCCACAGTTTAGAAAAAATAAAAGTTAGCACAACGTGTAATGGAAAGAAGACTAGTTTAAAGGTTATGGTTAAATTTAGAACCTCTTGCCCCCTATCCATTCCAGTGGGTTATTGAAATCATCTTACTCATGGCAGTGAAGAGATTTCCTTAACTCCATGCATCCTGAACGATTACCCTATCACACGATTTCCCCTGTTGAACAGTTCCATTGACTCTGTTTGAAGACTCAACTTCATTATTGGGTTACGTTTTTTATCCCTTGAACAACCAACCTCAGGGCATACAGGTACATGAAGCCATGTAATTACTTTATCCTTATTATTTGTGTATATATTATTTAGTGTCTGGGTAGTGTGGATGAAATGCACCTACTAAATGTGCTCGTGTGAGTGCGTGGTGCATTATATAGTGAAAGTTCAACATAATACATACACAGTCCACGTTGGGCCCGTTGCATTGCCCCATATGCTGAGAAGGGACCGGCAGTTCCAGTAGTAATGCCTTCTCTTGTCTGTCTATCTAGGAAGGTGTAGCTTGATAAAGAGGTGTCTAAGGAACACACTATCACTTCTACTAAGTTACACCAAATAGATTGCATCCCTGATAACTCTTTTGATAATCAGGACAAGTGGTCACAATGTTTTAAAATGTCTGCTTTATTTGTTTGGTATATATGTACAGCTATGTATTTGGGTGGGGGCTGATGATGGAGAGCTGAGTTTTTTAGACATGCTCAGGGTAAGAACAACAGCATACCTATACTTCCTACATTACCCTTTGACACAAGTGTTGGTTCTGGTGAAGGATACAGTTGACACAGATACACCCTTGAATAAGGGAAAGATTTTCACATGAGGAATTCCTGTTCATTTATTTTTCAGCATAATAGGTGGACCCTACTGCATTGATGGGGCCACACAAATAACCACCAAGTCGAATGTATAGCTGGTAACATTTTAAATAGCATGGTGATATATATCTTTTTGGTCCTGACGAATGCCTTTGAACTTTATTGAGTCTTTCTTCGCAGAAACATGTTGACCACATATGATAGGGTAGTTTCATTGTCCCTATCCACTCAATTTTAAACTCTATCCAATGAGGGCACCAGAATAAAGGACAATCATCACCTAGATAGTTTTATCTATGCTTTACATTATCCTTTCACTCTGACCCTCACTTTAGTACATCTACATTGCTCATCTTGAAATACAAAATACCTCTGCTCCTCCTCTTTGGTTTTTGGGGAGTTGTAGCCCACACTGGGTATCTCGCGTTCCCAGTGTGAGGAGGGAACCCAATGATGAAACATGTCACCTCTGGGTGAGTGAGGGTTCTCGTCCTAGCAGCAAAGTGCTCTCTTGCTCTGTCCAATCACTCCTTTTGAGGTCATTATTCTTTTACACTCGTACCAACAAGACGTACACATTGTGTGTTTGTATTACTTTATCACAGACATTTAATTCTTGATACAAACTACAACTGAATCACTTAGATCATATACACAGAAAAGGATCTCCACTTTGTAGTATGTTTACTAGTTCGACAATAGTACTACTGATGTACTACAAAATGGTCAGCATCTATTTGCACAGGAATTGACATCACTTGTTTCCTGCCAAAACCATCTTTATAAGAAACAGCCAAGCAAGAGGACTTCATTTTCCATTTTCAATTGGCACTGAATTGACATCACCTGGTTTCTCATCATCTATCTCCACAGGAGTGACATCACTGGGTATCCCCATCATCCATCTGTGCAAAACTGACATTACTTCCCACCTTCTCCGTACTTCAATCAACTATTCAGGGCATTCCATTATCATGGTGAACACGGACAAGGGTATCACCTGAATGGGCCTGCAGGGCAAGAAGTCCCAGTCCACATAAAGTTATAAGGTAAGAGATGACCCAGATATTCACATAGCATTTGCACAACACAGAGACCCCACCTCATACACTTCCCACTAACTACCACACACCTTCAAACTATGCTCTGTAATACTTGTTCTGCAGTACTCCACACACCAGACAACACAGATACCATAGCCTATTTCAATCTTGCCACCTTTTTCATTATAGAAAAATTGATTGACCCCCCATATCCTGGCACATTCTAGATGTCCTTCTTCCCACAGGCTACAGCATCCATCATGTGTATGGCGCACATAAGAAGGGATAAGACCCTACTGTCATCCATAAGTTCTGCACCCATGGCAAGTAAGTAGTAGTCAGCTCCATGAAGATGCTGACATTCCATTTCCCACTCTCTGTAACTCAGACCACCACTTTCCACCTCATCACGGTCCTCCTCCACAGGACAAGGTCTTCACTGATGAATTTTCAGATTTCCTTGCACCTCACCCATCCAACATGCCCATGCTACCCTCTTGTATGACTTCAGCTTCCCAGACAACATGAGCTCAAAAAATCAAAAGACACCCTCTTCAACCTTGTTACACTCAATGTGGTACAGCATGTCACAAAACCAACACACACCAAAGACCATGTCCTTGATTCTGTTTTCTCAACATCACCATCAATCCAATGTAAACCACCCCTCCCCCTGGAGTGGATTGATAATTTTGTCATTCCTATTTCCCTACTCATCGCCCTACCAACAAGCAAAGGTGCGCCCAAAAAGAGAAGACCAAACCTTCAGACCCTTCACAGACCTCTCCATAAACAACGTAATGCTTGAACTCATCCCAACTTATCAACTTCACATATGACAATAATTCTCTCCTAAGGAAGTTCAACATTTATTAGAAAACTATGTGAACATCCACGCTCCAATTAATACATGCAAATTCGAGCCTAAGCCTTTAGCACTGGGTACTCTAAAGACTTTGCCAACAATAACGATCTACCTGCAGATAGGAACAAATATGGAGGAAAAACAGAACTCCCAATGGTCTCATGAATTTGAAGTCCCTCTGCGCAACCTGCAGACAGCTCATCACACCAGTAAAAGCAAAGTACTATACTAATACCATTAATGAAGCCACCAACAGAAGGAGATCATTTTTCAGGACAATTAAGCACTGCATCAACCCCCTGCCAGGCCCATCTATTCCTCACTCCACAGAATATTGCAATGCCTTCAACCTCTTTGTCTGCGATAAAATATGTTTCAGACAGAATATCGAGAACACCAAGCCTGTCTATTTAATTTCACACTGCCACCAATTCCAGCAAAATTCTGCAATGATCAGCCTTGAAATCCCTGTCCCTCTCAAATCTTGCAGACACACTCAACTCCATCAAAGAAACTTATTGTGAAGATATCTTACCCTCACCCTTCATAGACGTTTTCTGTGTGGATGCTCTCTTACCTCTACTCACCATTGTCAATGTCTCCTGCAGTCAAGACCTCTTCCCAGAAGTACTCAAGAAAAGCCAGATGCTCCAACTCCTATTGAAACCTACAATAGACCCAGATGAACTTGCCACCTACCATCCCATCACTCACCTATCATTCATCTAAAAGATTGTTCAAAAAGCAATCTATGTTCAACTTCAAGATCATATCAATGACAACCCACTCCTGTATGAGTACTTGTGTCTTCAGATCACTCTGCAGGACAGAGATCTTACATATCTTAGATGATGCCTTCTTGATCACACATGAATATGACCCCTATTCCCTGATATTGCTGGACATCGCAGCTAAAATGAACACAGTCAGCCATCCCATCATCAGATGCACTGTGGAGACTGGAGTGGTATTCACTGGCAATATCCTTCTCTGGTTCTTTCCAATCATCACCCATTTGTGCACATGCATTCATCCAAGCACCAAAAGATCCCTTTCACCTGTCCCAGAGGGTTTCCTAATCTATCTCCTGTCATCTTTAACCTCTACTTGGAGCCAATTGTGCTCTACTCAAAGATAACAGCATCAAGATTCACCAATATCAAATGATATACAACTCTACTTGAATGCAGTCTTTAGTTCAGACACACAATGTCTCAAACAATGCTTGCACATCATCTAGACCTGTATGTTCAGCACTTACTTGAAGCTGAACGCAACCAAGACAGAATTTGAGTTATTTGCCAAGAGCAGTTAACAAGATACAGCACAAATCTGGCTCTATTACATGAGCCTTGATGGCTTCAAACCCCAGCTGTCATCGAATGTCAAGTCACTTGGATTCATGCTTTCCAAACCCCTCCCTCAAGGAAAGCCTTGCCAAAAAACCAAAGGAAGCCTGGTGCTAACTCTCTTTTTTGAAGAAAGTTGAATCATTTCCTCTAGACAGTGATTTCATAACTGCTGTTCAAGACCTGGTGCTCTCTTCTCTGGATGGTGGTAATGACGTACTCCATAGCTTCCTGGACTCTACATTGGCACCTCTTAAGACCATCCTACATGTCACAACACGTTTTAGCCAAAGCCTGAAGAAATATGATCACATCATGCAGGTGGATGTAATGCAGCTGCTTCTGGCAGTGGTGTGAGATTGGCAGATGGTGTGTCCCACCTACGCTGGTGGGCCTCTGTAAAATCATCTAAATCTGTTGGCGGTGAAAAGTGACATTTTTTGCTTATTGCATCTATCATATTCATGACCAATGAGTGTTGTCTTTCACTCTCTTCCTTGAAAGTTTGAAGATGTTCTTATTGCTGCATGTGTGGCCACATGCCATGGCTGGTGTGCCATTTGACCAGTTGTAGGAAGTTATGGTGAATGGTGGTTACCTGTTCTTCACTAAGGGTGTTATCTGCCTCAGATGATTGAGAGTAGACCTAAGATGCACCTTCATGGGAGATGTTGGACTTGGCCCATTTTGCAGGGTCATCCCTGAACTTTTTGCCTTCCTCCGGTACTTTTTCTGACCTGTTTTTGTTGGTTTTATGACTCTGGGCACTTTACCACTGCTGATAAGTGCTAAAGTGCAAATTCTCTCTGTTATAAATTTATGTATGGATTAGTGACTCCATGTTTGGCCTATTTGATTCACTGTCAGACCCTAGTACAGTGCACTGTTTGTGCCCAGGGCCTGTGAATCAAATGCTGCTGGTGGGCTTGCAACACTGGTTGTGCCACCCACAGGAGCAGCTTGTAAAGTGGGTCTCAGGCCTGCCATTGCAGAGCCTGTGTGCAGTCTGGTACTGCCATGTTGACTGGGCAAGTGCACCCACTTGCCAGTCCCTAAACCTTCCCTTTTCTTCATATCAGACACCTCTATGGTAGGCCCAAGGGCAGGGTGCATTGTAAGTATAAGGTAGGACATGCCCTGGTGTGTGTGGCATGTCCTAATAGTGAATTACAGCCATTTTCGTTTTTCACTATTGCAAGGCTACCTGTCCCCGTAGGCCAGAATGGGCAGTTTGATTATAACATCTTATAATCCTAACTGACCCAGGGAACATGGTAGAAAAACGAATTTAGTATGCCTGAACTCAGAATGATAAAATACATCTTTTAGTGAAGTTGGTTTTAACATTCTGTGTTTGAAAATACCACTTTTAGAAAGTAGGTATTTTCTTGTCTAACCATCCAAGCCTGCCTCTGCTAGGTTGTGTATTCCTCGTCTGGAGTTTGAGTGACAGGGGCTGGGGGATTCCAGGAGACAGGGTGAGTCAGCACAGGGCTGAATAGAGAGATCTCCATGTAGAGTGGTGGGAGGAGTTGCACCTGGGGTCTGAATAGGGCTGTGCCTTCCCTCCACAATGCTGGCTCCACCTCCTGTGATGCGTCTGATGTCCCTGGCCTACACTGTCAAAGGAAAGAAGGAGTCTTGTCAACAAAGTGCTCCAGAACTGACCAGAACTGGTTTGGACCAGGCAAAGGCCCCTCTGCCTTCAGAGAACAAAGGGAAAATGAGTATAAAAGAGGGGACCCAAACCCAGGAACTTTAGATCACTTTGGGAAACAAGAAGAACCTTTGCTGAGGAGAGGAACCAGAGAGAGAGAGACTGCAGGAGGAGACTATCCCTATGCTGAGTGCTGTTTGGGGGAATTGGCCTGCAGTGGTTGCCTGACTGCCAAAGAAAGGAGAAAGGACTTTGTGCTACTTTTCATTCAACTTGTAAAGGATCTCCAAGGGCTTGAGAGAGAGCTTGTCTCCTGCTGAAGTCTCAGGGACAACAGACTTCACCCACCAGCTCCCCAAGAGTTCTTTTGAAGTGCCTGCTGTTGTGTTGGGCCTTCTGAGGGACTGCGTGTCGCAAGGAGCTGGAAGCGCTACGCACGAAGAAGAAGCCTGTCGCTGCCGCAGCTGCTGACGTCGCATCGCTGAAGAAGGGTGTTGCCGCTGCCGCTGTCGCTTCGCAACGCAGAAGTGCCTTGCATCGCCGGAGAAGAGGATCGACGTCGCATCAGACGCCGCCGCATCACCGGGAAGCGTGTCGCAGAGCGTGTCGCGGCTCAGAAGAATCGTTGAGTCGCCGCACAGCTGTTGGGCGTGCACGCATCGTGTCACATCAAGAAGAAGATGCCATCTTTGTTTCATTGCACCGGATCTTCATCGCATCACGGCGTTGCTGGTCGCATCGCCACGGAAGCGCAGTAAGAAACCGACGCATCATCTCCCCACACCGAGAAGAACCGACGCATCCCCTACGCATCAGTAGGGACCCGACGCATCACAGTTTTTGCGTGTAAGGAACCGACGCATCACCTTCCCTGCAACACTTTCGTTGTATAGCGTTACGCATCCAAAGGTACATTGAACTCAAAGTGTCGCATTTACCATCTTAAGAGAACTGAGCTAATTCTACCATTTTTAAGTACAGTATTGTGGATTTTTGTCGTTTATGGTCTTGTGTTAAGTCTATATAAAAATACTTATTTTTATACTACAACTTGTGTGGTGTCCATCTGTAGTGTTGTCACTGGGTTACTGTATGTGTTCACAAATGCTTTACACACTGCCTCTGAGATAAGCCTGTCTGCTCGTGCCAAGCTACCAAGGGGGTGAGCAGGGGTTATTTTAGGAGTGTATCCCCCTTACCCTGACTAGACGCAAGGGTCCCTATTTGGACAAAGGTACCTACCTCTGCCAACTAGAGACCCCCAAATCTAACAGGAGAATTGTGTAGGAGATTGCACAGAGATACCTCTTGGCTGAGGGCTATGGGAAGATGAGTGTTATGTAGGCAGAACCTGGCTTTTTTGCTAATGATTGAGGACTGGCAATTCTCACGAGTAATTTAGAAGGAAAACTGCTTCCCAACCATGAAGTGGCCTTCTTGAAGATGCTCTGAATTGGGGGCCACAATGTATTCCTGGTTTTCCAGGTCCTCCTTCTTCACTACCAGCTCTTACTCCTCCTCCTCTTCTTCTCAAGCAGTGCTGGCTGCTGACATTGTTGCTTGCAGGAGGATTGGATTCTTCCCTTGTATTGTCCACCATGCTCCCGACTCCCGTCTTTCACTTGATCGTCTGGTGTAATCACCCCAGTACCTCGTAGAAGATGTCAATAGTAGAAGTGTCTACATTTCAACACAGTACTATAATAAGCAATATTTTTCAAATAAATAGTAAGGTTAGTGCTATGTGAGCATACAGAAAGATATGAAATTAAAAGTTGATTAATGGATGGAATTATTATATCTTAACGTTGTGAACTGACTACCTCCAGCTACAGAAGTTTGACTTCCAGTAAACCCTTGTGAGGGCAGCTGCTGAACCTGTGCCCTAATAGTTGGTGTTTCCAAAGTTTCTCATGATCCAGCAGCTGCAAAGGTAAGAGTTAACTTAATATTGTCAATCTATTAAAGTCATCATGACCAAAATGCTGGCATATTATGGATACATACAAAAAAGGGAAACAAACAACACCAATAAAAATACATTTAACATTTGATTGAG
Source organism: Calotriton arnoldi (assembly GCA_963921515.1). Classification (NCBI taxonomy): domain Eukaryota; kingdom Metazoa; phylum Chordata; class Amphibia; order Caudata; family Salamandridae; genus Calotriton; species Calotriton arnoldi. The sequence goes on along the minus strand of CAWUFW010000846.1, from coordinate 1,753,986 downwards.
ATAAGATTGCTCCTCAAAGGACTAATGATGAGAAACAGAAGTTAAGATCACAGGTTCTCAAACATACCTGCCCGATGGATTGTAGAGGACCTAATAGCTGCTGCAAGGAACCCTGATGTCACAGGTGTTGATGTTCTGAAGGTGGACAACAGAAGCTAGTGTATGACTGGAGCTGATAGGAGAGAGAGAGCGAGAGAGAGAAACACACGTAGGGGAGAAAGTAATTGTAAATCATACAAGAAGCATCTATTTATATAGTTTAAATGCTAATTTTGTAGACACATAAAGACTGATCTCCTGCAAGTAAACACAGACCTAAAAGATATTGTACAATGCTGCCCTTACATTGTCGAGTCTAAGGGTGCAATTATATTTTTAAGGTTTATTACAGAATGAGTGTTATCTTGACAACATAATAATCTTAATATTCAATCTTTATATACAAAAATATAAAATGTAAATCGTCATTTTATCTGGGACCCAAAAATTCCATATTTGATATTTACATATTTGTTATTTAAAGTGCCCGTTCTTAAAGCATAGCTCAGTTTGCGTTGACTGATTTTGTTCATTTTAGAGGTCAGTCTTCATTAAAGAATGATCAAGATTAACTCCAATTGAAAGTGATTGATGATTTTGCGATTAGGGTGGGATATACTTCCAGTCTCCATGTGAAGGGAGAACACATTTGGGGCAGTTCAGGTTTTGCATTTTATGAAAAAAGGCAGGAGCATAGTATAAAGGCCATTTATTATTGAAAAATAGTCTGTGAAAATTATCTCTCTTTAGCATATGAAAATTCATATAATTACATTTTGCCCTGTGATTTCCTCTTAGACTAATGCCTGTCTCTTTTTTGGCAATTACTTTTTTGAGACTACTAGGTTGCTTTTCATGTGACATGAGTTTATACCATGTACCTATGCTACCACCCCCGCATTAATTAATTTTTCCAAAATCTCAGCTGTTTCTTCTCTACCGGGTACATATGATTTATCAAAATTGTCAGCTGAATGAATGCCAGCCAAAACATCCTACCGCTCCAAAAACATTTTTGGTTTCCAATGTTTATTTACAATGAATTCTGATATTAATGAAAAGCCACTCCTATTCCATTTTTATATGAAACTGTAAATATTGATTACATTATCTCACAATCATCAAGTCTGCTATTAGAAGTAATATAAGGTATTTTAAAAGCCTTAAAAAAATGTTCTTTGTATTTAAAGAATTGAGAGAGCTTCTTATATCTGTCTGTTTTGTGGATCCTGGTAAGTCTAATAGGTCATGGTATATTTGGAATTGTATTATTAAACATTTTATTGATAACAGACATGTTAGAAAAGTAGGGGATGGGGTTAGCCATCTCTTTGAGTAACTAGCAAAGGGAGATTGAGCTAAAGCTTTATGTCTGGTAATACCAGGCCATGTACTTCTATGGGAAGACAAAGATCATGTATTGCAAACCTAGCTTAATGCTTTGTGGTTCCAGTTCAGGTGTTAGTGCACTCCTAGGAGCAGACGTTGATGTTCTGGCAGGTGGTGGATGGGACTACGACACATGGCATTAAAAGGGTATAAGTATGAGAATATAAAAGTGTAACCAAATAAATTTCAAGGTTACTTTAGTAAAAAACATTCCCAAACACGTAGTCAAATATAGTATTAAGATTTATGAAAACAAAGTGATAGAAATCCTATGCAGGGCATTAGTCACATTGTTAACATAAGGACATACTGTGTGTGTAGGTGAGTTGTGTAAGACCTGCCCTGTGTGTTGATCTGCTGCACTTGCAATTAAGCTGGCCCCAGCTGAAGCAACCAATCTATTCGAAAGAGTGGCTGTTTGAAAATGGTATAAAAAATGAATATTAATAAAACATGTAGGAATTGATAGCGCATGTGTTAGTGGGTACTTTTGAGGGGTGTACATAAGTGTGCCTTTGTGCTACAAATATGAGTGAAGGACTGATATGGGTGATTGACTGGAGGTTTGCTTTTGAATACAGAGAAAGAAAGAAAGAGAAAGAGAGAGAGAGAAAGGGGTTTAGAATTCTACCTAGCACCACACTAGCGTGGTCAGAAAGCCCATATAGCAGGTGGCAGCGCATTGTGTAAGGGGCCTCCTACTCAAAGGAGGTGAGAGAGAGATGTGATCCATTTGGCCCATCTGGAAGAACTTCAGCCAGCAGAATCCTAGAGACCTTCCTCGTCACCCACCTCATATCATCTGGTCATTTGTTTATATATCCTCCATGGTATGTGTGTCCTGACAAAAGGCTGCCTTCTGTGTTCCACTGTGGGTGAATGGAGACAGCCCATATATTTCTTTGTAATGTTTTACCTCAGATTTGACTACAAAGACTGTCTACTCCTCAGGCACAATATAGTAGCTGCAGCATCTGAAAGCTGAAGAGGAAGAAAGGAGATCCTATTATATGGGGAGTATTTCTGTTGTTGGAAGGAAATGGATGTCTATGATTTGTTTCAGGTGTGTGTAATTCTCCTGCTCTCTTCCATGCTAAGGTGTTAAACGTACAGTTAGTTCATGATTATAAATGACAATTATTCTGACAATGACCCTTTTGGAAAATGGCCCACTCTGAAGGATCACCTAAAATGTTTTGCCTTCCTCTTCCTCTTTTTCTGACCTTCTTTATGTTGGCTTTGTGGGCACTTTACCACTGCTGACCAGTGCTAAAGTGCATGTGCTCTCACCTCTAATCATGGTATTATTGGTTTATGCCTGTTTGGCATATTTGATTTACTTGTATGTCCCTTGTAAAGTGGTATACCACACACCCAGGGCCTGTAAATTAAATGCTACTAGTTGGCCTGCAGCACTGATTATGCCATCCACAGAAGTAGCCTTTCAAACCTGTCTCAGGCCTTCCACTGCAGGGCCTGTGTGTGCAGTTTACTACCTCTTAGACTTTGCATTTAAAACTTCTTTCCAAGCTTGAAACTCCCCTTCTATTACACATAAGTCATTCCTAAGGTAGGCCCGGGTTCGTCCTATGGGCAGAGTGCTGAAAGGTAGGACATGTACTGGTATGTTTTGCATGTCCTGTTAGTGACAAACAGCCTATTTAGTTTTTCACTACTGTGAGGCCTACTCCTCGCATAGGTTAGCATTGGGAATTCCTTAATACACTTTGAAGCTGTAGTTCGTGATCAAAGAAGAGTAGATTTTTCATGTTTCATTTAATTGGAATGGTAATGACAAATCCTTCTTACTGGTAAAGTTGGATTTAGCATTACTATTTTAGAAATGCCACTTTTAGAAAGTGGGCATTTCCATGTGTTTATAACTGGGTGCTTTGCAGCCTTTCTCCAATGCATGTCTGAGCTAGGTGACAGCTACACTTTGTGCATTCCCTCTAGACAGCCACAACACAGGAAGAATAGGTGTGTCTGAATACCCATCTACATATATCTGCATTCTGATGGCCTTGCATGGGCAGGATGGAAGGGAGGGGCTAACACTTCACTTGAATAGGCTGTGTCCTGTCCCCACACAAACGACTGATTACTCCCCACAGATAGCCTGGCAGACAGGGCTGGATTGAAAGGGATACTTGTGCAATTCAGTGAGCTGCTTTGAAGTTACACCCACATCAAAGGCACTTTTGGGTATAAGTACGGGGTCTCAGACCCCTAAAATCAAACCCTACTGGACTTGTAACTAAGCTCTGCTCTCTGACTCTGCCGAAGGACATCTGGACTCTGCCTTCCTTTCAAGTGATCTCCAAGGGCTTGTTGGCTTGCCTCCCGGCGCATCGCATCAGAACCATTGATTTGTCTCCAGAGACCGATGCATCAGACAGCGTATTGCCGCCACTGCAGCTTGGTGAGATTGATGCATCCCCTCAACTGTTTGGCAGAATCCGGCACATCGCTTGACGCCTCTCGACTCCGATCCCCATCTTTGGAACTGACGCATCGAATTTACTGTGTGGAGAAGATCCACGCATCTCACTGTTTGCGACCAGGAAAGGTACTTTAGTCACTGGGGCCTGCGTGGGTCCTGTAGCCAACATGTGCTCCATTATGGTTGGCCAAACTTTAACTTTGCCCCGGTCCAGCGGGACCAAAAGTAACCTTTTTAGCGACTTGCTTCTAAAATCTTTTCTGCATCTATTCCTTTAAAATTCAATATCTCAACTTTTATACATTAGACTTTGTGTCATTTTGGTCTTGTTTTATATATAATAATCCATTTTATAAACCTGTGTGGAGTCTTTTTGTTGTGTATTCAGTGTGTTACTGTGTGTGTGTTGCACAAATACTTTACACATTGCCCGCTTAGATAAGCCTGATTGCTCTGTGCAAAGCTGCCAGAAGGTGAGCACAAGTTATCTTCTAGTGTGTATCTAGCTTACCCTGACTAGAGCAGTTGTTACTGCCTGGCCTGAGCACATACCTCATCCACCCAGCAATCCCATTTCTAACAGCTCCATTCACATTTTTTGGTCGGCTCCTGATTGATTTTCTGATTGATTTTCATGGTTACGGTCTTTCAAATTTCCTATCTCATTAAAGGCCGTGTTCTTATGCCTAGGCTGGGCCCAGTACAGAAAAAGCATAAAGCGTAGGAAAAATCTCAGGGTCATCCATCTCTTATTGATGTCTTTGATCAAGAGAAATGTTTTCTCTATACTGCTTTTATACTGACAAGACTAATGATAGGCCCTGCACCTTTTAGCTCTGTGGTGATGCTTGTCTGCTGTATCAATCTGTTTCATGGTTCTTTTTGGTTGGATCTCTTGGTGTAAGACTGGCTCATAGCAGAGAGATAATTATGGTTATCATTATCCTTTGTGGAAATAACCTTGCAGGGTGGATAATGTCCAAATTTCAGAGTTCCCTGCAATTTGCAATAATCACTGCATCTCCATTTCATTTGGATGTTGATGGACCAAGGCTGTAGTGATGTGTGGTCTAATAGTTTCCATGGGCCTTGTAATAACAGTTACAGTGCCCAATAAAAATTTGAGGTCACTGGTAACACTGCTGGTGAATGGTATTCCACTCAGATATTTGAAATGAAGTAGGCAATGTCTTCCAGTGGGATACTGGAGAAAACATAGAGAAATTGGCATGGTAAGTCAAATCTTTGCATGTTTTTCCCCAAAAACTCAAAATACTTATATTCATTATCCCTTCACCCACACCAAAATTATTTGTGAGCTGGCAAGGGTACATCCAGGTGAAGGAAAAACAGGGATTTTTATAGACAACACGTAATGAAGACCAAAGTGGTTTAGTACTCTCAAGGTCAAACATATTCTTGGCACCTCTGATCTTTTTCTTGTGAATTGTATTTCTTTTTGTATACAATACTGTCAATCATTGTAGAACAGCCATTGGTCATAACTACTCAGCATGTGTGCATTCAGCTATTGTGCTCATCCTCAAGGAACCGATTTATCAGTGCATACAGAGAATTAGTCAGTCAGCCTTACAGTGGTCTCTTACTAGACAATGGGCTCTTTGTTTTGTTCATCAGGTATGAATTGGTGGATCCTGTATCATTAGGTTATTTTTTTATTTATTTTTTATTTATTTTTATTTTTTTATTTTATTTTATTTGATGAGTTTTATATAGCGCTGGCTAGACCCGAAGGTATCAGAGCGCTTTACATAAGGAAAAAGCGAGTTGCAGGTTACAAAATTTCACATAGATTACAAAATGATTACAAAGTCAAGACAGAAGTTACTAGCGAACACAAAAGTCAAGACCCAGAAAGACCCAGAGAGCTGGAAGTTCACAGGGGGGAGACAGTAGCGGGGAAAAGCGACGAGACATATGTCCGAAGTCCGACTGGGTAGGTGATGGCCATAGCGGTGCGCCGGAGCCAATCTCCCCTATAGCTGACGGTGCAGCTCCACCGGGAATCGGCCATGTGGTTTGGGTTCCGCCGGGTTAGAATGAAGATCATAAAGTGACCGAAAGTCTTGAGTCCAGAAACGGGAGGGTGGAGATGATGAGGATGGACTGATAGGAAAGTGTATGTAGCTTGGCTGCCATCTTACAGTGGCTTCGCTCCTGCATGTTGCTCCTCTTCTATATTGCGGGCGCCAAGTCAGGGTCAGGCATGTCTCGTCCTGGGCGCCATGTTGAAGTCAGGCAGGGCTTATCTAGATGACTGCGCTGTCGTCTTAGCCCCCCCGAGCCCCTACGGTTCAATTAACACATGAATTTGCCCCACAGGCTAACCTCTGGTGGGCTCACGACTTCCCTAATCATGTTGAGAGGGCGCCCATAGCAGAGGCAGCTTGCCGAAAACGGGACCGCTGGCAGGGGCTCCGTTATAAGGCTGTGAGATGGCGCCTGACCGCCGCCATCTTAAGGTCAGGCGCTAGTCTGCTCCGTGGCAAGCTTGGGGAGCCCCCTCCGTCTCTCTTCGCAACCGGAGCTCCACTCACCGCAAGGCGCTGGGGGCCGTCATGCCCCTGAAGGTCCTCTCCAGCTGGTGGGGGTCCATCATGCCTCTGAAGGTCCTCTCCATTGGTGGGGGTCCCGGCTCAGAGCACCACCCTCCCATTGCGGGCGTCACCACGAGTCGCGTACCAGCAACGGAGCTGCAAGGGCGGCTGGGGGGGTCCGCAACACAGTGCCTCGGCGTCCGCTACCTCAGTCGTTGTCACGGGGCTCCCCTTGTGACACGGGGCCACCGCACTCGGAGCGGGAGTGACCCTCTTCTACACAATAACACATCTCCAGACCATTTGCATGTTTGTGTTGACTGTGGAAAATATAACTGTGCTGCCAGGGTCAATTTTGTTTTATAATTCTGTTCACTGGATCCCTCTTATTTGGTAATGGCATTGAATTGCAAGTGTTGGTTTTAGACCTGGCATCCATGGTGCGGTTTATTTTTTGTCTCAATCCTCCTGTTGTCTGACTTCGTTTTTGCTGTTTTTAGGACTCTGCACATTTACCACTGCTAACCACTGCTAAAGTCCTTCTGCTGTCACCCTAAAATATGTTAGAATGGCTTATACCCAATTGGCATATTTAATTTACCTATAAGTCCCTAGTAAAATGGCAATACCTGTGCTCAGGGCCTGTAAAATAAATGCTACTAGAGGGCCTGCAGCACTGACTGTGCCACCTACTTACGTAGCACTTTAAACATGTCTCAGGCCTGCCATTGCAGCCTGTGTGTGCAGGTTTAAAACTGCCACGTCGAACTGGCAAAGTAAATCTTAAGCTAGGCCCAAACCTTCCTTTTTAATGCAAGTACGTCACCCCTAGCATAGGCCCTGGACAGCCTTGGGGGCAGGGTACAATGTATTTAAAAAGTAGGACATGTGCTTTTAAGTTTTACATGTCCTGTTAGTGAAAAACTATTAAATTCGTTTTTCACTACCACAAGGCCTATCTCTCCCATAGGATAACATTAGAGTTACCTTATTACATTTAGTAAGCTGTAATTTCTAAATGAGAGCAAAGAGTTCATGTTTGGTGTCTTTAGAAGTGCAATTAAAAATCCTAACTGATGGTGAAGTCGAATTTTACATTACAATTTTGAAAATACCACTTTGAGAAAGTTGGTGTTTTCCTGCCTTAGCCATTTGGTGCCTGCAGTCTGTCTCTGGGTCACATAACTGGGTGTAGTTGACAGATGGGCTTTGTGTATTGCTCCTAGACAGCCACACAAAATTAGAAGCATAGGTGTGCTAGGATAGGCCATACCTGGCAGAATGGAAGAGAGGAGGTGGGTACAGCCCCATTTACGCTTAAATAGGTTGTGTTCTGCCTCCACATAAAGGGCTGCATACCCCCCTGTAGTTAGTCTGGAGCCAGGAAAGGGAAGGTAGGGCATTTGTGCACTTCAAAGGCCTGTCTCTACAATCTTCCCCCCACTTCAAAGTCACAACTGGGCATAAATACTGGACCTCAGACACCAATTCTTCAGTACACTTCAGGACCTGTATATACTCTGCCCTGAAGAAGGACTACTCTGTTGTTGAAAGGACATCACTCTGCTGGACTGCTGCTCTAAAGGACTGCTGCCCTGCAGTGCCGACCTGCTGGCTGCTGCCCCTTGCCTGGGTGAGAATGACTGGACCTGCATCTGTTGAACCCAGGACCCCAGAGTGACTCCAAGGGCTAGTTGGCTGGCCTTCTGACATGAGCCTCAGGGACAAAAGGCTCCAACAACCTCAACCCCAACATCTGGACTCTGCCAACTGTGAATCTACCCTGCAAAGTGGTGGCACCCCAGTCCTGGACCCTTGGATGTGGGCCTTAGGTGCTCTGCCAGCCTCTGTGGAACATGCGGAACCAACGCATCTCCTCTGCTGCCTGGAATGGACCCATCGTACAGACCCACCTTGCATTACAGCCTCTTGGAACCTGCGCTGTGCACTGCATTCTTGTCATTGGCCCTCACATCACTCATCGACAGCAGTGTTATTGATGGAGCTGTACTCTGCAACGCAGCCACACAGCTCCTCGGAACAGACGCATCGCCCTGACTGCTCAACGCATACTCAATGCCGGAGTTCGCATGGCAATCCTTCGTCGATGGGATCCTCAATGATGACAAAGTACTTGCACCATAGCCTCACCACAACTAAGAACCTTCATCTGCATGGCGCATTTTTAACATGGGTACTCTCAGCTCTCCGCAAACTAGGATTTAAGGTACTTTGTTTAGTGGGCCTAATTGGGTCCCTGTATCTTGCTTGCACTTTATCGCGATCAACCTGAACTTGTAAGCTTGTCCAGGGCTGGCCATACCAGACAAACATCCACAGTTGCCGCTTTGTGCTTTTTGGCCTATTTTCACTTAAATCTTCAAAATTGCATGTCTGCGGTTCTACTAATTGGATTTTTGTCGTTTTGGATTTGTTTTATTTGGTGTGGGATACACTTTAGTACACATTTTGTTGCAAAATAACTTTACACATTGTCTCTACATTAAGCCTGACTGCTCTGTGCTAAGCTATCTGAGGATTGAGCACTGGTTAATTTAGGGTTGGCTTGTGCCTCACCCTGACAAGGACTGTGGTTGCTGCTTGACTGTGGCTCACACCCCAGGCAACCAACAACCCAATTTCTTACTGTTGGCCTTTGCAGCTGGCACGTATTGAAAGGCGTATAGTTAAATCTCTGTGTCATTAATGCTAATGGCTCTTAACTTTAGTTCAGCATCCCAGTCTCATTCTGTGTGTCGGACACAGGAATAATTGATAAAAATGCCTGGGATCTCTGCACTGAGTGGGGCCAAGGCAGAAGGACCAGAGTTTGGTTTTGTAGCAGATTCATGAAAGAACTCTTTCTTATGCCCTGGACATCTGGAACTCCGGAGTATTTGTGGCCTACTAATAAGACCTCAGCTACCTCTGATCTATGCTCAAACTAAAGAATGCTATATATTTGGTTTATTTGACAATTTGGAAAGTCAACTGCAATAGTGTGCAAATATTGAGCGCAGCTGCAAAAACATCTGATGCAATATTGAGGCATTTTACCAATAACATCTAAAAAGATAATGTGTGCTTTAAAACATGTGTGTGTGTTGCAGTGGCCTATGCTTAAAAATGAGAAGATAGGCAAAAGTCTTATTTTCCTGACCCTAACCTTTAGACAAATACTGTCAACCTCACATTTGCAGCCTGTACAAAAATAAGTATGACAATATCAATAGAAGCATTCGATTTTGATTGGTTACATCCATTGCCTATGTTTTGTAAGATGTTAAATTGTCTCTCTAAAGCTTATCAGTAGTGTAGGTCCAGGTACAATTTGTGTGGTAAGCTGGTGTAGTTAGTGTAATTTCGTATTACTCTTGTTACGCAAAATCCCCCAAACTATGCCATTACTCCACTTTGTGTAGTTAATGTGTTGTTCGACTGTGAATGTGCCTCAGGAATAACATCAAAAACAGAGTACAAGAGGCTGTTGTTCGTGGTGCTTTTGTTTTTTGCACAATGTTTTTGCATGGAATGCATTCTCGCATCCAAAGGTGAAGCGAGGAAACATTTTGTACTAAAATACAGCATCAAATGCCAGTTTTGCAGTCTAGGGGCCTGATTACGACTTTGGTGCAGCGGCAACAGCACAATGCCGCCTCCCCTGCGCCAAAGCCCCGTAAGCACCACTGACTGTATTACGAGTTGCAAATGTGCAACTCGTAATACAGTCGGCGGTTCTTTGGCCTTTCCCATGGCGGTGCCTTGAAAATAGGCACCGCCGTGGGAACGGACAAAAAGTTCCCGCACGGCATGGACGGTGACGTCCATGCCGTGCTGGAACTGAGGGGAATAAAGACAGGGGGGCACATATTGAAACCCCCTGAATGTATCCCCATGGTGATAGTTCTTGCACCACCAGCTTTTTCATTGCCGGGTTCCGCCATGAAAATACTGGCGGTGCAAGAACTCGAAATGTTTCTGTGCAGAACTGCACCAGTCCCTGCTCAGCATAATGCGTTGTGGCACTCCTGCGCCACTGGCAGGGAACAACTGTTCCCTGGCGCAGCATACGGTCCACTGCCGATACGGCTTTGTAAGTTGTAATCGACAATACGATGGACCGCCACTCCTGCACCACCTGAGTCTTGCGACCGCCAGACTCGTAATCAGGCCCCAAGTAATTATAATTAATTTTGAGGAATTTTGCCAAAATTTCTTGTAAGTACTTGAAACTAAAGCAAATTATGCAAATTTTGCACATCCCTGCAATATTATTAGCAAATGTCTTATCTCCATTAACAGCCGTAACCCTTTATTGCTCATATTGTATTGTCCAGTTTTCATGCATTATCTAACTTGGAGGACAGAATGGTCAACTACACGACTTCAAAGATCTTCTGAAGTAATGGGCTGCAGGAAGAGATATAACCAAGCTTCACTTACCTGGTAAAGTTCCTGTGAAACGCATAACACAACATAAAGGACCAGATTTATCAACACTTTGCACCAGTGCAAATTCACCATAGGACACACAAACTGGTGTTGATTTGGGAAAATAGTGTTACTAGGTGCTTTTTGCTACTTTGCGTCAATGGGTAGTGCATAGATGGTCCAATGCAACACCAATGATTTTTTATACAAAGTCCTATCTACTAACATTTGCACATAGGGCTTTGCACCAAAACATTAAGAGGGAGATTTACTAAGCTTTTGCACCGTGTTTGCGTCACAAAAGTGATGCAAAACGGCGCAAAATCTTTTTTTTCTAATTTACTTTCCAGCTCTAAACTTGTTTAGAGCTGGAAATAACGTAAAAGTAATGCGAAGCAGCGCATAGCGCTCCTTTGCATTACTTTGCACCATGGAGGCGTGTCAAGGGTGGTGCATGGGCGTTCCCATGCAACCACCCAAGGCTTCTCATGCTAAACCCAATTTACTAAACACAGTAGATTGTGTTTAGCGTGAGAAAACTGCGCCTTTTTACACTAGGTGCAAGGAAGGAGAAATGCTTTCATTTCTCCTTCCTTTTCCGACTTTGCATGCGTGCTGCACTGTGCAGCATGCATTCAAAGTGGGAAAAGCTTTCCCTCTTGTCTAGGCTTAGAATTTTGTACAGGAAGGGTATCCTTCCTGTGCAAAACGTATGCTGGACTCACACACATACCCTAGCGCTATGGTGCTAAGGTGTGTGGGTGGCACACAGCAGCTGTAATCAGCACCGGCACAAGGGAAAGGGGAGGAGAGAGTCATATCTTTGAAAATATGGCGCTCTCCTGCTCCCTCCCGGTCGCACAATGCAGCGCAGCCTCACGGGGGGCTGTGCTGCGTAATTGTTTCGTAAATCTCCCCCTAAACCTTTTAAAGGTAAGCGCAAAGAAGCAGAAAAGTTTTCTGTTCTCCCAATGTTTCTAACTTTGTATTTGTTCTATACTCTACAGCACACATACAAAGAGGGAAACTTTGCACTGGAAGCTCACTTTCAGAACAAAATCTATGCTAGACAGTACTAAGATGCAAAGGTTTGGGTGGGGCGCTAGGCAGAGAGAAAGTGCACTACCGCTTGGGAAGAGAGCAGCAGTGCCATACCTCACTAGATATGATGCTGTCCTGCTCTCTCCATCTCACCCAACGTAGCACAGCAACTTAGGCTGTTGTGCTGCTTTGCTTGATATGTTAGTAGATATATTCATTGATCTTTTTGTGTACAGCTGACATCCTCAGGGAAACCAAGCTCCATGACAGCATCAGATGGAATCAGCAGGGACATGGATGGGTAGAGATTCTCTTTGTTCGAAGGTAGGCAATACAGGGCAAGCTATATGGGGAGTTTGGAATCAAACTTCTTGCAACCTGAATGACTGCAATGTAGAGATTTCTTGGATTTGTTCCAGTAGAAGATATACCTGTGTGAGAAATTATGTTACTGGTTGAGGGGGTGAAACCCTACTCAAGTAATAACTACAATCCTTGTCAGGTTGAGGTATAAGCAAACCCCAAATGAACCTGTGCTCAACCCTCTGATAGCTTGGCACAGAGTAGTCAGGCTTAACTTAGAAGCAATGTGTAAAGAATGAACGCAGCACTTCAAATAGTAACAAAGTGAAAACACACACAAGAAAAATCGCACACCAATTTCGAGAAATAGAGTAAAATGTAATAAATAAATCAAGACCAAAATGAGGAAAATTCAATCAGTAGAACCGGAGATATGCAATATTTAGGATTTAAGTGAAAATAGCACCAAAAAGCCCAAAGTGCCACTCATGGCTATCTGGTTGTGCGAGACCGAGAGAAAATCCCAAGTTCAGCTGACCGCAATAGAGTGGGGGCTGGATACTAGGACCCTTGTTATTCCTGCTGAAAAGTTATCTTTTTAGTCTAGCGCAAAGAGTCCCATTCGCGGTGGAGGGGGCTGTGAGGAGCACGGAAGCGTCATGGATGGTCGTCGATGTAGCGTGATGAGCAGGCCTGGTATTACGGACAGGCATTGTTGTAGCATGAAGATCCTGTTGTCGTCACAAACGGTTAGGTCGGTGCTTGGCGATGGCACGTACCGCAAGCTGTCAATGCTGTAGTGCAAAGGGTTAAAAAAACTCCGCGCTGGTAGGCAGTGCGAGCGCCAAGGCTTTGGCACCAATGGGCTTGATCGCGGTCGTAAGCAGCCCAAAAACTTCAATTCAGCTCCACTGAGCCGACACCAAGGGTCCAGGGGCTTGCTCCAGCTGGATCTGGGTGCTGTTTCAAGTGGTTGTGAGCTTGTTATGTTCCTGCGGCTCTGAACAGGAAGCCAACAGACTAGCCCTTGGTATCACTCTGGGAGTCCTAGGTTCAGGTCCAATCCTTCTGACTCAGGCAGGAGGACAGCAGGGCAGTAATCCAGCAAGGCAGTAGTCCAGCACGGCAGTAGTCCAGCAAGATAGCAGTCCAGCAGAGAGGCAGTTCTTTCAGCAGCACTGCAGTTCTTCTCCCCAGAAGAGTCTCAACAGGTCCAGAAGTGTACTGAAGAGTCAGTGTCTGTGGTCCAATATTTATACCAGGTACCTCCATGTGAAGTGCGAGGAAACAGGGCTGCATTTAAAAAGAGACGTTTATTTTGCTAAGTGTGTTTGAGAATGGAAGTTGTCCCCTAGGCCATTTTTTTTACATTCACAAAGCGGAAGTGGGTCCAGTGGGTCCCAAGGGGGCACTTCCCATTTTCAATGCGTTACCACCTGACTTCAGGAATCAGTAACTTTTCAATATTTGGCTTCACAAAACAATGATACATACCATAATGAATCGGTATTTAGAGAGGACTAGGGCTGTGCAAAATTTGCATAACTTTCATTTGCGTAATTATGTGAAATAACGGCAAAGCTATATTGAAATTCACGTAATGTAGCAAAGGTAAATTGTCCAAATTTTTTCACCACCAAAAAGTTACATGACATTCTGCGAAGTGTGCCTGGAAAGCTGCGACCGGTGTTAATTTCCAGACGCACTAGTGAAATGCTATTGACGTGACAATAATTATAAATGTACACTGTATGCAGGATTATGGTTACAGGTTTATGATTACCTTTGAGAATCAGGCCCTAAGAGTATGAGTTTGTGGTGTATATAGTGTCGATGTTTTTACCTTCTAATTCCATTTCTTTTGTTATTTACTTTTTATCCTGAGTTAAAATGCTATGTGAGTATTGATTGTACTTAATTGGGATAACCTATGTTTTTTTGAGCACTAGTGTTAGAAATATAAGTTGAAAGATATTCTGCTCAGAAGAGGGGAAGCTTTTAGCAAAACACGTGCAAGTGATTTACATGAGGATAACCGTCATTTATTCTTTGTTAAAGGGCTAATGACCTCACTATTTAGGGAAAGCCTGTAATTCAATGCAAAGTTCTACTGACCCATAACGTTACCTGATGTTTCTGTGTAGGAATTTGCAGAATACATTCAGTCAAAATTTGAAGACTAGGCCAATTATAAAAATGTCATCCTCCATATTAAATGGCTTTTTGCCCTGGCCGTTCACGTACTGTGGGCCAGATTTTCTAACCCTTTGTGTTGCCCTTGCATCATGCAAGGTGACACAAGGCAATGCAAGGACTTAAGTGAGATTTACTAAGCCACTCAAGGCAATCTTGCATAGCTCTGCGTGCCTTACTAAACCCAGAGTAATACAAGGTAGTGCAAATCACTGCCTTGAGTTACTCTGCATTGGGAAGGCGTACCACAGATGGAGCAAGGGCGTTCCCATGCATACACCCATGGATTTTAATGCAATTCCAGATTAATTAATGGTAAAATGGTATGTCTTACCAACAAAGGCGTAACAAGAAGAAATTTCTTCATTTCTCCTCGTTATTCCCTCTTTCAGCATGTGCGGGAAAGAGGAAAATGCTGCTAAGGGTTGTTTTTGTCCCTTCCTGCACAATAACAGTCCTGCCTATAACACAGTGACACTTGCACCATGGCGCAAGGGTGCCTGAGTTGGCGCTAGGCAGCACTCAGTGTGCCAGCGCTGAGAGCAGGAATCCTTCATATCTCAGTAGATATGGCACATTACTGCTCTCTCCTTGTCACGCAGCGCAGCAAGTTATCTTGCTGCATTGCGTGACATTTTAATAAACCTGCCCCTGTGTCTTTAGAAACACAAAAAGATCAGGTATGAAAAAAATGGTGGCTAACGTTCAATCTAATGTAAACATTTGACTTAGTAAATAGGTCAATGATTTGGACCATTCATAGCTCTATTATGTGTATTTGTAAAGAGTACTATCATAGGTGAGGGCATCTTGGCACTGAGCAGGTGTGTGTGCCTAGCCCTGCCAATGGTAGGTTGGTTAATTGAAAAAACAGGTCTTCAGCTTCAAGAAAAGAGGAGGAAGCTCTGTTGTGGAGTTCGTGCCACGCTTTAGGAGCAATGTATGGCAACATCCATCCTCCTGGTTTGATTCTGTATATCTGTGGGATGTGTGAGAGTAGGAGTCCTATGGAGTGGAGATGTCTGGGTGATTGGTAGAAGTTGATACAACTGTTCAGGTAGGTGGGGCCTGAGTTGTATAGTGCCTTCACTGTGTGTGTGAGGAATTTGAATTGAGTACCTTTGTTTATCGGGAGCCAAAGTAGTTCCCTAAGGTGTGTGATGTGGTTTCTGTGTGGGAGGTTGGGGATAAGTCTGGCTGCTGAGTTATGGAAGGTTTGCTGTCTTCTAGTGAGTTGCTTGGTGATCCAGACATAGAGGGTGCTCCCATAGTCCAACTTGCTGGTGACTAAGGCGTGAGCGTCAGTTTTTCTCGGTTGCTTGATAATCATTTGAAGATCTTCCTCAGCATCTTCAGGGTGTGGTAGCAGGATGCAGTGACAGCATTGACTTGTGAGGTCATGCCCAGTTTGTGTTGATGATTGTTCCGAGGTTCCTTGTGTGGGGTTTGGGTGTGGGTGGGGGTCTGAGTTCGACCGGCCACCAGCTGGACTCCCAAGTTGAGGTGTTCTTGCTGAAGATCACTACTTCTGTCTTGTCAGTGTTGATATTGAGACAGTCATCTTTCATCCAGTTAGTGACTTTGGTCATGCAGGCAGTAAACTTGTTTGTTGTGTTAGGGGTCTTGTCCAAGAGGGAGAGTATGAGTTGTGTGTCGTCTGCATAGGAGAGGATGTTGGTGTCGTCTGCACGGATGACGTTGGCCAGAGGGATCAAGTATGCATTGAAGAGGGTGTGGCTGAGCGATGAGCCTTAAGATACTCTGTAGATTAGTTTGCGGGAGAAGTAAGGTGCAAGGCAGACAACTTGTGTTCTATCCATTAAGAAGGAGCAGATCCAGTGGAGAACTAGTCCTTGGATGCCAATCTTGTGCAGGCACCTGATGAGGATGGGGTGTGAGACCTTGTCAAATGCTGCAAAGTGGTGCAGGAAAATGAGGGTTGCCATGTCTCCTCTGTCAAGGATCATGGAGATATCATCTGTGGCAGCAATGAGTGCTGTTTCTGTACTATATTGGGCCTGAATCTGGACTGCGTGGCATTGAGGAGCTGGTGGTTGCATATGTGGTCAGTGAGGCATCAGTTGATTAGTTTGTCTAAGAGTTTTGCCAGGTATGGTAGGAGGGAGATGGGCCTGTAATTGGAAAGTGTGGCTGGACAGCGGATGGTTTCTTGAATAGGGGCATGATGCTGGCATGCTAGGCCAGTGGATGGTTTCTTGATTAGGAGCATGATGTTGGCATGTTTCCAGATGTCTGGGAATGTGACTGGGTCAATTAAGGCATTGAGGATGGGGGTCAGTGCATCGATGTTTGGTAGGAGTCCTAATGTCCAGGAGTAGTGGGCCAAGTGTCAGATGAAGCCACAGATTGGATAGTCTTCATGGTAGCAGGGATTTTGGAAGTGGTTATGGCAGGCCATAAGGTCAGAGTTGGTTCATTGGCGTCATGGGAAGTTGAGTTGCGACAGTGATGGGGTCTGTTTGAGGTCGAAGTTACTGTATATGGAGGTGATACAAGCCTTCCAAAAACGCTAATCTGCAAAGGTAGGATATGACTGAAGGATTGGTCATAATGATCTATGAATTATAGGTGCAATGCAGTGGTGCAAATCATCTACTATTTATTTAAATAATAATAATTAATTGTGGTGATAGTGTGATGTTCTGACATTTGTGATGTGGGATACTTTTAAAAGAAGTCTAATTTAATGCAGTTCATGTTGATGATTGTTACACTGGTGACGACATGCCTTTCAAAAAAGTATGAAATATATGTTGCGCAAAAAATGACAAAAATAAATAGTAATCAAAATAATTCATTTGTGTGATCACAAATATAAATCATTGCAAAATGTTTGGTCAGTACAGGCACTTATTTGTTTGTTTGAAATTACAGAGTGGCCTAGCCTTGCTGACATAAAATCAGCAGAACCCCTCCCTTTTTTTCTTGACTTTTAGAAAGTGGCCATTTTCTTACTTTAGTTATTTGGTGCCTGTTGCCTGTCTCTGCTCACTTGTCTGCGGTAGGTGACAGTTGGGCTTTGTGTATTCCCCCTAGACAGCCGCACTCAATAGGAGCTTAGGTGTGACTTGATGGGCCATCCTGGTAGGATGAAAGGGAGGAGGTTGACCCAGCCACACTTGCTCCTGAATAGGCTGTGTCATATCCCCACACAAAGGGCTGCATACACCCCTGTAATGAGTCTGGAGCCAGGGCAGAAAGGGATGACCTATGTGCACTTCAAAAGCAAGTCTTTGAAGTTCCCTCACTTAAAAGGCACATCTGGGTATAAGTACTGGACCTCAGATGCCACCACTTCAGAACACTTCTGGACCTGTAAAGACTCTGCCAGGAAGAAGGACTGTTGTGCTGCTGAAGGACTGCCTCTCTGCTGGACTGCTACTTTGCTGGACTTCTGCCTTGTTGTGCTGTTCTTCAGCCTACTGTTCCCCTGCCTGGTTGAGAAGGACTAGATCTGCATTGCTTGAACCCAGAGTGACTCCAGCTGGCTGGCTGACCTCCTGATCTGAAGTCTCAGGGGCATAAAAGACTTCCAACCACTCTACTTCTGTGTTTGGACCCTGCCATCTGTGAGTCTGCCCTCCCAAGTGGTTTCACCCCAATTCTGGATCCTTGGAAATGGGCCTAGGGTGCTTGTTCCACCAGAACTGATGCATCCACTATTGAACCATTGCATCGTTGCTGCTGCATGGATCAGAAGCGATGCATTGCCTCTGCTGCACGGATCAGAACCAGCGCATAGTCTTTGCTGAGTGGATCAGCACCAACGCATCGCCCCTGCTGCATGTATCAGACCTAACACATCCCCTTTGAAACCACTACTGCACAATGCACTTTCCAACGCAAGGTTCTCGCACCTCCATCGACGCAGCCTCAAAGATGACCCCAAATTCTCCTTATTGCAGCTCACCGATCATCGGAGCCAACGCATCGCAGCTGCTGCATGGATATGGACCAGCGCATCATCTCCACTGCGTAGATTGGCACTGACGCATCACCTCTACTGTTCCACGCAGCCTCGATGTCAATGCACCCAGGATTAAGGTACTTTGGGTCAATGGATCTCATCGCAGTCGGCCTGAATTTTTGGCTTTGTCCCAGTCTGGCGTGACCAGATAGCCAACATAGAGCTTTTTGCTTCTAGGTACTATGGGCCAGATGTACGACCATACTAAATTGCAACTCGCAATTTGCGCTCATTTGCGAGTCGCAAATTGCGAGTCGCAATTTAGTATGTACAACAGTGTCAGAGACACTGATTGTGATCCCCAATGGGGTCTCAAAATGCGAGGCTCATTAATATTAATGAGGCACTCGCATTATGCGACCCCATTGGGAATGGCTGGCCCTCCCAGGGATGGTGGCCTGCTGGTCTCAGCAGACCACCATATCTGGGACTGCTTTTAAATAAATCAGCTTTTTTTAATGCAGCCCAGTTTCCTTAAAGGAAAACGGGATGCATTTAAAAAAAGTAAAAATGAAACGTTTTTGTTTCATTTTTTAAGGGCAGGCAGTGGTTCCTGGGACCACTGCCTGCCCTTAAAAAAATATTTTCGCATGCATTTGCAAAGGGGAAGAGGTCCCGTGGGGACCCCTTCCCATTTGCGAATGCATTACCACCAACTTGAAGTAGGTGGTAATTGCGAGTGTTTTGCGACTGCAATTGCGGTTGCAAAACATTAGTAGATGGGTTAGAGAGTCGCTATTTGGAAGGGAACGCCCATTCCAAATAGCGAGTCTCTAAACACTTTTTTGCGAGTCGCAATTCATTTGCGACGTGCAAAATTGTGTTAGTACATGGCCATAACAATTTTAGCATGCGCAAACGGGTCGCTAACCCGTTAGCGCATGCTAAAATTGGTCGTACATCTGGCCCTATATTTTCGCCTCAAAAATTTAAAATGCAAAATCTCAAATTCTACTAATTGGATGTTTGTTGTTTTGGTCTTGTTTTATTTATTAAATTAAGTTCTATTTTTCTAACATGGTGAGAAATCTTTTTGTGTGGTGTTTTCACTGTTTTACTGTTTGAAGTGTGTCACAAATACTTATGCATTGCCTGTAGGTTAAGTCTGGCTGCTCCGTGCCAAGCTACCAGAGGGAGAGCACAGCACAGCACTTTTCAACTGACAGAATCAATAAAAGAGAGTTCTTGCCATAAGTTCACGTCTCACATCCAAAGTTTAAAAAGCCCTAAGAAGTTTCTTGTCCAATCTCTTGACAACCCATGATACTGTTTTATGATTATGTTAGACTCATATGGCACCCTTTCCAAATGTGTTCCCCAAAGAAGAGAATATTTTGACTCTGAAGAATGTAAAGTAAAAGGCATTTCTAAAGTGCACTGTTACTCCAAGGAGTATCCTGTTCTGCACCTCCAGTGAGATGTAGCTGAGAGAAGCAACATTAATCTTGCTAAAAAGTCATGTTTTCAATTTCTTCCGGAAATGGGGGGGTAGATGAAATGCACCTTAACTCCAAATGGAGTTGATTCCAAAGTGATGGTCCCGAAAATGAAAAGGACCTGCCCCCAGTTCTGGACCATCGAATCCTGGGGATTTTGGCCAGAAAGAGGTTGGCTGAGCGCAGATGCCTGGAAGGAACATAAAAGCAAAATCTTGTTCTAAGGTACCCTGCGCCAGACTGATGAAGAGCCTTTTGGACCTGTAGCAAGGTCTTGAAAAGAATCGTCTAACTAATAGGAAGCCAATGAAGCTCTCTAAGATAGCGGGATACCTGAGGTCTCAGTGACAAATCGAGAAGCGTGTGGGCTGCCTCAATTTGGACCATCTGCAACTTACTGATCAAGTAATCAGACAGGTTCAAATACAGTGCATTACCGTAATCAAGTCTAGATGTTCTCCTGTCATAGAGAGACAGAAAATATAGGAACTTCCTAAGCACCAGTAGCAGACCAAAACAGGTCCCTACTACTGCATTAACCTGTGACAGAAAAGAAAACTCACCATCAAACTTAACTCCCAGATTTTTGACAGAGCTAGTGTGGCTTAATGGAGGGGAAGCACCCCTTGGCCTAAAGGACTGCCATGGTTCACCGGATCTTGTACCAAAAAAAGTAGCTCCATTTTACCCACATTACACTTAAGCTCGTGGTGAGATAGCCATTGAAAAATGTTCGTCAAACAGGTTCTGATTTCATTGAATAACTACTGGACCCCCAGCAGTGGTGTTTGATGTATCCATCCTGATGATACAGTATCCAGAGGAGGTAAGGTGGTCAGTGATCACTAGTGAGTTACTTATGACCCAGGATTCCATCTGGAAGATCTTAGCCAGTTTACATTGAATAAGAGTGTCTGTTATGAAGTTATTCCTGTATGCTGACCTGCAGTTAAAAAGTATGTATTTTATGATCTTAGGAATATTGTTGGAATGGCATGTGTAATTGTAATTGTTTTTAAATAATGCTGTGGTCTCACTTTTAGAACATGGTTTGATTTTCCTTTCCATTTTGTTAGAATGGTATCATAATGCTTTTGTGTGGTTGAGCTTGTTCTAGAATCAGGGTTCAGTCAAAAAATGTGAGAAGTATAGTTTCCTTCCATTTCTGGCATGTTTGTGTGTTTGACATTTCTGAAAGATTGACAGCATGGAGATAAAATAGTTTTGCTTACATATAGAAGATGCAGGTTAGACTGAAATTAGTATTAAGTTGAGACACTTCTGTAAAGGAACAGTCAGAGAAAAAATCAAAGTGTGGACATTGGTATCTAATGATTGCTTCTGTGGGGTTGAAATGGTGCATAAGCATTTTTACAGAGTTTGGAGCTACTAGTTGGTGCCAAGTAAGGATCATGGGAAGGCTAGAATAAAACATGGAGATCAAATATTATGAAGGATTGCAATTTGCTCAATATGTAGCAAAAAGGAGATGGGGTACAATAGCAATATGTCGTGGGTCATATTTGAGGCAGAAGTGATACCAGCACACTGAAAGGGAAAGAAAGAAGATCTATATTTGATGTTGCTTTGAGATGGATTAAATGATGCCAAATGCTCAATGCTCATAATATTGGTGCTGAAAATATGTGATGCCAAAGCAGTAAAAGTCAGACGAGAGGTAGAACAAAAGTATGAGGATCAAAGACTCATAAAAGGTCTAAGCAGCAAGTGAGGTGTATAGGAGGACGAGAAAGTAGAAAGCTTTAAAATAGTAGCTTGCAATGAGGAGCGGTATTACAAAAGTGAAGGATCAAAGGCTCATAAAAGGTCTAAGCTGCAGGTCTGGCGTATAAGAGCACAGGAAAGTAGAGAGCTTTAAAATAGTAGTTGCAATGAATGTGTTGTAAAATGAAGAATGTATGGTACAAGTAGGATTAGCTGTGTGTTCCTGTTAAGGGTCAGTTTGCTGTGAGAAGATTTATGTGATCAGATGAAAAATTATATTGGAGGATAAAGCTCTGCAGGAAGGATTTTATGGTGATATGCTTGAGTTATACAAGGACAATCCACTGTTTGAAAACTCTGTTGTTGCTGAATTGCAAGAAACAAGCTGAAGTATTGAAGAAGAGATTCTGGATGCACAAGTTGCAAAGAGGCAGCTTTGCATCGGCTTATTAAGAAGAAGAGGAAGTTTATTCTTGAACAATACTTATTTTTGTGGAACAGCAAGGATGAGATGTAAAGAGGCACGTTTTTGCAATAGTGTTAGAAATGAAGAGGGAGGAAGTTTCTCCCATCTAAACTGATGTGACTATGGAAGACTGCAATGATGATGCAGGTTGATGAACTAGTTATTTGGAATGAGGAGGATGGAAGTTTCTCCTTGGAAATTGGAAGTGGAAATTGAGGAATGGAATTATCTTGGATTAGTTGATTTGAGTTTATACACTATTTGTGTAGTGTGGTTAAGTGAAGCTACTACAAGCCATAGTGAAGTCCCGAACAAAACAATCTCTGCAAGTATGGTGGGGTGGGGGGGCGTACAGGCCATAAGAAGTGAGTGATGATGTAGAGAGTAGAAAATCTGGGCTTGATTTCCAGCTGGGGCAGCTTTACATTACATGTCTTTTCAGGGTACCTCCTGATTAGCAGACCTATGGGGCCACAAACCACAACTTTAATCAGTCATGACTGTTGCCAATGGCAAGATCTATTACTGTAAAGGAGTTTGAGTGTGAAAAGATTTGATGCAATCCCTACTCTTCCAACAGAGTCTGCCCATAGACCTACGTAAGCTTGTTTAGTGCAGATCCTAAGGGAAAGGAGAGAAGAAAACAAGGGACAGGAGAGAAGATACACTTCTTCAGTGACTAGGTGAAGTGCAATTTTGGCTTAAATTGAGCCTTCATTATGTCACTTGTGGTAATCGATGCAGCCTGAAGCAGATGAGTTGGTCCATAATGAATAAACAGCAATACAGTGATAGTTAAACAAAGGATATAACTTGCCTTACCAATATGTGCTGTGGAGTAGCTTTAATGAACCCCATGGAGTACCAGAACACCTCTGGAATTAAAAAAACACTGGAGAATACCTGCGAGGTGGGAATGCAAATATAGCGCAGATACAGTCAGTCAATAAATCGGACATAGGAATGGGATGGATGCTGGGAAATGCAAACCACAAAATAGCAAAGGTGGAGGAATGCTAAGCTAGAAAATAAAGTAGAACAATTAGCAGGAGCCACAACAACCCATACACAATATTGCCAGGCACCATGGCCATAGTCTGCAGCCTCTTTATACTGCTACTGCCTAGCATGACCTGGAACTATTATGTGACCCACGTTTGTTAAAGTGCAGATGTTTTGGAAGTACTATGTGCTAGTCTTTTGCCCAAGTGCTGTCAGCCTCTTCTCCAAAGTCATCACTCTTCCTAAGTGTTCCCATTGAGTTATGGATCATTAGCATCTTCTCTTATTCTGGTCAATGCTTCTGCCCTATTAAATGTCTGGACACATCTCTTGCTCTCTCAGTGTTTAGCGTCCGTTTCCTAATTCACTGATTCCTGGCACCCAATCAATTGGCTGATATCAAGGTGGGGATCCTGGTCAATGTTTTTCCACAACTGATTCTCAATACAGTTTTGCTGGCTCAGGAATAGTATTGTTTCAAGAGACTCACTGATAAGCCTCTAGTGCAAACATAAATAGCAACAAATGATGGCCTTAGGAAAAAGCATAACTGCTGGAATTTTGTGGTAAGTGGTTCCACAGACTAGTGAAAGTCTCCATTTTTAGTTACAAATTAATTATTTTCCTTTCCACACAACTGAGTTTGAACACCTTAGAGAATCATGAGAAATTGACATCCAAGGACTTACTCTAGTCCTGTGATGAGTTGGTTCAGCAGAGTGGTAAGAAGAGATGCTAATGTAATTTCTTTGGGTCCACATTCCTGTTTTAAATTTCACAATTGAAGGATTTTGAAGAGTTCTCCATCGAGAGGACATTTTCTTTTTCTAATTCTGTAGTATGATTGGAACAAATAATTTAATCTGGTAAAAACTAATCAAGGCACTATACTTGGTGATGCTCAAATGAGAAATATTCATGAACCCTGATTTCTACACATTGTCATTTTTGTGCTCTACAGTTTAATCGGTAAAACTGCATATTTGTGTAATTTAGTAGGCATTTCAATGAAAAATTTGCTGTCTGTAAATAACCATATAGAAGCCACAGCGGTGCCAGGACAAAATGTATCGCAAATATTACATTACAAATAAACCAGTACCCACAAGAAAATACAAAGCACTTGACATTGTTATTAGATATTAATTTGCCAAAGAAATATTCTCACAATACAATATACAGGCACTTTGTGCTCAACATATTACACAAAAAACACATACAAACAATATACAGTGTAAACAAAAACAATGGCAAAGGGTCTTGAATTCAATTAAGGAGTCCACATATGAGGGAACCTATCACAACAAATGTTTCTTCCCCAATTTGCCAATGAAGCATCAATGGCGTTTCGGCCCTTACAATTCATTGGCTCATCATCAGGACAGAAAGAATTTGGAGCAAAAAGAACAAAAATCTGAAAAAAATTATAACAATAATGAGGGCACATTACTGAAATTAGAAGATAATAATTAAAACAATATATAACCAGGGGCAAGTACTCACATAGTTGACCAATGAACAAAACACACTAAGCATCTCAAGGGAATCTTCCCTATAAACCGAGATTGAGTCACCTAGATCGAAAAAGGGGATAGGGAAGTCAATATATACATCCAAGGGCTGCAGTAATAAAGCAAATTATAAATAGGAAACGTATACACAACCAAAACTGTGAAATTGTCACCTAAACCAAAAACCCATTACAACATGAAAGAATCAGTGTGCAATAGTAAAAAATATCCGAAAAACATAAGACCAAAAAAAAAACATGAGGACATGCAAAATATTCCCTCAGGGTTATAGACACACCATTACCAGTGAAGTTCCAATGTGATTCAAAGAATAATTCCTCTGAATTTACAGGAGTATCCCTGTCAGTCATCGTAAATCAAATATGGCAGAGTACGACAAACAAGTCCTCACAGCAAACCTGCTGCACTAAAACAGTTAGCAACAACAGGGGCAGCCCTACTGACCCAGAACCATGGACCATCAAACCATATAGGAGACACAGCATTCCAGGAGAAAATGTACTTATGTATCGCAAATATTACACTATAAATAAACCGGTGCCCAAAAACAAATTCAAACCAACTCAAATTATTATTAGGTGTTCATTTGAGTGGCATTCGCTATATATAGATAGTTATATTATCCAGGCTTAAGTAACCACTTTTAATTGTTTGCACAACTAAGATCCGGGTAATTGTTTGTGATCCTGATTTCAATTTAGGGCTATTGTGCCCATCCGGTAATTGACTTTGGGACATTGATCCTATTCATGGTAGAGGCCATTGCAGCTGGCCACAATTTCATGTAGTCTGTGGTGAAGTGGCAATCGCAGTGTAAAAGTAGCACTTTTCTTATTCTTGTCTATTGCACTAGTTTTTGAGTAATAGACACTGACGGATATAAGTGTTTCAGTTCTGCACATGAGCAGTAATGGATCATAACTTTGACCGCGTATGTGCTTGATTAGAGTTCTCTTTTTTTCCTTTTTTGATAAATTCTGTCACTGTTATTTCAAGCAACCCATTTTTTAAATTGTGAGGAAATCAATACAATTATAGAATTCAACTCCATGTTGATTGTTCGAGTGGAAAGTCTTTCTCCTCTCTTCATGAGGATCAGTGCAGCTTAAAATGACGACCGAGTCCGGGTCTAGCATTTATGCTGGTTCTACGCAGACAGTGAGTTTGTTTGCAGAGTGCCGAGGAGAACTTTGAGTTGTGTTCCCCGATAAGTTCTTCAAGTGTTTACCATATACATATATTTACATGGCTTCCCGTTTTGGATTTTTTGTCCAAGGATACCCCTTATGATTATTTTTAGTTAAAATCTAAATTCCTTCAATAATTCATTCTCCAACTTGGACGATTCTGAATTTTTGATACTGGTGAGTAACCTTATAAATAGCTTGACCACGGTGCATTTTTGGCAATTAATCTTTGAAGACATACCATATATTGGTTTTCTGTTCCCTTTCAGAATAAGCAGGTTGAAAGATTTAAAGGGTCCTCGGACACACTGGACTTCTAGCTTTAAGGGGATACATACGCTACAAGTAGGTGCCATTTTTATATTTTTATTCTTAAATCACATTGGGACTTCACTGGTAATGTTGTGCCTATAACACTGAGGGTATATTTTGCATGTCCTCGTGGTTTCGTGTTGGTCTCACATTTATTTGGTTATTCTTCAGTATTGGCCACTGATGCATACGGTGGCAGATTTTTAGGTTAGGTGATAATTTAACGGTTTTGGTAGTGGATATGTTTTTCTATTTAAAATTAGCTTTATTACTGCAGTCATTGGACATATATATTGATTCCCCCACTCCCCCCTTTTTGATCTAGGTAACTCGATCTTGGTTTATAGAGAAATTTTGCTTGAATATGAAATAATCTTGAAAAAACAAAAGACAAGAAGCGTTTGGCAAAACATGAACAGTTAGTTTAATTAAACACTTCGGCTGTGAGCACAGTTACAGAAGCGGGTCTGAGGAATGTCTCAAAGTACAATCAATCTGAACAGAGTTTTATACATTTCTGTGGGTATTATAAAGTACTTCTGGCAATCCTTTTTTGGTAAAAGAATGCAGGCCTTGTCTGTGGAGTTATAAATAGCGCCTCTGATGACAATTGCAGGTGGACCTTGACCTTGCGTAGACACAATGTGGGCCAGTGGGTAACGTGTCCTGATACCCTGCATTAGAGGGGGTGTGATCACTGCATGTACTGTGTTTGCTGTGTCTTGATTAGCTGTGTGTTCCTAACTTCATGTGGCCTCTGCTTTTATGGTGTTTTGGGAATGGGTGCACCCCTCTGGCCACTTGTGCTTTATCTGGGTCAATTTCCCTAGACCATTGTGTTGTCGCTGCGCTTATCTGGGGGATAGACCTAAGTTTACTGTTCATGCATTTGACCGCCTGCTACATGCCACCCCACCTGTGACCTCTCAATCAGTAACCTCAGGCCTAGGTCACAGAGCTTGACTGATGACGTATTTCTGAGTCGGGGTTGATGGGGATCACTGACACAATATCGAAACCATAAATATTGTAATACTAAAATATCATGTCAAAAAAATCGATCACCCCCAAAAAAACTTCTATGCATAAAATGGTAAATAATACAAGAATATTGAAAAACAGTTTGCGAGTTACACTCTTATCGAAAAATATATAAAAACATATTGTTTTTTTACTATATATGTAGCTTAAATAAGTAAAACCTAAATATTTAAACATTAATGTAAATTAAATACATTTAAATAATATTTAAAAATATATATAAACATTTACTAATTTAAACAAACACACACATATATGAAAGTGTGTGTGTTTATACACATATGCAATATAAAACTAGAATTTAAACTTTTATTATATTTTATAATGATATATATATATATATAAATATATATATATACACACACACATATATATACATATATATATATATATATCTATATATATATATAGATATATATATATATATATATATATATTCACTGAAAAAACCATAGGTTTTAGGGACAGTTATAGTTAGTTGGACATTGCACTCGTACAAAACCCGTGAAATTCCCCGTTATAGTTAGTCCAGCTAACTATAACTCACGCCCCGCAATGCACTGCTGATGACGTCACATATTACATCACTCATGACATGGTCAGTGACATCACTGATGACATCACTGATGACATCTCAAATGACATCACTGATGACATCACTGATGACATCATCCAGTGACTGTGTGTTTCTGTAAAGTTTAAATATTTTTAATATATATAGGAAAAGACGTATTGAAGAATGAGTGGGTGTGTAAGTGTCTGTATGGATGATTTAGTAGGTGCGTGACTGACTGTATAAGTGAGTGATTTAACGTATCTTACTGAATGCATGGGTTAGTGACTAAACTGGGTGAATGTCTGTATCCGTCTGTCTGTTGCTTTGTAAGTGGCTGCATGTGTTTGAGAATAGCTACATGAGTGTCTATATGAGTTATTGAATGCTTGTGTGAGTATCTGTATGGGTGCCTGAGTGTTTGTGTGGGAGGGGTGTGTGCGACTCTGTGCATAGATGTGTGAGTGGGTGATTCACTGGGTGGATGGTTTCAAGAGTGCATCTGTGATAGACTGTATGGGTGGGTAAGTGTGTGTAAGAGTGTGTTAGTGAGTGAATGTATGTCCCAGTGGTACATGTGTGAGTAACTACATATGTGAAAGGCAGTATATATGTGTGTTGGAGTATATAAATAGCTATAAGCAAGAGTGACTGATTGTGATAGTGGCTGTATGGATGAGTGTGTGCTTGTATCAGTGATTGTATAAGAGCGTAAGAATGTGCTAGTATTTGTATGAGTAAGTGAGCTGGTGTGTGTATAACTGTATAGGTGAGTAAATGGTAGTGTGTTTAATTATTTGCATGACTGACTAGGTGTGTGAGTACCTCTATGGATGAGTGGCGGTGTTTGAGTGTCTATATAGGAGTATGAGTGCATATGATAGTCCTGTACTGAGTGACCGTAAATATGAGTGACTGTTCGGGTGAGTGAGTGGATGTGTGTGTGTAGACCTAAGAATCAGTGAGTGGGTATGTAGTTATTGGTGTTGGAGTGTCTATGGTTTTGCGACTGGCAGTCTGTACTTTAGAGTGGGTGTATCAAAGGTTATATTAGGGTGTGAGAAGATGCATGAAATTATCACATGGATGATGTCATCAGTGATGTCATCAGTGATGTCATTTGAGATGTCATCAGTGATGTCATCAGTGATGTCACTGACCATGTCATGAGTGATGTAATATGTGACGTCATCAGCAGTGCATTGCGGGGGCGTGAGTTATAGTTAGCTGGACTAACTATAACGGGGAATTTCACGGGTTTTGTACGAGTGCAATGTCCAACTAACTATAACTGTCCCTAAAACCTATGGTTTTTTCAGTGAATTTCAAAGGTTTTTTAAATGCTAATTTGTAACTATAACGTCCCTGAAACCTATGGTTTTTTCAGTGAATTTCAAAGGTTTTTTAAATGCTAATTTGTAACTATAACATGTCTGAAACCTACGGTTTTTTCAGTGAATTTCAAAGGTTTTGTAAATGACAATTTTTAAATGTATTAATTGTTATATAAATTTTTAAAATACTGATTTACTACATTTTTAGAAACAATTTTTTTTACATATTTTATTATTTAAATTACATTGTAATTACATTATACATTACATTACAAAAATACTTTCTCAGAATGAATTACTTTAGTTTAAATACTTTGCACATAGGCAATAGACTTTTAAGTACAGTAGTTACAGTTGTTGCAATGTGCAACACATTTTCAAACACAATGCAACATTCAGCTCAATGTGAATTTCTAGTTAAATGCAATTAGTTAAAGGAGAACTATAAAGGGTGATAACAGGCTTTAGTTACATTAGAATTTATTTGTTGATGGTACCATACTAATTTTAGGAATTGTGGTGTATTCTAAGGTGATTTTACCATGTGAAAAACCTTCTGCTGGGATGGATTCCTATGTTAGAAAATATAAGTTACTGGTAAGTACGGTTAAAATTACTTTTCAGGGTCAGTGCTGGGCTAAAAGATGCAGCACTGGGTTCTCTCCTGATAACAGGTGAGTAAATTGGAATTCGTACTTTGGTTGATTTTAGAGGAATATTATAAAGTTCCAAAACTCCACACTTAGAAGAATTTCCAAGTGAAACCAGTCAATGTTAGCCTATGAAGGAAATTCAAGTTACCGGTAAGTACGGTTAAAATCAATTTTGAGGATCAGTACTGGGCTGAAAGATGCAGCACTGAGGTCTCTCCTGATAACAGGTGAGTAAATCAGAATTCGGATTTCGGCTGATTTTAGAGGAATATTTTAAAGTTCCAAAACTCCACACTTAGAAGAATTTCCAAGTGAAACCAGTCAATGTTAGCCTATGAAGGAAATTCAAGTTACCGGTAAGTACGGTTAAAATTACTTTTCAGGACCAGTACTGGGCTGAAAGATGCAGCACTGAGGTCTCTCCTGATAACAGGTGAGTAAATCGGAATTCGTATTTCGGCTGATTTTAGAGGAATATTTTAAAGTTCCAAAAATCAACACTTAGAAGAATTTCCAAGTGAAACCAGTCAATGTTAGCCTATGAAGGAAATTCAAGTTACCGGTAAGTACGGTTAAAATCAATTTTGAGGATCAGTACTGGGCTGAAAGATGCAGCACTGAGGTCTCTCCTGATAACAGGTGAGTAAATCAGAATTCGGATTTCGGCTGATTTTAGAGGAATATTTTAAAGTTCCAAAACTCCACACTTAGAAGAATTTCCAAGTGAAACCAGTCAATGTTAGCCTATGAAGGAAATTCAAGTTACCGGTAAGTACGGTTAAAATTACTTTTCAGGACCAGTACTGGGCTGAAAGATGCAGCACTGAGGTCTCTCCTGATAACAGGTGAGTAAATCGGAATTCGTATTTCGGCTGATTTTAGAGGAATATTTTAAAGTTCCAAAAATCAACACTTAGAAACTTTTTCAGCAAAAAGCAGGCAATGATATCCTATGCAAGGAAATTCAAGTTACTGGTAAGTACGGCTAAAATTACTTTTGAGGATTAGTACTGGGCTGAAAGATGCAGCACTGAGGTCTCTCCTGATAACAGGTGAGTAAATCGGAATTCGTATTTCGGCTGATTTTAGAGGAATATTTTAAAGTTCCAAAACTCCACACTTAGAAAAATTTCCAAGTGAAACCAGTCAATGTTAGCCTATGAAGGAAATTCAAGTTACCGGTAAGTACGGTTAAAATTACTTTTCAGGACCAGTACTGGGCTGAAAGATGCAGCACTGAGGTCTCTCCTGATAACAGGTGAGTAAATCGGAATTCGTATTTCGGCTGATTTTAGAGGAATATTTGCACAATGGTGAAGGGAGGGGCGGGGCCTCAGGTGACATCTGTGCAAACGCGCCCCGTTGCGCGTTTTAAGTTGGGGGATTAAGTCCCCTTGAATCCTGAGGATCCCTAGGGGCCAACTAGCCCACCAGGAACCTCCAATATGCGCCAGGGGCTGCGTTGCAGAGACGTGTAGAGAGGCCACACCCCTTTTACACCTCTCTGCAACGCAGCTCTGTGGCGCTTTCTGGATGTACCTGTTGGGCTAGTTGGCCTCAGAGACCCTCAGGATTGAAGGGGATTTAATTCCCCATCTTAAAACGCGCCACGGGGCCTGTTTGCACACATGTCACCTGAAGCCCCGCCCCTCCCTTCACCACTGTGCAAACGCGCCCCGTGGCGCGTTTTAAGTTGGGGGATTAAGTCCCCTTGAATCCTGAGGGTCCCCGGACTCCAACTAGCCCACCATATACCTCCAAAAGCGCCACAGAGCTGCGTTGCAGAGGTGTAAAAGGGCGTGGCCTCTGTACACCTCTCTGCAAGGCAGCCCCCTGGCGCATACTGGAGGTACCTGGTGGGCTAGTTGGCCCCAGGGACCCCCAGTATTCAAGGGGAATTCGTTCCCCTCTGCAAACGCGCCAGGGGCGCGTTTGCAGAGTGGTGAAGGAAGGGGGCGGGGCCTGCGGGCCCGATCGTTTTGAAAAAAAAAATGTTTTTCTCCCCTGAAGGGGGCTGTGTGGCCCCCTTCCTTTTTCTTTTTTGGGCCCTGGGGACCCCATCCCCCAGGGCCTTACCCCCTTTTAAAATTACCTTTAAAAAAAACGGGAAGGGGGCCGCGTGGCCCCCTTCCCTTGGCCTGTATTGGCCCCGGGGACCCCATCCCCCGGGGCATGGCCTCTATATTTTTTTTTAGGGGGCAGCGTGGCCCCCTTCTCTGGCCATTTTAAGGCCCCGGGGACCCCATCCCCGGGGCCGGCCTTTCCTTTTAAAAAAATTTTTTTGCTCTTTTTTGGGGAGGGGGCCGCGTGGCCCCCTCCCGGGCCACTACTTGCCCCGGGGACCCCATCCCCCGGGGCTGGCCCTCTCCGTTGGGGACTGTGGGGGGTCCCCAATCCCCCACAGTCCCGCCGGCTCCCCACGTCCCTTGGGAGCCGGCATTGCTGTTCCACATGGGGAGCAGCTGACATGCTGCTCCCCATGTGGAAAAGCAATCGCTTTGGATATTGGAAGAGAGAGCAGGTTTCCTGCTCTCTCTTCCAATATCCAAAGCAGTTTGCTATGGCAGGACGGGAGCCGCGAGGCTCCGTCCTGCCATAGCAAACTACAGTGTCCCGGGGTAGGCACCCGGGACACTGCAGGAGCCGGCCCTGGGGGTGGTGGTCCCCAGGGCCATCAAGGGCTCCAGGAGGGGGCCGCGCGGCCCCCTCCCTACATCAGCACAGCCCCGGGAGGTGGTGGTCCCCGGGGCTTCGGGGGTCCAAAACGGACCCCCATTTTAATTTGTTAGTGCCCCGGGGAGGTGGCGGTCCCGGGGCATGTGGGGGCTGGAGCCCCCCACACAGGTTGTTTAATTTTTTTAAAAAAGCCCCGGGAGGTGGTGGTCCCCGGGGCTGCGGGAGGGCTCAGAGCCCTCCCGCACCATTTTAAAAGAAAGCCCCGGGGGTGGCGGTCCCCGGGGCTTGGGGGCCCTTGAGGCCCCCCATGCATAAAATAAACCCCCCAGCAGGCCCCCAGGACTTGGGCCACCCGGGGGCAAAATACAATCGAGCGCGGGAGACCGCGCTCGATTTTTTCGGCAGGATTCGCGCACCCTGAGCGCATCCTGGCGATTTTTTAAAAAAATGCTTTTTTTGCCCAGGGGGTCCTTGTGGGACCCCTGAGCAGGCCTAGGGGTTAGGGTGTTTCTACCCTGCCCCCTTTGTGCGTTTTGCACACTTGTTTCTTTTTTTTCTCGGCGGGATACGCGCACCCTAAGCGCATCCCGCCGATTTAAAAAAAAAAAATCTTTTCTGCCCAGGGGTCCTTGTGGGACCCCCTGAGCAGACCTAGGGGTCAGGGTGTTTCTACCCTGCCCCCTTTGCGCTTTGCGCACTTGTTTCTGTCCCTCGGTTCTACCGAGGGACAAAATGGCTGCCAACACTTCTGAATCGGAATGTTGACAGCCAGCTGACAGCCAATTAGCATGCAGCTCGTGATCGGGACGGTGCGCGCAGGGTGCGCTGAGGGTACGCGTATCCAACGCGCCCATAGATATATATGTACTTTTACTTTTGATTTTCTCAGGAACTACTGAACGGATTTACACCATTTAAGCAAAAGGCACCAGTCTGAACCAAGGACTACCTCTTTGCCAAATTTGGTGTAATTCCGTTCAGCAGTTCGGGCTGTAGCTGCGACTAAAGGTTCCTATGGAAAAATGAATGGGGAAAACGCGTTTTGGGACCCCCTTTTTCTCGGCCCCCGCTTCACGTATCACCCCGAGACTTTCAGGGTAGGAGCGGAGCGGAGCGCCTCAACAAGTTGGAAACTTTCACGAAGATTCGTCAACCGGCGCCAACGTTATTTCAAATAGAATGTCGCGGATTTCCTATGGATAATAGGTTGTAACTATAACTATCTACTGGCGACCGCCAGTAGATAATGATATATATTTACATACACAAAAAATAAAAAGTACAACAATTAAAATGCATAAAACTTTAATTATACTTATAAAGTACACAATATATGACAATGCGTTTTACAAAAATATCTTAAAAATGTCATCAATTTATATATATAAAAATATAATAACTAAAATACACAAACACATAATAATAATATATATTTAAGCAATATTTAAAAAGAAATTAAACTTTATAAATATACTATTCCCACTCTAATGTATACGACAGTAGGTAAAGCGTTGGACTCAGGAGGGGTAAAATGTATTATTCTCACTCCAGTCGGTGCAACAGTAGGGAAAGAGTTGGACTGAGGAGGGTTAAAATGTACTTTTCCCACTCCAGTCAGTTCAACAGTAGTAAAAGCATTGAATTGTGGAGGGGTGAAGTTTACTATTTCCACTCCAGTCTGTGCAACAGTAGGAAAACCTCTGGATTCAGGAGGGGTAAAATGTACTATTCCAACTGTAATCTGTGCAACAGTAGGGAAATAGTTGGACTCAGGAGGGGCAAAATTGACTGTTCTCACTCCAGTCAGTGCAACAATATGGAAGCGTTGGACTCAGGAGGGGTAAACTTTATTATTACCACTCCATTCTGTGCAACAGTAGAGAAAGCATTGGACTCAGGAGGGGTAAAATTTACTATTCCAGCTCGTCTTTGCAACAGTAGGGAAAGTGCTGGACTCAGGAGGAGTGAAATGTACTATTCCCACTCCAATTGGTGCAACAATAGGGAAAGCATTGGACTCAGGAGAGTTAAAATTTACTAATCACTCTCCATAATTTCCCCAATATTCAAGAAAGGCAATAAGAACAACGCATCCAGCTACCGGCTTGTAGCATTACTTGACATTGAGGCTAAATACTATGCTGACCTCCTCCAGGATGACCTTACAGCTTGGGCAGACGAAAAGTCGATCATACCCCTTAATCAGACAGGATTCTGTAAGGGCCTGGGAACCACAACAAACATACTTGCCCTGTCGATACTAGTAGATGGCGCCAAAGCAGCTAAACTCCCCCTCTTTGTGTGTTTTATTGACTACTCCAGAGCCTTCGATAATATCGATAGGAACAGACTTTGGGCTAAACTCGAGAAGATGAAAATACCATCCGCTCTACTTAATCAGATAATTGTGTTACACAGCAACACATGGGTCCAAGTAAAGTTAGGGACAGGCAACTTCCTGTCCAGAAAAATACGAACAACGAAGGGGCTGAAACAGGGGTGCGTGCTGGCTCCGGCGCTATTTAATTTGTATATTGCAGACCTTTCGTCGGATTTAAACATCTGTAATTCACACGCTCCCAGGATGGGAGGTATGCCACTCTCTAATCTGCTGTATGCAGATGACATTGTGTTGATCAGCCGAACCCCCATTGGTCTCCAACATCTACTAGATACAACCAGCAGCCACGCAGCTACCAACGGTCTAACAATAAACCTAGACAAATCGAAGGTTATGCGATTACACCAGAAAAAGAAAACATCAAATTACCGCTGGTATTTGGCAGGCGCACCCCTAGAAGTAGTGGAAGAATACAAGTATTTGGGGGTGATAATTGACAACAAGGGCACATTTAAAGCACAAAAAGATACCATCAAGAGAAGAGGCAATTCAATAGCGATTGCTCTAAAATCCATCAAGCTCAAAACTGCTGGTCCTAACTTCACCCCACTAATACAGGTCTTACAAGCTAAGCTCATCCCGGCTATCACCTATGGGAGCGAGTGCCTGAGAGGAAGAGAAGCGGACATTCTCGATCATACATTATCAAGATCAGCCAGAATGATCTTCAACCTACCCGGTTATGTCACGCCCACACAAATAAGGCTGCAACTTGGATTACAGACTCAAAAAATAGCCCGCAGTGGCGCTTACGTGAAATGCTGGCATAGGATCAGAAAGCCTGAGCCAGGAACATTGAATACCCACCTATGGAACAAAATAAATTCAAGCAAGGGATGTGCAGCCATGGATTACTAGAGAGCATCAATAAACCGTCTAGGCCTGGAGGACCTCTGGGCTGCCTCAGGAACACACAACAGCTTCAAGCAACTCGTAAACAAGACAGTGAAAAGTTTGTCTATAGTCGAGGATAAGGCAGTGCTTAAAGAAAGGGCCCATGGATGGTTTGTGCTGCAGAGCTATTCCAGGCCTCTTCCGCAATTCTATCTGGGCGCTGGCTTCAACAGGAGAATGAAGGAAAAATACCTATGATCCCGACTGGGCATTTTACCAATCTTGCTGCATCTTCCTCCTTGGAAGCGTCTAGCGACAGCGACCAAGTTCCGCCTGTGTGAGAAAGCAGAGGAGAGTGTCCTACATCTATTAGGCTTATGTGGCGAACTGGACCTTGAAAGATGACTACTTCTGAGACCAAGCTTTGTAAACAAGAAGATAAGATCCTGCAGACAAGCAGTGATGGCTTGCCTTGGAGGCGGAGACATACAGCTGGCATGTCGCTTTGTTCGATTCATGGAGGTGGCGGGGAAAAAAATCCAGGGATCTGCTACACAGCAAACAGCGTGTTAAAACTAGTTTGACATTCTCGGAACTGGCCCCCGCCCATAACATTGCTTTCTTCACTCCTTTTTACCATAATTATTCTATGTTAAAATTGAGATCACAACGCCACGGCTGTTTTTCAAATTAGAAGACTTAAAGTATATGGCATCAGGCACTTTATGAGACTATAATACGCAAACTTGCCTAAAACCCGTAACAGTTCAAAAAATGACACAGCATACACACAATGCTAAACTTTTAAAATTCATCGGTTGGGCTGTTTTAAAATTGAATAGACTTAATCTATTTATTTTCATGCACAATGTAACAGGGCACTCTATGAG
Source organism: Calotriton arnoldi (assembly GCA_963921515.1). Lineage (NCBI taxonomy): Eukaryota > Metazoa > Chordata > Amphibia > Caudata > Salamandridae > Calotriton > Calotriton arnoldi. Next base: position 1,717,559 of record CAWUFW010000846.1, on the reverse strand, counting down.
ATCGAAATATGCCGACTTGTTAAAACCCGCCAAAGGTCAATAACTCTGTTTGCTAACTTAAAACAAGCATGCAGGACTCAGGTCTTAGAAACAAGGTAAGATGTCTGTAACTGCAAACTACTGAAATCTTGCAGATTTATTTAGCTTGAGTGGAATAGGCCATGCTCAATCGTAAACTCAAAGCCTTGGTTTCTCCAGTAAACATCAACTAGGAACCAGTTGTTTTCAGTTATGCTCTTCTATCCCGTACCAGTGGGCCCTGCTGTATCTTTGTATTTATGTGGATAAAGTCTGATACGTAAGATACTTATTTTGCTCTTATAATGCATTAGGCATTAAAGAGCGCACAAAATGCTTACTAAACTCCGTTTGTAACCTTAAGCTAATAACGCATCTAGGACTTTAGTCTAATAATCGAGAAGCAAGTATTGCACACTGAATGAACTGCCACGCTGCCAAAGTTTTGTACACCTAATTCGCTAAAATGGACTATTTTATGCGCGATCGCAAATGAGAAATCAAGCTTTTTACCACTTAATCATTGATCAGGAACCAGCTGTTTTTATCTTATGCTTCTTAACTTGTAAATGTAGATTTTTGATGCGTCATGTTGCTTAAGTAAATATTGTAAAGGTTTTTATTAACTTATACAAATAAATTACTACTACTACTACTATTCCTTCTCCATTCTGTGCCACAGTAGGGAAAGCGTTAGAGACAGGAGGGGTGAAATTTACTATTCCCCTCCAGTCTGTGCAACAGTAGGGAAAGCGTCTGACTCAGGAGGGGTAAAATTAACTATTCTCACTCCAGCTTGTGCAACAGTAGGGAAAGCATTGGACTCAGGAGGGGTAAAATGTACTATTCACACTCCAGTCTTTGCAACAGTAGGGAAAGTGTTGAACTCAGGAGGAGTAAAATGTACTATTCCCACTCCAGTCAGTTTAACAGTAGTGAAAGCATTGGATTGTGGAGGGGTGAAGTTTACTATTCCCACTCCAATCTATGCAACAGTAGGAAGATCCTTGGATTCAGGAGGGGTAAAATTTACTATTCCCAGTCCAGTCTCTGCAACAGTAGGGAAAGGGTTGGACTCAGGAGGGGTAAACTTACTATTACCACTCCAGTCTGTGCAACAGTAGGGAAAGCATTGGACTCAAGTGGGGTAAAATATACTATTCCCACTCCAGCTTGTGCAACAGTAGGGAAAGCATTGGACTCAGGAGGGGTAATATTTACTATTCGCACTCCAGCTTGTGCAACAGTAGAGAAAGCGTTGGACTCAGGAGGGGTAACATTTACTATTCCCTCTCCAGTCTGTGCAACAGTAGAGAGAGAGTAGTTCACTTCAAACAAATAACATATTTTAAAAACATTATTAAATTAAAAATATATAAATATCTAAATTTAAAAATTCCATATCTAAATTTTAACAAAATTTAAACAAATTACATAATTAAAATATTTAATAATTATTATCAATTGAAACAGACAATATTAATGTAATTAAAATATCGCAATATATTCTCACAATCATAACAGCCAACAAATAAAATGTAATTGAAATCAAAAAGCATAACACAATTAACATATAACGTAATACATAATTTTAAATGTATAATTAATTAAATAACTTCCCACCCTATATCTCTAGAAACTAAACAACAGACACCCAAAATATTACTTAACAAATATGATAATTTCAAAATGTACATAATTATCAATTAAATAAATATTAACAAATTAATAATGAATTATCAATACATTATTTCGTAATTAACTTCCCACCCTGTACCCCTAAAAACCCAACAACCCACACCTAAAATATAACTAAATTAATTAATTATAGTTAATTAACTTACCACCCTTTATCCCTACTAACCCAACAACCCACAGCTGATATACAACTCAAAAAATATCATAATTACTTAATTTACATAATTAATTATCAATTAAACAATTAATAATAATTAACTAATAAATCATTATTTTTAATTAACTACCTACCCTTTACTCCTACGAACCCAAGATCCTCCACCGGATATATAACTTAAAAAATATATTAATTGCACAATTTACATAATTAATTATCATTTAAATAAGTATTTTAAATTAACATTAATTAATTATAAATAATAATGACCTTCCCACACTTTACCCCTACAAACCCAATAAACTGCACCAAAAAATAAATTAAATTAATTACACAATTTACATAATTATCAATTAAATAATTAATAATAATTTACAATTAATTATAAATTATTTATAATTATATTACTTCCCACTCTGACCCCTACAAACCCCATAACCCACATCTAAAACGTAACAAAAAAAGGACACAATTTACATAATTAATAATCAATTATAGAAATATAAATAGTTCAAACAATGTGTTATTAATCACTTGTAATTAATTTACTTCCCACCCCGTTCCTTTACAAACCCCACGTCCCACTACAACAATAAAAATTACAATAAACAATTAAATTAAATTTAAGAACAACTAAAAATTTACAATCTATGTTGAAAAAACACTAACGATAACTATATAAACAATTTTTAACCTATACAAATAAATCATATACTAAAATACATAAAACAAACTTGGTTTTGGAAATGCAATACTGCAAATGTCAAATGCTTCATGAAAGTTTTCTTGTTTCCCTTTGTCATCAATAAAAATCTTTTTTTTTTAAATTAAAATGCATAAAACAAATTTAAAAACAATATTAACAACAATATTTTTTTAATGATATTAACAACAGAGATATTTTAAACATCGCTGTTAGAAATGGGATCTCTAGTTGGCAAGGGCTTGCACCTTTGTCCAAGTAGGGACCCTTCTTCCTAGTCAGGGTAAGGGTTGTTACACTCGTGAAGTAACCCCTGCTCACCCTCGTGGTAGCTTGGCACGAGCAGTCAGGCTTAATTCAGAGGCAGTGTGTAAAGCATTTGCACATAACCAACAGTAATACAGTGTAAGCACTACAAACGGACACCACACCAGTTTAGAAAAATAACCAATATTTTATATACTCAAGACAAGACCAATTACGACAAAAATCCACAATACTATACTTTACGAATGAATACTTGATACGTTAACTTCTTCTTTGCAGGAATAGCACAAAAGCAAAGTTCGTACGAGTCGGTAGCTCCGTCCGAGCCTACCGTGATGCTGAAAACCCCAGAGTCTAACAGTTCCAGCCGACCGCGTCGATACGGGCCAGCAGAGTCATGAACAGACTCGGTTACAGTACCTTTCTCGTTGTGGCTGGTACGGAGTGTACGAGCCGGTCGGCGTTCGTCGCGGTTGCGGTGCAAGACGGAGCGATGCAAGGTGAGGTGTCCCTCGGTGCGGTGCAGGCAGCGGCTCGATGAGCGTCGTGCAGACGGAGTCGGTGAGTCCAAGGCGTGCGATGCAGGGTGAGACGATGCTCGATGCGGTGCTGACAGGTTGCGATGCAGGCGACCTAGCCGGAGTGCGGGAGCTGGCGTCGGACAGCGGTGCAAGTCGGAGCGGTGCGTCGCAGACGTGCGAGCGGTGCCCCAAATGCGATGCGGTCACGACTCTTGAGCCAGTTGCAGCGACAGCGTCGGTCTGGTCCGGCTGGCACAGCGAAGCGATGCGATGCGAACTGCGGTGCCCACAGGTCACGGTGCAAGCAGCGGCTCGATGTTGGCGGCGTGGGACGTCGCTCACGGTGAGACCAGGGTTGCGATGCGAAGCGGGGCGATGCGGTCTGCGGTGCAAACAGGTCACCGGCCAGGGAGGGATCCTGTTGACGGAGTCGGTTGCAGTTCCCTTCCTCTGTGGCAACTGAAACAGCGTTCCAGAAGCGGTACCCAGAGGCTTGTGAAGTCTTTGTAGTCCCTGAGACTTCTTAACAGGAGGCCAGCTCGGTTCCTGGCCCTTGGAGATACTCAGCACAAGTTTGTAGAAAGTTCAGTCCTTTCACTGCCCAAGGCAGAAGCAGCAGCTGCAGGCCAACCCAACAAAGCAACAACACAGCAAAGGGGCAGTACTCCTCCTGGCAGCTCTTCCAGCTCTTCGTCTTGGCAGGTTCCTTGATTCCAGCGAGATCTAAATTCATGGGGTCAGGGCCCCAATATTTATATCCCAAATTCCTTTGTTCTCTGAAGGCAGAGAGGCCTTCGCCTAGTCCAAACCAGTTCTGGAGCACTTTGTTGACAAGTCTCCGTCCCTTCTTTCAGTGAGTAGGCCAGGGACATCAGACGCACCACAGGAGGTGGAGCCAGAATTGTGGAGGGAAGGCACTGTCCTATTCAGGGCCCCGGTGCGACCCCTCCCACCCATCTACATGTCGATCTGGCTATTCAGCCCTGCGCTGACTCACCCTGTCTCCTGGCATCCCCCAGCCCCTGTCACTCACATTCCAGACAAGGAATACACAACCTCGCAGAGGCCGGCTTGGATGGTTAGACAAGAAAATACCCACTTTCTAAAAGTGGTATTTTCAAACACAGAATGTTAAAACCAACTTCACTAAAAGATGCTTTTTATCATTCTGAGTCCAGGCATACTAAACTCGAATTTCTACCATGTTCCCGGGGTCAGTTAGGATTATAAACTGTAATAATCAAAACTGCCCGTTCTGGCCTAGGGGGAACAGGTAGCCTTGCAATAGTGAAAAACGAACTAGGCTGTAATTTACTATCAGGACATGCCGCACACACCCGGGCATGTCCTACCTTTCGCAGACACCGCACCCTGCCCACAGGGGTACCGTGGGCCTACCTTAGGGGTGACTAACATGTAGCAAAGGGAAGGTTTGGGGACTTGCAAGTGTGTGCACTTGCCAAGTCGACATGGCAGCCCCAGGCTGCGCACAGGCTCTGCGTTGGCAGGCCCGAGTTACATTTTACGGGCTGTTTGCGTGGGTGGCACAATCCAGTGCTGCAGCCCACCAACAGCATTTGGTCTATAGGCCCTGGCACTCGCAGTGCACTTTACAAGGGACTGACACATAAACCAAATAGGCCAATCATGGAAACACCAATCCATAACACATTTTATACAGGAGCACTTGCACTTTCCCACTGGACCGCAGTGAGGAAAGTGCGCAGAATCATCACACCAGCAAAAACAGAGTCAAAACCGGGAGGTCAGAAAGCAAAAGTCAGGGGAAACACGCCAAAAGATGCCAAGTCTAACACATGTCCCCTCCAGCTGAAAGTAGGGAGAACTACCCAACCCCATTGGAGTTCTCCTCACTAAGGCGGAAGAACCTGGACAGACCATCTGCGTTGGCGTGTTCTGTACCAGGACGGTGCTCCACCGTAAAGTCCATTCCCTGTAGGGAGATGGACCACCTCAGCAGTTTTGGATTCTCACCCCTCATTTGCATCAACCATCTGAGGGGCCTGTGGTCTGTCTGAACCCGGAAGTGAGTCCCAAACAGGTATGGTCTCAACTTCTTCAGTGCCCAGACCACAGCAAAAGCTTCCCTTTCTATGGCACTCCACCTCTGTTCCCTGGGAAGTAGTCTCCTGCTAAGGAAGACTACAGGCTGATCCAGGCCCTCTTCGTTCAGTTGTGAGAGCACCGCTCCCACACCATGCTCTGAAGCGTCAGTCTGCACGACGAATTCCTTGGAGAAGTCAGGTGCCTTGAGCACGGGCGCCGTGCACATGGCTGCCTTCAGGGCATCAAAAGCTTTCTGGCAGGACTCAGTCCAGATCACTTTCCTGGGCTGCCTCTTAGAGGTCAGCTCTGTTAAGGGGCAACAATGGTGCCATAGCCCTTAACAAATCTCCTATAATAGCCGGTGAGACCTAAGAAGGCTCTCACCTCTGTCTGGGTCTTGGGGGTTCCCAAGCCAGAATGGTGTCAATCTTGGGTTGTAGGGCGCCACCTGGCCGCTTCCTACCTGGGGTCCCAAGTACACCACAGAACCCTGCCCGATCTGGCACTTACTGGCCTTGATCGTGAGGCCTGCACCTTGCAGAGCCCTCAACACTTTCTCAAGGTGCTGTAAATGTTCTTCCCAGCTGGAACTGAACACAGCAATGTCATCCAGGTAGGCGGCACTGAAATCCTCCAGCCCAGCCAACACCTGATTGACCAACCTCTGAAAGGTGGCAGGGGCATTCTTCAACCCAAAGGGCATCACCCGGAATTGGTAATGACCTTCTGGGGTTGAGAATGCTGATCTCTCCTTGGCCCCATCGGTTAAGGCAATCTGCCAGTACCCAGACGTTAAATCAAACGTGCTGAGGAACCCGGCAGCTCCCAACCGATCAATGAGCTCATCAGCTCTGGGGATGGGGTGCGCGTCAGTCCTGGTGACGGCATTGAGCCCACGGTAGTCCACACAAAACCGGAGTTCTGGAGTGGCACCGGGCGCCGCAGCCTTTGGGACCAAGACCACTGGGCTGGCCCAAGGACTGTGGGAGGGCTCAATCACCCCTAACGCCAACATCTTAGAGACCTCCTCCTTGATGCTGGCTCTGACCCGGTCAGTCAACCTGTAAATCTTGTGCTTCACAGGATGGCTGTCACCGGTGTCCACGTCATGGGTACACCAGTGAGTAACACCGGGGGTCAGAGAGAACAGCGGGGCGAACTGTCCCAACAACTGGCGACAGCCCCCTGCTGCTCCTGAGTCAGAGTAGGGGAGAGGATCACACCCTCTACTGACCCATCATGCTCCTTGGTAGACAGGAGGTCAGGGAGAGGCTCGCTCTCCTCTTCCACCCCATCATCTGTCGCCAAGAGCATACTCACTTCGGACCTCTCGAAGTGGGGCTTGAGGCGGTTCACGTGAAGGACCCTCAAAGGGTTCCTTGGAGCCTGCAAATCCACCAGGTAGGTGACGTCACTTTTGCGCTCCTTTACCTCATATGGCCCAGTCCACTTGTCCTGCAAGGCACAAGGTGCTACTGGGGCCATGACCCACACTTTTTGCCCAGGTTGAAATTCGACCAGAGTGGCGTTCTGGTCATACCATCTCTTCATTTCTTCCTGGCTTGCTTCTAGGTTCGCCTGAGCGAGTTTCCTGAAGCGGGCAGTTTGGTTTCTAAAGGCCAGCATGTAGCTAAATACATCCTGGGGAGTTTTCCTGGGAGCTGCCTCCCAGCCTTCCTTAACCAAACTCAGAGGTCCTCTGACAGGGTGGCCATACAGGAGCTCAAAGGGGCTGTACCCAAGAGACTTCTGAGGCACCTCCCTGTACGCAAAGAGTAGGCATGGCAAGAGGACGTCCCACTTACGCCTCATGGGTTCTGTTAGACCCTTGATCATGCCTTTCAAGGTCTGGTTGAATCTCTCCACCAGACCGTTTCCTTGTGGGTGGTAAGGAGTGGTGAACTTGTAGGTTACACCACACTCCTTCCACAGGGATGTCATATACTTCGATATGAAATTGGTCCCCCTATCGGAAACCACCTCTCTGGGGAATCCCACACGGGAAAAGATCCCCATTAACGCCCGGCCCACCACTGGCGCCGTCGTTGTCCTGAGAGGGATTGCCTCCGGGTACCGGGTGGCATGGTCCACCAAGACCAGGATGTACCTGTTGCCCATGGCTGTCTTGGGATCCAGTGGCCCCACAATATCCATCCCTACCCTTTCAAAGGGTGTTCCAACAACAGGGAAAGGTTGGAGAGGAGCTTTGACCTTCCTCCCACTCTTACCACTTGCCTGGCAAGTTTGGCAAGACCTGCAGTGTGCATCTGACTGCCTTCGCATTTGGGGCCAAAAGAAGTGGGTGACAAGCCTGTCAAAGGTCTTGTCCTGCCCCAAATGTCCTGCCAAAGGCACGTCATGAGCCAGACCCAGTAGGAAGGTCCTGAAGCGCTGGGGTACCACCAGCACACGGGCTGACCCAGGCTCAGCAACCTTAGGCTCACTGTATAGGAGACCGCTCTCCCAGTAGATCAGATGTGACCCGGACTGATTACCAGCTGCCTGGTCTGCAGCTTGCCGCCGCAGACCCTCCAGAGTAGGGCACTCGTTCTGCTCCCTGCAGAACTCCTCCCTGGTGGGACCCCCTTCTTGCTGCCAATGGGTCAGCTCAGAGATGTCTCCCAGTTCGGCTACCTGCTCCCCTGTAGGCACCGGGCGTCCCCCTCGAGGTCCGCCTCCTCCCGGTCCGTGGGAACTTCGGGGGCCGGTTTCCCGCGCCCCTGCCCTTTCTCTTGGCAGGGACTTGGGCCACTGTTTCAGGCTCCAAGTCCTTTTGATCACCCTTTCTGGCTGCCATTGACCGAGTAGACACGCATGCCCACTCTGGCAACCCAAGCATCTCCAAGTGCGACCTGAGCTCAACCTCCTTCCACGAGGACTGCTCCAGGTCGTTTCCTAGCAGACAATCTACAGGCATGGTAGGGCTCACAACCACCCTCAAGGGACCTGAGACCCCCCCATTCAAAGGGAACCTGCGCCACCATACACTGGCGCTCTGAGTTGTCGACAGCAACTACTTGGTGGAATGCTCCTGGGACTACTTGCTTCTCAGACACCAGGTGACACCGGACTGAGGTCACACTGGCTCCAGTATCTCTGAGAGCCTCTACCCTGTTCCCATTAATGGTCACCCAGGTGCTATATTTCTTTGTGTTAGGGGGCACCTGGTTTCCTGGGACCATCTCACTGTCCCCGAGTGAGACAAGGGTCATTTCTGCGGGATCCCCACCCTCCTGTGGGCACCCCTCCTCCCCAAGCGCTACACTAGCCAACACTTTGGACTGTCCACCGGTGGGTGGCTGTGTCCCCTTCGGGCACTTGGGGTCCCCCTTAAAGTGACCGACCTGGTCACATGCATAACACTTGCGGGGGCCGGTCTCAACAGGCTTCCCTGTAGAGACCCCTTTCTTCTTATCACCGGGGGGCTGGGAACCTTTACCCTGGGTACTAGTTTGGGGCCCTTTAGAGAACTCCTGTGCTTTACCCTTGTCCCCCCACCTTTCTGCTGGGGACCCTGCCCACCTTTGGCTGAGTCTCCCCCAAACGCTTTCTTGTGGACCCTGGTATTTACCCAGCGGTCCGCTTCCATAGCAAGCTTCCTGGGGTCAGTTAGCTTACTATCTACTAGGTGCTGGCGCAGATCTGCAAAACATAGACTAGACAAGTGCTCCCATGCAATCAAGTTGTAGAGCCCCTGAAAATCTGTTACACTACTGCCCTTCACCCAACCATCCAGAGGCCTGCAGAACACATCCACACATTCCAACCAAGTGTTGGCATCAGACTTCTTACTGGACCTGAACTGATCCCTGTACTTTTCAGGAGTAAGACCATACTTCGTGAGAAGGGCATCCTTCATGTCAGCATAGGTGAGGTGATACCCCTTACCCAAAGCTATCAGAGCGTCCCTTGCTTCTTCCGGGAAAAGTGGCCACAATCCTGCTCCCCAATTCTCCTCAGGGACCCCATTCATGTGTATGGCTGCCTCATAACCCTGAAACCACCTTTGTATGTCATCCCCCTTCTTGAACTCCTTGCCTACGTTCTTGGGAATGTGCACAATCCTGTCTGCCTTTCTGGACGAATTGCTGCCACCATCTGAGCCTGACTTACTCCTAAGTTCTAGCTCCTTTAGTTCTCTCTCATGCTCTAAGAGCATCTTCCTCTCCTCTATGGCCAATCTCTTCTCCTCCCGCTCACTCTCCAGCCTGAGCTTCTGCAGCTCAAACTGCCTTGCCTCCCGCCTGTCCTCCAGCTCCTCTGGGGACAGACTGCTGCTGCCTGACCTGGCGGGTTCCCCCTACCCAAAAGCACATCCACCCTGGAAATAGGCTCCTCCGCCTCCTCACTGAGATCACCAGGCTGCCCATTGGCATGTCTGGCTGCTACCCAGGCCCTCAGCGCCTTCTGTAGCTCCTCCTTCCTTGTGAGGCCTTTAATTTGGACTTTCAAGTTTTTACAAATCGCTCGTAACTCCTTTACGGCGTAGGATTCCAACCTGTCCTCCTCAAAGATAACTTCCAGAGATGCAACGGATGATGCAATTGATTCAGGCATGACAAAAGTCGTGAGTTGAAAACTGGCAAGATCAAAAATAGGCCAAAAGAAAAAGAACCAGTATGTGGTACGTAATGGTCTGCGATATGGTAGTAGTGCACACCAATCACTGTAAGTCAAGTGCAAACACAAGTCCTATCCTCACCACTGACAACCAATGTTAGAAATGGGATCTCTAGTTGGCAAGGGCTTGCACCTTTGTCCAAGTAGGGACCCTTCTTCCTAGTCAGGGTAAGGGTTGTTACACTCGTGAAGTAACCCCTGCTCACCCTCGTGGTAGCTTGGCACGAGCAGTCAGGCTTAATTCAGAGGCAGTGTGTAAAGCATTTGCACATAACCAACAGTAATACAGTGTAAGCACTACAAACGGACACCACACCAGTTTAGAAAATAACCAATATTTTATATACTCAAGACAAGACCAATTACGACAAAAATCCACAATACTATACTTTACGATTGAATACTTGATACGTTAACTTCTTCTTTGCAGGAATAGCACAAAAGCAAAGTTCGTACGAGTCGGTAGCTCCGTCCAAGCCTACCGTGATGCTGAAAACCCCAGAGTCTAACAGTTCCAGCCAACCGCGTCGATACGGGCCAGCAGAGTCATGAACAGACTCGGTTACAGTACCTTTCTCGTTGTGGCTGGTACGGAGTGTACGAGCCAGTCGGCGTTCGTCGCGGTTGCGGTGCAAGACGGAGCGATGCAAGGTGCGGTGTCCCTCGGTGCGGTGCAGGCAGCGGCTCGATGAGCGTCGTGCAGACGGAGTCGGTGAGTCCAAGGCGTACGATGCAGGGTGAGACGATGCTCGATGCGGTGCTGACAGGTTGCGATGCAGGCGACCTAGCCGGAGTGCGGGAGCTGGCGTCGGACAGCGGTGCGAGTCGGAGCGGTGCGTCGCAGACGTGCGAGCGGTGCCCCAAATGCGATGCGGTCACGACTCTTGAGCCAGTTGCAGCGACAGCGTCGGTCTGGTCCGGCTGGCACAGCGAAGCGATGCGATGCGAACTGCGGTGCCCACAGGTCACGGTGCAAGCAGCGGCTCGATGTTGGCGGCGTGGGACGTCGCTCACGGTGAGACCAGGGTTGCGATGCGAAGCGGGGCGATGCGGTCTGCGGTGCAAACAGGTCACCGGCCAGGGAGGGATCCTGTTGACGGAGTCGGTTGCGGTTCCCTTCCTCTGTGGCAACTGAAACAGCGTTCCAGAAGCGGTACCCAGAGGCTTGTGAAGTCTTTGTAGTCCCTGAGACTTCTTAACAGGAGGCCAGCTCGGTTCCTGGCCCTTGGAGATACTCAGCACAAGTTTGTAGAAAGTTCAGTCCTTTCACTGCCCAAGGCAGAAGCAGCAGCTGCAGGCCAACCCAACAAAGCAACAACACAGCAAAGGGGCAGTACTCCTCCTGGCAGCTCTTCCAGCTCTTCGTCTTGGCAGGTTCCTTGATTCCAGCGAGATCTAAATTCATGGGGTCAGGGCCCCAATATTTATATCCCAAATTCCTTTGTTCTCTGAAGGCAGAGAGGCCTTCGCCTAGTCCAAACCAGTTCTGGAGCACTTTGTTGACAAGTCTCCGTCCCTTCTTTCAGTGAGTAGGCCAGGGACATCAGACGCACCACAGGAGGTGGAGCCAGCATTGTGGAGGGAAGGCACTGTCCTATTCAGGGCCCCGGTGCGACCCCTCCCACCCATCTACAGGTCGATCTGGCTATTCAGCCCTGCGCTGACTCACCCTGTCTCCTGGCATCCCCCAGCCCCTGTCACTCACATTCCAGACAAGGAATACACAACCTCGCAGAGGCCGGCTTGGATGGTTAGACAAGAAAATACCCACTTTCTAAAAGTGGTATTTTCAAACACAGAATGTTAAAACCAACTTCACTAAAAGATGCATTTTATCATTCTGAGTCCAGGCATACTAAACTCGAATTTCTACCATGTTCCCGGGGTCAGTTAGGATTATAAACTGTAATAATCAAAACTGCCCGTTCTGGCCTAGGGGAACAGGTAGCCTTGCAATAGTGAAAAACGAACTAGGCTGTAATTCACTATCAGGACATGCCGCACAAACCCGGGCATGTCCTACCTTTCGCAGACACCGCACCCTGCCCACAGGGGTACCGTGGGCCTACCTTAGGGGTGACTAACATGTAGCAAAGGGAAGGTTTGGGGACTTGCAAGTGTGTGCACTTGCCAAGTCGACATGGCAGCCCCAGGCTGCGCACAGGCTCTGCGTTGGCAGGCCCGAGTTACATTTTACGGGCTGTTTGCGTGGGTGGCACAATCCAGTGCTGCAGCCCACCAACAGCATTTGGTCTATAGGCCCTGGCACTCGCAGTGCACTTTACAAGGGACTGACACATAAACCAAATAGGCCAATCATGGAAACACCAATCCATAACACATTTTATACAGGAGCACTTGCACTTTCCCACTGGACCGCAGTGAGGAAAGTGCGCAGAATCATCACACCAGCAAAAACAGAGTCAAAACCGGGAGGTCAGAAAGCAAAAAGTCAGGGGAAACACGCCAAAAGATGCCAAGTCTAACAATCGCTATTAAGAATATAGATATTTTTGTAAATTACATTAACAACATAGATATTTTTGACATCGATATTACTTGCCTTAGAAAATTGGCATTCTTGTCAATGATATTTCTGCATCACAATATTTGTGGATTACGATATTAAAACTCAATATTACTGCATTTCATTGTTTTTTACTTAATGTTTTGTCTGAATACAGGTTGATGGAGAGTTCATGACTGGTGAATTTGATAATAGCCATGCAATTTCGTTTTTATGTGCGAATGTATCATCATAAACATTGGCATTGATATTAACATTCCTCCTGTAGTTGAATTTTCAACTACAATACTTAACCCAGACGTCATGACAGTCACATTATTGGGGACCTGTTGTTCTTCAGTTTTTACTATTACTACCTTCCTAGTTACTTGCATTCTACCCAATTTGAGGGCTGCGTTTTTACAGCAGGAAACCACACAAGAGCAATAAAAATATAAAAAGAGGCAACAATGAAGGGCATAGTCCGGTCAGCCACTGTGGAGCCAGGAAAACCAGTTCATGTGCCATTCCTGCTCAGGGGCACCTCCCTCCTCACGCATGTCTCTTTGTAAATCGACTAAGTAAGGTGCAGTCCTTTGGGGCAAAGATGCAGCCTAAGGTAGGACAAGCAGTTCCCTTTCAGGGGCTGTATCTTAATGCAAGATCCATTCCGAAGCATGTGGCAGAAATCTGGGACTTGATAGATGACGCAAAACCAGATATGTGTCTCTTTACCGAGACCTGGTTACATAAGGATGCCACGTCGGTATTGGCAATGGCATTCCCCGCAGAATACTCTGTTGTTCGTCTGGATAGATCAGGAAAGAGGGGTTGAGGTCTAGCTATTGCCACGCGTCCTCCCTATCATATTAAGACTTTGGATACTGTTTCTTCCACCAATCTAGAGCTGCTGATCTTTAGGGTGGAGCGAGCGCAGGCAATTCAATGGACAGGAGCTTTAGTTTATCATCCACCAGGAGGAAGTAAGAAAGAGTTTTGCACATCATTATTAGAAAGGCTGGCCCCGTATACACTGCAAACGGATAGGTTCCTACTGGTAGGGGACTTTAACCATCATTTGAAGGTTCTCTCCAATGCAGAGTCTGCCTGTTTAGTGGCAGCCATGGAGTCACTTGATCTCTTTTCAAGAGTCTTTAGTCCTTCACATGTTGCTGGTCATGTGCTGGACACTATCTTTACTAACATCCAGGAACTAGTAGTAGAACCCCCCCAGATACTAGGCTGGACTGACCATTCGGCGCTTAGTTTTTTCTGGTCGCTTACGAAACTGGCCGGGCACCTGCAAGTTCGCAGGGATCTCCGCAGATCCTGGAGAAAGGTGACATCCTCCGCCTTTAGTCGGGCTTACATAGCCCCCTCGTTTACGAACTGCGAAGATGGTGACACAGCCTTAGTGAGGTTCGAGGCTTCAATTACAGAAGCCCTTGATTCTATTGCACCGCTTAAGAGGGTAAAAATTCAGGACAGGGCAGCCCCAGCCCATTGGTATTCAGATACTCTCAAGAGAGAAAAGGCCCTATGCAGGATCAAGGAAAGAAAATGGAGGAAATCAAAATCTGAGCTAGATGAATCGCTCTATTGAATGGCACATAGAGCTTATTTAAATAGCTGCAACTCAGCCAGAAGAGCACATCTAGGTTCCCATCTCACGGAAGCGAAGAACTCCTTTAGGGAGCTTTTTAAGATTCTTAAAGAGTTCACGAACCCGAGGGCCAATAACCCGCTACCTCCACCCACCCAGGAGTTATGCGAGGACCTAGCCAGTCATTTTATTCATAAAATTGACACAATCTATCTTGCCTTCGGGCCTGAGGAGGTAGATCATGAGGGAGCCTCTCCCCAGGAAAACCCCCGCTCTCCGAGCTTAGAATTTCTGCCTGCTATTACTGGCGAGCAAGTGGGCTCCTTACTAATTCACGTAAAATCTGGATCCTCACTAGACCCGATGCCGCCTGGCGTTATGTCAGAACTTACCCCGGTTCTAGCCGATGTGCTTGCAGAAGTTTGTAACATCTCGTTAGCTACAGCCACGTTTCCTCGTAAGTGGAAAAACGCATGTATTAAACCTCTGCTGAAAAAGGCGTTAGCTGATCCGAATGATCTACAAAACTACAGGCCGATCTCTCTCCTCCCTTGCTGCTCTAAGATCATGGAGACTCTAATAAATCGTCATCTCTCTGGCTATTTAGAACAGAATACCATACTGGATTCATCCCAGTTGGGTTTCCGTGCTTGCTATAGCACCGAGGCCGCACTGCTTGAAGTCACTGACACCATAAGGATGTCACTGGACAATGGAACTCCGTCAATGTTAGTTCGCCTCGATCTGTCGGAAGCCTTTGACACCATCTCTCATCGTATCCTTCTGGGTAAGCTTCGAGAGATTGGTGTCAGAGGCATGGCCTTTAAATGGATTCAGAGCTATCTGTCCAACAGAACTCAATGTGTCCAGTTGGATTCCTTTGTGTCTCAGACCACTCTGGTAGATAAGGGAGTCCCACAGGGATCCATTTTAAGTCCCACCTTGTTTAATATATATGTGGCCCCTTTGGCCCTAATTATTAGAAGTTGTGGGTTTGAGACTATATCGTATGCAGACGACACGCAGGTGATAGTCCCTATAGAGGCGGACCCTGCAGCGACCAAAGTAAAGTTCAAAAACTGTATGTCTAATATAGCAATATGGATGAGGAAGAACTTCCTTCAGCTCAATTCCATCAAAACAAAGATACTGCTGTTTGGTAAAGCTGAGGAACTGTGGACGCCAGATTGGTGGCCACCAGAACTATGAGAGGCGCCCTCCCCAAAAAGATGGGCTAAGAATTTAGGCATTAAAATAGATAATAAACTGTCTATGGAGGAACAGGTGAAGACGTTGTCAGGCACCTGTTTCGGAACAATGCGGATGCTTAGAAAGATCTTCCCTTGGATCCCTCTTACGGCAAGAAAAACCCTCATTCAGTCGCTCTTGGTTAGTCGACTGGATTACGGCAACGCTCTGCTGGTGGGAATAAGGGAAGACCTATTATCAATACTGCAGGTGGTTCAAAACACAGCAGCCCGCCTTGCCCTCAATAAACCGGCTCGCACCCCATCCTTACCGCTCCTTCGTCAACTACACTGGCTTCCTATAAGAAAACGAGCTATCTTCAAGCTCTTATGTACTGTTTTCAAGGCTCTCCAGGGGACTGACCCTTCTTATCTTAAGAAAAAACTTGAATGGTATCTACCCGTGCGTCAGCTGAGATCTAGCAATCACAATCTGCTCTGCACGCGGAGAATCAGGAAGGCCAAGATGGGTGGTCGGGCTTTTTCTCATCTAGCCCCCAGCCTTTGGAACAATCTCCCTGAGGAGATCCGTGCCTGCTCCAGCCTGTCTCGATTTAGGAAACTGCTTAAGACCTGGCTGTTTTAAGATCTCACTGTTTATTAGGTGTCCTCTTCTCTGGCGCCGAGAGATCCCCATGCGGATGATTTGTCGCGCCATACAAATGAGTATAATAATAATAATAATAAATAGTGCAATGCTTGGATGGCAGAAGTCAGAATAGCGTTATCCAACTCATTGCCTGGGGTAAACGTGCTACAGAATGCACCAACCTTGGCACACACCCCTCCCTCCATTGCAGTCATTGAGCCTAACACATATTGATGTTGCATCACGATGAAGCAGATGGCTCTCAGTTCTTCCTTGATCACATTGAGGCCGAGCTCAGTGCTGTTCATCATCTTGAGAATCTCTCACCTGCTTATTTGTAACCAGCGTGTGTTTGCTTTCATCTGCACGGTGAAGAAGGGTACAGACCCTCTAGCATTTGCTTGTTTGTCATAAAACAGCTTTAATTCATCCGGAATGTCCATGAACTAAGCCCAGCCAAAATAATCAGTAGTTCTTTTTTCTCAAGCCTGATGAAACAGAGTTGTCTTCTTCTTTAGATGGTGT
This sequence comes from Calotriton arnoldi, assembly GCA_963921515.1. Classification (NCBI taxonomy): domain Eukaryota; kingdom Metazoa; phylum Chordata; class Amphibia; order Caudata; family Salamandridae; genus Calotriton; species Calotriton arnoldi. The sequence continues at coordinate 1,701,038 of CAWUFW010000846.1, read as the reverse complement.
TGGTGCAACTGTGACAGATTTTCTCTGGGAATGACCAGGGTAGGGGTGTGTATGGTGATGAAGGAGCAGAGGCCACACCATCTGGGGACTAGCTGAGTGTAAGCAAATTTGCTGAATTGCCAGTAAGAATCCATCAGCGTGGAGGTGCCCCATTGCATGTTCCGAATGCAGTATTGTGCCACAGTTTTCATTTTTTCCCAGTGGAATGGTTCCTTTGCCTCTGAAACACAAGAAATACAGTGTAGGTTTCTGTACAATTAGGGGTTGCCACTTCCCTTCTAGCTGCGTATATCTAATCACCTCAGTATCCCAGATTTCCTCACATAGGGTATCTATGCTGTTGTCTCACCCTCCCCTACTAGACTCAATTCCCTTTGTATGATGGAGGTGGATGGCCCTACACTGGAACTCCATGTCTTGGGTGCATTTGTTATTAAAGATACAGCCCCAGATATGCTAAGGGCCACACTGGGAACATAGATGGAAGCAGACATGTTCATGCAGTGGTGTGATGGTTTTGCTACCTCCAAGAATCTCTTCTCTTGAAAGTCTTGAGGCCAAACAGTATCCTCCCCTATGGTGCCCCTCCTGTGCATCCTACCTAGCTCAGTTTGAATGTCTCTAGGCTCAGTTAAAAGGTACAATGCTGTGGGATTAGTCACGGATCAGGTCAGAACCCTATGGGGGTACTACTCTGTTGGGTTGTATTTTAGCCCTAATCCCACATGGGTATAAGTGGAGAAGTCATTTTGCTTTTTTGGGGGCTACGTCTTAGGACAAGTAAAGCCTGTCTGCGCCTTCTGCATGTGGTATCAGCGAACAGACATAGCATAACCTGGATGATGTCTTGGAGCCCACGGCAGTCATGTGCTGATACCATGTGTTGTGTAAGAGGACGCTGTGTAGAGCGTTTGGAATGCTAGTGTTGGGTTCGGTGTAGTTATAAGTGATGTGTGGAGAGGTCCCTCTGCAAGCGTGGTGTTAGCTTCAGAGTGGCAGCTCTTTGGTGATGAATGGATGCGACAACACCCATAGTAAACGGAGGGTACATAGAAAAGCAATAATATATAACTTACTGAACATTGTCGGTCTTGGGATGAATCCATGGGAAGATGCCTGTAATCCTCTGGTACTTGGGAGTGTCTTTAATTAACAAAGATTGTGGCAAAAAGTTCACAGTAAAGTTTGCAGTTCTTAATTCGCACACTGATTGGGGGTCTCTTGGTTCAAGATAAAAAGCTCACAGTGCAGTTCATGGGGGGTTTGCTGTGGAAGATTCCAGCCATACGTCGGAGAGGTGGACCCTCACATTTTTCCCTTCCACCTTGAGGGTGGTTGGTGTTGTGAAGGCTACTCAGTAAGGCCCTTCAACTTTGGCTTGTTTCCACTTCCTTACAGAATTGTGAATGTAGACTTCTTGTCTAGGGTGAGGTGCTTGGTATGGTAGCTTGGCAGTGGTGCAGTTGGATTTCCGGTGGTGGACCTGCTTAGATAGGAATCTGGTGGTTTGGGTTAATTCAGAGAGATATACATTCAGTTTGTCCCCTAATGCTTGAGAGCTAGCCTCAGAGATCAATTTGGTAAGGATTTTTGGTCCGGTCATCCCAATCAATCTACCAGTCATGATCTGGTATGGTGTGAGGTGGTGATCGCTGCTAGGCATGTTTCTCAGCGCAAACAAGGCTAGGGACAGCCATTGGAGCCATTTCTTATTAAGCTTGGCTAAAATTTTGCTTATTTTATTTTTCAAGAGGCAGTTAAGTCTCTCAACGATGCCATTGCTTTGGGGGTGATACACGAAGGTCAGTTTATGTGTTATTCCAAAAAGGGTGCAGATGTGATTGAACATGGAGTTGACAAAGTGCTGTCCGTTGTCTGACCGGATGACATCTGGTACCACATCTTGGTAATACTTCCCTGACAAGAAAGATTGCCTCTGCCTTGGCATTGCAGTAGAAACAAGGCCCGGCTTTGCTCTACCTAGAGTAGGGACAGACTTCTACAATTAGGTAACGGTAGTTAGCACATCGATCAATCATATTGGTAAAGTCGATGTGTAACACCATGAAAGGCCCGTTGGTCTTGGGATAGCTGATGACATGACCTAGAGTGTAGATTTGGGCGAGTATAATTGGCAGACAGTGCATTTGTTTAAATACATCATCCATGTTTTTGTCAGCTTGGGGATAAAGCAGTCATTTTGGAGGTCTGCTATCATGTTGTCTTTTCCTGTGCGTGCTGGTAAGTGTAATTGGGGCAACACTATGTGGACTACACTCTGAGGCATGACAGGTTTCCCTGTAGGTGGGTGTCGGTATTTGAGGGAGTGTGCGGTCTGAGTGCAGTCTCTAGCTAGCATTTGCTCCTTCTTGACAGGTAATTCTGTCTCCTGCAACTTCCTCAAGTACAACCTTGCTATTTTTGTATAAGGCTTGTCCTGCGGGGGTCCTGTCTCTGGTGCCTGTTGTAAAGGAAGTATCGGTGTCCCTTTAATCATTCCTTAAGCTGTCCTTTTCCCAAACTTGCCAGCTAATACATTCCCCTGGGCTATGAAGTTCTTGCCCCCAGTGTGGGTGACACACTTCACCACAGCCACGTGTTTAGGTAGGATTAGTGCATTGATTATTAATTCTAGGGGGTCCCTGTGTGCAATGGGTGTGCCATCTGATTTCAAGAACCCTCACCTTTTCCACCTTCCTATGCTAGTACGCACCATAGTGGTGACATAGGCTGAATCTGAGTAGGTCGTTACAGTTGTCCCCGTGCTTTGGGTAAGGGCTTCTGCTGCCTGTGTGAAAGGTGGGGGAGGAGAGTAAGCTGCAGTATTTCTGAGGGCGCATGGATATGGGCCATCAATACTGTGCCCCCATGTGTCTTACCGTGGTCTCTTGGTCTATCAGGGAAGAACAGTCGATGAACAATGCTTCACTGTCTAGGATGGGATCCTATTCCCCCTGGCTGATAACCTATGGGGTGTATGTGGCACAGTCATGGATCTCCTCCCACTCTTTAACTTCATGAGCTAGGAAGGTTGCTGGGTTTACTAGATGGCACCGTATTACTTTTTAACAATGGCCTGTGGCATCAATTTATGGCCTGAAACCCGTTGTGTAGTCAGCGGGCTCTTGCTCTTTTGTATAAACGAAAACATTGAGTTTTCTGCATACAGTGTCAGCAGGGCCCCCTTCACAATGGAGGTGCTTTTGTTAATGGCATTGGCTACTGCTGCTAGTGCCTGCTCGCATGGGAAATGACTTTGCATGACTGAGCCTAAGTCCGCTGTAGTACGCAAGGGGTTAGCATCCCAAAGGATACTTCTGTGTCAGAACTGCTGACATGCCTCACCTGTCGCTGTGGCTGAACAAGAAGAATTCTTTCCTATTGTCAAGAGTTCCCCTTTCCCCTTATTCATGGCCTTGAGTAAGGGGGCAATGAGCATGCTATAGCCAAAGACCCACTCCCATACATAGCTGCATAGTCCTAAAAATGTTTCCATACCCTTTTTCATTTTGGTGGTGGTATAGCCCTGATAGAATCTGCACTTTCCATTGTAATCCGCCAACCGGCCACCGAGATCAGCTGGCCGAGATAAATACCCTTCTGTTGTACATACTGCATCTTAACCTTCTCTAATTTGTACCCTCTCTCAGCAAGTGCAGTCAAGAGGGTTATCGTGTCCTGATTACATAGGTCCTAAGAGGGACTGCATATCAAGAAGCCGTCAGCATACTCTATCAGGGTGCTGTTTGATCGAAAGTTAGTGTGGTCCTTCCTCAGTGTTCAATTGAAGATATTTGGGGACTCACACTACCCTTGCGGTAGCCTCTGGTATAGTAGCTGAACCCCTCTGAAAGTGACTGTCTGGTGTACCAGAATGCTAAAGAACGCATTCTTGATGTCTATCACAGAAAAATACAGGGCGACGGTGGGTATGTTTGTTAGTATGATGGAGCGGTCTGGTACTATAGGGAATTCCAGGACCACAATGTCTTTAAGTTACTGCAGGTCTTGCACCAGACGTCAGGACCCTCTCTTACTCTTTTTGACTGAGAAGATCAGTGTATTGCAGGGAGAGACCCCCACGTGGAGGACCTCCTGATAAACTAGTGCTTAGATTGTGGGTGCTATACCCTCATCAGCTTCTTTGGAAATCGGGTATTGGCGCACCTGGGATAGGATGGCCCATCTCGCACTGTTATCTTTATCAGTTCAGCTATATTGATGAGCCCCATGTTATAGAGTCCATTTGCCCATCGCTGTGGCGGTACTGCTGACAAGTCTTGCTCCTGCCAAGTTGTTCATACCAGCACGGGCAACAGAGCCCCATTCCACAGCTCCACCCTAGCCTTAATCAAGTTGGTGAGGACCCTGGACACTCACTGAACAGTTGGTCATCAGTTACCTCCCTTATACTGAGACGGGGCATAATGAAGATGATACATGTCCACATTTCGATCGCTTGGTCGGTGGCCAGCAGGACCCCATATTTGAGGCGCACCTCTATGGCCTCCAAGCCAAACAGTGCCGCCTCTTGAGGTTCCATATCATGGTCACCTTCCAGCAGAGCAAAAATTTGCAGGGCACCTGTAACTTCTGACCCAGCAGTTCCAATGCATTAGAAATAATTGTGAGGACTGCGTTAGTAAAGGCTGTCAGGTCGGTGGGTGTCACTCTTATTGGTCTGTCTGCGATGTGGGTGGGGTAAAGACATGAGTCTTGATGGGTTAACCCCACAGGTTGAGAAGGTCATTGTACCCTCTGCTGAGAAATGAATGGTCATGTTTAGTTTGGCCATTAAGTCTCTTCCTAGGAGATTAGTTGGGGATGAGGGGTGATGTGGTAGCTGTCCATTTATGCAGCTGCCTCCCACGTCTATCTCCAGGGTTTCTTTGAAGGGGACCCTCATACCCGTGCCCAAGAACCCCTGCATGCCAATATATTCTTTGGATAGGGGAATAATCCCTTCCTTTAAACATGACTTTGTTGCCCCTGTGTCAAATAGGAAGCTGTAGGGCATGTTGTTTACCAAAAAGTCAAGGTGAGTTCTTCCTCGGACTGTTGGGTCACTGACAGAAAGGGGCACATGCAAGTGGGTGTGTGGGTGTCATCCACTGCGTGCAGAACTGACCCATGTTGGCTCCATGGCTTATCTGGTTCTGGGAGCGGTGGGATTGGGACCCGGTCCCAGCTTTGGGAGTTCTCTATACTACTTCCTCAAATCCTGCGGCTACATGCCATATCCTTTCTGAACCTCTGTGGTGGCATCTTCATTGGTGCCGCCGCCTTCTGCGCCATTGTGGCCACAGCCGTTCTGACCAGGACCGTCTGCTCCAAGCCCAGGGATTTTGCAGGGATGCCCTGGTTCCATCCCAACCTCATCCTATTCTCTCTCATTTCCCTTCTTTCCTGCACTTGCTTCCTTTTCCACTTTATGAGGCATTGCTGCATGTAGGGGAAATTCCAATCGGGATTTCCCCGCCAGCATCTGATGCAATCCTCTGCCATCGGCATGTCCTCTGGCTCAAATGTCCCTTGCCAAGGCCAAGACTGGTCGAATTGGTTCCCCTCCTTAACCCAGTCTGCTAGCAAGTCACAGAATGGGCATGTAAAGGGTTCTACTTTGTCCTTGCTTCAATCTCCCTCAGGGTCAGCCTGTAATTGTTAAGGACTTGGGCCTGGCATTGCCCACCCTTGTCATTGAATCCCAGAGGACTTGAACAACTTCCCTCACCCCGTTAGTTGTATCACTGTCTAGAACCACTATGATTCTACCTATCACTCGAGTGTGTTCACCGGAGCCAGTGGGAGTGCCTATTCAATGCACTGCTGGGCTTCGATGGGCGAACGACAGAGGGTCAAACTTTGGGGAGCTCTAGCACTGGACTGAAGTGGTGCTGGGATTTCCCGGGCCCACTGGCCGGTTCGACTCTCAAGCCTGGACCTAACATTTCATTGTTCGGTAGGGAACCGGCTCCCTCAACTGGCAGGTTGGTGTATCCTAACACGGAAATATCAGGCATCGGGGAGAGCACCTCTATACCTGCATATGGAGAGGGAGGTGCGGATGCTTTGATTATTGTCTGTGATGGATAGGATTATCAGTCTTGGCCTCCTCGAAGATGGCCGATATTTCTAATAGTGCCTCTCTCCTGTCCTTCTTTTATCCTACATATTTGGTCTGTATGTGTGTTCTCATGTGTTTGATTATGTTAGTGTTGAAAGGTTCCCTCCTTTGACCAGGGAAATGCGTGTGCCTTAGTGTACATGTGATATTTGTGACAAAAGTTTTTACTTTTTATACCTTTGTGGGGAACCTGGTTTTCCTGTGATTTTGTGACGACTCCATGATGAGTTGGGTACTTTTTTTAAGGGCTAGATGCACCCTAGCTTCTCTAGTTTTAGGGAATTTAAAGTTCTACTCTGGCCATGGGGAAATATATATATATATATATATAAGGGGATTGCTTGTTCTCACAACTTACTACTAGCTCAACGCTATTCACAGATGCATCAACATGAATATTTCACAAACACAAATAACAGTGCATATGAAGGGTCACAACATAGTAGAAAGTGCAATTGTTAAAACGTCTTCGAATTTGGCAGCAAATAGCTGACTTAGGGGCCGATTCCGATTCGGGCCGGAAATCTCCCGACCGAGCCGGACCCGGAGAGATTTCCGACCGAATCGGACCCGTGCAGTCCGACCGAACGAGTACGATGCGCACGTATGCCATCGGACTCGAGTCGGTCGGACTCCCATTGAAGTCAATGGGAGCCTGTCGTACAACGCGTACGCGGGCTCCCATTGACTCAATGGGTGCGATGCGGACAAGTGCGCCCCCTACAGCGTGTACGCGGCGAAGCGATTCGCGCCGTACACGCACAGGTAGAGGGGACCCATGGGTCCCCCTGTGTGAGACTCGCGTGGCTACGCGTACAGGGGTCCGACACGGACCCCCAAAGTACGGCTCCGACAGCTCTTTCGAGCCGGAGTGCGCGGCTCGGTCGGACTGCTCGCGGCGCGCATCGTACTTACCCGGCCGGGGAACGTCTCCATTGCGCGGTGCGAGTCATGTCCGTGCGAGTCGGTCGGTGCGGTTCGACCCGGGATCGAGTCGGTCGGAGCGGTCGGGACGCCCGGACGAGTCGGTCGGCGAATACGCATCGTACGGATCGGTCGGGAAATAGGGCTCCGAATCGGATCCGGTTAAGCCGAATCCGATTCGGAGCCCTACCGGCCGAGATCGGAATCGGCCCCAAAACTTTGATGTGAAATAACAAGAAATAGCAATACCTTCATATAGCACATTCAGACATTGACAAAACACATTACTGAAGACAAAATACAGTTGCATTAATTTACCAGCACCACAGCATAAAATCATCACACCATCAAATATACCTTCCATCGATTTCAATATCCAATAAAAAAACCTGACAGAGAAAAAATTATGACTTTGTCAAAAATACCTTAACCCTCTCCTAGCAGATGCTATCCTGTGACCAGGGGAAGCCCTGTGCAGTACACAGGACTAAGTGAGCCCAATAGTCTGTTAATATCGGCTCCCGGACAAAGAAAATGAAAATGTTTTTTGCGGAGAAAAGGAATAATTCGAAGAGCCACAGGCCCCTCTTGGCCAAACACACACTACAACTGATCTCCCAGATCCAAATATTTCCCTAATGTGCGATTCACACCCTGTTTCACATCCAGGGGCTTAGCGTACCATCTGTATCATGCCCAGTGGTCCAAGCGAACAGCACCTCTCATTTCTTTCACATACCAACAGTATTTAAGAAACCGGCAGAAGTGAGAAAACTCTGTTAGAGTAAAAAATGAGATTGAGGTGCTGTCCCTATATCACACCCAGGGCCCATGCATACCATCTGTATCACACCCAGCGGTGCAAGCGGTGAGTCCTCAACCCTGTATCACACCAAGGGGACAGGTGTACCATCTGTATCACACCCTGCGATCCAAGCAACAACCAATTTCACCCTTCCTACACTGCTATCGAAAAAGGGTGACCTCCATGGGAACGCCTCTGAGGCCAGCTTGCGACTACCTAGTTCAGACACATAAAATAGATAACATGCCAGATTTCTGTCAGTGGCATAGCCCTCAGGATACATTTTTGCACTTCTTCCTAGTTTGCCATACACCAAATGCTGGGACTAAGGATCAGATGTGGTCTCTTACCCTCTAATAGCGGCTTCAGGAGTGACCTCCACCCGTGGATTCAGCAGAACTTCTAATCAATTGCGGCATCTGCTCACCTTCCTTGTTGTGCAAATGTGGATATGTGTGGTCCGGATCCTTTTCCTTCGGCTGCAGTCAAATCTGAGGTACCACTCTCTCCTGGCTGGCCCCCCAAAATGTTGCTCCAATATTAATTTACGTTTAAAAAACAAAAGACAAAAGGCGTTTGGCAAAACAGGAACAGTTGGTTTATTTAAGCATTTCGGACAGGAGCACAGTTACAGAAGCAGGTCTGAGGACTGTCTCAAAGTACAATCAATCTGAACAGAGTTTTATACATTTCTTTTATATCATAAAGTACTTCCAGCGATCCTTTTTAGGTAAAAGAATGCAGGCCTTGCCTGTGAAGTCAAGAATAAGGCCCCTGATAAATATTGCAGGTGGGCCTTGACCTTGCTTGGACACACCGTGGGCCAGTTGGTTAATGTGTCCAGATATCCAGCATGAGGGGCACGTGATCACTGCGTTTGTTCATGTGGCATCTGACTTTGTGGTGTTTTGGGAATGCGAACACTTCTCTGGCCATGTGTGGTTTAATGGGCCAACTTCCCTGGACCATTGTGGTGTTGCTGAGCTTATCTGGAGCATGGACCTGAGTTTCCTGTTTGTGCATTTGTCTGCCGGCTACATGCCACCACACCTGTGACTTGTCAATCAGTAACCTCAGGCCTAGGTCGCAGAGCCTGCCTGCTCACGTATTTCTGAGTCGGGTTGATGGAGAGTTCATGAGGGGTGAATTTAATAGTAGTGATCCAATTTCGTTCTTATAAACATTGGCATTGAGTCTATCAATATCAACAGAAGATTTCCTTGAAATGCTTAGTGTGGTTTGTTCAGTGGTCAACAATGTGATGACTTGGCCATATATTGTTTTATTTGTTATCTTCTAATTTCTATAAGGTGCACATCATTATTATCATTTTTTAAAGATTTTTGTTCTTTTTGCTCCAAACTCTTTCTGTCCTGATGATGACCCAATAAATTCTAAGGGTCGAAACGCTGATGACGCATTATTGGCAAATTGGGGAATAATCATTGGTTGTGATGAGTTCTATCTTATGAGGACTACTTAATTGAATTTAAGACCCTTTGCCATTGTTTTTGTTTAAACTGTATATTGTTTGTATGTGTTTGTTTAGTGTAGTATGGTGATTACAAATTGTCTGTTTCATATTGTATTGTGATAATATCGCTTTGGAAAATTAATATCAATATAAACTTCAATTGCTTTGAAATTTCTTGTGTGCACTGGTTTATTTGTAGTGTAATATTTGCAACACATGTGTACATTTTCTCCTGGAACCGCCATGGCTTCTATATGGTTTGATGGCCACTGGTTCTGGGTCAGTAGGGCAGCTCCATTTGTGGCTAACCATCTGTAAATAACAGCGTGTTACCACACCATGCTTTATTAATATATGGGCGCTATTGTGCTCCAAAATGCACCACTGGTTGTATACCACACTCTTACCACTCTCCTGGTGAATGGCTCATTTGTGACAATTGTTCTCAGTATGACACTTGTATTTTTCACAACCCCATTACTTTAATGATGTAACATTGATGGCAGCAACGCCACTCGGAAATTTGCTCCAGCACCACTGGCTGTTTGACATTTTTGCACTTGCCCTGTGTTTTTCTTTTGTATTTGTGGAAAAGAACATTTACTAAACAAATACATATTAGAGGCTGTTAATAAAGCTGGACAGTGCAGACCAAATGAATGTTCCCTGTAATAACCATTCGTTGGCCAAATTGGACATGATGGTTTCCCTTGAACCCATGACGAACTCTAACAAACTGGTCATAGCATGAGAATTCATCCACATTGAATTAAACATAACTGCTCAGTGATTCAAGATTGCTCTTTGCTGAACGTATTTGCTTTTTTTTATAAACGTTTTTCTCAGAAGAGCTGGCACTTGAACAAAATGAAATTTCCCAGGTCTGAATTCACGACATTTTGTATGAACCCGTTATTTTTAGCAGACTAAACCTGGAAATGGAAAAAGGAGAGGGAAATTATACCAGAGGACCTGTTACTATTGATCGGATGAAATTGAAAGCATTGCCCTTTGTTTGCTCATGCACTTTAGCTGCAGTTCGCAGAAGACATTACTTTTAATTGGCTAAATTGCGGATTGCCTCCAAGTTCATTGAATATGAGCAGAGAGCAGAAGGAAGTGTCTATAATTACTACACTGCTCCGTTTTTGACAGAACCACTCAGACACCTCAATGAGTAAAAACCAAATAACAGCAAGTGTTATAATTGCTGCACTCATTCTTTCCAAGCGCTTGCACTTTCTGTGCATTTGTCAGTGTGTACTGCAGCCTTCTTGTAAGCCAAAGTTCTTATTTGCAATATCTTATGATAGTAATTTATTGAACTGGAAACCGTGTTTTAAAGGGAAACAGAAGATTTTCTTCCTTTTTGTACCTATATATGAGTGGTGAAAGCAAAAACAAAATATGCATTGGCAAACCCTATAAATCTGGCTTTAATTTGCTGATACTTAAAAACAGCATTTGTTCATGCCTGTATTTGCATGTGATGGAGCAGGGTAAATAAAATAATTTGTACCCCCTTGGAAAATTAATGAGCTTTAATAAATTAACGATACTAATTGTTTGATGGAGCATGAAGTAATCAACAAATGCACTTTTAGTAAACACTACATAAGGGTAACCCGCAATTTGTGCAAAATCTAATTTATTTACAATTGTGAAGTTGATTAACGCTAATATTGTGATTTGCGTACTAATTAGGGTAAAATCGCATGATTTATGCTATGTAGTAGATTTGTATTGTGGCAAAGAATGCAGATGGTAAGTAAAATGGCTTTAAATGTCGCTTCTGCTAGGTAACACCTAACACGGGTCTTTAGAATGGCGGGTGGTAAACAGAAAGGCTTATTTTCTTTGTTTTGATTTTGGTTGTGTTTGTTCTTATGATAGTTCGTTCGGGCCTGTTAGGCCATGCTGCGAAAATGGCTGCCGAGACAGATGAGGTCACGTGAAAAGCCAAAGATGGCCTCTAGGCGGAAGAAATAGAGGAAGCAGATCACGTGGGTGCAGCCTGAGCACGGAGTGAGAGATGTCAAGGTCGTATTGACCTACCATAAGAAGAGTGCCAAGAAAGACTCAGCACGTATTCGTGGGAATAGAAGAGAAAAGTACTGAGCAACAATGGACTAACTAAATTGTGAACATCGGGATTGCAACAAAATGAATGAACAAATTGGACTGCTTTTACCCAAAGGTCATGAGACTCATTGAACGCTTAACTGTCCCCAAAACCAGTTTGAACAAGGAGGGCGATGAGGTGACCATCACCACCCCTCGAATGGACCAATTAGCGTGATTCTTGCCCCTAAGAATTGCAACTTTTTGTGTAGTAAGCTAGAAAGTAGGGTATAAGAGGGTCTACTTTTATGTGGGAGGGGTTGCTTCTTCGTGTTGATTCTTGGGGTTGCTTCTGTGGGTGGCTTCTTGGGGTTGCTTCTTTTTGGGTTGCTCCTTTTGCTCCTGCTGTGGCCGCTGCTATTGATGATACTGCTGCCGTTGATGTCCTATTTTCAATTTTTCCACCTCAATATTACGAAAAGACTTTGTCATTTTTGGACTTCGAACTTGACTGGGGAGATGGAACGAGATCGATGCGGGAAATCTGTATGGGAGGTCCGGTCGAGGAGGCCTTTAGCGGGACAGTCAGTCAGTTTGGGAGTTCTATTCTGTGATCTACGGTTTATCTTCTTTTTGGTGAACCATTCCTATCTGCATCCAAATGGGTACTGCATAATTTTCAATTCTTTATTAGAGCTTTTCATATAAATGTTATTAATGTATTAAAAGTGATTAATAAACTAAGAATCTCACCCGTGCAATTAAGAAATTAGATAAAATTTCATTCTAAACTTAAAATGAGTTTGTGGTTCTTTAGTTCATTAATAAGTTTAAAGTTTAATAAGTTTCAGAGTGATTGAGCTGGTCTTAATCACCATCAACTTATTCTACTAGTTGGTCCATCGACCAAAGAGCGGAATACCTTGATGTTTAGAACTGACAGGATCAAAGTTGATATATATAATGTCTGAGGTGTTATTCTGTCAGATTTAACAAGGTATCCCGTTCCTCCAGCAACACATTTTCTCCTTGGTGTGTAATCCAGTGAACAAATGAATGTATGATATGCGGTGTCATAGGCCCCACCGTCATATGGTTTAATTGACGTGAATGTTTGATCTGGATTCGTGTCCTAAGGAGAAATTTATATTAGCCACGCTGGATCAGATTTCTTGGTAGCAGAGTTATGGTTTCTATAGATTAGTTTGGTGATTATTGATTATTGATTTATTGATTTTTCATGTCTAACACTTTGTGTTGAATTGTATTATGTTATATGTAAGTCAAAATTTTGAAGCTTCCAGGAAGTAGGAAGTGGACACGTGTGGCAAGAGAAGTCACATGGAATTGTGCATTGTCTGATTTTCAAATTGGTGATAACACAGGATTGTGTTATGATAGGGACATTTCATGTATGAAAACGCGTCTGAGTGAAATAGCAACAGGTTTACTTGTGAAACTCTGGCCTTAATTCTCAGGAGCAGTGTAGTCTCCACATGTGTTTTATCCCCAGAGAAACGGGTTTACCCCTTGCTTGAAAGAAGGGTAAGGTAGAGAGAAGTGCTACACTTATCGAACGAAAGGGTATTCTTGTAAGATAGAGCAAACTATTTCTTTTGTTTAGCGAAACAGACAATGGTAATGTGTTTTAAGTTGTAACTAATAACATTTTGTCGAGAAGAGAAGGTAAGAAAAAACTGCCGATAATTTCTGTAAAGGAGGGGTCAGAAAAGACAGGAGTAGAACTGACGTCAACAAAGACCGCGCTGGTATTGGCCAGTTGTGGGAAAACGAAGAGCTTCTTGATTGGTGCGTTAGTGTGAAGACGTGCTGGTATTGGCCAGTTGAGAGTGACGTAGAGCTTTTGGATTGGTGCGTTAGTGTGAGACGCGCTGGGATAGGTCCGAATAGCCAAACAGTAGAAAGAACAGAGTAGCGAAGAATTCTCGTGTGTTTGTTTGAGAGAAAGAATCGTGCGATATGGCTTATTATGAGTATGGTAGAGAGAAACCGTCATGGATGGTGAAGATTAAAAACGTTTTCAAGAAGGACAAAAAGGTAGTGACTCGGGAAGGAGAAATACTTCCTCCGCCAAAAATGCCAGCTTCTCATATGATGTTGAAATATGGCTATCATACTTGCATTTGGTTGGAAATTTGGGCAAAATATACCCAGAACGATGGAGTATTGGCGTTTCCAGAAAATGGTTCGTTTAGCACAGCTGTACTTCGAAATTTAAGAGAGAAAATGATGAAACTTGAACCGAGACCTAGACCAACACAGTTTGAAGCGTTAGGTGAATGGGAAGATGAGATGTATGAAAGAGAAAGACACAGAGGTACAAAGAATTATAGTTTAGTTCATGGAAGAGTATGGGGAGTGAATCATGAAGACAGGATGAGACGATGGAGGTATGCTAATATGACGGATGGTTTGTTTCCTGTCAGAACAGTTGAAGAAGTTACAGGGAGAAAATGTACGGAGAAAAAGAAACATGCAGTGACAGAAAGGTATGGGTATGGAGGTAGCGAAACAGAGGATGAGTTGCTGGAAGACATTTTAAATAGAAAACCCCTCCATATCAACAGAATTCTGCGGTGGTGACTCCAAATGCACCACCAATGGAAACTGTAAGGAATCAAAGCCCTGAACAAAATTATGAAATAAATAGGTCTTATGAAAAATTAGAAACTCCACAGAATGCGAAGCCTGATAGTGGTAATACAGCTGAGTTAGCAAGAACCACAAGAGAATTGACTAAGAAAATAAGAGAATTAACCATGAACATGGAAGCCGTGACTGTGCCAGTGACAATAGGACCAGTAATACCGGTATTTGAAAACCAAAGAATAGATGAGCATTCCTTGACAATTCCAATGAACTCGAATATGCAAAGAGTGAGAGAAGGGATAATTCCAGAAACTAGAGGGACAAGAGATTTGGTTAGCTCATATAGCTCGAGTCCACCTACAAATTTGACGATTAATGAGAGTCAGCTAAATAGGATTCCTATGGGAACCGAGTCAGCAACTGAGACCCCAGAGAGAAGTACAAATTGGGTAGAGATGAATAATACCCCTGTGGGTCCGACTCCAGAAGAATTAAATGAGTGGATGAGGAATTTACAGAAGAAAGATACTGAACCGCAACCATTGGATGTAATCAGACTGAAAATAGACATGGAAGAGTTGATTTTAGGGACTATTGGTACAGATAGATTGAAATCCTACCAAGATGATGAACTCATGTTCATGTGCAAGAGTGTTACTTGGAGAGCTAGGAATTTGCATGAGAAATTGGAAGAAACAGCGAATGAACTAGGAGTAGAATTTGGAAAAATCAGAGGATTGCAGAAACCGTACAGGGTTGACTTTAGTGAAAAGGATATAGAAAATCTGAACACATCAGGACGATTAACCCAGATAAAGGAACTGATTGTGTTATTGAGAAAATGGGGAGATGTGGACAGATGGAGGAGCAGGTGGATAAGAAGAAAGGAGGGAACGACCGATAAAGCATCGTTGGCTTTTCCGGTGAAGGAAAAAGAACCAATAGTACTGGAATATCCAATGAGGGAAACTCCAGGAGGTAGCTATGTGCATGTTCCATGGTCCAGACAAGATATATTGTCATTTACAAATGACTTCCCAAGATTGAGAGAGAAACCCGTAGAATGGTATAGACAGGTAGAAAGATTTGTAAAGGTTTCAAAGGTGTTGTGGGAAGATCTGGATGGATTGTTTGAAATTGTAGTACCAGCAGATTTATGGACAGAATGCAAGATTACAATTGATTGGCCGAAGGAAGAATATCCTAGAGATGCAAAAACTGGAGCCCCAGGTCCAGAAGTAATGAGAAAATATGAACAAGCCGTCACGTTTTTGAAAAATAAGATTCCACTGAAAGAGACAGATTGGGTAAAGATTGATAGAACAACTCAGGAAAGTAAGGAATCTGTACACACCTATTATGAAAGGTTGCTTTTGGTTCTCAAATAGTATAGTGGCTATGAGACTTTGAGTGAAAAGGACATGAGTCATTTCATATATAGATTTGTATATGGATTGAAACCTGAAATAAGTGAAATGATTAAGCAGCATATGTTGTGTTGGCAGATTAGCACCGTAGATGAGGTATTAAGGTATGCAAAATATTGTAGTGATGACATCGAGTGTAGACAGCGCAAACTGAAAGAAAAAGCGATGTGGGCACAAGTAAAGGTTGCAGAAAAACAGGAGGCTCAAATGAATAATCAGTCTAGTGATGCAGGACAGACTAAATCCAAACCGAATATAGGTAAAGGAAAAGGTCAAATGAATATAGAAGAGGCTAAAAAGAAATGGCCATGCCATAATTGCGGAGTGTTAGGGCATGTGAGAAACAAGTGTAAATTTCCTCCAGAAGCTAATACGGAAAACCAACCATTAAATCCACAGGTGCAGAATGAGGTGAGTTACCAACAGCTGCAACAACCGCAGGTAGTTACTCAACAGAGTCAGGTGCCACAACCACCTCTTCCAAAGAGTGTAAATCCCCAGAGATACAGTGCAGAGGCAGGATTCTACGGAGGAGAGCAGGTAACAAAATTGCAGCGCGCAGCTGCAGTATCGCAGTATTGGTTACAGCAGGATGGAAATGAATCGGATGAAAGTTTATGACGGTGCCTAGGAGAGGAGGAAGAGTGCGTGCTTGGCGCAACTCTAGAGGTAGATCAGTCAGGTCCATTTGTGGATGGAGAAGTGAATGGTGTAAATGTTACATTCCTTGTGGACACTGTTAGATCAGTGGAAATTCCAAACCTTCCTCTCTCAGGAGAATATATCCAAGTTGTAGGTGTTTCAAACCAACAGATTAAAGTGCCACTTACCAAACCAGTAGAGGTGAAAGTTGGACCATTCAAAGAAATGCATCTGTTTGTGGTATGTGATTGCAGTCCTGCAAATTTGTTAGGACGAGATCTGCTTTGTAAAATGAATTGCACCATCTATTGTACCCCAGATGGTATTGCTTTCCAGACACCAGATGAAGATGTCCTGTATAAAATGACAATGGCAGAACTAGAACCAGGAGTAAATGACATGTTTCCTGTGTTTGATGCAGAGAAAATCCCAATTGAATTGAAAGGAACAGTCAGATCTGATGTATGGGATTTCACAGGCGAAGAGATTGGGCTAATGAGAGGAGTAGACCCTGTAAAAATTACTGTAAGGGAAGGAACAAAATACCCGAATAGTCCACAGTACAAATTAACGCCTGAAATTGTTGAAGGAATAACACCTGTAGTTAATAAGATGATTGAACAAGGAATTTTGAAAGAATTAATGAGTAGCCCATGTAATTCACCTATAATGGGATTGAAAAAGACAAATGGGACATATAGGATAGTGCAGGATTTGAGAAAGGTAAATAAAATCGTTATCCCTTGTTGTCCAATTGTGCCAAACCCCGCTGTAATACTTTATCAGATTCCACATGATGCAGAATGGTACACAGTTATTGATTTATGCCATGCATTCTTTTCTATTCCATTGCACCCAGACAGCCAGCCATTATTTGCGTTCCGGTTCGGAGAGCGTATTTTAGCATGGTGCCGAATTCCTCAAGGGTATACAGAAAGTCCCTCAATCTTTAATCAGATCCTAAAGAAATCATTGGAAAATTTAAAAATGCCTGAAAAATCTGTGATGGTCCAATATATTGATGACCTATTAGTGGCATCAAAGACTAAGGAAGCATGTGTTACAGACAAAATTGCTTTACTGAATCATTTAGCAGAAGGAGGGCACAAAGTGTCCCTGTCAAAACTGCAATTTTGTCAACAGGAGGTACAGTACCTAGGTCATAAGATTGAGAAAGGGATGCGAAAGGTGACGACAGAAAGGATAAGGATTATCCAAGGTTGAGAGCCCCGATGACACAGAGAGAGGTGAGAATGTTCCTTGGAATGGTTGGTTATTGTCGACAGTGGATAAGTGGATTCTCGTTAATTGCAAAACCTTTACAGCGATTGACAAAAAGGGATGTCAGAGATCCGATTGAGTTGAATGAGGAGGAAATGAAGGCTTTCAAAGAACTGAAAACAAGGTTGTGTGAGGCACCAGCATTGGGAATGCCTGATTATGAAAAAGAATTTGAGCTGTATTGTAGTGAGAGAGATGGATGTGCACTTTCAGTGTTAGTGCAAAGGCATGGAAAAATGAAAAGACCCATTGCTTATTTTTCAGCTGTTTTAGACCCAGTAGCAAAGGCATTGCCTGGATGTCTGAAAGCAGTAGCTGCTACTTGTGTGAGTCTGGAACAGAGTGAAGGCATTGTGATGCGGTATCCACTGAGAGTATATGTTCCACACTCTGTTGAAATCCTTCTGACTAGAACCAAAACCGAATTTGTGACACATAGTCGGCTGACTAGGTACGAAAAAGTGATTTTGAGTGCAGATAATGTAACCATTGATAGATGCACAAGTGTGAATCCTTCAACTTCACTGCCAGATGAAGTAGATGTAGGAGTCAAAGATGATGTTAATCCTAAGTGTTTGGATGTGCTTGAATTTTGCACAAAGCCTCGCCCAGATATTAAGGATGAGCCCTTAAAAGAATCAGTTTATGTGATGTTTGTGGACGGGTCATGCCTGAGAACAGGTGAAGGAGTTTTAAGTGCTGCGTATGCTGTGTGTACAGTGGCAGCCATAATGGAAGCATCTTGTTTGAGAGGGATACGTTCAGCCCAAGTGGCTGAGCTGATTGCTTTGATTCAAGCGTGCAAACTGGGAAAGAACTTCCGAATTACGGTGATCACAGATAGCCAGTATGGCTTCGGAGTGGTCCACGACTTTGGACAGATCTGGTCTCAGAGAGGTTTCTTGACGTCTGCAGGAACTCCTATTAGGAACGGTGAGTTTGTGAAGAAATTGCTTGAGGCGATACAGCTGCCTAAACAGATTGCAGTGGTGAAATGCGCTGCACACAAAAATGGAACAGATTATATTACAGTGGGAAACCAATTCGCAGATGAAATAGCTCAATACTGTGCCAGAAATGTGGTCTCACTGAATAGGAGAAGAGAAAAAGAAAATGTTTCATGTCCCTTGCTGTTTACTAACACGGTAACTTGAAACCTGGGATGAGGTAAGGCAATTGCAGGAAGAAGCCGATGAAGAAGAGAAAGATGGTTGGATAAAAGCAGGTTGCAGACAAAGAGAGGAAAATGAAGTTTGGGTTTATAGAGATGAAAGACCAGTTATGCCTGATAGCATGATCTCTAATATGGCACGGATGTACCATGGACAAGCTCACATTGGTAGGGATGCCATGATCAGACTTTTCAGACAGACTTGGTACAACCCGAAATTTAGAGCTATAGCTGAAAGTCTCTGTCAAAGATGTCTTACATGCCAACAGATAAATCCTGGAAGGAAAACAGTAGTGAGTTTGGGAACAATAGGACGTGAAGGAGGTCCTTTTACCAGAATGCAACTAGATTTTATTGAAATGCCCCCTAGTAATAGATTGAAATATGTCCTTGTGGTCGTTTGTTTGTTTTCTCGTTGGGTGGAAGCCTATCCGACAAGAAGGAATGATGGAGTTACAGTGGCTAAACTCCTACTGAGAGAATTCATTCCACGATACGGCTTTCCAGTAACGATCGAAACAGATAGAGGAACACATTTCCAAAATGAATTAATCCATTTGATATGTGAAGCGCTTGACATTCAACAAAAATTGCACTGTGCCTACAGACCAGAGGCTTCTGGAGTGGTAGAGCAAGTAAATGGAACAATAAAGAATAGGTTAGGGAAAATGTGTCAAGCCACAGGACTCAAATGGCCAGATGCCCTGCCATTGGTGCTGATGACCATCAGAAGCATACCTGACAGAAAAACAGGTCTGAGTCCTCATGAAATAATCATGGGACGAGCAATGAGACAAGCACATGTACCTGTCAACAAACTGCTGACTATAACTGATGATCTCGTATTGGACTATTGCAAAGGATTGGCTGATGTGGTACATTCTGTGTTTCATCAGGTTGGACCAGATGCGACCACTCTTGAAAGAAAACCAGCTCATGATTTGAGTCCAGGAGACTGGGTCCGCATAAAAGTCCACAGAAGAAGAAACTGTTTGGTTCCTCGCTGGGATAAGCCACGTCAAGTGATCCTGGTGACCACAACTGCTGTGAAATGTGGAGGTGTGAAAAATTGGGTTCATGCCAGTCATACCATCAGAGTTCCAGATCCTGAAGCTCGACCTGTAAGTCGACATCTGGAGATATCGGATACCAGCTCAGCATCCGAAGCAGAAGCTGAAACAAGCAGAGTTCCAGATCCTGAAGCTCGACCTGTAAGTCGACATCTGGAAGAATTAGGTACCAGTTTGACAACTGAAGAAGAAACTGAAACGATCAGAGTTCCAGATCTTGAAGCTCGACCTGTAAGTCTGTCATAGGGTTTCTGCACATACACAGAGCTATGCACAGGATAATAGGACCCCGGAATACAGTGGTTTGCCTACCATATACCGTAGCACCCAAAACCCCAACCCAACTAGCTTAGCATCCCATTAGTACCAAAGCACCAATGATTGGACAACCCAGAACACGGTATCTTTATCTCAGGACTCGCAGAAGCAAGAACACTCTTTCGTCACTCACTCGTACTTGTCCACAATGCGCGTATGAAGAGACACAGGGTAGATTAAAATATTTATTTCAACTTACGTGCTCTAAGGTACAGTACACGTGTCAGCACTAATAGCATAATGCATATGAATAATATAAGCAGCATGGTTACAATTCCATAGAATACAAACGGGGAAAGCATTTCATAACTCAGTGGATAAATGTCTAAATAACATTACCACCCTCCCCGTGCAGTAAGATAGTTTATTATAAAAATAGAAGACCTCTGGGCTTTGACTAGCGAACCCTCATACCTCGGTCTCTAGATGCAGAACTACATCAGCAGACAATCACAGCTCTTCTCCCTGGAAAGGATTCCTCCAAGTGTGTTAAGCGCCAGTAAAACTGCAGTATTAAAGGCACACCAAGTTCCATGGCATTTGCGCCTAATGTTATGTCTGGGTGCGCGAGACTGGCCATATCAGGAAGAACCGAAATACATTGTTATGTGACCTTGTACATGTTGTGCAGTCTGAGCCCAAATCGAACAAGAGAAAAGGTGAAAGACAGAAAATGCAGGCAGCGCAAAAGAACTTAGCAAGAGCAAAGGGCGAGGGAGCCCTGGCTCAATGTAACGTGCGCAAAGAAAAGCAGCATGGCAGCTAGGCCTAGGCCAACATAACAAGGCAGGCAACAATCCACAAGACACCCTCCCCTGGACAGTCCGGCGGCCAGGACAGAGGGCCAAAAAAAAAATCCAGTAGAGTACAGGGAGCGCCCAAACGGCGGAGGACAAGTCAATCCATGAAAGTGTAAGTGCAGAAAAAAGCCATACCCTCCAAGAGGACATCATTGGAATCGTCAAAAAACATAGATGCCATCCAATCCATGAGATCAAAAGAGCAGGAATGCTCCTCAGCAGAGGGAGCATCCAAAAGCAATGCGGGACAACTTGCGTGATAATCGAAATAGCTTTGATGTAGGAGATCCTGGGCAGCCGCCCAGACATCCCATTGCGCCAAAATCCCCAGTGCAGCCGCACGCGCCATACAGCCGGCAACGGAACAGTCCTGCTCATGGGCCTCTAAGGGACCCATCAACTGAACAAAATCCGGAACAGACAATGACGAATTGGAGAGGCAATAATCCAAAGTCCAGGTGAAAGGACAGCGGACACAAGTCATTACAGGTTGCACGCAAGTGAAATACGCAAAGCGAAAAGAAAGAGTATATGACACACTCAGTGTCGCCAATGGCAAGACACCAAAACCAGCCAAAAGGCGCTCACGGAGCAGCTGGAGGCGGGCCGGATCGAGCAGGTCCCATCGGGGAGCAGCCATTGCGCAGAAAACAAATTAATAGCAGGACACCAGCCGCCAAAGCGATGATCAACGGGAAACCGCCAAAGACGCTGGAAAAAATAGAATGAATAAATGCCGGGATGACACCAAAAATAGTTTGGAAGGAGGACACCAAACCAGACCCTACGACCTTAAAAAAGTGTACCAGACCCTCAGTGTTAGATGCGTTAAAAATACGATGAATTAACTCCCCAAAATGTTGGGGGAGATTAGTGTTCAAAAGGGCCTGTATTTCACTGTGGGTACTCGCCACCTGGAGAATGAATGTCTCCCGGGCGGACGTGAGCATAACTTCCTCGTTCAATAATAGTGCCTTTATTCTGCTCAGTCTATTGAAATCTGCCTCCATGGTAGGGATGGAAGGCCAAATAGAGATATCAACCCTGCCATGAGGGGGAGGAAAAAGCACATTTTTGCAGCAGACAACCCTGTGCGAAACTGTTACAATGTAAGGAATGCCAGCCTGCAGGCCACAACAGTTTTCGTTATTTAAAAGTAAATAACTACCATTGGAAAGGAGAGTGAAAGTAGGAGCAATAACAGGAGCAGGAATACCTTTCAGCACACAAGCAAGATTAGGAGCGGAAACGCTACATGAGCCATGCAATTTAATGTGTTTACAAATAAGCGAATGACCCATAGTCGAGTCGCAGGACTCCCCCGTGAGAAAGACTTCCTTGCCGTCCCGAAGGCATTTATACATGAAAGGCAAGGACCAGAGTTCATGCAGGAAAGCACTGCCCAAGGGCTGGTAACGGCCCACAGGATAATGTTTCATGCACGAGTCAAATTCAAACAAGGAAAAAGGTAAAGCGATAACCCCATGAACTAGCCACACAGCAGAATCGAGTTCTGCAACAGAGAACGGCAAAGGATCCATCTTTTCGATATGTAATAAAGTGTAAGTTGCATCTTTCATGGACATGAATTGCTGTTTGTCAGTTAAATTAAAAGGTAGAAACAAGGCAGAGGTGTTCAAAAAATGCCAAGGAACTTTACCTAACTTGAGCGTTTGTAAAGTCCATGCAAACTGCATAACTGAGCGCAATTGATTCTGACCATGATATAACACAGAAACATCATCTTGTACAATATCAACAACAGAGGACACAATATTCTCTAAAGTGTAAATGCGAGAAGACAGGGTATTAATACTATTGTCAACAACAGCAAGCACCTTTTCCAAATTTGCTTGATCTATTTCCCGAAGACGGGAAGCAGCTTCAATTTGTGACAGCTTCCAGAGTTCATTATACGTTTCATAAATGAATCTCTTAGGTCGGGGACCACGAGGTCCCAAAACAAAGTCGGACAGATCAATATTGCCTGAAAGGAGGGACAAATGTTGTTTAACAGAATCAAGGGACGAATGTTGCAGCCATTGTTTGCATAATTTACCAACAGAATATGTAGTGACAGTACGGGAAGCAGTAAATCTCGGATCAGGCCTATCCTGTGTGTAGCTAGTACCTGAGTCGTGAAAACGCATTTGACATGCATTAGATGATATAGGCCATACCAACCAGGGTGACAGATCGATCTCGGAAACATTAAACGAATTATTCTGTAACAGAGCCTGTAGGGTCGCCAGGGACAGGTTAAGACGTGAGCTATCATTGGGAAAACTCGACAAGGATGGAATTGAGGGCGTGTTTAATTGTTTAGTGGTAGCTAAGCCCCAACACGTAGTCTGATAAATAGAATCATTTAGGAACATAATTTGGGTAGGGATAAGGCAAGCAAGGTGCAATGCCTCGGTTCCTTGTACCTGCCATGGCTTGGAGCCCCAAATAGATTTCAAATCTACTGTATCCTCCCAGTACTCATAACCACCCACTGCTAGGGCACTTAAAAAGGAACCCGAATAAAGCAATTTGGTGTGTGTTAACATAATTTTCTGAGTTGACGTGGTATTTAGTCTAAAATAATAGGATGCGGGGTTTGACCGATTAAAATCAGTAAAATAGGTAAACTTATTTCGAAGAGTTTGTGAGCTACCTGGCAAGGGGTTTGGACAATGTTCCCATTGGGTATAGTTAACAGAACTACGCAGGGCACTTGGCTTATGGAGAAAATGATTACCCCAATGTTGGTAACAATACAAATCGGCATAATTCGCAGAATTCATATATAAATCTTCAGCATTAAAAGATGCATAATATTTTAAATCGGCAAACAATGCTTCAACGGCATGCACATCCCAATCATCAGAATGAATGTTATTTTGTACTACATCACCCATTGAAACACGAAGGACATTAGGTACATTAATAATTTCTGTCGGACCATGGATTTGATAGTTCACTGCATCCCATACGATGCCATCAGCAACTGGAAAAGCTGAAATGTTCACAAATGTGTGGTCACGCTTCATGATGTGAGACGAGGAATGAGGAGCCAAAGTTCCAGAAACATAGTCTACAGCAGAGCGTTCAGGTAAATAGTGACCGTTGATTAGTAGAAAAAACACTGTGACAAAGCCAATGGACATGAACAAAAAAATCAAGAAAAGTACCAACCAGATGTATGTCCAGGGTGGAATCAAAAAATTGTCTCTAAACCAGGATACAAAAATACTGAACTTGGATGGGACTTTTGAAGAAGTGGAATCCGAATCAAAGGAATAACGAGTCGGGCCAAGTGGCGTTGTTGGTTGATGCGCCACCGATTCAGATGCAGGATAGGTATACTCGTCCTCGTCGATGTTGGTGGAGAGTTGGGGATCAATTATAGTTTCAGGCAAATCAACCATCTCAATTACAGCATCAGCGACCGTTCGTGTAGATGGGCCACGAACATATGTCCGATAAATGGCAGGACAAGAGACCGCTGGTGTGACACTATTCAGGATCGGCCAGGCGCTGTAGCTTGACATTTTCCACTGAGATGTATCTGTTCTCCTTGCGACCAGGAAGCGGTGGTAAAATGACTGTACGTGTTCCCTTCAAGCCCAGAACTGGAACCGGTGCACGAAAAGAGGGGCCGAATTCTTTTTGTTTTCAACCTTCTCTCGAACCAGTTCTCCAACCTTTGGAAGCCAGCCGGCTACCGGAATCTGCAACGCAGGATCTGTGGCTGAAGGCAAATGTGTAGTTGCAAGTTTGTCTCGGGCTTCTTGTAAGTCCTGTAACATAGCAGAATGATTATCTACATCAAACTTGGCGGATTGCGCCGCGATGTCTGGACCCTCAAGGTCAGGCACAAACATTCTTATGCCAAAGAGCATTTCGTATGGGGTCCGCCCACCCAGAGGTCTTCTAGGGAGATTATTAAGTGCACGCTGAACGGTATACAAGTGGGCCAGCCAGTTCCTGCCAGTACCTATAACTCTAGCTGTTAAGGATTGCTTTAAGTCACGGTTCATTCGTTCAACGATAGAGTTGCCCTCAGGCCTATACGGAGACGAAAATTTCACCCGCACCCCAAGCGAAGCCATTGCATCCTTGTAAGCCCTAGAGGCAAACGCCGGACCTTGGTCCGAATGGAAGGTGCCGCATGCGAAAATTCCCACAAAGACACGCAAATCCCTGATTACATTTCGAGCGTCAGCACTACGTTGTGGCCAGACCCAGAGGAACCGTGTGCACGAGTCCACTGCTACTAAGATGTATTTATAGGCAGTGTCTGATGAGAATGGACCGCAGTGATCCAAGTAAACACACCCAAAGGGTCTGTTAGCAATGCAGAGCGGGGTCTGTGGAGGGCGTGTTACCGTGGAAGGCTTAATCTGTTGACAAACGTCGCAGGAAAGCACAAAAGCACGGGTGTCTTTATACAATCCACGCCACCAATAACGCTGCTGCAAGATGGAAACTGTAGCTGACACACCTGCATGAGCAGAAGCCATGCCTTCGTGTGCAGCTGATATCAAGGCACTCCTGCGGTCCGCGTTGGGGAT
Organism: Calotriton arnoldi; assembly: GCA_963921515.1. NCBI lineage: Eukaryota > Metazoa > Chordata > Amphibia > Caudata > Salamandridae > Calotriton > Calotriton arnoldi. The sequence continues at coordinate 1,675,772 of CAWUFW010000846.1, read as the reverse complement.
CAGCCGATCTCCAACGTCAGGTATTGTTACATAAGGAACCTGTTCGGGACTTAACTTGTAAGAATACTTGGAAGGAAAACCTGTAGGGTAATTAACACCTTCCTTTGTTGCAGCAATAGCTGCTAGAATAACAGAGTCAATTTTAGACATGGACCTGGTAACCGCTGCTACTGAACACGTGACTACTGCCGAACGGGCAGCTTCATCTGCCAGATCATTACCAATAGCGTGTGCGCCCACCCGCTGATGGCCTAAGGTGTGAACCACCTGTGTGAGGGGCAGACGTTGTTGCAATTCTGCCACTCGAACCCAAAGCATTTTATGCTTAATTGTGCTCCCTTTTGCGTCCTTGTAGTCATTTTTCGACCAGAAAAACAGATTGTCATTGTAAGATTGTACACAGTAGAAGGAATCACATACAATAAGAGTGGTCTCCTCCTGAGAAGCGAACTCAAGCGCAAGTAGCAATGCATGCAGCTCGGCCAATTGTGCGGTACTATCTCCAAGTGTGCGTGTGTGCACTACAGAGGATTTGAACGTTCCATCAACAAAAGAACCCGCGACAATAGCACATGCAGCTGAATAAGCGTGCTTGGACCCAGTGGCCGGTTGCACCGAACCATCGGTGTAGATCACACATTTGTAATCCTCAAGCGGCAGTAAAAACAAAGGAGGAGGATGAACAAATTCATACTGCAAGAACTCCTGAGTCTGAAGAGAAGAATCGAAAATAAAGGTGACGTCTGATGACGTCAAGGATGTAGCCCATTGTATCCAACGGGGATGCATTGCTTTTCAGTTCGGTACACTTGCCTTTGTTACTGCCTCTAGGGCAGGACAGGGTGTTACCACCAGAATTCGCTTTCCCTGTGCCAGTGCGCGTTCTTTTAGAATCGCCATTTGCACTGCAGTTAGAACTTTTTCAACAGATGTAAAGCGCAATTCAGCGGAAGTGTACAGATGCGACTTGTATGCGATGGGCACTGTATCACCTTCATTAAAGGTTAAGTACGTGAATCCCACCGCCCCCGGAATTATTCTAATCACCAGGTTTGTGTGGTTATCACGAGTCAAAAGATATTTAGACTCCAATAGGTCTGTCTGCAAAGACTGCAGAATCAAGGTATGCTCAGGCAGCCAGCAAGACCTTGAATAAGTAGGTTGTATCAAAGCATACAAAGGCTTGATACGCTGGGCATATTCGGGAATGTAAGTACGCCCGAAATTCAGAAAACCCAGCAAAGACTGAAGTTTCTTCAGAGTATTTGGGGGCACAAATGTGCACATTTTTCCAAGAAATGGGGGCTAAGCCCTTACCTTCGTTGTTGAGCTCATAGCCCAAGAACAGAACGGTAAATTCAGCAATGTGTGACTTAGCAAAGTTAAATTTGTAACCCTGCTCCGCAAATTCAAGAATAATGCGGTCCACACGAGACAGATGCGGAAATAATTTGTCGTCCGTCAGATAAATGTCATCAACGTACGAACATGCATCTTGGTCTATGCTGTCTAGCAAAGAGACAACACGGGCGGCGAATACACCCGGACTATTTTTGTAGCCCATGGGTAAACGCCGGAACTGGAATAATTTACCACCGGATGTGAATGCGGTCCACTGACCACTCTCCGGGGCTAGGTTGTGCGTGTAGAAACCGTTTGAAAGGTCAAGTGTCGTTTTGTATTTTTTACGAACAAGACTGTCTACAAGCGCAGAACTGTGTGTATTCTGCACCGCAAAGTTCCGACAATGAGAATTTAAATGCCGGTAATCCAAAACTAAGCGGTACGATCCATCGGGTTTAGAAACCACGAATAGGGGATTGTTCATAGGTGATACGCATGGTTCGATTACTCCCTGATATTCCAACTGTGTCAGAATTTCGGAGACGGGGCCTTTTGCCTGCCGTTTGATGGGATATTGGGGTTGTGGCTGCGGTAGTGACCGCAAAGGTATTGCATGGGGAGGTGATTCTACGTCCCATCCCACATGGTTGCGGTATAACGCTGGAGCCAGGTACACAGCCCACTCAGCTGCAAGTGCTTCAGCTTTGTCTTTTGGGACATGCCTTGAAAAGCTTGGAAGGATTACCTCCTCTCCTTCATGTGCAGCGAGAACGAATGGGGGTGGCCAATCCACCTCTGCTAACAAAATGTCATATGAAGAGGTTAGATTTTCCCAAAAAATCCCTGTTATTTCCCGCGGTATATCACCTTCAATTTGGATGACTATGTTGTAAAGTCTGTCAGGGGTGCCACTCTGGTGTCAGCTGTCTCTACAGTAACGAATGTTTCAGTTGCTGTCGCCTCCATATGAGGACGTAGCGCCTCCCGCACTATGGTAACTTCCGCGGCGCTGTCTAGGAGGGTCACTGCCCACGTCCAATTCAGGAGTCTCGTTCTCACGGTCTGTGGCATATTTCGCTGTTACAGCGGCAACTTTTTTCTTCTGAAATTGCGGTCGAGAAAGGTGAAAGTCTTCTGCTTTCCCTCTGACTTGTTGTCGAGGTTGGTCTCGCTCCTGGGGAGCCTCTCGGCCCCTTCCTCTATCTTGCCGTCCTCCTCCACCAGCCTGTGACGAAGTCTGGGCCTGTGAAGAACGAGGAGAACGCGTATCAGAGCTCTGAAACCTTTCTGGTGATTTAATTCTCGACCTATCACGTAAATCATAAGTACGTTCAGAAGAAACCGAAACTGGGGAAGCGCCTCTCGACCCCGGCTTCTTTTGTTGCTTACCCTGTTTTTTCTGTCTCCAACTCTTTTTAGTGAAGACTGGTCTATCATCTTTCTCAGATGTACTTTTTGTTTGTGTAATTTGTGGTTGCGATTGAGTTTGCATTTTTACAAAAGGCTTGTTGCCTAGGCTATTTCTTCCAATTGTTTTATAAGCCCGGGCTATAATTTTCGGTAATTCGCGAGGCCTGTCCAACTCTGGGACCAAAGCCAAAGCATTCGCTACTTGAAAGTTCATAGCATCGCCCTTGACATTTCCAAGGATCAGTTCAGCTACTACATCAAACACTCCCACTAGTCTCATCCCTAATTCCACAGCCGCTTCAGGGCCATGTTCGTCCTGTACTTTTTTAATTACAGATGGTAGAACCGTCATGGAAGGAGTACCAAAACATTTTGAATAAACTGCTGCGAATACCTTACCCCAGTTTTCACATGATGTCAAAATGGGGAATTAAGTCTTTTGGCAAACTTATCGTAAGGATGCGGTGTTTATCCACTGGGGATGTATGTGGAAACACCGCTTCTATCTGATCGAACTTTTCTGCAAGCCAGTAAGGATAATCGTCCTTATTTTGTGGACGTTTGCCCATCACAGAATTTACCATGACAGGACTTATGGTCACTCCAGCTGCAACAGCTGGTTGACCAGCGACTACAGGAGCAGCTCCATGGAGGCTACCTGTAACGTATGTCACTAAGGCTCGATGCACTCGCACCAGTTCGGTATGCATAGTGCGCAGATCCGCAATCGATAATGCCAGATAATTTGGATGCGGGGTATACCCGGCCAATACAGGCCAAGTGGCCCCCTCAATGGATAAGGGGCCTAAACGAACTGCGGTAGTTGGTTGTGGGAGGGCGCCATTAAACCAAACACGGTGCTGCCAAGCCGTGAGAGGCACTTCAAGATTAGTATAGGGTCGATAGGCAGCAGGAATAGCGGTGGGTTTATATTCATGAAACAGCTTATCACCTGCATCCACCGCCTCAAAAGTGATCCAAGTGTAAAACACTTCAAAGTGATAAGCCGGATCGGCTTGAACCACAAAGACCAACTCGACCCCAGCATCGGGCACTCCGTATACACCTAGGTGTTCTCGGAGTGGTCCTCGGCTATGTGCAGCTATCGCCACACCAGCCATAACTAAACAATTGTATTCGACAACCTAACAGGGAGCACAAAATGGGTTATTTATGTAACCTTTTTTAATAACTTCAAGCTTGAAAGAACCTATAAAACGTTCAATATAGGAGGTATCACCGTCACTTACGCCTCCGGAAGCGTACGTGAGGGTTTTGTGGACAAGCACAAGTACTACTCAAGCATCTCGCAGATAAGCAGCCCCACGTTGGCCGCGCCATGTCATAGGGTTTCTGCACATACACAGAGCTATGCACAGGATAATAGGACCCCGGAATACAGTGGTTTGCCTACCATATACCGTAGCACCCAAAACCCCAACCCAACTAGCTTAGCATCCCATTAGTACCAAAGCACCAATGATTGGACAACCCAGAACACGGTATCTTTATCTCAGGACTCGCAGAAGCAAGAACACTCTTTCGTCACTCACTCGTACTTGTCCACAATGCGCGTATGAAGAGACACAGGGTAGATTAAAATATTTATTTCAACTTACGTGCTCTAAGGTACAGTACACGTGTCAGCACTAATAGCATAATGCATATGAATAATATAAGCAGCATGGTTACAATTCCATAGAATACAAACGGGGAAAGCATTTCATAACTCAGTGGATAAATGTCTAAATAACATTACCACCCTCCCCGTGCAGTAAGATAGTTTATTATAAAAATAGAAGACCTCTGGGCTTTGACTAGCGAACCCTCATACCTCGGTCTCTAGATGCAGAACTACATCAGCAGACAATCACAGCTCTTCTCCCTGGAAAGGATTCCTCCAAGTGTGTTAAGCGCCAGTAAAACTGCAGTATTAAAGGCACACCAAGTTCCATGGCATTTGCGCCTAATGTTATGTCTGGGTGCGCGAGACTGGCCATATCAGGAAGAACCGAAATACATTGTTATGTGACCTTGTACATGTTGTGCAGTCTGAGCCCAAATCGAACAAGAGAAAAGGTGAAAGACAGAAAATGCAGACAGCGCAAAAGAACTTAGCAAGAGCAAAGGGCGAGGGAGCCCTGGCTCAATGTAACGTGCGCAAAGAAAAGCAGCATGGCAGCTAGGCCTAGGCCAACATAACAAGGCAGGCAACAATCCACAAGACAAGTCGACATCTGGAAATATCGGATACCAGTTCGGCATCTGAAACAGACCAACCTGAATCTGGTGAAAGACAAAAGATAAAAACAAGAAATAAAAGAACTGATATTATAAACGAAGAAACTGAACAAAGAGACAGTGACAGCGAACAGCCAAGTACAAGTTATGGAAGAATTCCTCCAGAGATAGTTGAGGTAACTGAAGGAGACTTAGATTCAGACAGAGAGATAGGTGAAAAAGCGGAAGAAACCCGAGGAGTAATAGGAACAGATCAACAAATAGAAGAAACACAGGGAAATTTAGATTCAGATAGAAAGATTAATATAAATGCAGAAGACATTCGAGGAGGGATAGAATCAAATGTCCAAACAGAAGAGTCACAAGAAGGTGCAGATTCAGACAAAGAAACTGAGATCATAAGGTTCAAGGTTAGAGGAAGTGAAGTAAGGTCTGAGACAGAATCAGAAGAAAGTGAAGAAGAAAGGAAACAAAGAATTGGACCAAGAAAGAGAACTTGGAGAGCTGAACGAGAGGAAAAGGAGAACGAACTAAAAAGGCCAAGAAAAGGAGACAATTGGCCCCACGAAGTTAAAAGACTGAGATACAAGATAATAAATTTGAACAAAGATAATGCGGAACAAGTGAATGAAATAACAAGTCAAAAAGGACAAGGAAAACAAAGTGAAAGACAATTACAGAAATCAAAGAGAGTGAAGAGACCTAACTTGAAATATAAGTCACCTGAGTGGCTATACATCGCATTGACCGACATTAAAGAAGAGGATAACAGTCACGAAAGCCCAGACGAAAGCTGTAAACAAATGGGTGAAAGTGAATTGCACCAAATCTGAAAAGACAAAGAAAGAAACCCGGACTGAACACCAAAACCGAACAAGACGAGAGAGAGTTCTGAAAAGAGCTGAAGAAAGCACCGAAACGAGACAAAGTAAAGGGTAGAGTGGCTGAAAGGTCCTTCTGAGGTGTGGTGACACATTTTCTGTACATATATATATATAGCTAGATTAGTACAACATGGTAGACACTGAGAATAGAAGATCTAGATGTGAGTTTCTACGTAGGTGGTGTAGAATGTGTTTTTATTGTACAGGTTTGCTAATGTTTATCTGGCTTATTTTAGCAATAATAATTCCACTTAGGTTAGTTTTAGAAAAACATCCGTAATAGGGAATAACACGAATAAGGACAAAGAAGCTATCATACAAAACACTGCAGCATTAGTAGATAGTACTGAGTTACATAGGGATAGGTCCATAACTGATTTCTCCAAGAATGTCTTCACGAAACTATTGTATGAATATGTGGAGACAATGGATGTGAGAGATTGTTATGTCTGTATGCAGTTACCTGCGTCTGTCACAGAAGGTGTGACCTATCATCACCTTCCTTTGACGTATGGGATAACTTGTAGTGTTCTAGCTAGTTTATTTTACAAAACAGGTAGATTAGAATATTATTACACTGACATAGACACTGTTTTTGCGAAAGTTCCCGTAATCCCTGAATGATGAAAGATGCAAAAATGTTTGGGGAATTTTTCTTAGAAAATAAAGATTTAACGTTAGAGTATATAGTTAGACACAATCTTACCTGTGAACTAAAGAAAGAGGAAAAGATTTTCTTGGATATGGTAGAAAACAGAAGAGTTAAGTTTCAGAGAAAGGTAGCAGAAGAAAAGACAAAAACACCACTTTGGGCGTTTGAAGAGAAAAATCATGACAAAGGAGAAACAAATGCAGCTATGGTTCTGGATTGGCCCCAACAGGGAAAATTGTGTATTAGTAGAAGTAAGACTATGTATGATAACTATTTCGTGGGTTCCAGTGAGTGCCGAGATACATATAAAATTCTAGGGGGATGGGGATTTTAGGAGGAAAAGATCCAGTATTTCCAGGGATCTATTATATTTGCGGAAATAGAGCTTATTATAGGTTGCCGGACCATTGGTATGGGACATGTTACCTAGGCCTGGTCTTTCCAAAGATTTTTCACGTAGAGAAAGGAACGAAAGGAATACACAAGATAGGTAAAACATTAACACGTAGGAGAAGCGAAAGCTTCTCAGAAGTAGTAGGTGACATATTTGGAGCATTGATACCAGCAGTGGGTATATCTTTGAATGCATACAAGATTCGGAAATTATCCACAGTGGTAGATCGTTTATCAACGAATACTGCTGGAGGGTTCTTGATGGTAAATACCGAAATGGTTGCCATGAGAGCTATGGTAATGCAAAATCGACTTGCCCTTGACATTCTTTTGGCAAAAGAGGGTGGAGTCTGTGGACTGCTGAAAGTCCAACATTGTTGCACTTACATTCCAGATAAAAGTGAGAATATACAGAAGTATATAAAGAATATTACTGATTTGCACAAAGAAATTGCTCCACTGGAGGTTGAAGGTGTTTGGGAGAGACTTGGTAAGAGTTTTTCCTCAATGCAAAGATGGTTCACAGAAATAGGTAGTTCTCTTATTGGGAAGATACTAATATCAGTAACAGTGATAATATTAATAATGTTATTAGTGAGATTAGCATACGTGTGTATCAAAAAAAGAAGAAAAAGACAAAATAGAGTAAAAAGAGAAAATGAGAAAAATAAAGAAAGAGAACGGGAGATGGGAGAAATAGAATTAGAAGAGTTAAAAGAGAACATGTACAAGAGGTCTAAAAGACAAGATGAGAAAGACACCGTTGTATGAACTAACAAGAAAGCAAGTGGACAAGAAACATTTTATCTGATAAATTGTAGAATAGGGTTTTTGTGGTGATATTAAAAATCACCAAAGGGGGGAATTGATGGAGCAGGATAAATAAAATAATTTGTATCCCCCCTTGGAACATTAATGAGCTTTAATAAATTAACGATACTAATTGTTTGATGGAGCATGAAGTAATCAACAAATGCACTTTTAGTAAACACTACATAATGGTAACCCGCAATTTGTGCAAAATCTAATTTATTTACAATTGTGAAGTTGATTAACGCTAATATTGTGATTTGCGTACTAATTAGGGTAAAATCGCATGATTTATGCTATGTAGTAGATTTGTATTGTGGCAAAGAATGCAGATGGTAAGTAAAATGGCTTTAAATGTCGCTTCTGCTAGGTAACACCTAACACGGGTCTTTAGAATGGCGGGTGGTAAACAGAAAGGCTTATTTTCTTTGTTTTAATTTTGGTTGTGTTTGTTCTTATGATAGTTCGTTCGGGCCTGTTAGGCCATGCTGCGAAAATGGCTGCCGAGACAGATGAGGTCACGTGAAAAGCCAAAGATGGCCTCTAGGCGGAAGAAATAGAGGAAGCAGATCACGTGGGTGCAGCCTGAGCACGGAGTGAGAGATGTCAAGGTCGTATTGACCTACCATAAGAAGAGTGCCAAGAAAGACTCAGCACGTATTCGTGGGAATAGAAGAGAAAAGTACTGAGCAACAATGGACTAACTAAATTGTGACCATCGGGATTGCAACAAAATGAATGAAAAAATTGGACTGCTTTTACCCAAAGGTCATGACACTCATTGAACGCTTAACTGTCCCCAAAACCAGTTTGAACAAGGAGAGCGATGAGGTGACCATCACCACCCCTCGAATGGACCAATTAGCGTGATTCTGGCCCCTAACAATTGCAACATTTTGTGTAGTAAGCAATAAAGTAGGGTATAAGAGGGTCTACTTTTATGTGGGAGGGGTTGCTTCTTCGTGTTGATTCTTGGGGTTGCTTCTGTGGGTGGCTTCTTGGGGTTGCTTCTTTTTGGGTTGCTCCTTTTGCTGCTGCTGTGGCCGCTGCTATTGATGATACTGCTGCCGTTGATGTCCTATTTTCCATTTTTCCACCTCAATATTACGAAAAGACTTTGTCATTTTTGGACTTCGAACTTGACTGGGGAAGGAACGAGATCGATGCGGGAAATCTGTATGGGAGGTCCGGTCGAGGAGGCCTTTTGCGGGACAGTCAGTCAGTTTGTGAGTTCTATTCTGTGATCTACGGTTTATCTTCTTTTTGCTGAACCATTCCTATCTGCATCCAAATGGGTAATGCATAATTTTCAATTCTTTATTAGAGCTTTTCATATAAATGTTATTAATGTATTAAAAGTGATAAATAAACTAAGAATCTCACCTGTGCAATTAAGAAATTAGATAAAATTTCATTCTAAACTGAGTTTGTGGTTCTTTAGTTCATTAATAAGTTTAAAGTTTAATAAGTTTCAGAGTGATTGAGCTGGTCTTAATCACCATCAACTTATTCTACTAGTTGGTCCATCGACCAAAGAGCGGAATACCTTGATGTTTAGAACTGACAGGATCAAAGTTGATATATATAATGTCTGAGGTGTTATTCTGTCAGATTTAACAAGGTATCCCGTTCCTCCAGCAACACATTTTCTCCTTGGTGTGTAATCCAGTGAACGAATGAATGTATGATATGCTGTGTCATAGGCCCCACCGTCATATGGTTTAATTGACGTGAATGTTTGATCTGGATTCGTGTCCTAAGGAGAAATTTATATTAGCCGCGCTGGATCACATGTTAGCTGATTAAAGCCTGACCGGTGGTGGTGATAATGCCGCTGGTGGTCATGGAGGTGGCAGTAATGATTTAGCTCATGGTGGTTGTAATAGTGGTTTTAATGGTGGCAATGTTAGCAGTAGTGGTAATAATGTAATGACGGTAGTAATGGTGGCATTGGTAATGGCAGAAATAAAGATTATTGTAATGGTGGTAAAGATGGTAGTGGTTGTAATGGTGATACCGGTAATGGTGATGGCAATGGCCTATAAAGAAGAAGACCTATTTTCGATTTAAAAAAATATTCGGTGGCCATGGAAAGGCCAGGTTGGCACTCGAGTACTAAAAGAGACATTTAAAAAATGCACATTGTAGTAAAAAATTAAAGATGGATTGCATTCTGTGTATAATGCTTAGATGAGATAGCAAATTGAATGTGTGATAATTGTACAGTAAAAAAAGGATTGCTTTCTGTAAACAAGGGAAGAATTGAACGTGCAACGATTGAATGTATTTTCTAGATGGTCCTTAAATATGATATAAAGATATATTCACATATGGATTATAGTTTATTTCCACCAGTTCTTTAGAATGGGAACTGCCAGAATTGTGGTTGGGTTCAATTAATAAACCTAAATATAAAAGTGGGTTCTTTGCAGACCCTACTTCTTAGAGGTTAATATCACTACTGGATGCTCCTTTAAAAGTTTTTGACAAACTATTTCTTTGACATCTTGAGGATAGGGCAGCTGAAAATAACCTAACTCCCATCGAGTAGCAGGCTATAGGCCAGGAATGGGTAAACAACACCACTCATTAAGTTGACATTATATTGTATGAAAGATTACTATAGACGGCTCACTATCAATCTGTTATGTACACTTTGAATACAATTGATGCTGTGGCCCGGAACACCCTTTAGATACAAGTAGTTGCACTGTTCATTCCTCATGATCTCTTTGCAATTGCCTTGCATAGTAACACTTGAACAAAGTAAAACTTAGGATAAATGGCAAACTTACAAAAAGGATATCTATTTGCAATGCAATGTCTAACAGAGAGATGCATGTGTCCTTGCCGCTCACTTCTCACTTTTTTGCACGATTTACATGCAGTTTTCAGGAGGGCAAGAGACTGTCTCCAACAAATGATGGTCATAAAGTCAACATGTTGTGTTATGCAGATACTCTCATTGTTATGGATGTTGAACCCATAGACTTGCAGAGACAACTTGAGGCTTTGGGTGACTACTTTAGGCAAAATAATTTAATTATACACCTACTGAAAACCCAAGCTATGCAATTTGGTAAACGTAATTCGAACTAAGCATGGTTTATTGATAAGGTCAAATTGCAAAGGGTAGATTCATATATTTGTTTTAGAGTGGGGCTGATCACAAGCATGGGGTCCATGTCTGGGCATACCCATCCCACTCTGGGTGACAAATGCAAAAAGAAAAATTGATGGATGGAATGCTGAACAATGTCAAACATTCACCCTCAGTGCAGAGATCCGGTCCTAAATCCATAGTTTTTTTGCTCACCATGCAATTCCAGTATGGACCCAGCCATATGCAAATAAGTCTTGACCTTGCTCCCTATGGGAACAGTCCAGCCCAAACCACCAGGCCTGGTCCTCCCTGGACCGGAAACAGGCATCCTGGGACTGGTTTCGGGTATCACCCCTCATCAGCCAGGCTAGCTTGATTCCAGTGGCATGGTGAGCATAGGACACATGCTTGGGCATACCCATTCCAATTGGGGTGACAAATGCAAAAAGAACAATTGATGGGTGGAATGCTGAAAAATGTCAAACATTCGCCCCCAGTGCAGAGATCTGGTCCTAAATCCATCGTTTTTTTATCACCATGCCATTCCAATATGGACCCAGCCATATTCAAATAAGTCTTGCCCTGCTCCCCATTTAAACAATTCAGCCCAAACTGCCAGACCAGGTCCACCCTGGACCATAAACAGACATTCTGGGATTGGTTTTGGGTATCACCCCTCATCAGCCAGGCTAGCTTGACTCCAGTGGCATGGTGAGCATGGGACACACGTTTGGGCATTCCCATCCCATTTGGGGTGACAAACTCAAAAAGAACAATTGATGGGCGGAATGTTAAACAATGTCAAATATTTGCCCCCAGTGCAGAGATCTTGTCCTAAATCCATCGTTTTTTTGCTCACCATGCAATTCCAGTTTGGACCCAGCCATATGTGAATCAGTCTTGACCCTGCTTCCCATGGGATCAGTCTAGCATGAACTGGCAGGCCAGGTCCTCCCTGGACCGGAGACAAGCATCCTGGGACCAGTTTTGGGGTGTCACCCGTCATCAGCCAGGCTAGCTTGACTCCAGTTGCATGGTGACCACGGGACACATGCTTGGGCATACCCGTACCACTTGGGGTGACAAATTCAAAAAGAACAATTGATGGACAGAATGCTGAACAATGTCAAACATTCACCCCCAGTGCAGATATCTCTGCCTAAATTCATCATTTTTTTGCTCACCATGCCAATCCAGTTTTGACCCAGCATATAAGCAACAGATTGTACCAAGGAATCCTAATGAGCTACTTGGTTAGTGCTTGAAAAACACATTTGACTGCAAATCACTTGAAGCCAATCTTTTAAGGAAAATATTGTGCTTGTCTAGCTCTGTTAGAGTTGAAGCTATAGGGCTGGAGAAATGGCTATGAGCTTTGCCAGTAGAAGCCGATGTTCTGGGAATTAAATCATTGCGTACATTTTTGAATGACAGTGTTCACTCCATGGCAGTTATGTGTTTCAATGAAATAGTTAATGGTGAGAAATAGTTAAAAGACTAAGACTAAAGGGATGATTTAGATTTTTGCAGACGAAGGGTACTGAAGTCCTACCAAAGCTAGAGTTGTCCATCAGCCCCGAGGACAACTTTTTCCATTGATGTGAACCACTAACACAATGCAGATAGGATATAAAGTTCTAACATCTTATGATTAAGATTATCCTTAAGATGTACAATAGTTCCTCTTGCATTGCAGTTTAAATACTCCATAAAAGGTGGCTTAGTACAGAAAACAGTCAACAGCCTGTGGTAAGAGGGTAAAACTGCTCTGGGTGGAACCAAAGTCCATGTTACATATATTTGAAAGAATTGGTAGCAATATGTTTTGTAGATAGCTGCATTGTCACACCAGACCCAAAAGGATGTGTTAATTGCACTAGGTTTAAGTATTTGATCCTCCAGTTACACAAATCATTGGAAGCTTAGGTCTAGGACAGAGGAGCTATTTCTTAGTTTGCACAGACTTTGCAGGATCAACTCTAGCAGAGCTATCCCTCAGGTTATACTAACTTTGTCTGTCAGCCAGAAGAGCTAATCCCCCATTTACACAGCTCATACAGCCTTAGACATCACACGCTAGGTAGAACTGCTTTAGGGATATATTAGAAACTCTCACTCATAAAGAGGCACAGGAGGTTATCTCATAGACTGTTAATAACACACATCTGGATGATCATATTTATAAAGTGTTTCAGTAAGTCCTGAAATACATCTGGACTTGGCTAACACCTTTAAGTTCATGATAAAAGATTTCCGAGCTTTCCTCCTCTCCCTGACAAATTTCTCAGATAAATGAGTATTAAAATATGAAAATCCGAGCTGTTCTAACTCCATTCTTATCGCATAGATTATCCTCAGAACAGCATGCATGTGCCCCTTGCTCCTCTACAAATTAATTTCTTAATATGGCCCTCATTTTTGTGGATGCTGCAGATAACCTTAATCTCCATTAATTTCATATGCAGAAAGAAGTTGAATATTTGTGTGTGAAATAGCACTCTCATTAGGACTGAGCATGGGAAACTAACAGCAACTCTTAAAAGAAAAAGCTGATACTTGAAAAAATACCCCGTAGTCTGTAGCCGGCACTCTTTAGGCATGTACCACCAATTAAAATGACAGTGCTGTCAAATGTTCCCCACTTTTACAGTTGCACATTGTGCTATATTCCATTGCATGTTTTCAAGAAACTCCAAATTATTACACTCAGGGGCCGATTCCGATTCGGGCCGGAAAACGTACCGACCGACTCGGAGCCGGAATTCCTTCCGACCGACACGTACCGGTGCAGCCCGACCCGCAAAGTACGATGAGAAGCGTGCAAAATCTGACCGACTCGTACGGAACACAAGCCGAACGACCGAACAGCGCGGAAAACAGCTATCCGGCCGGAAAACCACGCGAATCGAACCGACCGACACGCACCAGGAAGAATCCCGAACGAAACGTACCCGCAAACTCCTACCCGCCAAGTACGATGCAATGCGTGGAAAACACGACCGAGTCGCACGGAGGCCAAGCCGTACGACCGACACGCATACAAAACTGCGAGCCGAAGCAACCCAATACACCGCGACCGACGCGTACCCAGCATAGAAAACAGCACAAACACAGCGTGAACGACTCGGAGAAGCACGTACGAGACAACTGCAGGATCCGACTCGGTCACAAGAGCGTCTCCTACATGCACAAACAGTACTAAGGGAAAAACACACAAAAAAAGGCCAAACAAGCAATTACAAAGGCAATAAATACTGGGGGGGGGGACAGGGAACAAAGACACACCCACAACTCCACCCATATAAAGGACACAAATCCCTACCATGATCCTTTGCAATTTCAAATTACCTGCCAGCACTCAACAGACAGCAACCACACACCCACCCACAGCTCATCCATCACACAAGCCACACACCATCAGCACCTCAACAAATAGCACCCTCACATACACCCAGCAAAACACACACTCACACACCCTCACCTGCACACCAACACACACATCACTCACCATCACCACCCATCACCATGCCCCCAAAGAAGAATCATAAGTTCCTAGATAGTGAATTGGAAGTCCTGGTAGATGAGATCCTCAGGGTAGAGCCACAGCTGTTTGGTACACTGGTCCAACAGACACCCATGTCGCAGAAAACCAAGATGTGGGAGAGGATTGTCGACAGGGTGAATGCACAATCACCATGTTTGCGCACAAAGGGAGACATCCAGAACAGGTGGTATGACGTGCGCAGGAGGGTCAGGGAGCTGTTGAAGAAGGTCTACCTCTTGAGCCAACACACCGGCAGTGGCCCTCCTGCCAAACCAGTATACCTCAGGCCCTGGGAGGAGAAGGTGCGGGCCATCCTACCACCAGTGAGCGTATATGGACTAGAAAACATCCCAGAGCCTGGTGAGTACACAACAAATGTACACAATATGGTGCGACAATACACACACAACACTGTCAAGGGCAGAGTCAAACCATGCACCCTTAGCAAATACACACCAACCAGAACAGAATCATCCCAAAATGTGTATGTCAGTTAACCCTGGGCGTAGTTCGCGAAGTAGCGCTACGCGAAGCTACGCAAAGTGCAGTTCGCACAACGCGAGCTACGCAGTAGCACTACGCGAACTGCGTGAGTGCGCTGTTCGCGATGATTGCACAGTGCCGGATGCTTGTCCGCACTGTGCAATCATTGAAAACGGCATCTTGCACAGTGCGAGCTGTCCTTTACTGCCGCTCGAGTAGATTTTTACTCGAGCGGCAGCTTTCTCAACGCGGACTGGTAGTTTCTCATCGCGAGCGGTCGCGAGCATACGCGACCACTCGCAATGAGAAACCTGACCTCCCGCGTTGAGAATCTCGCCGGGAGGTTTATTTTCCACGCTCGCGATCGGCAACTTGATGTTGCTGATCGCGAACGAGGAAAAAGTCTCGCCGGGATGTCATTTTGCTTGCTCGCGGTCGCCAACTTGACGTTGAGGACCGCGAGCAAGCAAAAAATGACCGTTGCACTAAGCTACGCTACGCGTGTTTGCACTGTGCTACGTGCAATTCGCGTTGTGCGAAGTAGCGCAAACTTCGCAAACTACGCGAGCGTAGCGTAGTGCTTTGCCCAGGGTTAATGTCAGTCAGATAAACACAACACATGCCATCTCATAGTGATATGTGATGTAGTATCGTAAATGAATCAAGGAGGCTCTTGTAAAGAAGTGGAGTAGTTTATTGGAGCATCCACCTTCTGAAGAGCAGCAGTGCAACTGAAGAAGAACTGCTCTTCAGAACGTGGAACAAACACAGGTATTCAAAGGAATACAATAGAAGCCCATGGATGCATGCGGAGAACGCATCCATGGAAAGCGAACAGGAGAAATAGAACATTCTAAAAATACACTCAAAATTCTACTATCACATATCTTCCTTCCTTACACAAAACATGAAAGACAAGTTACAATAAATCCCATTAATATAAAACAAAATCTTTAAATTTTTTAGGTAACAATTTCTGTCTCCTGGAAGAAGACGGGTTATCAACATATGCATGGGAAGACACCCTAGGAGAAGAAACATGGTTATTAACATCAGCATGAGAAGAGTGAACCGTTGGTCCTATTCCTTTTTCCAAAATTACAGAATCGCTAGTGAAATCTGGAGAAGAAGGACATGCAGAAGATTTGGGAATGAAAGCGTTGACTTTGGCAATTTTAGAAATGTTCCACCAAGAACCATTATTC
Organism: Calotriton arnoldi; assembly: GCA_963921515.1. NCBI lineage: Eukaryota > Metazoa > Chordata > Amphibia > Caudata > Salamandridae > Calotriton > Calotriton arnoldi. The sequence continues at coordinate 1,659,703 of CAWUFW010000846.1, read as the reverse complement.
AAAAGCACAGATGTCTTACCAACTTTTAAAATAATAAAAACATCTGAAAACTTTGATTGTCCTTTTTTAACAAAGATAGGTAACTTGATTTTAACTTTGCAACCAACTTGCAACACTGGATGCTTGGAACAAACAATTTTCTTTGAAATATTACAATTTTGTTGAGCAAGTCTGTACATTTTTTCAATAGGTAAGTTGGACTCAACAGATTTGGCCCATGCAAGAGAAAGTTCTTGTCTAGGTTTTCTACCTTTTAATAAAATAAAAGGTGAAAACTTAGTAGTAGAATGTGGAGTACACAAATAAGACCAAACCAAATCAGCTATGTGAGATCTGACATCCAAGCGAGACTTGATAGCCAACTGAATGCCATCAACTAAAGTCTTGTTAAACCTTTCCACAAGGCCATTCATGTTAGGAGAATATAATGCAGTTTTAATATGAGAAATATTGGCATTCTTTAGAAAAGAGCTAAACACATGAGACGTAAATTGAGGACCATTGTCTGAAACAACGGTAGAGGGTAAACCTTCTTTCTTGAAAATCTCTTTAAGAAATTGAATAACAGTTGAAGAATCAGTTTGAGTAACCCATTTATATTCAACCCACTTAGAAAAGTAGTCAATGGCAACAATAATATACGATTTCTGCATTAAAATACCTTCGTAAGGACCTAAAATATCAATCGCAATTTTATTCCATGGTGAGTCTGGAACATCAATTTTTCCTAAATCGGAATGCTGCAGTTTCAGAACTTTGTCAGAATCTGCACACAGAGAACAATTTTTAACAAAATCAACAATACAACTGTCCATGTAAGGCCACCAAAATAATTCTCTAACCTTTTTAATAGTACTGGATTGGCCTAAATGACCTAAATGAGCAATTGACATAAGTCTTTGTCTTATATTTTTTGGAGGAACAAAAGAATCACCAAGGTAACAGACAAGCTGAACTTTTCAAAATGGCCACGGCAGCGTCAGGATGCTGTTACAAACGTAATGACATCAGAAGATTCAGTGAAGGTGTGCGTGTCACCGAGACACGCAGGGCTGAAACGCTGGATAGAGCGTTGCGGTGATTTTCGAGAAGAACGGTGGAGAGATCCGAAATAGAGCGTTGCCAAGGAGGAATCCGGCTGAAGAAGCGTTTGAAAGACAACAAGGCGGCTGACTGCTGGTGCGACAAGATTAAGCAGCGTCGAAGCCGAACAGCGCGGCTGGCTGCGCGCGCACAAGTTCAAAGATGCAGGACAGCAATGGACGCTCGCCTCGGCAAGTCCAATGCAGCAACGGACGCTCGCCTCGGCAAGTCCAATGGTGCAGGGAGGCACACGACGGCTGCCTCGTCTTCTTCTGACTGCCGCAAATCCGAGCACAAGATGCAGGGGAGCCACACTGCAGGAACAGTGAAAGCAGTCCTCGACGGGAAAAGGAGGAGAAGGAAACAGGTCCTCCGACAAATCAATCCGTGAAATCTTCCAGGGAATCCAAGGAAACAAAGAAATCGAAGGAAACGAAGAAAAAAAGGTCCAAATAAGATGGCCTTGTGGATGCTTCAATGTCTTGAAAGGTAAGAAATCCCAAAGCGTCGCCAATATGATGTAGTATCGTAAATGAATCAAGGAGGCTCCTGTAAAGAAGTGGAGTAGTTTATTGGAGCATCCACCTTCTGAAGAGCAGCAGTGCAACTGAAGAAGAACTGCTCTTCAGAACGTGGAACAAACACAGGTATTCAAAGGAATACTATAGAAGCCCATGGATGCATGCGGAGAACGCATCCATGGAAAGCGAACAGGAGAAATAGAACATTCTAAAAATACACTCAAAATTCTACTATCACAATATGTAACTGTGTCATCACATGTACAAACACAACTACAACTACAGCTAGGCAGTGGCACAAATATAACTAACAAACACATCCAGACATGTAGCCACCACTACAACACCACCTCACAGTGAAGCCCACTGAAAGGAAGGAATCCTGTGTATGCTGGGCAAGTCAGTGTAGCCAATAGCATCATGGGAGTCGTAGTCACAGATATTGCCCACCCTCACAATGCGCACATCAACACCACCATGAACCATGCTCACATCACATGGAGTGGAAAACAACTGACAAGATGGCTGACACTGGCTACTGCTGTGGGGAGCACAAGGTCCTGCTGGCAACTGTGCACCAACCAACAGCAGGACACCACTGACTGACATCCTGAAAGACAACTTGCACTCCCTGCAACGGAAGCACGTTCCATGGTGGAAAATCTGGCTGGGTGGGAAGGAGGACTGACAGCACTGACCATAGTTACCAGCAGCTCCACTCACACACACCCCTAACACAAACTCCACACAACTCACCTGGGAGAATGCATTGCCTCACACTCTAATCAAATATCCCACAAAGAACCACAACCCTGGGTCATGTAGTGTGAAGCACAGGGACACACATGGGACTTGCAGCAAAACTAACCCCAGGAAACACTGTCAGCCATCTTGTCAGCACAGGCACACAACCCCACAGGGAAGCAGAGTCAAAAGGAAGGAAGCATGGGCATGCTGGGAAGGGGGGTGGAGGCAATAGCATGATGGGAGTGGTAGTCACAGCCCAACATCCCCCACCCACATGGCCCAGCAAGCTCACACCCAAGCATGCACACCTCACAGGGAGTCAAAAGCCACTTCAAAGATGGCTGACACTGGTGCTCAGTTGTGGGGAGCACATGGCCCTGCTGGGAACTGGGCATCAACCAACAGCAGGACACCACTGTCAGCCATCTTGCCATTGCTCTCACACTCACACACAGTGAAGTCCACCCAAAAGCAAGTGAGTATGGGCATGCTGGGAAGTGGAGTGGAGGCAATAGCATGATGGGAGTGGTAGTCACAGCCCAACATCCCCCACCCACATGGCCCAGCAAGCTCACACCCAAGAATGCACACCTCACAGGGAGTCAAAAGCCACTTCAAAGATGGCTGACACTGGTGCTCAGTTGTGGGGAGCACATGGCCCTGCTGGGAACTGGGCATCAACCAACAGCATGACACCACTGTCAGCCATCTTGCCATTGCTCTCACACTCACACACAGTGAAGTCCACCCAAAAGCAAGTAAGTATGGGCATGCTGGGAAGTGGGGTGGAGGCAATAGCATGATGGGAGTGGTAGTCACAGCCCAACATCCCCCACCCACATGGCCCAGCAAGCTCACACCCAAGCATGCACACCTCACAGGGAGTCAAAAGCCACTTCAAAGATGGCTGACACTGGTGCTCAGTTGTGGGGAGCACATGGCCCTGCTGGGAACTGGGCATCAACCAACAGCATGACACCACTGTCAGCCATCTTGCCATTGCTCTCACACTCACACACAGTGAAGTCCACCCAAAAGCAAGTAAGTATGGGCATGCTGGGAAGTGGGGTGGAGGCAATAGCATGATGGGAGTGGTAGTCACAGCCCAACATCCCCCACCCACATGGCCCAGCAAGCTCACACCCAAGCATGCACACCTCACAGGGAGTCAAAAGCCACTTCAAAGATGGCTGACACTGGTGCTCAGTTGTGGGGAGCACATGGCCCTGCTGGGAACTGGGCATCAACCAACAGCAGGACACCACTGTCAGCCATCTTGCCATTGCTCTCACACTCACACACAGTGAAGTCCACCCAAAAGCAAGTAAGTATGGGCATGCTGGGAAGTGGGGTGGAGGCAATAGCATGATGGGAGTGGTAGTCACAGCCCAACATCCCCCACCCACATGGCCCAGCAAGCTCACACCCAAGCATGCACACCTCACAGGGAGTCAAAAGCCACTTCAAAGATGGCTGACACTGGTGCTCAGTTGTGGGGAGCACATGGCCCTGCTGGGAACTGGGCACCAACCAACAGCAGGACACCACTGTCAGCCATCTTGCCATTGCTCTCACACTCACACACAGTGAAGTCCACCCAAAAGCAAGTAAGTATGGGCATGCTGGGAAGTGGGGTGGAGGCAATAGCATGATGGGAGTGGTAGTCACAGCCCAACATCCCCCACCCACGTGGCCCAGCAAGCTCACACCCAAGCATGCACACCTCACAGGGAGTCAAAAGCCACTTCAAAGATGGCTGACACTGGTGCTCAGTTGTGGGGAGCACATGGCCCTGCTGGGAACTGGGCACCAACCAACAGCAGAACACCACTGTCAGCCATCTTGCCATTGCTCTCACACTCACACACAGTGAAGTCCACCCAAAAGCAAGTAAGTATGGGCATGCTGGGAAGTGGGGTGGAGGCAATAGCATGATGGGAGTGGTAGTCACAGCCCAACATCCCCCACCCACATGGCCCAGCAAGCTCACACCTGAGCATGCACACCTCACAGGGAGTCAAAAGCCACTTCAAAGATGGCTGACACTGGTGCTCAGTTGTGGGGAGCACATGGCCCTGCTGGGAACTGGGCATCAACCAACAGCAGGACACCACTGTCAGCCATCTTGCCATTGCTCTCACACTCACACACAGTGAAGTCCACCCAAAAGCAAGTAAGTATGGGCATGCTGGGAAGTGGGGTGGAGGCAATAGCATGATGGGAATGGTAGTCACAGCCCAACATCCCCCACCCACATGGCCCAGCAAGCTCACACCCAAGCATGCACACCTCACAGGGAGTCAAAAGCCACTTCAAAGATGGCTGACACTGGTGCTCAGTTGTGGGGAGCACATGGCCCTGCTGGGAACTGGGCATCAACCAACAGCAGGACACCACTGTCAGCCATCTTGCCATTGCTCTCACACTCACAAACAGTGAAGTCCACCCAAAAGCAAGTAAGTATGGGCATGCTGGGAAGTGGGGTGGAGGCAATAGCATGATGGGAGTGGTAGTCACAGATAGTGGTCACCCCCACAACTGTCCCATCAACACCACCCTGAACCATGCGCACATCACAGGGAGTGGAAAAGAACTGACAAGATGGCTGACACTGGGTACTGCTGTGGGGAGCACAAGGCCCTGCTGGCAACTGTGCACCAACCAACAGCAGGACACCACTGACTGACATCCTGAAAGACAACTTGCACTCCCTGCAATGGAAGCACGTTCCATGGTGGAATATCTGGCTGGGTGGGAAGGAGGGCCGGATGTCAACCAAATACGACCAATGCAGACCATGTACACACCCCAACATTCATATAGAAATGCCCAAAGTATGCAGGACAATGTGCTACACCAATATCAACCTCTGACTGTGACAACTTAGGACAATGCAATGTACAGGCCCGCATCCAGAGGTACAGTCACAACTGTCAGGTGTGTCAACCATTGATGCCTGCAGAAAAATAACATACATTGTGTGTGTCTCCCAAAAACAGGTGATGATGGGGACACAGCAGCAGATGCTGAGGATTCCCCATCCCAGGCACAAGGGGAAACGGAGCTCACTGGTGTGGAACAGCCTCTGCCCTCCTCGGATGACGAAGACCTACCTGGCACCTCCGGAGCAAGTCATCATGCAGCACCAGCAGGACCACCAGCTGCACCCCCTGCACCCACCCCTCCAACGACTGTCAACACACATACCACCCCTGCCGACATGGACAGACCAAGGAGCACCACCACCACCAGCACAGGGACCCTGGACCAATGTGGGGCTATGGACACCAACACCACCAACAACCCCCAAGGGGGCCCAGGGTCACCTGTGCGTGCCACCTCAGGTACTGCACGTGTCGCCAGGGGTGGTGGGAGGGGTGGGAGACATAGGTCGCTGATCGCAGAGGGGTCTGGACTGTATGATGACCCACAACTGGTACGCATAGCCGATGCGTACCAGTCCAGCACCGGAGACCTCAGCCAGGCAGTGGGGCTCCTCATGGACATAAAACAGCAGCAGGCTGCCCATCATGCACGCTTGGACTTACACATGTCCCGCGTGGAGTCCAAGTGGGACACACTGCAAGAGATGAAGGCGGTGCATAGGGACATATTACAATGCCTCCGCCAGATGAGCAGCAACCAGTCAACACCTCCCTGTGTGCCCACAACATCTGGTGCTGAAACAACTGCAACTGCCACAGGGAGAGAGGATGACTCTGGCGGAGAGTCCCCTGCACCGCAGCAGCCTGCACTTGAGGGTCCCCCCCCCAAAGAAGAGGGGTCGTCCGAGGAGGGGCAACTGAGAGGCTGATGGCCATGTGCAACCCCCAGGAAGCCAAAACCTGTTCTGGATAATCACCTTTGTGCGCAAACTGTTCACCCTGTTGACTGCAACACAACTCCCCCACATGACATGGGGAGTACAAGTTGGACCAATGTATCAGATGACTGTGGACTTTATTCAGGACATTTCTGCTACCAGGACTTCCAATTCATCTAGGAACTTTGGATTGCAATCAAAATGTACAGCACCCACCATCCTGTGCACTATACACACACATGTATGACAATAAACACACTAATACACCATACCTGCCTCTGTTGTGATTCCAACGTGGTTTCTGTCATGGAGATGATGACCTGCGAAATTACACTGTGCATGCTAACTGCTACAGCAAGTACAACACAGGCATGTGTGTCATGGCAACATGACACATATGAGGGAGACACACCACCAGGGCTACACAACATATACACACCTAGGCCATCTGACTCATCGCCTACACTGATGTTGCCAGGAAATACGGTGCAATGCACAGACACAACACCTATTCACAGTCTTTGTCAACTAGGCCACTGGTGCAGTAAGCAAATGTCAGTCAGATGTGTGACCACAGACAACGCACATCACAAAGTGAAGCACAGGTTTATTACACATTTGCAACATGTTGTAACCACTACAGATGCAAGGTAATCCCACCTGGCAGCGGGCACACAGTCAACAAGTGTAGAAGGAAGGAAGTCCATGGGTGTGGCGCACATCACCTGTAGGGACACGACAGCTACCACCCTGGAAGTCGGATCACGGTGTCGGGGATCACAGTTGACCAAACGACTCTGAAAGTACCCTGTGAAGGACAGAAATGAAACACAGTCAAAAGCACTGAAGAACAGGACAGAACTGCAATACTCATGCCCAATACATGTCACAAGATACCCACACAGAACCAAGTTAGCATGTCAACACTGTTGGGGAGTACAGACTACCTGTAAGGACACATCGCTACACGCATACAGTCATGTAGCACATGGACACACTCAAACAGCACCAGAGCACCACCAACACATATCATGCATACTCACATCATTGACATGACATCTCCGGATACTCACATTCAGCTGAAGAAGTTGGTGATGAGCTGTGCGCGGACATCACCATCATCATCATCATCATCACTGGCATCGTGGTCCAGGCCAGGATCCTCCACAGGTGGCGGATGTTGGTCATCGTCATCCAGGATGAGAGGCAACTCCTTCCGCACTGCCAGGTTGTGTAGCATGTAGCAGACGATGACAATCTTGCACACCTTTGCTGGGGCATATGGGAGGGACCCTCCTGTCTTGTCCAGGCAGCGGAAGCGGCTCTTCAGGAGACCAAATGTCCGCTCAATCACTCTCCTGGTCCGACCATGTGCCTCATTGTAGCGCATCTGGGCTGGTGTCACATGGTTCCTGAGGGGCGTCAGCAACCACGGCATGTTGGGGTATCCGGAGTCACCTACATACAGACAATTGCACATTAGCTGAGTTGGAAAAGAGTGTGGAACACTACATTGCAGAACACACACAATGGTACAAAGTCAGTACACACCAACAAGCCAGGCACGCTGGTTCCGCATCTGTGACATCATCCTCGGGATGCGACTACTCCTCATCACGTAGGCATCGTGTGCAGAACCGGGGAAACGGGCACAGACGTGTGAGATGCTCATATCTGCAAGACATACCACCAGTGCATTGACCGAGTGGTAGTGTTTGCGGGTCTTGTATGCCTGCTCTTGGGCCTGTGGTGGTACCAAAGCAACATGTGTCCCATCAATGGAGCCAATGACATGCGGCATCCTCCCCAGGGCATAGAAGTCACTCTTCACGTCAGTGAGTTTTGGAGTCTAGGGAAATAGATGTACTGGTTCAGGTATATCAACATAGCCTCCAAAACATCGCGGAGCACACGGCTGAACATGGTCTGTGACATCCCACCAGCAGTCGCCACAGTGTGTTGAAAGGTACCGGTGGCAAAGAAGTGTAGGGCTGCCATCACCTTCACCTTGGGGGTCAGCGCTGTAGGGTATGTCCGGCCAGCTTGCAAATGTGGGGCCAACCGCACCGTCAATACCTCAATCAGCGGCCTGGTGAAGCAGTACCGTCGGATGCAGTCCCGTTCCACCATGGTTGCAAGGTCAGGGAATGGTCTATGGACAGCTGGTGCCCTGCAGTGCATAGGTGAAGAAAGAAAGATTGTCAGTCACCCCACATATGTGGCATTGACCATACTCAATATCACATGATACATCATTATGAGGCACAAGTACATGATGTGTGCAGTTCTGTAAGGACATGTATGGCACATACATGGCCAACATCTAACATCACAGTTCAACAAGTGGCATCAACAAGTCCCAGGTTGTGCCATGGGATATCATGAGGCCGTGTCACAGTTCCCATCTCCTGCTGCCACGTTCCAAACACACCCCACAGTGACATGTGAGGACAGATGTGCCCCAGGCATCACAGCTCAACGACAGGTAGATTCCCAGGGACCCTGTATTGCCACATGGACACTGGCATGACATGGTGTATCATGAATACACCACAGCAAAACAACCATGACCCCCACAGGTAGTGAGTGGTCCCTGTTGCCTCAGCAGGACAGACATGGACGTCTGTGACACACACACGCACAACATCAAAGTCCAGGCACAAACAACGTGGATGTGGAGACTGTCTCCCATTGTGCACATGGAATCAGAGACATTGTAAACACAACATGCACACAGACTGTGGAGGACCATCACTATTGTGGCAATGTGTCACCCTGGGACGTACATACCGTCCCACATGGGACTCAGGGGGTATGTGACATGACATACACATACACCACCGTGAAATGTGACCATGCCACATGCTCAGAAATGAACAGTTGCACATCACAGTGGTCATGTACACGAAACACCAAGGATTCTGTCCCCATGAACACGTGCACAGCCTGGGAGTGGCTGCCCCCAAGTGACACCCACAGAACAACATGTTCACCCCCATACCCGGAATAGGTAATGCAGCCTTACATGCCTTAGGATACAGTGTGGACAGGCCGTGGTGTTGTAGGTGTGCCCCTCACTCCCTGGGAAGTATATGTGGCTGGCATATGTTCACCTGTGACAGGCATGGTGACATATGCCAGCGACTTGTACATGGACGTGTTGGACAGCAATGGACCGATCGGTGCGCACACATTGGCCATTGCATTCAATGTGAGCGGGTACGCGTTGTATTCGCAATACGTTGGACAGCAATGGACCGATCGGTGTGCACACATTGGCCATTGCATTCAATGTGAGCGGGTACGCGTTGTATTCGCAATACGCGTTGGACAGCAATGGACCGATCGGTGCGCACACATTGGCCATTGCATTCAATGTGAGCGGGTATGCGTTGTATTCGCAATACGCGTTGGACAGCAATGGACCGATCGGTGCGCACACATTGGCCATTGCATTCAATGTGAGCGGGTACGCGTTGTATTCGCAATACGCGTTGGACAGCAATGGACCGATCGGTGCGCACACATTGGCCATTGCATTCAATGTGAGCGGGCACGCGTTGTATTCGCAATACGCGTTGGACAGCAATGGACCGATCGGTGCGCACACATTGGCCATTGCATTCAATGTGAGCGGGTACGCTGTTGTATTCGCAATACGCGTTGGACAGCAATGGACCGATCGGTGCGCACACATTGGCCATTGCATTCAATGTGAGCGGGTACGCGTTGTATTCGCAATACGCGTTGGACAGCAATGGACCGATCGGTGCGCACACATTGGCCATTGCATTCAATGTGAGCTGGTACGCTTTGTATTCGCAATACGCCGTTGGACAGCAATGGACCGATCAGTGCGCACACATTGGTCATTGCATTCAATGTGAGCGGGTACGCGTTGTATTCGCAATACGCGTTGGACAGCAATGGACCGATCGGTGCGCACACATTGGCCATTGCATTCAATGTGAGCGGGTAGGCGTTGTATTCGCAATACACGGTGGACAGCAATGGACTGATCGGTGCGCACACATTGGCCATTGCATTGAATGTGAGCGGGTACGCGTTGTATTCGCAATACGCGTTGGACAGCAATGGACCTATCGGTGTGCCCGGCCGGCCCATTGCATTCAATGTGAGCGGGTACGCGTTGTATCCGCAATACGCGTTGAACAGCAATGGACCGATCGGTGCGCACACATTGGCCATTGCATTCAATGTGAGCGGGTACGCGTTGTATTCGCAATACGCATTGGACAGCAATGGACCGATCGGCGCACACATTGGCCATTGCATTCAATGTGAGCGGGTACGCGTTGTATTCGCAATACGCATTGGACAGCAATGGACCGATCGGTGTGCCCGGCCGGCCCATTGCATTCAATGTGAGCGGTACGCGTTGTATCCGCAATACGCGTTGAACAGCAATGGACCGATCAGTGCGCACACATTGGCCATTGCATTCAATGTGAGCGGGTACGCGTTGTATTCGCAATACGCGTTGGACAGCAATGGACCGATCGGTGCGCACACATTGGCCATTGCATTCAATGTGAGCGGGTACGCGTTGTATCCGCAATACGCCGTTGAACAGCAATGGACCGATCGGTGCGCACACATTGGCCATTGCATTCAATGTGAGCGGGTACGCGTTGTATTCGCAATACGCGTTGGACAGCAATGGACCGATCGGTGCGCACACATTGGCCATTGCATTCAATGTGAGCGGGTACGCGTTGTATTCGCAATACGCGTTGGACAGCAATGGACCGATCGGTGTACCCGGCCGGCCCATTGCATTCAATGTGAGCGGGTACGCGTTGTATCCGCAATACAGCGTTGAACAGCAATGGACCGATCGGTGTGCCCGGCCGGCCCATTGCATTCAATGTGAGCGGGTACGCGTTGTATCCGCAATACGCGTTGAACAGCAATGGACCGATCGGTGCGCACACATTGGCCATTGCATTCAATGTGAGCGGGTACGCGTTGTATTCGCAATACGTTGGACAGCAATGGACCGATCGGTGCGCACACATTGGCCATTGCATTCAATGTGAGCGGGTACGCGTTGTATTCGCAATACGCGTTGGACAGCAATGGACCGATCGGTGTGCCCGGCCGGCCCATTACATTCAATGTGAGCGGGTACGCGTTGTATCCGCAATACGCGTTGAACAGCAATGGACCGATCAGTGCGCACACATTGGCCATTGCATTCAATGTGAGCGGGTACGCGTTGTATTCGCAATACGCGTTGGACAGCAATGGACCGATCGGTGCGCACACATTGGCCATTGCATTCAATGTGAGCGGGTACGCGTTGTATCCGCAATACGCGTTGAACAGCAATGGACCGATCGGTGCGCACACATTGGCCATTGCATTCAATGTGAGCGGTACGCGTTGTATTCTGCAATACGCGTTGGACAGTAATGGACCGATCGGTGCGCACACATTGGCCATTGCATTCAATGTGAGCGGGTACGCGTTGTATTCGCAATACGCGTTGGACAGCAATGGACCGATCGGTGTGCCCGGCCGGCCCATTGCATTCAATGTGAGCGGGTACGCGTTGTATCCGCAATACGCGTTGAACAGCAATGGACCGATCGGTGTGCCCGGCCGGCCCATTGCATTCAATGTGAGCGGGTACGCGTTGTATCCCGGGTACGCGTTGAACAGCAATGGACCGATCGGTGTGCCCGGCCGGCCCATTGCATTCAATGTGAGCGGGTACGCGTTGTATCCCGGGTACTCGTTGAACAGCAATGGACCGATCGGTGTGCCCGGCCGGCCCATTGCATTCAATGTGTGCGGGTACGCGTTGTATCCCGGGTACGCGTTGAACAGCAATGGACCGATCGGTGCGCACCCATTGGCTATGGCCTGGCCTGGCAACGGACGCGTTTTCAAATCTTGAACGAGTCTGATGCTGGAAATTCAGTTGGTCACCCACAACAATGTTGCAAATTCATGGGTGTCATGAAGTTGAACTTTTGAAGGATGCTGTGGGCGTGTGTAAGTGGTGCAATTCCATGGATTGGCCAGATTCAGAAGATGCAAACGACTTGGACCTATCACTTTGGACACATGGGACAGTATCTGCCTCTGCAGCACACATATAATGCTGGCTGTTCCCCTGAGAGCTCACTTGCCTGCACTACATGCTCCAGGACGACATCTGCCACAACCACTGCTGCTGTATCTGCACCCTCTGGACCCTGCAATGGCACGTACTGTGGAGAGAGCCCCAGCCTTCAGCACTGAGGAGAACCAGGCCCTGCTGGACAGCCTCCTTCCACAGTACAGCAAGCTGTATGGGAAAGCAGGGGAGCAGGTGAGTGTGCTGTCCACTGCCTTACTAAATGTGCATGTTGTCTGACTAGCAAGGCTAACAGTCTGCACGCCACTGGCTAGCATGCTCACTGAGTAGTTGTCACCCCCCATAGTGTGTAGTTACATGCACTGAACAGGTATAGTGCAGTGACAGTGCATTTAAACAAGGTTTTACTTCCCAGGCAATGATACCATGTAGTAACTGCTGGCATACTGTCCATAGCCATCGTTGCACTGCCTGTGTACATCATGTGCCCCTGTGATTGAGACATGTATATCCAACTGTGTAATGCACAGATATGTTGCATGTGTAGTAATGGCATTCTCACTTTGTCATCCTCACAGGTTAATGCCCACCAGAAGCAGAAGATATGGCTGACCATCGTCCGGGCAGTGAGATCCATGGGGGACTACAAGCGCCGGATCCGCAACTGCCAGAAGAGGTGGCAGGACCTTCGGGGCTGGACCCGGAGGATCGCACGGGTCCAGCTGAAGCTGTTACCTCCTCGCAGGAGGGGCGGACTCCGGACCCTGACCCCCCACATGCTCAGGATCCTGGCGGTGGTCTTCCCTGATCTGGATGGGCAGCTGAAGGCCAGAGAGCAGCAAGGAGGGGGTGAGTCCATGACTGCATTGTGAACTTTGTCTGCCATGCTATGTGCCCTCCTCTGGCCTAGTTAAACTTCCACAGTACATCAGTCATGTGGTCCAGGACCCATGTCCCTCGATTGTGCACTGCCCACTCCTCATCTGATACCCAGGTGTGGCCCTTGCAGTCAGGGAATTGTGTCACTTGGGTACTGTGTCCTTGCAGTTTGCTTGACTCAAGGTGGGGGACAGCATCTGTTCCCCTAACTCTGTGGTGGGCATCATGGGTGGGTCCATTGCTTACACAATGCCTGTGTTCTGACATGTAATCTGCGTGTTACTTTGATATGTGGTCCAATTGCTGAGCTGATCCACCACATGTGCCTGGGGTATCTGGCACACACCCATGCTGCGGGTGGGAACAATGTTTGGGCCCCAGGAGTGTGTATATTACGTGTGTCACTCATACTTAGCCAGCTGCCTACTGTCCAGGGCTCATCCCTCATTCATGTGGGGCAGGACAGTCATGCCTACTCCAGGCCATACAATACACTCTGTACTCCCACTCCCGTGTATCAGCTGACACGTTATGCTCAGTGATATGTCCCCTCAGGTGTCTGCCTCTGTGTCAGTGTGCTGTGGCTTCGTTGTCAGGACTGCTGGGGTGTTTCTCGGTTGGGGCTCAGCATGCCACCGGAGATGTGACCATAGGAGACGATACTTGTGTGACACATAGGTGTTTGATCACCTGACCGTGCAGACTGGGGTATGCGAATGTGAAGTTCAGGCAGCTGTTTCCCATTCACAGCAGATTGTGAGGTGCTCAGGTTCAGAGGGTTGTGTTACAGGTCTCCCATATGTCCAATCGGTATGACCTGGACAGATAAGGGTTCAGATGATGTGGTGTGTGGGGGATGTACATGTGCACTTGTTCAGCTCCAGGACTTGCATTCCCCATGACCTACTATTGTGACACAGTGCAGACTGTTGTTGTCTGGCTGCCCTGCCCATGTGACTGGAGACAGTGATGTATGACTTAGCAGGCATGCCTGTGCCATGGCATGTAACTTCCTATGAGTGATCCTGCAGGGGAGTGACATGTGCTACATGCACACCATTGTGGCAATGGCTATCAGGACATGGGTGCATCATGGTGTCTGTCGCTGGTATGCATCACATGCATTTCATATTTGACACTGGGCATCCCTTTCATCCGGACACCTGTACTGACTCAGTGGCAAGAGTTGTGATGTGTGCATGTTCACATGCTTCACCGTGTTTTCTGCACTGTCCAACTACTGTGTAGGTGGTGCATGTGTCCAAACTGGGGTATTGCCATCCAACAGACACCAGACAGATGGGTGCAAGGCCAGGAGGGATGTGAGTGCCATCGTTGACCATCAGACTGACAATTGGCTTCTCCTATTCTGTTTGGGCACTTTTGGCAATGTTCAACTAAGGATGCCAGGGCTTGCTCTGTAATGTGCTGTACTTACTGTGGTGTGTGCGTTCGGTGCAGGTGACTGATGTCTGTCTGTTTCCCTATTGTTTGCAGATACATCCACGGCCACAGGAGGGGACAGCTCCACGGACCAGGAGGAGCCGCAGAGCCAGACTGGGTCAGCAGCCGAGGAGTGGTCGGAGGGACCCAGTGGCACGGAGGGCGAGGGGAGCCACACCGAGGAGTCCTCAGCACCATCCACCTCAGCTGAGGACCACAGCAGCTCGGAGGATGACTCCCTTGTGGATGCGGGTGTCAGCAGCCACCACACCCCAGCTAGTGTTGCTGTCCCCACCACCACCACCACCGCCCTCCCATCGGCTCCCATTCCCGAGGTCCGTGGAGGCTCCCATGTTCGGGAGCGTGTCTCCTTCGGGCCAGGCACCGCACCCCCTGCCCCTGTGTCCCCTGCTGCCCTGAGTGAGGAGTCTGTGTACCTCCTTCGCCAGCTCCATGTAGGGCAGACAGCGATGCTGAGTGTCCTCCATGCACACACCACTCTGTTGACTCAGCTGGTGTCGTTCATGGAGGGCATCTCATCGGGCATGTCTGCCCTACAGAGGGGCAATAGGTCCATGGACTCCTCCATGACGGCAGCAGTGTCCCTCCTCCAACAGTCCCTCACCCCTCCTGCCTCTGCCCCATCCACACTCCCCAGCACCTTACCTGTCCCAAGCACACACACACCGGCACAGGCACACACCAGCACAGACACGAGCAGCACACAGACACACACCCCACAAACAAGACGCACACGCACGCACAGTCAGGGAACTGAAACCACACTCACAGGGGATGGGCCCAGGCACACACACATGCATCCACGAGCACTGCGCAGTCCTCAGTTGCCTCTCCCTCCAAAGCTCCCTCCCTTGCCTCACCTGCAACCCCAAAGACACAGCGGCTCTTCCTCAGTGACCTCGGCCTCTTCCCCTCCGATCCAGCTGATCCAACATTCAGGGGGAAGAGGAAGCCCACCCACACGGAGCGGAGTGCCCCTCGCCCCCGGACACCCTCCCCCAAGTGCAGACCGACTGACGCCCCCATCCGCAAGTCCCCCCGGACCCGGATGAGCAAGACCCCGCCACCGCCCTGCAGCTCAGGCACCAAGTCTCCTTCCTCCATCCCCCAGGCCCCCACTCCACAGGTGCCCCACCACACGCTGCCCCAGGTTCCCCCACCCACAGATACACCATCCCCAAAAAGATCAGGCCTTCTCCCCCTGCCACTTGCTCTTCCAGCCCCACCCCCCGCTGCGCTTGTCTGTGCCACTGGTGTGGAGACGGTGTCCTCCCCCTCTGTCCTGCCCACCTTACCTGATCCCCATTCTCCTCCCCTGGAGGTAGGCACTGCAGTGGGGTCCACTACCACCCTGTCTGACTTGGGCACTGCAGTGGGGAACCTGTCCACTCCATCTGCATGGTCCACTGCAGTCGTGCCGGCACCCACACCATCTGAGTCATGCCCCCCAGTTGTGCCGGCACACACCATGTCAGACACCTCCACTGCAGTTGTCAGTGGCTCTCCAGCACCCACCACCCCTTCCCTGCCTCCTTCTGGTGAGCCCTGATCCTGTCCCTGCGGGGCCTGGCCTGCCCCCCCGTATGCCCCTCCGAGGGGCTTGTCCATGGTTTTTATCAGTGCAGGCATGCGTAAGGTGACATCTGCCACTGTCACCCTGTTTTGACTTTCAGGATGGACTGGCCATTGGCCTTTGTTTCTTTTTTACTGGACTTCAACTTTTGAACCCACATATGCTGAATAAAGCAACTCTCTGTTCTCTAGTGCTTTTGCTTCTGATGTACATGATGTTGATGATGCTAACCATGCCCTTGCTGCAGTGATGGTGATATTTGGTCTCATGAAAATGAAGTGTTACTGTTCAGGAACCCATGTGGTCCAGGGGGAATGTGTCCTATCCTGTGGTGTATCCATGTCATCCTTAGCAGCATCTGAGGGTGTCATGTTTTCAATATTTGGCAATGGGATTTCCTACTTACATTAGCAATGTCACATCTGTGGCTTCCACCCCTGCACATCTGTTGTGCTTGCCATTGTTCAATTAGTCTACTTCCCTGACCGTGTGGCCATCTCCACTGGACATGCAGGTTTGGGCATCAATGGGGAAGGACTCATCTGTGTTGTCAGTGCAACTTGCTATACATGTGTGTTGGATCTGTGCTGATGATTTTGTTGACACTCCCATGACCAGGCTGTTGTGACGGGAGCCTTCATTTGGTGCAAATTGTTGACTGTGTGACCAAGTGTTCTGCTGACATGATGGAGCCCTACTGAGGCAACATATGGCACAGCTTTCCTCACACAGGAGTGGAGTCCCCTCATGGCAGTGTGTACTCCTGTGACATCGCCTGCGCCCAAGGTGTGTGTTGTATGAGCATGTCTGTGTGTTCACTTCCATTTTGCTGTGCATGCTGGGATCCCTAGTGGTGTTCCTGTTTGTGATGCTTGCTGAGTTGACCTATGTTCCCCCAAAGTCTTTTCCCTGGGTTCTCTGTGATGTGGGTGCATGGCACATTACTGGTCATCAGGGTGTCACCCATAGTTGTGTTTGCTGTCAGGGCTGAGTTTGTGGGCAGACGCAGATGGGTCACAGTCAGGATTCCCCTTGGCACTTGTTGTTTACACCTGTCATGTGATTTCCAGTTTGTGTTAGCTTTCAGTGATTGTGAAACGTTGTGTGTGTGACTGCTGGCACTCCTCAGGGTCAGGGCTGCAATGTTGGTAGTTGTCTATGTGTGTTCTTTGTGGGTGACCTTGGCTTCTTCATTGGTGTGGGACTGTGGCTGGGATCCCATTGGTTGGTGTGGTATTGCCGTCATGTCCATGTACTGTGTGGTGTGCAGTGTGTCAGACATTCAGGAGTCTTGTTGAGTGGCCATGTGTGATGTGTTTCTGCACCTTGGTTCCCACCACCACCCATGGGATTGTCATGGGTGCATGTGCAATGTCACCAGTGCATGTGAGCTTCACTGCTGCACATTGTTGGAGGTCGAGGTGTGTGGTGTTGAGTGTGTGCAGATGAGAGTTGTTGCACCGCTAGACCCCTGCCTCCATGTTGGCCTTGGCTTACTGGCCGTGCTGATTGATTTGTGCTTGTGTGGGTGTGATGGTAGTTTGTTGCTCAGGACACATGACTGTGGTTCACAGTGTGAACAACATCTAGCTTTGTCATCACAGTGGGATTGTAATGCAGCCCAGGGTCACCACATTGTGGGGACCCTGGGGGTAGTGCTGTGGTGTCTCTGTGTCTTGCTGTGTCAGTTGCTGTTCCTACATGCTTGTGTGACATGTGTGATTTGGGCTCCCTCTCATCTAACAATGCCTGATTGTCCACATAGGGTGTTTGGATCCATGAGTTACCTTTGTGTGGCACTGTATGCACATCTGTGTAATTGGTATTCAGGCCTCATCATGTGTTGTGTGGTTGCCTGGGGACACTGGCAACCCCCCTCACCTGTTGTGTTTGATGTGCAGCGTGGGTCTGCCTGTTTGTGTTTGTGCATCTGCACCACTGCATTGGCATATCTTTAGTGTGCCATTGGCTGTATGTTGTTTGGTGGGTTTCCCCTGCTGTCCCTGGGACTCCTAGGTCATCAGTCAGCACAATGATCATTGTTTGTGTGTCCCATTGCTGCCATGGTATGGTATCTGTTCACCTCACATCTACAGTCTCCACAGGGTATCTGCATTTGTGTGCCCATTGGTGCAAATATGTGGGTCTGCATTATCATGGTCACTTCTGTCATTGTGTCATTGATGATTGTTGACAGTGTCAGCCCCCATGGGTGATGTTTGTCTGCACATGGCCAAAGGTATGTCTTATTTGCACTGCAGTGTTTGCCTCCCCCAATCTATGTTGCTATGGGACACAAGCACTACTTTGCCACTGATGTGTTTGTTGTTCTGTGACCAGGAATCATCCATGCACTTTGGCAGTTGCAGCTTTTTCAATGTCAACACTTACATTTTGGTCACTGTGATGATGGGGGTTTGGACCCCATTGCCACAATGTTCAAGATGTGCTTCAGCTATGGGCCCCACACTTACCTTTTGGTCACTGTGATGATGGGGGTTTGGACCCCATTGCCACAATGTTCAAGATGTGCTTCAGCTATGGGCCCCACACTTACATTTTGGTCACTGTGATGATGGGGGTTTGAACCCCATTGCCACAATGTTCAAGATGTGCTTCAGCTATAGGCCCCACACTTACATTTTGGTCACTGTGATGATGGGGGTTGGACCCCATTGCCACAGTGGTCATGGTCTGCTTGCATTGTGGGGGCCACACACATTTATGTGTGGCACATGTGATAGGGGGTCACATTGTATGTTCAAAGTCATGTTCAGTGTTGTAGGCATTTGACACAGTCTACACACGCTTGTCATGGTGTTGGGGGGATGTCTTTATGTTGCATTGTTTATGTTGGTGTGTGCTTGTTGTGTCATGTATTAGCCATCCGGTGAGTGGGGGTGTTGTTGGTGGTAGGCATCCAGCCCCCCATGGGTAGAGGTGGTAGTAGTGACAGGCATCCAGCCCCCCATGGGTAGAGGTGGTAGTAGTGACAGGCATCCAGCCCCCCATGGGTAGAGGTGGTAGTAGTGGTAGGCATCTGGCACCCCCTGGGTAGGGGTGGTAGTGGTGGTAGGCATCCAGCCCCCCATGGGTAGAGGTGGTAGGCATCTGGCACCCCCTGGGTAAAGGTGGTAGTAGTGACAGGCATCCCGCCTCCCATGGGTGGAGGTGGTAGTAGTGGTAGGCATCTGGCACCCCCTGGGTAGGGGTGGTAGTGGTGGTAGGCATCCAGCCCCCAATGGGTAGAGGTGGTAGTAGTGTTAGGAATCTGGCACCCCCTGGGTAAGGGTGGTAGTAGTGGTAGGCATCCAGCCCCCCATGGGTAGAGGTGGTAGTAGTGGAAGGCATCTGGCACCCCCTGGGTAGAGGTGGTAGTAGTGTTAGGCATCTGGCACCCCCTGGGTAAGGGTGGTAGTAGTGGTAGGCATCCAGCCCCCCATGGGTAGAGGTGGTAGTAGTGGTAGGCATCTGGCACCCCCTGGGTAGAAGTGGTAGTAGTGTTAGGCATCTGGCACCCCCTGGGTAAGGGTGGTAGTAGTGGTAGGCATCCAGCCCCGCATGGGTAGAGGTGGTAGTAGTGGTAGGCATCTGGCACCCCCTGGGTAGAGGTGGTAGTAGTGACAGGCATCTGGCACCCCCTGGGTAGGGGTGGTAGTGGTGGTAGGCATCCAGCCCCCCATGGGTAGGGGTGGTAGTTGTGACAGGCATCCAGCCCCCCATGGGTAAGGGTGGTAGTAGTGGTAGGCATCTGGCACCCCCTGGGTAGAGGTGGTAGTAGTGACAGGCATCCATCCCCCCATGGGTGGAGGTGGTAGTAGTGGTAGGCATCCAGCCCCCCATGGGTAGAGGTGGTAGTAGTGACAGGCATCCAGCCCCCATGGGTAGAGGTGGTAGTAGTGGTAGGCATCTGGCACCCCCTGGGTAGAGGTGGTAGTAGTGACAGGCATCCAGCCCCCCATGGGTGGAGGTGGTAGTAGTGGTAGGCATCTGGCACCCCCTGGGTAGGGGTGGTAGTGGTGGTAGGCATCCATCCCCCCATGGGTAGAGGTGGTAGTAGTGGTAGGCATCTGGCACCCCCTGGGTAAGGGTGGTAGTAGTGGTAGGCATCTGGCACCCCCTGGGTAGAGGTGGTGGTAGTAGTGACAGGCATCCAGCCCCCCATGGGTGGAGGTGGTAGTAGTGGTAGGCATCTGGCACCCCCTGGGTAGAGGTGGTAGTAGTGACAGGCATCCAGCCCCCCATGGGTAGAGGTGGTAGTAGTGTTAGGCATCTGGCACCCCCTGGGTAAGGGTGGTAGTAGTGGTAGGCATCCAGCCCCCCATGGGTAGAGGTGGTAGTAGTGGTAGGCATCTGGCACCCCCTGGGTAGAGGTGGTAGTAGTGACAGGCATCCAGCCCCCCATGGGTAGGGGTGGTAGTGGTGGTAGGCATCCGGCCCCCCATGGGTAGGGGTGGTAGTAGTGACAGGCATCCAGTCCCCCATGGGTAGAGGTGGTAGTAGTGGTAGGCATCTGGCACCCCCTGGGTAGGGGTGGTAGTGGTGGTAGGCATCCAGCCCCCCATGGGTAGAGGTGGTAGTAGTGTTAGGCATCTGGCACCCCTGGGTAAGGGTGGTAGTAGTGGTAGGCATCCAGCCCCCCATGGGTAGAGGTGGTAGTAGTGGTAGGCATCTGGCACCCCTGGGTAGAGGTGGTAGTAGTGTTAGGCATCTGGCACCCCCTGGGTAAGGGTGGTAGTAGTGGTAGGCATCCAGCCCCCCATGGGTAGAGGTGGTAGTAGTGGTAGGCATCTGGCACCCCCTGGGTAGAGATGGTAGTAGTGACAGGCATCCAGCCCCCCATGGGTAGAGGTGTTAGTAGTGTTAGGCATCTGGCACCCCCTGGGTAAGGGTGGTAGTAGTGACAGGGATCCAGCCCCCCATGGGTAGAGGTGGTAGTAGTGGTAGGCATCTGGCACCCCCTGGGTAGAGGTGGTAGTGGTGGTAGGCATCCAGCCCCCCATGGGTAGAGGTGGTAGTAGTGGTAGGCATCTGGCACCCCCTGGGTAGGGGTGTTAGTAGTGGTAGGCATCCAGGCCCCTATGTGTATATGTGGCATTGCTGATGGCCATCCCGCCCCTATGGTGCTGATGTTGCTGGTGTAAGTAATTTCTGCATCCCTCTGTGTGTGTGTGATATGTCGGGTACGTGTAGTTTGTTTTTGTGGTTGGTGTCTGACTTATCTTCTGCACCGTACGCGTCCGTGCCTGTTCCGGTAGTAGATGTAGAATATTGGTAGGATCGGCATGATGGGATTCATGGTTGGTTCGTCTCGTTCGTCTTTCTCTTTGCTTCGCCTCGTCCTCGTCGCTGGCGTGTTCGTCTCGTAGCCGTGGATCGTGTTGTGGCGCGAATCGGACCTTATGTGCGCCTCTCCCGGATGCTTTGACGTGCCGTGCGTAGCGACGGGTTCGGCGCGTACGGAAAGCGCATCGTACTTGTCCGGCCGGACGGGGCTGCATTTTGGCTTCCGTGCGACTCGATTTTGCGTTTCCGGATCCGCCTCGGTCGGAAAACAGGACCTGCATTGGGTGAGTACGACTGGGTCGGAATGTATGCAGTTGTGCGCATCGTTCTTGCTCGTTCGGAATAATGTGCGGATCGGTCGGGAAACAGGCATTCGCCTGGCTTTTTTCCCGGCCGAATAGTGTTAGGTGCGCCTCCGACCGAGATCGGAATCGGCCCCTCAGTGTTTACCTGGAAGCAAAGAAAGCTTAGCAAGACATTAAAGGCTGTTCACAAAATCTGAGTGTAAATGTACTCCAAAAGTGTAACATACATGTCTCCACCAATTTGAATGGCCTGAGATTTAAACACTTCTGGGTAATTTAAACTTTTGAGTAAGTTTACAACTTTTTGGCTAGCCACAAAAAAATCCAAGTGTAAATTTACTCCTAAAGTGTAACATATACTCAGATTTTGTAAATAGCCAAAAATGAGTAAACTTTTTCAAAAGTGTACATTCCTCAAAAGTGTAAGTTACCTTCGCGAATCAGGTCCTAAATAGGCCTGGGCGGAAAACTACGCTACGCTCGCGTAGTTTGCGAAGTTTGCTCTACTTCGCACTACGCGAATTGCACGTAGCACAGTGCGAACACGCGTAGCGTAGCGTAGTGCAGCGGTCATTTTTTGCTTGCTCGCGGTCCTCAACGTCAAGTTGGCGACCGCGAGCAAGCAAAATGACATCCCGGCGAGACTTTTTCCTCGCTCGCGATCAGCAACATCAAGTTGCCGATCGCGAGCGTGGAAAATAAACCTCCCGGCGAGATTCTCAACGCGGGGAGGTCAGGTTTCTCATTGCGAGTGGTCGCGTATGCTCGCGACCGCTCGCGATGAGAAACTACCAGTCCGCGTTGAGAAAGCTGCCGCTCGAGTAAAAATCTACTCGAGCGGCAGTAAAAGACAGCTCGCACTGTGCAAGATGCCGTTTCAATGATTGCACAGTGCGGACAAGCATCCGGCACTGTGCAATCATTGCGAACACGCACTACGCAGTTCGCGTAGTGCTACGCGTAGCTCGCGTAGTGCGAACTGCACTTTGCGTAGCTTCGCGAAGCGTTACTTCGCGAACTACGCCCAGGGTTAGTCCTAAATGGCTTTTTTTTTTTTTTTTTAGTACTCATTCTGCAATAGATTGTATATGGAGTTTTCGGGGACCCTTTCATTGCTGGTTCCGACCCTTCACTGCCCCATATGTTCGCCTCTGGTTTGGGGAGTTTCTCTCTGTTTTTTGTAAGGGTCCCTTTGTTTCCATTACCAATAGATATTTTCCGAGGGGGGGGGAGCTAGCCATCCTGGCTACTCAAACAATCATTCTGCTTGTTATTTATTGCTATCGCGTAATCATTGGACTTTATACATTCATAATTTCAAGTAGGTGTAATTAAGGTGACTGATTGGACTGATTAAACTGTTCCCAAATTTCCCAGAAATTGTACTTTTTACTGGGTCTCCCACTTCTATCCAACCTGTTTATCCTGTGGATGGATGCCAGCCATTCCCAATGTGTAGGTGGTACGGGACTTATCCATTTAACACAAATTTCCCTTCTGGCTAATCATATTAACAAGAAGAGTAGGTTTTCTTGTTTCTTATTGAGCTTGTGTACGCCTTCTTCTATTTGACCCACCCCAAATATAACACGGTCAATACTTACTTCGATTGGACGTTCTAGTAGATTCTCTAATACCTTACCCACTTCATCCCAGAACTTATCGAGCTGGGGGTACTGTCGAAACATGTGCAAGTCGTCTGCTTTCTCCTTTCCACATTTGGGGCAGTTTTTCGTTTTCTGCCCGCTGAACTTGGATAACCTCTTCGGAGACCAGTAGGCTCTATGTGTGGTAAATAAATGGTTTCTCCTTAAAGCAGCAGATTTTACAATAAACCAACATTTTTCCATAGATACTTGCCATGTTTTTTGAACATCCAGCGTCGGCAGTTCTTTAACCCAGGTCGCGTCTGGTATTGTGAAGTCCTCCCCACCAGCTGTTATAAGGGCCCAGTACCATCGTGAGACTTCTTTTTTTAAAGTGCCGCTCTCCTGCATTTCCTTCTCCAATTTTCTATTTCCTTTTTTACAGTCTACTAGAGTCTTCACCCAGCTTGAAAGTTGATAGAATTTAAATTTTGATAAAGTGCCATTTGTTTTATTTACAAGTTGGTCCCAATCGATAATGTTGTTGTCTGTTATCAATTGACCCCATTTGAATATTCCTGCTTGCCTTAAAGGGATTGCAAGTCTATCCTTGAGACATTCTGGAGTCCCTGGTGAGTCCCATATAGGAGCATATTCAATTTAGTATGGTATCTTCAGTGTACCTCTTATGTGGTACCATAATTTTGCTGCTGACATAAGAACCTTCAGTTTAACCTTTTTAAAATACTTTGGATGCCCAAATTTGTATAGGAAGTTTCCTTCTGCACCAGTCATAGCTTGCAGATAGGCGGGATACAGCTCATAATTATTTAATAGAACCCTCATGTATTTGAACTGGAAAGCTCTATAGTATTCTAATATGTCTGGGCTTGCTATCCCACCTTGTTCTTTTTTCCTCCTTAACTTTTTCCAAACTATTCTTGTCCCTTTTGATGACCATATAAAGCTATTTAGTTCCCCTTGTAGTTTTCTTTATTAACTCTCTCTTAAATTCTAATGGAATTGAACTAAAAATGTAGGTAAATCTAGGTAAAATTGACATTTTTATTATGTTTGATCTTCCCATGAAGGTCAAGGGAAGACCCCCCATACTTTAAGTAGTTTTCTAACCTCTACACAAATCCTGTTAAAATTTATCTGGGCTATTTTATCTACATCTTTAACCAGTTCCAGACCCAGATATCTTATCCTCTACTTTACTAGTTGATTATTACTATGGATGTTCCATTCCATAATTTCCGTTTTTGACTGATTGATCAGATATCCAGAGACTCTCCCATATTGCTCCAGAGGTTTTTCAATAGTGTTAAAAGACCCTGCCAAATTGTTCGTAAAGATCATTAGGTCATCCGCATAAAGAGCGACTTTTTTCTCCCACCCTTGATAAGAGAAAGGGGATATTTTTGGGTTGTTTCTGAGATTTTACGCTAGAGGTTCGATGTATAAATTAAAAAGCAGAGGAGACAAGGGACACCCCTGTCTCGTACCTCTCTTGATCTTTATCATTTCTGTGATGTTGCCGTTAATTAAGATTTTGGCCCTTGGCTCTCTATATAGTCTCTTAACCATTTCTTGAAAGTTTTCCCCCAGCTTGAATTTTTCCAGGACGCTATTCAGGAAAGACCAGTTTACCCTATCGAATGCTTTGGCTGCGTCGAAAGTAATAATGGATAGTGGCATCTTTTCTTGTATAGCTATGTCTATTGCTCCTATTACCTCGTGTGTCAATTCCTGGATCTGTCTCCCTTTCACGAAACCCTTTTGATTTATGTTAATTAGAGATTCCGCAACTTTACCTAACCTCTTCGCCATAATCTGCGTAAATATATTGTAGTCGCAGTTTAGGAGGGATATAGGCCTGTATGATTCGCATTTCACCGGATTCTTTCCAGGCTTTAGGAGAATGTAGATTACTGAGTCATTCCATGAATCTGGGAAATCTCCTTTATCTACAAAAATATCATTTATCAACTCTGTCAGGGGGGGGACCAAGACATCTATTAGTTTGGTGTATAGTTCATTAGGTAGAGCATCCGGACCAGCAGCCTTTCCTTTCTTTAAACCTCTAACGATTTGCTCTACTTCTTCATTTGCAATTTTTTCGTTCAGATCTTCTCTTTCATCTTGTGTTAGAAAAGGGAGATCTAATTTTTCAAGGAAGCCGTGAAGTTGTTCTATTGTTGGAGTAATTTCTTCTGTGTATAGCTCTTCAAAGAATTTCACAAATTCCTGCATGATCACAGTATCTTCAGAACTTATTTCTGCAGAATTCCCAGTCTGGATACCTGCTATCTTATTTCTTGTTTGATCTGTTTTTGTCTTCCAGGCCAGCATCTTACTACACCCCTCTCCATATTCGTAATGGGACAGTTTACTTGCCTCCCATTTTTCTCTCTCACTATACTCTCCAGGGTTTCTGCGAGGGCTTCTTTCTTTGCTTTCCTTTCAGTCTCTATTCTTTTTCTCTCTAATGTAGAAGTTTCTTTTTCTAATTGTGTGTCTAGGAGTTTTATAACATCTTCCATTTGGCAGATTTTTTGTTTCGTTTTTTTAGATTTATATATAGCGCAATGCTTAATATCTTTCCTCTGATTACTGCCTTATAGGCATCCCAGGCAACTTGCCTGGAGGTACCCTTTTTATTTGCTAGAAAAAATTGCTCTGTCTCTGTTTTAAGAGCTTCTATATTTTGAGGATCCGCTAGAATTGTACGATCGACTGTCCACCTTGGAGGTGCAGTAGCATGCCTCATCTGAAGTTTTAGCAGGACCGCAGAGTGGTCGGATAAATGGGCTGGCAGATGTTCTACTCTTTGTGTGCCATCAATTAAATTTCTATCCAACAAGAAATAATCTATTCTAGAAGAATGCCCTATTTTTTTATTTTGAAAAGTAAAACATTGCCCTTTATCTCCTTTCACCTTCCAGATATCAACTAAAACCAAGTCTCTTATGCATAGTCCTAGCCACTCTCTCATTTTTAAGAGATTTGCTTCTTTTCTAGCTGGAAGACGGTCCACCTTAGGGTCTAAAATTATATTAAAATCTCCTCCCATAATTATTGGGGATGAGGCCGTTAGTAATTGTGTATATATCTTTTTAATGGTTCTGGGTCGTCAGTATTTGGACCATAATAACCAACAATCGTGTGCTGTTTATTAAATATTCTTACTCTTGTTATCACCCATCTCCCTTTCCTGTCCACCTCGGATGACTCAATCCTTACCTTAAGAGATTTTTTAAATAATATAGCTACCCCTTAATACAACATTCTTGATTAGTACAGGCATATGAGTCCACCCATCTTTGATTCTTTATTATTTCTTCCCATTCCTTTTTCAGTAGATGTGTTTCTTGTAATATTATAATTTCACTATCTATTGTTTTCAGATATTCGAATATTCTCCTTCTACGGCTCTTGGTTCTGAGGCTGTTAACGTTCCAGGAAAGGATATTATTTACTGCTGGATCTTTCTTCATCACATTTTTCTTTTGAAACTGGGGTCTTCCTGCCTTCTTACCGGTCCCTATCTCCTTCATTTTGCTTTGTGAGGACTCTTTTTTGTTTTTTTCCCCTATTATGCTCCCCACCCATGTGCATATATTTTTTCCTTTTATCTTTATTGATTCCTCCCACCCTGGAGAAGCCTCCCTCCTTTCTTCACTGGGCAGTATTAATAGCCCTTTTTTTTAGCTCCATGCTCTCCGCACGACTATTCTATTCTTACTGTTGCTCTCGCATTTGTTCCAGGAAATGCTCAACCTCTTTTGGCTCTTTAATGTTGTACATTTTGTTCCTCCACATTATTCTCAGAGCAGCAGGGAAACGCATCTGGACTGTTGCGCCTAGGGTTCTTAGATGTTGCATCTGCTGGCTAAGCTCCCACTGTCTGTCCTGTGTTGCCTTTGAGATGTCTGACCGAATTCTGAATGACCACTCGTCTTTATTGTAGGAGCCTTTTTTTAGGGCTTCACTCAGAATTTTTTCTTTGAGGGTGAAGGAGAAGATGGCGGCCGGCTAAAGTGACCGGTCCGGAGCCCCATGCTCTCCAAGCGGAAAACATCGTGAAGCGCTCGACTTACATGAAATATTGCGCTTAAAAGAGAACAATGGAACTAGGGAGACATGCTGGCCACAAATTTAACTTTTATTTCTGATCTGGATTTAAAAAACGAACTTGCCGAGTTTCGAAGGAGTGGAGAGGGTGAGGAGGCTGTGTCAGTCGGCTGCAGTGCGCGGCGTGTCTTCTTCGGAGTGTGGGCTGAAGCCTCGGAGGCGCAACGGAGCTACCGCAGGGCGGCCGCTAGAATCTCCTTCCGGGGCAATCTGGGAAGAGTGATCACGGCTCTCAGTGGTCCATATTCTCCGACGAAAGCGCACCACAAAGAACTGGGAAAGCAGCAGCATACGAAACATACGAAGCCGGAGGAAAGGAAGGAGAAGGAAAGCGCATGAAAAGGGTAAGCAAGCCAGCGGGGCCAAAATTTCAAGTAAAAAGTTTCAAGCCCGGGGGGAAGGCAGTTTGATATCATCTGGAGAGGAGTGGGGGGAAAATCTAAATATCACCTGTTCTTGGAGCTAGTCACAATGGCAGATTGTGACACAAATAGAGGTACAAGTTACTGTCTAAGGAATAGGCAGTTTCTTGGAAACACCCCGTTTGCTGCCCTTAAGCCCATTGTAGCCCCCATAAGTACAAGAAAGAAGGGAAGAAAACAAGTTACGGCTGCAACACTCCCCTCCAGAACTAGAGGGAAACAATGCAAAGGGAGAGGATCAGGTGCAGACTTAGGGCTCAAGGTTAAAGTTACCCCCTCTCTAAGATCATTTTTTAAAGTACAAGTGCAAGAACAAACACAAGTAGGTCAAGAAGGCCACGAAATTCTACCCTCCAATAAAATACACCCTGTATATAACCTCTTTGACAATAAGAGTGAGGGCAAGGTGGGTGAAATGGAGGAAGATACACCACAAGTACAAGTAATAGAGGGTAATACAGCAGAAGAGAGCCGGACATCAATTACAAATGCAAATGGAGACAACTCAGAACGTAGCATGCAACAACTTAAACCCTCTGAACCCCCCAAAACTCGACAGAAAAAATGTTGGAAAGAATGTTAGAAGAAATGAGGGCTAAGTTTGCGATCTCCGAGGAAAATAAAATTAAGATACAGGAGGCTTGTGAAACATTGGATACTAAATTGAATGCACTAGGGGAGAGAGTAACAACAGTAGAGGCAGCAGTAGAAACCCTGAGTAAGGAAGTTGAATTACATCAAAAGGAAATTAAAGCACTCAAGTCAAATGAAGGAAGCCTTAGAGATAAGTTAGAATCCCTGGAAAATCAAGCGAGGAGGAATAATTTAAGAATTTTGAATGTGCCGGAAGGATTAGAAGGGGACGACATCAAAAACTATGTAATCTCGCTGTTAGAGGATAACTTTCCCTGGGCAAAAGCAGCTGCTTTGGTGGAAGATATACAGAGGGTGCACCGAGACCCTTTTGGTAAAAACAAGATGAGGAAAACTCCGAGGAAAATTTTGATAAATTTTAGGTCCTAAATGGCTTGTATAAACTCTGTACTGCTGTGCCCACTTGGCTATGTAGCAGTCACGTAACTTGCTGCCATATTCTGGTGCCTGATGATAAGAAGAAGAGAACATCTTCTCTCTTTTATGCCAGTAGCCTTGTTAGATTCAAGCTGGCTCCAAGATTTGCACTAGCCAGACTCCAAACCTTCCTTTGAGACCAGTGGGATGCTCTGCTGCTGTTTTTTCATACTTGAATTCCATAGTAGACTGAAGCACTGGGAGCCTTGTGGGCCCAAGGACAACAATGATGTCTGAGATAACAATGGACACTTTTGATTCCCGAGAAACTGTGTGTGTAGTAGACTATGTGCCTAGCAATGTTCAGAAGGAATAGAGAATTGTGGCACATAGTGAGCCTGTGAAGTTCCTGGGAATTTGCAATTCAGTGGCCATGCTGAGGGAGCGTCAATAGTGGCCGGAGTCCTGTCTTGATTTTGTTAAATTCTGGTGAGCACAGATAACTTACAAGAGGCAACAATTATGTTTATCAAGACAGCTAAGGGGGTGCAGCAGGAAAAGTTATGAAAATGATAGTGAACAACCCTTCAGTTAGTATGCCTCAAATGCATCAAGGAAAGCCTGTATGTTGAAAATGTCAAAACCAAGGCTCTGAAAGACCTAAATGTGGCATGGTGTGAGTTACTGCCAAAGTAAGATAACTTTAGCATACATCTGATATCATAGTTTGAAAATTAAGACCCTGGCTCAGATTATGATTATGGTGTTGCAATGGGATGAATTTAGAAATTAACATAACACTGATGCAGCCAGTGTAGAGCAAATAACCAACAAAAAATATGCATGCCCCTCTGCTTTGGTTTCATTTCTTGTACATGGTCTTGCTGTGTTTCTCTGCTTTGTTACTGGACTCTTTCACAGTGTTTACAGCTTTTCTTTAGTGTATTCTTCTCATTCTGAGCAGTTTGGCATAACGGCTAGTAGTGGGCTATTCAATGTGTTTCCTGTTGAGAGTCTTCTCTGTGAGTGCTCCCCTAACTCCTAAGTTGGCTGGCTGGATATATATTCCCCTTGGCAGGATTTAGATGTGATATGCTCTTCATCTCACGGCACCCAAGGGATTTTGAAGCCTTTTTGTCTGATGTGTGCTGACGTTTTAAGGGTGTCTTGGTAAAAGCTGTGTGGTTTGCACCTGGTTTCCCTTCTGATCTCTGTAGGTCAAAGACTGAGTGCCCTGATTCTTGGAATTGGGCACTTTGAGCTATGGTGTTGGATGCTTATGTCTCTTTTGGAATGTCCCTTCCATGCTGAATGTAGAGTTTTGTATGTCAGGTTCTTTGTGAACCCTGGCTGGTTCTTGGTTCTTGCCTTGCACTCTTCTTCTCATAGCAGCTGCCTCTGGTTCATAGAGATTGCAGTGGTCTCACTTCTTTCTTCCTTTTCGTGCAATATTTCACCACTTCTTAGTGCTTTTAGGCCTTTCAGTGGGGGGGAGTGGGGTGGATGCAGCTCAGGCTGTAATTAAACCCATGGTATGCCCCATGTGAGCCCCTCCACTTGTTTTGCTGTGTGCTGTGGTTGAAGTCTTGTGAGTTGCTGTGGTACCTTTTGTAAAGGTCTGGACCTTCCCACTCTGCAGACCTAGGTTGTTATTTGCTGCAATAAGTGCCTTACACTGTCAGTCAGGTATGCTGGTCTTCTTTTGGTTCCTTCACCAGTGGGCCTTTAGTGTCCCGGACTGCTTTTTGGGATTGACTACCCTAGGCATCCTTTGGTTCGTGCCCCCTTTATTGTTAGGTCTCTTGTCTCCCTACTTAACTTGGTGCTGTTTTCGGTGGTGGACTTCTTTCTATGACCTTTCTTTTGATTGGAGTTTAGTCTGACCTTCACTTGCTTAGCCAAGTGTAGCATGTTTGACACACTCTCCCTCTGTTCTGGGAGTATTCTTGAATGCTTGCCCAGTGTTTCTGGTTCGGCACAGGACAGGTGCTGAAACGGTCTTGTGACTGAGTCTGTTTGGTACCTTGCTTCAGGTTCTCTGTTGTTTTTCTGGCCTGTTGGGCTTGTTTTATGTACAGCCAACACTTGAGTAGCCTTGTCAGCTATTGTGTGGGCAGAATTATGATATGTATTTCTGTTGCCTTTTTTATTTTTGCAGTTTTATGAAGCGTGAACTCGACCCAATGGTATTGGAGCAGTTTGCATGAACACCAGTTGCATTACACTTGGTTACATTAATTTTTTAGGCATTGGGAGATTAAGTCGTTGCCCAGAATCACAGGATGTTCAGCTGACGCAGAGATTCGAACTTGGTTCCCCAGTTCAAAAATAGACAGCTCTGGCCTTTATACCACATCCTTTCCCCTTCTACCTTATCTCATTTGTAGACAGGTTGCTTCCACTGGGGCCTTCTTGGGGTTTTTTCCTTGATTGAGCTGATCCACTAGAATGTGTCTTCTCTTTGTCTGGGATGGGCTCTGCTATGCTTTGAGGGTGACTGTGGTTACTGCTTTGGGCTTTCCCTTCTCATTTCTCCATTTTGGGTTTGATTTGGAGCTTGTTTGTGGCATCTTACAAGTGCTCCCTTTGGTGCTAGGTATTGAGTTTGTTTAGGGGTCTTGTTCTCTTGTCTCCAGTTCTTCTTATTGACATTTATGTCAGTGGTCAAAGTGCTGTTTTTTCCTCTGTGTTCTTGCAGAGGTGTTCTGCTCTGTTGCCTTTTGGTCCTTTCTGGCTTTCATTGCCCATGCCACCAGCTGATGTTTACTTAATTGGCAGCTGTCTTTGGCTTCCTTGGCTTTCCTGCTACCACATGGGCAACAGATACTGCACTTGTCACCTCTTTGGGGAGTCTGTTACTGTGTTTTGCCTTTTGCCTTTTAGACTTCCAGAGCTTGTTGGCCTGCTCTAGCACTCAGGGATTTGTTTCTTCTAGGTTCAATCCCTTCACCTTTGTGTCCGGACTTTAGCCTTTCTGGCTGACTATCGTAGTGGCTAAGTGATGCTGGTTATGCCTGTTTTGGTAGATCCTGCAAACTAAGAATTGGGATGATGAAGTACTGAGGAAGTAATGCTTCAATTACTTACCAGTAATCTCAATTCTGGTCTTGTATGCCCTGGTTCCTGTGATTAGAACCCTCCTGTCCTCCCTGCTGTTTACCCGTCTATGGCCACAGTCTGTTGGGATTCGTTTTCACCAGACTCAGGGGGTTTCTGGGTAGGGGTGTTTCTACATCAGTGCACCTGAAGGAGGAGAAGCTTAGCCATTTTACTTTGAGGTAGACAGTGAGATTGGAACTCATCTCATAAGAAGAGGCCTAGGGCATTTGGGAGTTGTGTTTGCCCATGTTGGTGTTGCCTGGAGCCATTACCAGGGGCTTTGTGTCCTATAAGACTTTAAAGGAAGAAGGAGGGGCCGCTGTCGATTTCCCAGTGCCACGCACTGAAAAGCACCCTCATCCCACCGCAGCCAGGGTGCGCCTAGCCTAGGCCGGGGCAAGACCAGGCCCATCTTCGCCCGTCATCATCCATAGGTGGCTGGGCCAGTTCTCTGACCTCTGCTTCAGAAGGTACTGTACGAGTTTCTCTTATTTCCCTCTTTTTTTTACTGACCATGTTGACTATAGGGAAATGCAAGCTACCTGCATGTGCTCCTAAGCCTCACTCCAACACAAGTAAAACTAATACAACCATGGATGTGTTCTTGCAACGTGCTATGGGCATTATTGATAAGGAGATTGAGTTGGGTAAATGCTGCTTATCTTTCTCCTTTTTTGCTTCATCGCCTCCTGTAATCATTGGTGATTGGTTGTCTCCTTCCCTAGACCCAGGACCTGGGCAGGCGACCTCGCCCTTATTGTGTGTGGGCTGGGCTGCTTCCAAAGTTCCTCTGTCATCAAGGCCCTGTAAGTCTATTGTACCCTTGAAACCTGAAGTCTTGTGATCTCAAATAAAGGCCCTGGAGCGGTAGGAAAGAGGAAGAGAATGGAGGCTAGCAGCAACTTGAAGCCCCTACGGGTTAATACTAACCAGCCACCAAGAGTAAATGACCCGCTTGCCAGGGAAAAGGACAAGATGGAAATGTTATTGGATTCTCTTCATGATACTTTAATTGCTGCCCTGGATGCTAAACTGGAGCCGATCTGTGCACAGCTGGCTCCAATTGAGATGGAGCTCATTAGTCTCAAACAGTCTACGCAAACTTTGGGAGCTCCTATGTCTACCCTTGTTCCCATTCTTCCCCCTACTCTTGCTACCCCGCTGTCTACACAAGCTGTGGCGGGAAGTAGGAATTCAGAGTCTTTAAGTGTTTGTGGTAATATTGTGTCTACTATATCTTGTCCCCATCTAGTCTCTAATGAGCAGGCTTGCCCTGGCAAGCGAGTTCCAGAGGGCAGGCTAACCTCTAGCGGGGGGCAGGTGTGCTTAGTGTTGGATGTGCCCATTCACTCGGCACCTCACAGGTCCAGTCTGCAGAGGACCTTGATAACTTTTCCTCTAGACTCTGTCATTCTTATTTTACCCCCGAAGCTGAGCCTTAGTTTGTTGTGCTGTGTATAGGCCTGGGCGGTGAACTCCGCTCCGTTCGCGTAGTTTGCGGAGTTTTCTGCACCCCGTGCTCCGCGGACCTCACGGAGTGCAGAAAACTCCGCTGCGCGTAGTGCAGCAGAGTTTTTTCCCCGCTCGCGAACGGTAAGTTCACGAGCATGAGCTGCAAATCCAGTAGAATTTCTACCCGAGCGGCAGGAAGACCAGCACGAAAAGCAGTTCGCACTACACTCTGCCACTTGTGGAACTTCACTGAGTTTGTTTGTAACTTCGCGGAGTTCCGCATAGCAAAACTCCGTGAACTATGCCCAAGCTTAGCTGTGTAATGCTCCCCCACTTATGGAAAGTTATGAACAATTGGAGAACAAGGTAATACACTGGCTGGGTTTGCATTCTTCATTGGGGGCTCATGTTGAAGGTTGGATTAACATGGCATAAAGAGTAAACTGGCTAGGAAAGGCTCAGAAGACCCTTGAATGAGACTGTGTAATAATACATTTTTGTTGCGGGAAGGATCCTCGCCTCTATTGGGCGCTCTTACGCCAGTAGCCCTTCAACTTCCATTTTGGACCTCCCTTTGGGTTTTTTCTATAGACCTGTGTCAGCGGACCATATACCACAATATAATCAGTGGCAGATCCCAAGGCACCAAGCATTGGTACGGGTTGAAGAGCATCCAGCCCATTTTGAGATGGATATCTCTTATAGATATGCTCCACCGACCTCCCTTGATGCCTGTGATTGACTGGCTGAGAACGAACACCCAGGTGGGGCTATGACAGTTCCAACAGTTCAGTGTATTGAGGCCCCACTTGAATTCAATGCTAAGGTGCTAAAACTTATCAACTGGACAAGCTGGTCTTGTGGGCAAGTTCAAGGACCGTAAGTGTCTGGATTTAATCAGAGGTTTAATCAGAGGTTCAGAGTGATTTGTCTACAGGAGACTTGGGCAACTTCTAATTGCTTTTTTTTAGAGGGTTATGAAATCTTCTTTGTACCTGCTACTGAATTGAGGGTTGGTAGACCGAAGCAGGTTTGATCATTTCTGAATCTTTGGCGATCAAGGTAAGGTTTGAACTACTACCTTCGGAAGTCTCCATTTTGTTGTGTTGGCCCCTCTAAGCTGCTGTTGTTCAATTTGTATAACACCAAGTCTCCCCTGCACGATGTTTGTAATATTCAAATACTAGGCTGAGAAAACTGAATGGTTCCAAATTTTGTGCTGCTAACATTGTGGTTGCAGGCGATTTTAATGTTCATTTATGCAGGGATTCGAGGGTGGATGGGGATTGTGCTTCTGGCTGTTTGCTTCTACCTGGCTTGAACATGGATCATTTGTACCAAGGCTCAATCTTAAATGCAATATTGAATGAGTTCAATCTAGTTTTTTCCTTGGATAAGCTCTCCCCTAATATTAGGAATATTATTCCCACCTTCACCGGGAGAGGATGTGAGTCTTTTATTGATTTTCTCTTTGTATCCTCGTATTTTTTCCCTATATTGCAAAGATTGGGATACATTTGAGTCCTTTTAATGATCATAATCCTGTGTGTGTCTCAATTTGTTGGACCCTATTGGTACAAGAGCAACCCTTAGGTGTTACCAGGACAACAATTCAGAGTAGGAGGCTAAGGTGGTCCCAGGTAATCCCTGCCTGTTTTTATAAGTCCTTGTGTTCCCGTTGTGAAAATGAGTTCAGAATCTGTTTGTCAGATAGCAGCATCCCTCGTGACATTCTGGGGGCTTGTAGAGTTCTCAAACTCCGTGTCTACCCGTTTGGAGGTATCAGTATCCCGTAAGTCTAACGTGATGCCCAGATGGTTTGATAAAGGATGCTAACAGGTGCTAAGGAACCTTAAGGGTGCCCTGAATGTCAAAACTAGGGACTCTGTTTTAGTCAAGAATAGCCGAAAACAGTATAAAATGAAACTAGTAAGGCACAAGAATGATTTAAGGGACACAACATGGTTAAATTTACTGGAGGCAAACAGTTTGAAATGTAGCTCCAAATTCTGGTTTATAGTCAATAACCCATTCCTGGCACCAGAGGCTGCTGTATCCCTGGGCTCTCACATTACCAAGGATAGCTGGGTATCTTACTTTGAGGAGTCTTACAATATACCGCCAAAAGATGCTTGTGGCAGGGGGGTGTAGTGGAAGGGATCTCAAAATTGACATTCTCTTTGGAGGAAGTTAAGAAGGGTATAACTGGTCTAACTAATAACAAGGCCCCTGGGCACAATGGAATCCCTCCCAACCTATATATAAATGAAGTTGAGATATGGGCCCTTGTTTTGACCACAATTGTTAACACTACAGTCATTGCGGGACCTCCGTAGTCTTGGGACTCTTCTGTCATTGACCCTGTATTTAAAAAGGGGGACAGGACAACCCCCAATGTTACAGGGCCATTTCCATGCTTGATTCAGTTGTGAAGGTAGTGGGGTGAGTTCTCCTGGACAGACTAATGCTGTGTGCTGAGCAAAATAATGTTTTATCTGAAGTGCAGTGTGGATTCCTCCCAGGCAGGTCAACAGTGGATCAGCGTTTTAACCTCTATACGGTGCGTACACCATTCCCCGCCCTGGCGCCATCCATTTAGCGTTCATGGATCTTACCTCAGCGTTTGACCGGTTAAATCGAGAAAAACTTTGCCACATTATGTTATTGATGGGGTGGACCGGGACATTGTACACTTTTTAAGAGATCTTCATATGAACACAATGGTCTCGGTGCGATATTCTAAAGATTTTATGTGCACGCATTGTTTTCATATCACTAGAGGAGTATGTCAGGGCTGTATCCTGGCCCCCTTTGTATTCAACCCGGACGTTAACAAACAGGAGCAGGCCTTGATTGCTAGTAATGCAGATTGTCCTCAAGTTGTTTTCCGGAGCTCTTATATGCAGACGATGCTGTCATGATGGCCAAAACTGCTAGGGGTTTGCAGTCCCTGTTGAATTCCTTCGCTAACTTTATGAAGGAATTGGCTTTAACTATGAAAGTAAATAAAAATCTTACGTGATGGAGGTCGGCTCTCACACTACAAAAACAAATAGGTTCTCTTGGGGGACTTGTATCCTTCCAAAGACCAGAGTTTTTTCTTACTTGGGTATGTTGTTTGATTCCATTTTGAGTTGGTTTCTCCTCATTAGCAGAAAACAGGAGGAATTCACATGGGCCAATGCTGCAGGTTTTCAATGTTGCCTCTAGGGTAGGTAGAAGACCTTTTAGGCTTTTTTTTCAGATCTATGGTGCTAAATATATCTCTACGGTAGTTTACGGGAGTGAGCTTTGGGGGTATGTCAATAAGCCCCAGTTGAAGATGGTTGAAGACACTTGTTGAGAATTCTTTTCTATGTGCCGCAAAGTGCCCCTACCTTATCAGTGCACAAAGAACTGGGTGTTGGTTATATAACTGATATGTTTTGCCCTCTTTCTCTGTAGTTAGACATTTGCTCAAGGGCTGAGATTAAACTGAACAAGGATATTTTAAAGGACTGCTTGTCCCTTGACCGCTCACTTCACATCCCCTGGCTCAAGTATATTAAGGGTACTTTTCGGAGCCTAGGGAACTATCTAGTACTCATGAGAGAATAGTCAAGGCTGACTGCAAATGGGTGAAAGAACATTTTAAACGGCAGAGGTCTATTACCAGAGAAAAGGTCTACAGAAGCCTTATGTCTGTTGTCATATAATGCTGAAATCAATCCCAGCTACAGAGCCCTATCTTTTAACTGTAAAAGGCACGAATGACTGTTTCCTGCTGACTAGGTTTAGGTTGGACTTACTGCAACTTTCTGGTATCTTTTCCCTGGGGCAGGAACAGGGGGTCATTTACTTGAACCCTGTGGCTGCGACAAGAAGTCTCTGCAGGACACCCTGCATTTTACTTTGTTCTGCAATTTTTATGAGGTACCAAGGAAGGCTTATATCATTCCGACATTAACTTCTCTCAAGCCCGCCCTGCTCTTATGTATCTTCAACTGCCCCCGGGTGAAATTGTTTTTAATGTAGTTAGATTTTTGAAAGCAGCTGAAATGAGGCTGAGAAACAGTTGTGATTAATAGTAGCGGCCTTATTTAATACTTTCAGAGCATGACTCTATGTAGGTCTCAGCATAATTTTATTATATTTTAGGTATATCATGATAGTTGTATTTCTTTAAACAATTTTTTTATGAACGGTTTGTTTATTGAATTGTATGAATTTTTCATATTTTTATTACTTGATTTTAGCATTTGTCCTGTTTTCAGCAAGTTTGCTTTTAGGTTGTTTTTTTTTTTAAACGAATAAAGCTTATTTTGATTTGAAGAGGACTAGGATGAGGAAGAAGAATCAGAGTAATGAAACTACCTGCAAGTAATTGAAGCACAACATTGTACTTGCCTTGCACAGTGTTTCTGCATTAAGTGAATCTCTTTCCATTGTAAGGAGCTACCTGACCTTGATGTTCGGAGGTGATCTCCTGTGCCTGTGCTTGTGTTCTGCAGCATGTTCATTGTGACTCCATGCCCTTTGGTCTGCCATTGTCCATTCTCATTTCATTCGATGCTTACTAAAATGGTTGCTATCTCATTGCAAGTTGTTGAATGAGCACTTTACCCAGAGGTTAGCATCAGCACTTTTCTTTTCTTCTGCTGTAGAAGGATCTATTCTATTCACAACTTTGTAGTACCAGGGGCACCTCAGTACGATAAATTCAAGCTTCTGACAAGAAGCCATTTTAGCAGCTATATTAATGGATCATTCCCCTTGTGCAAGCACTGCAGGATTTTGTGATTTTAGCAAGCCAAGCTGCTGTGAAGCATAGCATGTGCTACAGATGAAATGTAACCTTTCTTCCTAGAAGAAAACGAAGGAGAGGGAATGAAGGATGGAAGATTTCAAGAATGGTGTCTAGTGTTCGCAATGAGCTGGCTACAGTGTAAAGATCTGCTTGCATTTCATAACAAATGAACAGATGAATGCGTGACAATGTCTGCACGCCTGACTAAAGGAAAGGTTCAATGAGCTCATTGGTTATGCAAATGGTATTAATTAAGAAAAAGTGAAAGGCTACTTCACTCCCTAGCATGTCGGTATTTATTGTGTGGATTGGTGAGTCGTTTAATGGGAAAATTATTAAACAGTTCTATGAATGGCAGGTAGAGGGTTGAAGGATTGGATGAAGGAGTGAGTGAGTGCGTGGATGGCTGAATCAATGATTGAGTTATGGGTGGATGCTGAATGAAAGAATTAGTGAATGAATGGATGACTGAGTGGGTGGATCATTGAGTGATGCAGAGACCAATGACACTATACATGTAGAGTACATGTGTTTGTACCATATATAAGTGACTGCATACCATAGGCTGTATGGGCAAATGAGATCAACAGGGCAGGAGTCCCTCAAACAAAGGGCTTAGAAATAGCTTAGCATAATGAATCCAGAAACAGTCGTGGCTTGCACTTCTCCCCCGCTATTACATCAGAAAGCCATCAGTGTGGCAGTCTGTGCGCGCTCTGCAGGGCCTTGAGAGCAGGAGGTATAGGGTCTAGAAGTCTGTTAATGCAGCATTTTATGGCCAGGGCTCGAAGTAGCAGGTCTCTGCAAGCCCAAGGGTTTCCTGTCTTTTGGTGCTGTCATAGGGCAGAGTGCACAGCTAGAATGCATATACCACCAATGCACAAAAGGGCAATTGCACATCCCTGACAGCCACTTTTTGTAGTGCCAGTCATACATTAATCATCCCACATTATATCCGCCGGTTAGTGTAAATGGCAGTTATAGTCTTGTCACTAAAATACAGCTATTTCATAAGTACATTAGCTTCATGAGTCCACAGAGGTAGTGGTGTACTCATTTACTCACAAAAAATAAAAGGAAGGGAAAGTAATAGTCATCCTGTACTCCCTGCACTGAAAACAAGCATTCCGGGACCGGTTTCGGATATCACCCCTCATCAGCCAGGCTAGCTTGTATCCAGTGGCACAGTGAGCACGGGAACAGTCCCATGAGGGTGCTTGTTTCCGGTCCAGGGAGGACCTGGCCTGGCAGTTCAGGCTGGACTGTTCCCATGGGGAGCAGGGTCAAGACTGATTTGCATATGGCTGAGTCCAAACTGGGGTGTCGTGGTGCGCAAAAAAATGATGGACAAAAGCCAGATTTAAGACTGGGGGTGAATGTTTGATTTGTTCAGCATTCCATCCATCATCCGTTCGATTTAGTTTTAGAAAGTTGGCGTTTTCTTGCCTTAGCCATTTGGTGCCTTCAGCCTGTCTCTGGTCACATGACTGAGTGTAGTTGGCAGTTGGGATTTGTGTATTCCTCCTACACAGCTACACACAATGGGAGCTTGGGTGTGACTGGATGGGTCCATCACTGGCAAGATGGAAGGAGGAGCTGAACACAGACTTACTTAAACCTGAATAGGCTGTGTCCTGTCCCCACACAAAGGACCTAACAACCTTGAATTGCCAGTTCAGCCAGCTTGCAGCCAGAGCTGGGGAGGCAGGGAATTCCTTGCACTTCAAAGCCGCTTTCTGCAAGCTTCTTTCACATTCAAGAATCAAGGTACCAGGGTATAAAAGATGGACCTCAGACACCACCACTTCAGTAGACTTCTGGACCTGTGGATACTCTGCCAGGAAGAAGGACTGTTGTGCTGTTGAAGGACTGCCACTCTGCTGGACTACACTCTCCTGGACTCCTGCTTTGCTCTGCTGCCTGCTGCCCTCTTGCCTGGGTGAGAAGGGCTGAACCTGCATCTCTTGAACCCAGAACCCAGAGTGACTCCAAGGGCTAGTTGTCTGGCCTCCTAAACTGAAGCCTCAGGGATATATTAGTCTTCCAACAATCCTGCATCTGCACCTGGACTCTACCATCTGTGAGTCTGCCCTGCCGAATGGTGCCATACCAGTCCTGGCCCCTTGGAAGTGGGCCTAAGGTGCTCAGCCAGCCTGTGGATCTAGCATAACCTATGCATCTCCTCTGCTGCGCGGCAAAAACTAGAGCAGAACTGACTCATCGCCACTGCTGCATGGATTGGACCTGTCACAAAGTTTCGCATTGCATCCCCAACCCACATCGCCTTTGGAGCCGCCACTGTGCAACGCTTCCCCACAGCAGGCTCTTGCATCTCTTGTTCAACCGCAGCCTCATAATGGCGACGGACTCAGCATCGCAGCTTTACAGCTCTTCAGAACTGACACATCGCCTGGACTGTGTGTCGCATCCCCGACACTGGACTTCACATCGTAAGCCCCATCAACGGGATACTCAAAGTCGACACAACAGGACTTTACACGGTAGCCTCACCGCATCTCAGAACTGCCGCACCACCTCAGCTGTGAGACACATCTTCACCATGGATTCACGCAACATTCCGCAAACCACGATTGAAGGTACTTTTGTTCAACAGGTCTAACTGGGTCCCTGTAGCCGCCCCCCACTCCATCGCTCTTGACCTGAACTTGTGACTTGTCCCGGACAGGCGTGACCAGATATCCATAGATGTTGCTTTATGCCTTTTGGCACTATTTTACCTAAAAACTTTAAAATTCAATATCTCCGGGTTCTACTAACTGGATTTTTTTGTTTGGTCTTGTTTTATTTATTCAAAAAAGATCTATGTTTTCTAAGTTGACCCTGACTGCTCTGTGCCAAACTGTCAAGGGGGTGAGCAGAGGTTAATTTGGGGTTTGCTTGTGCCTTACCCTGACAAGGATTATGGTTGCTGCTTGACCAGAGCTCACACCTCTGTCAATCAATAACACAATTTCTTACAATAGCTCTTACTCCTGAGTGTGGTGTTAGGTACAATGACCCAGATGGTTCTGTTTTTTCTATATCAGTGCCTCCTGTGCACACCAAACATTGGCAAAACATCTAGGTGTTGGCTGCCAGCCTTTTGGCTTTGTTAATGCTTGTTTTATTTCATCATGGTTTTTGTTTCAAAAGCTGCTAGGCCCTCATTGATTTAAAACAAAAAGCAAAGCTTTTTTGGGTCACAGAAAACACGCATTGCAATAGTATTCCCTGATACCTAAGAAAGCTACTTTGTGTGTGGATGTGCTCCTTATGAAAGGGCAGAATGCTGTCAATCACAGTGAAGGCAGCCAATGGCTCATGTAGGCTGACCCACTGCCCCATAATGTATGCTGCTTTAGGCTGAAGAAAAATACGAAAAGCACAATAACAAAACAATGGATGAAGAGGGCTGGCTAAAAACCCTATAAGTAAGTATATTTTACAGCACAAAATTACAGCAAATTTGTCACATAAATTTACAAAAAGCTATAGGTTCCGATTGGACATTATGAAATATTCATCCTCTCAAACATAATTGCTATCATCATCAATTTTTTATTGTTTGATTTTTAAAATCTTACAATATATAAAAGACCAATATTCATACTGTAACAAATATATTTAGTGATTAAAAATCTGACTTAAGGATAAAAACCATACATTAATAAGTTGAACAAAATCATCCATGATATAAATATAGCGACACTTAAGAACGCATACCTCATAATACAAATTAGCTATTACATATGTCCTATGTTATCTTGCAGATTAGTCTTATGGATCTAATTTATTTCTTATCATTAATATACATTTTACAAAAGCTGAGTTCAAAGCTATGTCGTCTGATTGTAAACTTCGTATAGGTGCTTGTCTACAGGTCCGTAATGCGCAAGTGTTAAAATGCCACTTAAGTATAGTTCTTCTTTCTTCCTTCAAATTTGGGCATATACAAAGCAAATGAATAATGTTCTATTCTCCGATTTTACATTAACGGCAAGGTATTGGTTCCGTTGTTCGAAGCCCTAGCATTACATGACATGATCCTGGGAAAAGGCCAAAACAGGCTTTAAAAAAAATGTTTTTTACCTTTGAAGACCAAGTGGTTTCTAAATATGATTGAATTTTCACTGATGCATACCCGTTCATTTGTGACCATGCATGCGTTCTTTTTGCAAGAGAGTCTTTACCTTTATGCAGCTATAGATGTTTTGTTATTTTATTAATAGTTTTTTTAAATGTTTCTGTAGTTATAGGCATGTCCCAGATCGTATGCACTGCATATTCATCTAAGGTAGCTTGTAAATATTTCCAAAATTGAGATTTCTGATTTGTTTGTATTTCCTGCCATATCAAATTGGACATTTGATTTGAATTATCCATTTTAATTCTTTTCCACACTTTTATGAATTGGCCTTTCCTTGCAATTAGCTGGTTAGGCTAGCCCAAATTCTAATCTAATTTGGGCAGGCGATGCATTGTGTGGAAGGTGAAAAAGTGATTTGAAGATTTTCGTCATGGCATTATTAATGGTTTTAGAGTCTTTACATCACAGAGCTTCACTACCATATGTTAGCGTTGGTAATAATTTTGACGATATTACTTTTAGAAACAGGAGGTAACTCGATCCCCCTAGGACTTCTGAAAGGTTCTAAATGCTGTCAATAGGGTGTTAGTTCTCC
Source organism: Calotriton arnoldi (assembly GCA_963921515.1). Classification (NCBI taxonomy): domain Eukaryota; kingdom Metazoa; phylum Chordata; class Amphibia; order Caudata; family Salamandridae; genus Calotriton; species Calotriton arnoldi. The sequence continues at coordinate 1,616,741 of CAWUFW010000846.1, read as the reverse complement.
TTTGCATATCAACCTAGTGTGGATGGAATGATCCTTTATCATTGAAAAGTACTCCCAGATATTTATATGAGCTTACTTGCTCTAATTGCAAGTTTTGGAGGTACCACTTGTGCTTATACTTTGTTCCTGGGTTTTTATTAACCTCCATTATTTTTGTCTTGGTGTCATTTATAACCATACCATTTGCTTGGGAATACCTTGATATCCTATTTATCAGGCGTAACCCAACCTTTGTTTGACTTAATAGGATAACATCATCTGCATATAAAAGTTTGATATGTGAGTACAAGCTAATTTTGGTGGATAGGCGTTCACCTCGTCCATCGCTTGTCTTAGGTCTGATAAAAACAGGTTAAAAAGCAATGGGGCAAGTACGCACCCTTGCTTTAGGCCCATGGAAGTTGCTATTTTCTTTGAAATATACAAGCCATCACCTAACCGCACTCTAACACAAGTATTTGAATAGAGTAGTTGAATCGGTTTCAGAAGGGAAGATGGTATCGGTTTTAGAAGGGAAGATGGTATTCCTTGCTCTTTCAACTTTTGCCAGAGGCCACAAAACACAGATATAATGGTTGCTTCTATGCTATATATTGGTCCATTAGCACTGATAGAACTAGAATATTCTTTGCAGTTCCCAATCCTTGCATGAACCCCATTTGGTTATGTGGAATTATCTGTTTCTCATTTGCCCATGCAGATAGTTTTGACAGTAGGACTCCTACAAAAAGTTTGGCATCTGTATTTTGTAAGGTAATTAAGCGATAATTATCAGGCTGTGTCCAATCTCCTTTTTTATATATAGGTGAGTTTAACGAACCCTTCCATGTTTCTGGTATTGATGATGATTCGACTGATTATTGAATACTTTCATGAGATATTCTGCCCAAAGGGTGGGATTTTCTTTGTATGATGTGAATGGAATCCCATTAGGGCCAGGGGCACCGCCTTTTTGTTTTTGAATTAGTTTACATACTTGATTTTCAGTTATGTCTATTTCATATTCCAAGTTCTTTGTTACCATTCCTGTATCATTAGGCCTAGCTTCCTTTTGTGTGATTTCCCAGTTACTATTTAGGTGCTTTATTAAGAATCCTATCCAGTCAGCTTCACTTAATGTAGACGATACTGATGTTTCGATAGATCGTGCTAGGCCATTTATCAGTTTCCAGAAGTCTCTTGAGTTAGTCTTTTTACTTGTATACAGCGCCTTAGCCCAGAGAGCTTGTTTTGCTTGAGTTTTTTCATCCCAAATTAGCCCCTGTAAATCATGGTTAGTACTTTTTAATTTAAATCGTTTGACTGTATTATCTGGACTTTTTTTGTCAGTCTCAATAGCCTATTACGGGTTCTTTTTAGGATACGAGTTGAATAGTTGAATATGATAACTTGATTTTATTTCTTGCTTCAACTTGATTCCTTATATGTTGTTTGTGGTAAGGTTTTGAAGCGTATGTGGTGACTAGTTTTTTTATAAAGTACTCCCACCTTTCAATTACAGTCAGAGATTCCTCTTCAAAGCTTTCCTTAACCAATTTTAGAGCCAGTATGTTGGTACATACTTTGGAGTCTTCTTTCCAGTACAGTCTCCTATAATTAACTGTTCCCGTCATTCCGGGTGCAGTTGCAAATGTTTTATATTGTGTGCATTGCAGCTTCATAACAAATCGTGCCCAACAAAAAAAAAATAACAAAAAAAAAATGAATGTGTCCTCATGTAAGGCAACTGGTGCTATGTAAAGCGCTCTGATACCCGATACCTTCAGGTCAAGTTTGCGCTATATAAAACTCTGTCAAATAAAAAAATAAATATTTGCTGGCTATGGTCACTACAATTTGGTTTCTCCATGTGGAAGGATGATATCTTGAATAAATTCAAAGATACTATTGTGTAATCAATTCTTGATTTGTTGCCATGTGAGTGATATGCCCAAGCTGGTGGTATATCTTGTAGAACCCTCCCATTTCAAATTCTCAATCCCAGCGATCCTATATCCTTTAAAAGATGTATTCCAACTTTGCCTCCTAGGGTACTTATTACTGTAATTTCACATAATTGTGAAATGTGGTGGTAAACCTTCTAGCACAACTTCACTAAAAATTATAGAAAGTCATAGATGATTCATGCAGTTCTGAAAATTAAATTTCACTTGGCCTACCATTTATCTATACTTCTCCATTATATCTCTTTTCACTTTCACAACCATATAGTATTACTGAGAATCTCCTCGAGAAGAGACAGGGTGAAAAAAGAAAAAAAAGAAAAAAGAAATACTCATCTTGCAATTTCAGGATGTAGATTAGAGCTAGGTAGGATTTACAGACAGCAGACAGGTTTCGATGCTTTCAGGATTTCAACTGGTGGCAGTTATTATAAATTAAAAATAAGCTTTAAATATATATTTAAAAATGAAAACATTTTTCCGCCCAAAGGGCAACTTGTCAGGTTATGAAACTATGCAGCTCTTCTATAGATTAAACAAGTTTATTTTAGAAATATAAACCAAAATCTCCCAAACAAAAGCTTGTCATTTATAATTTTGTGTCCAAATATCAATGTATAATTTTCATCAGATACTCAAGGCACTTCTGCCACACATGGATATAATTTCATTGCATGCTGCCCATTAACATCTTATGCCATGAATAATCACTGTATGGTCATTTTTACCAATTTGTTTAGTCCATTTGGTGGTATGTAGCACTTAACAATGCTCTCTATGAAATAAAAGTAAAATTAAATTAAAAATTAAATAAAATAATATGCTAGTTATTTGTCATATTCCTCCCATAAATGTCCACAGAAGCCAGGAATCACAGCATTATGTTAGAGCTAGCAGCACCAATCGGGAGTAGCATCCTGCCATGATTACCATCACTATGTCCAAAATTACCAACAATATGCCAAGTCCAGGGGGCATATCTACAAGGGCTGGCGATAAAATTATCGCCGCTTTAGCGTCCGTTTTCGGACGAAAAGCGGCGATAATTTTAACGCCCTATTAGCAAGGACACGCTAATGCGTGAATCCATGCTTTTCGCCCTTCCTCTTATCGCCCAGCTTTGCATCTCTAATGAGATGCAAAGTGGGCGTTCCTCCCCAGAATAGCGGGAGAAATGTCGCTAAGCGACATTTCTCCTATTATCAAGCCTGACGCTAAGAATCATATCGACAAGAAAAGTAGCGATAACCTCTGTTATCGCTACTTTCCTTACGCCTGCTTTGAAATCGACTTAGCCATGATATCCTATGGAAGGTGGATATCATGGCTAAGTATGTGTGCCCTATCAGCAAGCTATCGCCAAAGTTAGTGCGATTATCGCTGGGTTTCCAGCGATAATCGCACAGTTGGCAAGCTTGCGCTCTGAATTTTATCGCTTTGGAGATAAGCGTTGCTGATAGCACGCTATCTCCGCGATAAAATTCAGAGTTGGCCGGCGATAATTATCCTCACGCTAAGAGCGCTGAGCGATAATTATCGCCAGCCCTTGTAGATATGCCCCCAGGTTTTTACCAGGTTTGACCACAAACATGTAAGGGGGAAGCACATGCCACAATTATCACCAATATGCATGTGCATCAATTTACAAAGGGTGGGCTTATAATGCCACAGAAGCCCTCCGTATGGTAAGAAATAAAACCAATATACCAGAGCAACTACCTCACACGAATACACACAGGCGCACGCTTGAAATCATAGATGCTCTTGTTTACACCTTCATCCAGGCACACAGCAATACACACACACACTCTCTCTCTATGAAAAAACACAGTTCCAAACTAAGATATGGTTCTGGCTTAAATGCAACAAACCACTGACATTTGCCAATTATGGTTAGAAAAAACACGCCATAAATCTCATTGCCCACCATGTTGTTCTCCTGACAACTGTTTTAGTGTTTCTATGACACTTGCAAATCTGAGTTTTGGGCACAGCATGAGAGTGAGCTTTGTTCACAAAACTTGTCGTGCCAAAATTAGCAGAGCAAGTTGATTGCCAAGTTTCGTGCAAATCATTCCTTGGGTTGAAAAGTTATAGGCAAACCAAAATATACCCTTTCAATGGAAACACCGTCTGAACCTTAACTACAAGTGGCAACCGTCGCTGTGAAAGATAGATTCCAAAAACTGTGGTATCATTTGATGGACCCACAGGAAATTCGACTTTAGTCTTCTGCAGGTAAGCAAGTTTAGTGCAAATCCTTAAAATGGGTACATAATCAAATGGAGGGCAAACATGTTTTCAAGTTTGTAACTTTGATTCTCTTTAATAAATCTTCATGAAATTTGACAGGCTGTGAGCATGTTAGACTCAGTGCAGGATTTTCAGATTTCATACAGATCTGATAAGGTGGGGACGAAAAATGGGGGTCACAAATGATTGATTTGCTAATAACTTTGCACAGTTCTACAGCTCTGCATGACACCTACCATATTCAGCTTCCTCTTGATACCTTGAGTTTCATGCAAATATTTCAAGGGTGAACAATTAATTGAATGATAACAATCTGAGTTTTCTGTGGGAATCTGTGCGCTTCACTACAGACAAAAAGCCTTGAAAAGTCTTACACCAAACTTGGTATGAAACTAGAACTTTACCCAGGAACATGTTTTAAAGTGGTTTGGGTAAATCAGTTCAGTATTTTTGACACATTAGTTTGACAAAAAAAGTGCTTGTGGGCTTGAAGAGGTTAAAAGATAGAGATATCTGAACCGTCATTCTGCAGAGAGTCCTCAACCCTGAGTTTATAGACTGTCAGTTGACCTAAATTTAAATAATAAAAGCGTGCCTGCTTTGGGCAAGAGACCTTTTACAACCATTGTCCATTTTTGGAGTGAGGTACCAAAGATGGACCCGCAACAATGCACAAGATCTCTTACTCGATGCAACAGAAGTAATTACAAATGTTGTATTCAATCATACAGATATTTCTGTTAACGCTATGAAAGAGATGATTATGAATGTTGTATTATTTACTGATATGTGTGGTTATTTAATTATGTTATGTATAAATATTATGAGACAGTAAGCAATGCACTTAGTGCATGAATTTGTGCTTGCATGACCATTTCTATGAGTTGTGCAATATGGTTTAACCATAACTTGCAATTTTCAGTAGGCCAGGCTCTGTTTTGAGTCTACTTACCATAAATTAATGACATGAGAGAGAGCTCCCTTGTCCAATGAGTTTTGTTAATTTTTTTAAATGTTGGATCAGCTGATATTCTTAAACCCAGGTTCAAGGACATAAAGCCCCCCACAACCCCACACCTTAATAGGCCTTGAGGACCCCATCCCCTGGGGCCAAATTCAACAAAAAGGGGGAAGGAGCCATACAGCCCACCTTCCTGAGCCTTAATAGGCCCTGGAACCAATTTCTAAGGGAAGAGGGTGCGCGGCCCCCTCTCTGAACTTTTTCAGGCATGAGTACCCCATTCTCATTGCTGAAAAGCTTAATGAAGGGGAGGGGCATGAGGTGCCACAGGTAGGTGTCCCTGGGCCCATTCGGAGCAATATCTGTTCTGCAGGAATGCAGGCAGGGAAACAGAAAAGAAGTCTGCTCCCACCTAGCGGGAGCATGCCTTCAGCCATATGCAGAGGGGGGTTGGCCGTAGGGACTGTAGTCAATCCACCTGGAGGCAACCAACCCCACACTGCACAAGGCCTGTCATTGTGCGCGCCATGGGGTTGGACACAGGACCTGGCTTGCAGCCAGGCCCTCCGTCCAACTCCCCACAGGCAGCAACTTTGAGGCAGCCAATCCTATGCCACACACAGCCTTTGGTTGTGTGTGGGGTTGGCCCTGGGCGTGGTTTGCAGCCTGGCCCTGTGTCCAACTCCGCACAGGCAGCCAACCCTATGCTGTGCACACCCTCTCACCATGTGCAGCGGTTCCATCGCAAGATCGCCGACATCCACAACAGCTTCAACACCCAGACAGCCCCAACTAAGATCGATGCACCAGACCCGCCGCACACCATCGACCACGATCCCCTGCCAGCCTGGGCCAGTGTGAACATCGAGGACACCATCAAGACCATGAGCACAATACACTCCGGCTCCCCGTCAGACCCCTTCCCGCACCACATCTTCAACAAAGCCAGCAGCTCCATCGCACCCCACCTGTGCAACATCATCAATCTCTCCTTCGAGACCGCGACCTTCCCAGAGAGCTGGAAACACGCAGAGATCAACGCCCTACTCAAAAAACCCAAGGCAGACCCGAGAGACCTCAAGAACTTCCGGCCCATCTCCCTGCTTCCATTCCCAGCCAAGGTCATCGAGAAGATCGTCAACAAGCAGCTAACCCGATACCTCGAAGAAAACAGCATCCTGGACCCATCCCAATCGGGGTTCCGCAGCAACCACAGCACTGAGACTGCCCTCATCGCCGCCACCGACGACATCAGGATCCTGCTGGACAACGGTGAGACCGCAGCCCTCATCCTGCTGGACCTCTCCGCCGCCTTCGACACTGTCTGCCACCGCACTCTACGCGCACGCCTCCACGACGCAGGGATCCGAGACAAGGCCCTGGAATGGGCCACCTCCTTCCTCGCCGGCAGAACCCAGAGAGTCTGCCTCCCACCATTCCGATCCAAAGCCTCTGAGATCATCTGCGGCGTACCCCAGGGATCATCCCTCAGCCCAACACTGTTCAACATCTACATGGCCCCGCTCGCACGCATCGCCAGACAGCACGACCTCAACATAATCTCCTACGCCGACGACACTCAACTGATCCTCTCCCTCACCAAGGACCCCCTCGCCGCCAAATCCAACCTCCATGAAGGAATGAAGGCCGTCGCCGATTGGATGAAGATCAGCCGACTAAAACTGAACACGGACAAGACAGAGGTCCTCATCCTCGGCTCCAACCCCTCAGCCTGGGACGACTCCTGGTGGCCAACGACGCTGGGAGCAGCCCCGACACCCACCGACCACGCACGCAACCTGGGAGTCATCCTCGACTCAACGCTCTCCATGGCCAAGCAAGTCAACGCAGTCTCATCCTCCTGCTTCAACACCCTCCGCATGCGTCGCAAGATCTACAGGTGGATCCCGACAGACACAAGAAGAACAGTCACCCAGGCCCTCGTCAGCAGCAGACTCGACTATGGGAACGCCCTCTACGCGGGAGCCCTGGCCAAGCTCATCAAGCAACTGCAACGCATACAAAACGCCTCCGCACGCCTGATCCTCGATGTACCACGCCACAGCCACATCACCCCCCACCTGAGGAACCTGCACTGGCTCCCCGTCGACAGGAGAATCTCCTTCAAACTCCTCATCCACGCACACAAGGCACTCCACAAGACTGGCCCAGCCTACCTCAACAGACGACTCCTCTTCTACGTCCCCAACCGCCAACTCCGCTCCGCCGACCTCTCCCTCGCCACCGTCCCTCGCATTCGAAGAACCACCACCGGTGGCAGATCCTTCTCCCACCTCGCCGCCAAGACCTGGAACACCCTTCCACTAAGCCTACGACAGACCCAAGACCTGCTGACCTTCAGGAGGCTACTCAAGACCTGGTTGTTCGACCAGTAGCAGCACCCCCCCCCTTTTTTCTCCCCCAGCGCCTTGAGACCGTCGCGGGTAAGTAGTGCGCTTTACAAATTCTGTGATTGATTGATTGATTGATTGGTTAGTGACACGGCTTGGCCTGCCACCAGGGCCTGGGGCCAATCCCCTAGCAGGCTGCCAGCCTGCACGGATTAAGGGTGGCCTTCGCGCCCTGGAGACACTATCCTCCGGGGCGAAAACATATATATTATGGAGAAGAAAAGTGCACAAAACCAGAAGAAGTTTGATCCCCATTTCAGATTAGTTACTACATACAGTACACAGGAAGCAGCTATAAGGACTATTTTAAATTAACATTGGCACCTTATTATAAATTACCCAGTTCTCAGGGAGGCCGCACCACGAAGGCCAGGGATTACCTTCAGGAGAGCAAAATTTATGAGACAAGCCCTAGTGGTATGCAGTCCTGAGAGTAGAAAAGAAGTGAAGAATACCTGGTTGACAGTAAGGAAAGGATTTCTGAAGTGTGGGAAGTGCAAAGCATGCCAACATGGGAAAAATACAGCGAAACTTGTATCCCCACTAACTTCTCGAATTAAAGTGATTTAGGTTACAGGGACGTTATAGTTAGGAATTATCATTTAAAAAGCCTTAGAAATGTCAGTGATGTCATCAGTGATGTCATTTGAGATGTCATCAGTGATGTTGTCAGTGATGTCACTGACCATGTCATGAGTGATGTAATGTATGAGGTCATAAGCAGTGCATTGCGGAGGAGCAAGTTATAGTTAGCTCAGCTAACTATAACGGCTTAATTTCACTGGAGTGAAATCTGACCCCAACTATCACATCCCTGTAACCTCTGTTTTTTTTATTGAATTTCTAAGGTTTTTTTAATTGTATTTGCTAACTATAACGTCCCTGTAACCTTTGTTTTTTCAGTGAATTTCTAAGGTTTTTTAAATTCTTATTCCTAACTATAACATCCCTGTAAACTTTAGTTTTTTCAGGGAATTTCTAAGGTTTTTTTTAACTAGCAGTCATGCTTGCAGAGTGGTGGAGAAAGGGGGCTGGGCCTCTGACCAGGTCTCAGGAATCCCACTGTGTAGGACTTACAGGAGGTACCAGTAGGGCTTCTTGGCCCCCAAAGTCCCTCAGGAGTAAAGTGGTCTTCATGCCCCAACAAGTAGTGCACCACGAGCCACGTTTGCAAGTGGTGGAAAAAGGGGGAGTGGCCTCCGAAGACCTCTTAGCAATCCCACTGTGTGGGACTTACTGGAGATAACAGGAGGGTTAGTTGGGGGCCAACTACCCCTCCTGTTACCTCCAGTAAGTCCCACAAAGAGGGATTGCTGAGACCTGGTAGGAGGCCACGCCCCTTTTCTCCACCACTTGGCAAATGCACCTCCTGGTGCACTACTAGTAGGGTATAAAGTCCCTTGGCTATTGAGGGTCCTTGGGGGCCAACTACCCCTCCTGTTACCTCCAGCAAGTCCCTCATAGTGGGTTTGCTGAGAGGTTTTCAGTGGCTATGCCCCCTTTCTCCACCACTCTGCAAAAGCACCTCCTGGTGCTCTACTAGTTGGCGATTGAAGTCTCCTTCGCTCTTGAGGGTCCTTGAGGACCAACTAGCCCTACTGTTACCTCCGGTGAGACCCACACAGCTGGATTGCTGAGAGGACGTCAGAGGTAATGCCCCCTTTTTCCACCACTCTGCAAACCTGCTGCACTCCTGGTAGGGGAAGAAGTCCCCTTTAGTCATGAGGCCCTCAGGAGGCAAGGGGACCTCATCCCCTACCAGCAGTGCGCAGAGAGGCACGTTTTCAGAGTGGTGGAGATAGAGGCGTGGCCTCAGACCACCTCTCAGCAATCCCACTGTGTGGGGCTTACTGGAGGTAATATGAGGCCTTGTTGGCCCCTAAGGACCCTCAACATCAAAGGGGACTTCATCCCCCAAACAGCAGCGCACCAGAAGGCATGTTTACAAAGTGGTGGAGAAAGGGGGCTTTTTTTCTTCTATTTTTTAGGAAGGGGGGTCTTCCTTGGGTTGTTTTGGTCCCTGGGGACCCCATCCCGCAAGGCCTGCCCCTTTTTTTAGATTATTATTATTATTTTTTAATGGAAGGGGGGTCACGCGGCCCCCCTCCTGGGCTGATTTTGGCCCACGGAACCCCACCCCCCCAGGGCCCAGGCTTTCATTTTCAATATTTTTTTAATAAAGGATGGGGTGGCAGTGTGGCCCCCCTCCCTGGGCCATTTCTGGCGCCGGGGACCCGATCCCCTGGGGCCTGCCTCTTTTTAAAACAAATTTTAGTTTTTTTTAAAAGGGATGGGGGAAGAGCGGCCCCCCTCCTGAGGACCACATCCCTCGAGGCCAGGTCTTTATATGTTTTAAAAAAAAATAGGGAGGGGGCCAAGTGGTCTCCCCTCCCTGGCCAACTTCAGACCCGGCAACCCCTACCCTGGGGCCAGGCCTTTTAAAAAAAATATATTCTTTAAAGGGAGGGGGCTGAGCGGCCCCCTCCTGGGCCATTTTCACCCCGCAGACCCCATCCCCCGAGGCCAGGCCACTTCGCTGGGGACCATGTGGGGAGCCTGAAGGCCCCTGTGGTCCCTTCTGGCTCCTCGTGTCCTCTCAGCCATGGGGGCCCCCACCTCACCATTGCTTTCAGTTCAATTAATGCGGGGGCAAGTGTTCCCCCCCACAGCCCCAGGGATCGCCATCGCCCCAGGGCTTTTGCTAAATTGAATGCGGCTGGGCTACAAGCTCCCCCCTGCAGACCCTGGGACCACCACCCTCCAGGGCCAGCTCCTATTATGTCCAAGGGTGCCCACTCCCAGGAAATGCTCTCACTTGCTGAAAGCAGAGCAAAATTGCTTTCACAGAACGCAATGCTGGCTCCCTCAGGAGGCAGGGAGCCGGCAGGGACCACTGTGACCTTCAGACTCCCCCGTGGTCCCTAACAGTTGCAAGTGGGTGCCCTGGGTGGGACCAGGCTGTTCAGAAGAGAGGCCAGACCCCAGGGTATGGGGTCCCTGGGGTCGAAATTGGCCCAGGGAAGGGGGGCCACGTAACCCCCTCCCCTAATAAATTTAAAAAACCAAAAAAGTAAAAGGCAAGTCGCCAGAGGCCCTGCCCCTTTCAGCACCACTCTGGAAACGAGCCTCCTGGCACACTACTGACTGGGGGGCTAAGTCCCCATGGATGCTGAGGGTCCTTGGGTACCAGGAACACCTTCTGTTACCTCCAGTAAGTCCCACATAGCGGGATTGCTGAGAGGTCTTTGGAGGCCACACCCCCTTTCTCCACCAGTCTGTCATCAATGATGTCACTGACCATGTCTTGAGTGATGTAATATGTGAGGTCATAAGCAGTGCATTACTGGGGTGTAAGCTATAGTTAGCTCAGGTGACTATAACTGTTGAATTTCACTGGTTTTGTACGACTGAAATCTGATCCTAACTATAATGCCCTGTGTATGTGTGTGTGTGTGTGTGTGTATATATATATATATATATATATATATATATATATATTATCTACTGGCGGTCGCCAGTAGATAGTTATAGTTAGGACCTATTTTCCATAGGAAATCCGCAACATTCTATTTGAAATAACTCTTGTGTCGGTTGGCGAATCTTCGCGAAATTTTCAAACTTTATGGCCCGCTCCGGTCCGCTCCTACCCTGAAAGTTTTGGGGTGATTCGTCAAGCGGGGGCCGAGAAAAAGGGGGTCCCAAAACGTGTTTTCCCCATTCATTTTCCCATAGGAAACTTTAGCCACGGCTACAGCCCGAACTGCTGAACGGAATTACACAAAATTTGGCAAAGAGGTAGTTCTTGGTTCAGAAAGAACCCTTTTTGTTAAATGGTGTAAATCCGTTCAGTAGTTGCAGAGAAATTAAAAAATAAGAGTCAAAAATCAATTTCCCATAGGAAACTTTATGCAAGGCTACAGCCCGAACTGCTGAACGGAATTACACCAAATTTGGCAAAGAGGTAGTTCTTGGTTCAGAAAGAACCCTTTTGTTAAATGGTGTAAATCCGTTCAGTAGTTGCTGAGAAAATCAAAAGTAAAAACACATATATATCTGGGCGGAGCCTAACCACACATGTCATCGTGAGATCTGATTGGCTGTCAGCACTTCATCCTGGAATTGCTGGCAGCCATCTTGGGACCAATATAAATGATAGTACCCCATTGAAATGCATTGTAGTGAATCGAAGATTTTGAGGGTTACCAAAAGGAGAACTATAAAGGGTGATAACAGACTTTAGTTACATTAGAATTCATTTGTTGATGGTACCATACTAATTTCAGGAATTGTGGTGTGTTCTAAGGTGATTTTACCCTGTGAAAAACCTTCTGCTGGGATATCATGAATCATGTTTGAGAGAAAACTATTTTCACATGCTTGTCCCATACAGTTTTGGAAGGTGCTCCAGAAGCTAAAATGAGAGCATATTTTCTGTAAATTCACATTATCTTTCACAGTCATGTGAGAATGAAGTCTGACATTCTCAGTAAAACATGTACATTCAACAATGGCAGAGACTGTCAGTTGATTCCTTTGTGTTCTACTGCAGCTTCCCAGAGTGTTCTAAAGAACAACTAGAGTGCTAACAGCCTTACTTATGACAAAAGTATGGCACACCTGAAGCCATCTTGATTGGAATAAACTGGTAACACTTAAAACATTTAATTTAAAAAGGAACAAAATGATGGGGTTCATTTTGTCATAGAAATTATGGTTAGTGCTATAGAAAGAAAAATTAGGACATGTTTCAAGTGTGATTTCAAATATCTTCCTGTTATATTTCAACAGGAGCAGCCTGTCAGTTGATGCCTTTGTGTTCTACTGCAGCTTCCCAGAGTGTTCTAAAGAACAACTAGAGCGCTAACAGTCTTACTTATGACAAAAGTATGGCACACCTGAAGCCATCTTGATTGGAATAAACTGGTAACACTTAAAACATTTAATTTAAAAAGGAACAAAATGAGGTGGTTCATTTTGCCATAGAAATTATGGTTAGTGCTGTAGAAAGAAAAATTAGGACATGTTTTAAGTGAGATCTCAAATATCTTCCTGTTATATTTCAACAGGAGCAGCCTGTCAGTTGATGCCTTTGTGTTCTACTGCAGCTTTCCAGAGTGTTCTAAAGAACAACTAGAGTGCTAACAGCCTTACTTATGACAAAAGTATGGCACACCTGAAGCCATCTTGATTGGAATAAACTGGTAACACTTAAAACATTTAATTTAAAAAGGAACAAAATGAGGGGGTTCATTTTGCCATAGAAATTATGGTTAGTGCTGCAAAAGAAAATTTAGGGCATGTTTTAAGTGAGATCTCAAATTCTCTTCTATTTCATTAGAAAATTCTGACATGCAGACTGAAACAATCACTTTCAATACCAGCAGTAGACTTCCAGTTAACTCCTTGGTGAGCAGTAGCTTTACTACAGTGATCTAATGAACAACTAGAGTGCTAACATTCTGAATTTATGGCAAATGTGTGACACATCTGAATGCCTTCTTGATGGAATCAAAGTAAAAACTGAAAGCATTTCCTACTGAGGAGACTGTAGTAAATGAGGAAATTAGGAAACTTTATAACAAATAAGTCTCCCAAGATGGCCACCAGAGAAAAAAGAGCCCAAATGTAGCACAAATATCACCCAGAGGTAGCCCACGTATAGCCCAATGACAGAAGTGTGCAAAACACTTTTTATTTTTTGTTTTTTTGCAGTTTTATATAGTGCAGACTGGTCAGGTATTGGAGTGCTTTACATGAGCATTGGTTACATCACACAAGGACAAATTCATGTTGGTTGACCCCTACACTACCCAAACACCACTGCACTACCCTAAACCCTAAAACACTACCCCAGCACGACCCCCTTCACTACCCAAACACAACTGCACTACCCTAAACTCAAAAACACTACCCCAGCACGACCCCCTACACTACCCAAACACCACTGCACTACCCTAAACCCTAAATCTACCCCCTACACTACACAAATACCACTGCACTACCCTAAACCCTAAAACACTAGAACCCAGCACGACCCCCTACAGTACACAAACACCACTGCACTACCCTAAACCCTAAAACACTACCCCCTACACTACACAAACACCATTGCACTACCCTAAACCCTAAAACACTACCCCCAGCATGACCCCCTACACTACACAAACACCACTGCACTACCCTAAACCCTAAAACAGTACCCCAGCACGACCCCCTACACTACCCAAACACCACTGCACTATCCTAAACCCTAAAACACTACCCCCAGCACGACTCCCTACACTACACAAACATCACTGGACTACCCTAAACCCTAAAACACTACCCCCAGCATGACTCCCTACACTACCTAAACACCACTGCACTACACTAAACCCTAAATCTACCCCCAGCATGACCTCCCACACTACACAAACACCACTGCACTACCCTAAACCCTAAAACACTACCCCCAGCACGACCCCCTACACTACCCAAACACCACTGCACTACCCTAAACCCTAAAACACTAACCCCAGCATGACCCCCTACACTACCCAAACACCACTGCACTACCCTATACCCTAAAACACGACCCTGTACACTACACAAACACAACTGCACTACCCTAAACCCTAAAACACTACCCACAGCATGACCCCTACACTACACAAACACCACTGCACTACCCTAAACCCTAAAACACTACCCCCTACACTACACAAACACCACTGCCCTACCCTAAACCCTAAAACACAACCCCCAGCATGACCCCCTACACCACACAAACACCACTGCACTACCATAAACCCCCCTACACTATACAAACACCACTGCATTACTCTAAACCCTAAAACACTACCCCCAGCATGACCCCCTCACAACACAAACACCACTGCACTACCCTAAACCCTAAAACACTACCCACAGCATGAACCCCTACACTACCCAAACACCACTGCCATACCCTAAACACTAAAACACTACCCCCAGCATGAACCCCTACACTACCCAAACACCACTGCACTACCCTAAACCTTAAAACACTACCCCCAGCACTACCCCTATACTACACAAACACCACTGGACTACCCTAAACCCTAAAACACTACCCCAGCACTACCCCCTACACTACCCAAACACCACTGCACTAACATAAACCCTAAAACACTACCCCAGCACAACCCCCTACACTACACAAACACCACTGCACTACCCTAAACCCTAAAACACTACCCCCAGCACGACTCCCTACACTACCCAAACACCACTGCACTACCCTAAACCCTAAATCTACCCCCAGCATGACCCCCTACACTACCCAAACACCACTCCACTACCCTAAACCATAAAACACTACCCCCAGCATGACCCCTTACACTACACAAACACCACCGCTCTACCCTAAACCCTAAAACACTACCACCAGCATGACCCCTACACTACTCAAACCCCACTGCACTACCCTAAACCCTAAAACACCAACCCAGCATGACCCCCTACACTACCCATACACCACTGCACTACCCTAAAGCCTAAAACACTACCCCCAGCACGACCCCTACACTACTGCACTACCCTAAACCCTAAAACACTACCCCCAGCACGACCCCCTACACTACCCAAACACCACTGCACTACCCTAAACCCTAAAACACTACCCCCAGCACGACCCCCTACACCACCCAAACACCACTGCACTACCCTAAACCCTAGAAAAGAAACCCCACCCCATGCCCAATCCCCTTACCTCTCACTCCTTGTGGTTCCTCTCTCCTCGTGGTTCCTGCTTCACGTCGTCTCTGAGGGGCGGTTCACGTCGTTGTGAGGAAACGGAACAGCCTCTGTTTCCTTACAACGACATGGATCATCTACATGTTTTTAGAATGCATGGTCATTTACCATACATACCTTTACAACAAAATTCGTTGTAAAGGCATGCGTGGTAAATGACCATGCGTTCTAAAAAATGCGTAGTAATGACTTCGTGATGTACAACGCATGCGTGGTAATGCATGCGTTGTAATGGTATCGCAAAGTAAAAAGTCGTTGTAACGGCTGTTTACCGATCGAAGCTGGCCCCTGTTCTTCAGTGAGACGTTTATTTGATTAATTAGGAGGAAGGAATGTGTTTTTTTACCGAAAAGTGCATTCCCGGCTGTTGTATTGTGAAAGTGTCCGCGTGGCCTGGTTTCACTTCCGGTGAGAGAGTGAAAGAGTCTGTTTGGATCTAAAGGAGTTCTGTTGTTGGACGGGGCCGGCGCGACATGTCATCAGAAAACATAGCTAATGGAAAGCATCCTCCCTGAAGTGTGGAGCAGTGCCATGAGAGGTCAACGAGTGTGCGTCCCACCGCAGTATGACCGTACCGCGTGACCCATGTGCCACCTCCAGGGTACGGGAGGCAGAAGCGGCATCGCAGGTCCTCTTGAAGACCGCTGTAGCACTAATTCTACATTTTGGTACTAGGGCATTTTAACTTAGTTGTTCCTGCCAGATACAAAGAGAAGATCCTGTGTTATTCAGTGCCCTCGTTACCTTTTTTGTGGTTTGTGGTGCTTGTCACTTCGCTGCCCCGCCGGTGCACACGACTGGGCACCCCACCTCGTGTGCCATCTGCAGGGCCTCTGCCCTCGGATCACGGGTTTCGGTTTCTGGAGTGGCAACATAAACAGTTGCTCCCAAAGTACTAGCCAGAACACTTAGGTGAATATCCCCTGCACCAGCATTCCACGGAAATTCTTTCCTAGCTCTCCCACATCAACGAGGACGTCATAATAGCATGGCTCCGCTCGCGACACCGTATGACGTCATCGGAGCCATAAGAGAACCTCGTCGGCGTGCTGACGTCAGTTCCACCCATTTTTTCCGTGCCACCGAGGCAAACAGGGGACCGAGACATTTTCACATGTATACATAGTATAATAAATATATATATATTCACTGAAAAAACCATAGGTTTCAGGCACGTTATAGTTAGAAATTAGCATTTAAAAAACCTTAGAAATTCACTGAAAAAACCATAGGTTTCAGGCACGTTATAGTTAGAAATTAGCATTTAAAAAACCTTAGAAATTCACTGAAAAAACCATAGGTTTCAGGGGCGTTATAGTTAGTTGGACATTTCACTCGTACAAAACCATAGAAATTCCCCTGTTATAGTTAGTTCAGCTAACTATAACTCGCGCGCCCGCAATGCACTGCTGATGACGTCACATATTACATCACTCATGACATGGTCAGTGACATCATTCATGACATCACTGATGACATCTCAAATGACATCACTGATGACATCACTGATGGCATCATCCAGTGAATGTGTGTTTTTCTGAAAATTAAATATGTTTTATATATGTATATCTCAAGGTCGATGGAAGAATAAATGGGTATAAGTGTCTAAATGGATGATTTTTTTTGTAAAATTGATTGTATAACTGACTAAGTGTATCTTAGTGAATACATGGGTTAGTGAGTAATGTTTAAATATGAAAATATCTGTATCAGTCTCTCACTTTGTGTATAAGTGGCTGCATGGGTTGGTGAGTAGCTACATGAGTGTCTATATGGGTTATTAGTTGGTTTTTTGAGTATCAGTATGAGTGTCTGAGTGTCTGTATGGTTCGGTGGGGGGTATTACTTAGTGCATAGATGCATGAATGAGTGACTCACTGTTTGTATGTGTTGAAGACAGCATGTGTGCAGGACTGTATAGGTGGATGAGTATGTGTATGGGTGTGTTAGTGAGTGAATGACTGTCTCAATAGTGTCTTTATGAGTAACTACATATGTTTTAAACTAGTATATGTGAGTATTGGTGTATATAAGTGAGTATATGTGAGAGTGAGAGATTGGAAGAGTTCCTGTACAAATAAGTAGGTGTTTCTATAAGTGATTGTTTAAGAGAGTAAGTATGTGTAAGTTTCTGTAGAAGTAAGTGTGGTAGTGTGTGTATAACTGTATATGCAAGTAAATGGATGTTTGATACTTTGTTTGCATGTGTGACTATGTGTGTGAGTAACTCTATGGATGAGTGGCGGTGTGTAACAGGATGTATAGGTGTATGAGTACATATGATGAGTGAGTACATGTATGAGTGACTGTATAGGGACTGTTGGTGAATGAGTGGATGTGTGTGTAGATCTTGGAATTACTGAATAGGTGTGTTGTAACTGGTATTGGTATGTCCATTGTTTTGAAAATGTTAGTTTGTATTTTTGAGTGTGTGTATCAAAGGTTATATTAGGGTGAGAGGAGGTCTGCCACTCTATCACAAGGATGATGTCATCAGTGATGTCATCAGTGATGTCATTTGAGATGTCATCAGTGATGTCATGAGTGATGTCACTGACCATGTCATGAGTGATGTAATATGTGATGCCATCAGCAGTGCATTGCGAGCGCGCGAGTTATAGTTAGCTGAACTAACTATAACAGGGGAATTTCTATGGTTTTGTACGAGTGAAATGTCCAACTAACTATAACGCCCCTGAAACCTATGGTTTTTTCAGTGAATATATATATAGATATATTATCTACTGGCGGTCGCCAGTAGATAGTTATAGTTAGGACCTATTTTCCATATGAAATCCGCAACATTCTATTTGGAATAACTTTGGCGCCGGTTGACGAATCTTTGCGAAATTTTCAAAATTCGTGGGGCGCTCTGGTCCGCTCCTAACCTGAAAGTCTCGGGGTGATTTGTCAAGTGGGGGCCGAGAAAAAAGGGGGGTCCCAAAACGTGTTTTCCCCATGCAATTTTCCATAGGAACCTTTCATCGCAGCTACAGCCCGAACTGCTGAACGGAATTACACCAAATTTGGCAAAAAGGTAGCCCTTGGGCCTTGGTTCAGAGTCGTGCCTTTTGGTTAAATGGTGTAAATCCGTTCAGTAGTTCCTGAGAAATTTGAAAAAGAAAACACATATATATCTGGGCGGAGCCTAACCACACATGTCATCGTGAGATCTGATTGGCTGTCAGCACTTCATCCTGGAATTTCTGGCAGCCATCTTGGGACCAATATAAATGATAGTACCCCTTTGAAATGCATTGTAGTGAATCGAAGATTTTGAGGGTTACCAAAAGGAGAACTATAAAGGGTGATAACAGACTTTAGTTACATTAGAATTCATTTGTTGATGGTACCATACTAATTTCAGGAATTGTGGTGTGTTCTAAGGTGATTTTACCCTGTGAAAACCCTTCTGCTGGGATATCATGAATCATGTTTGAGAGAAAACTATTTTCACATGCTTGTCCCATACAGTTTTGGAAGGTGCTCCAGAAGCTAAAATGAGAGCATATTTTCTGTAAATTCACATTATCTTTCGCAGTCATGTGAGAATGAAGTCTGACATTCTCAGTAAAACATGTACATCCAACAAGGGCAGAGACTGTCAGTTGATTCCTTTGTGTTCTACTGCAGCTTCCCAGAGTGTTCTAAAGAACAACTAGAGTGCTAACAGCCTTACTTATGACAAACGTATGGCACACCTGAAGCCATCTTGATTGGAATAAACTGGTAACACTTAAAACATTTAATTTAAAAAGGAACAAAATGATGGGGTTCATTTTGTCATAGAAATTATGGTTAGTGCTGTAGAAAGAAAAATTAGGACATGTTTCAAGTGTGATCTCAAATATCTTCCTGTTATATTTCAACGATCTCAAATATCTTCCTGTTATATTTCAACAGGAGCAGCCTGTCAGTTGATGCCTTTGTGTTCTACTGCAGCTTCCCAGAGTGTTCTAAAGAACAACTAGAGAGCTAACAGTCTTACTTATGACAAAAGTATGGCACACCTGAAGCCATCTTGATTGGAATAAACTGGTAACTCTTAAAACATTTAATTTAAAAAGGAACAAAATGAGGGGGTTCATTTTGTCATATAAATTATGTTAGTGCTGTAGAAAGAAAAATGAGGACATGTTTTAAGTGAGATCTCAAATATCTTACTGTTATATTTCAACAGGAGCAGCCTGTCAGTTGATGCCTTTGTGTTCTACTGCAGCTTCCCAGAGTGTTCTAAAGAACAACTAGAGAGCTAACAGTCTTACTTATGACAAAAGTATGGCACACCTGAAGCCATCTTGATTGGAATAAACTGGTGACACTTAAAACATTTAATTTAAAAAGGAACAAAATGATGTAGTTCATTTTGTCATAGAAATTATGGTTAGTGCTGTAGAAAGAAAAATTAGGACATGTTTCAAGTGTGATCTCAAATATCTTCCTGATATATTTCAACAGGAGCAGCCTGTCAGTTGATGCCTTTGTGTTCTACTGCAGCTTCCCAGAGTGTTCTAAAGAACAACTAGAGCGCTAACAGTCTTACTTATGACAAAATTATGGCACACCTGAAGCCATCTTGAATGGAATAAACTGGTAACTCTTAAAACATTTAATTTAAAAAGGAACAAAATGAGGGGGTTCATTTTGTCATAGAAATTATGGTTAGTGCTGTAGAAAGAAAAATTAGGACATGTTTTAAGTGAGATCTCAAATATCTTCCTGATTATATATCAACAGGAGCAGCCTGTCAGTTGATGCCTTTGTGTTCTACTGCAGCTTCCCAGAGTGTTCTAAAGAACAACTAGAGTGCTAACAGTCTTACTTATGACAAAAGTATGGCACACCTGAAGCCATCTTGATTGGAATAAACTGGTAACACTTAAAACATTTAATTTAAAAAGGAACAAAATGAGGGGGTTCATTTTGCCATAAAAATTATGGTTAGTGCTGCAGAAAGAAAATTTAGGGCATGTTTTAAGTGAGATCTCAAATCCTCTTCTATTTCATTAGAAAATTCTGACATGCAGACTGAAACAATCACTTTCAATACCAGCAGTAGACTTCCAGTTAACTCCCTGGTGAGCAGTAGCTTTACTACAGTGATCTAATGAGGAACTAGAGTGCTAACATTCTGAATTTATGGCAAATGTGTGACACATCTGAATGCCTTCTTGATGGGATCAAAGTAAAAAACTGAAAGCATTTCCTACTGAGGAGACTGCAGTAAATGACGAAATTAGGAAACTTCATAACAAATAAGTCTCCCAAGATGGCCACCAGAGAAAAAAAGAGCCCAAATGTAGCACAAATATCACCCAGATGTAGCCCACATATAGCCCAATGACCGAAGTGTGCAAAACACTTTTTATTCTTAGTTTTTCTGCAGTTTTATATAGTGCAAACTGGTCAGGTATTGGAGCGTTACATCTTACTTGGACCCCTTATTGCGTATTTTGCACGAAGTACATGAGATTGATCTTGCGAAACATTGAACTTTACGATTCTGTTAACCTGAAGTTGCTCTGAACTGGGCTTTGTAACACCCGTTTTTACCTACTGGTTTTAATTAATTCTCACTGTATTGTATTAGGAAAGAGGATTTACTGTTTTTATGTACACTTTTATGATCTATGTTTCTAAATCAGATCAAATAAACACTACCACCAGCATGACCCCCTACACTACCCAAACATAACTGCACTACCCTAAACCCTAAAACACTACCACCAGCACGACTCCCTACACTACCCATACACCACTGCACTACCCTAAACCCTAAAACACTACCCCCAGCATGACCCCCTACACTACTGCACTACCCTAAACCCTAAAACACTACCCCCAGCACGACCCCCTACACTACCCAAACACCACTGCACTACCCTAAACCCTAAAACACTACCCCCAGCACGACCCCCTACACCACCCAAACACCACTGCACTACCCTAAACCCTAGAAAAGAAACCCCCACCCCATGCCCAATCCCCTTACCTCTCACTCCTCATGGTTCCTCTCTCCTCGTGGTTCCTGCTTCACGTCATCTCTGAGGGGCGGTGCACGTCATTGTGAGGAAACGGAACAGCCTCTGTTTCCTTACAACGACATGGATCGTCTACATGTTTTTTAGAACGCATGGTCATTTACCATACATACCTTTACAACAAAATTCGTTGTAAAGGCATGCGTGGTAAATGACCATGCGTTCTAAAAAATTGCGTAGTAATGACTTCGTGATGTACATGTTGTAATGGTATCGCAAAGTAAAAAAGTTGTTGTAACGGCTGTTTACCGATCGAAGCTGGCCCCTGTTCTTCAGTGAGACGTTTATTTGATTAATTAGGAGGAAGGAATGCGTTTTTTTTACCGAAAAGTGCATTCCCGGCTGTTGTATTGTGAAAGTGTCCGCGTGGCCTGGTTTCACTTCCGGTGAGAGAGTGGAAGAGTCTGTTTGGATCTAAAGGATTTCTGTTGTTGGACGGGGCCGGCGCGACATGTCATCAGAAAACATAGCTAATGGAAAGCGTCCTCCCTGAAGTGTGGAGCAGTGCCATGAGAGGTCAACGAGTGTGCGTCCCACCGCAGTATGACCGTACCGCGTGACCCATGTGCCGCCTCCAGGGTACGGGAGGCAGAAGTGGCATCGCAGGTCCTCTTGAAGACCGTTGTAGCACTAATTCTACATTTTGGTACTAGGGCATTTTAACTTCGTTGTTCCTGCCAGATACAAAGAGAAGATCCTGTGTTATTCAGTGCCCTCGTTACCTTTTTGTGGGTTGTGGTGCTTGTCACTTCGCTGCCCGCCGGTGCACACGACTGGGCACCCCACCTCATGTGCCATCTGCAGGGCCTCTGCCCTCGGATCACTGGTTTCGGTTTCTGGAGTGGCAACATAAACAGTTGCTCCCAAAGGACTAGCCTGAACACTTAGGTGAATATCCCCTGCACCAGCATTCCATGGAAATTCTTTCCTAGCTCTCCCACGTCAACAAGCACGGCTCCGCTCGCGACACCGTATGACGTCATCGGAGCCATAAGAGGACCTCGTCGGCGTGCTGACGTCAGTTCTACCCATTTTTTCCGTGCCACCAAGGCAAACAGGGGACCAAGACATTTTCACATGTATACATAGTATAATAAATATATATATATTCACTGAAAAAACCATAGGTTTCAGGCACGTTACAGTTAGAAATTAGCATTTAAAAAACCTTAGAAATTCACTGAAAAAACCATTGGTTTCAGGCACGTTATAGTTAGAAATTAGCATTTAAAAAACCTTAGAAATTCACTGAAAAAACCATAGGTTTCAGGGGCGTTATAGTTAGTTGGACATTTCACTCGTACAAAACCATAGAAATTCCCCCGTTATAGTTAGTTCAGCTAACTATAACTCGCGCGCCCGCAATGCACTGCTGATGACGTCACATATTACATCACTCATGACATGGTCAGTGACATCACTCATGACATCACTGATGACATCTCAAATGACATCACTGCCAATGAAGGGGCACCACCAGGTATTTCCTGGAACATTTAATCCATGACCACAAGAGAGCATACCATATTTTTTTCAAAGCACTCCATGCTGGAGCTCTATGCAGTTGGAGTAGAGGGGCTCCTAGTGGTGGGTTCCATGGTTGCATTTTATGGCCTGAGAAATGTTTAAAAAGATTCAAAGACATATAATAATGTTTTTTAATACGTTTTTTTTGAAAATCTTTATTAAAATATTTTATGACAAACACTTTTATTAAACATTGCAATGTGTGAATTTATCAAATATACAATTGATTATAGTTAATGGTGACTTTTTGACAAAGAAAATAGGTCTGATGTATATCTGTTGATGTGCTGACCCTTTGATGCAGCCAATAGGATCACTTTTTATATTTTGGTGTTCTGACCCTTTGACAAAGTCAATAGGTCTGCCTTACTTAAAATGACACTCTTTATATTGTTAAATCACATACTCAGCAGTGAGCACCCACTGGTGCATAATTTCCGTGTGCAGTTGGGTCTTGGGCACAACCCCCTGCTGGCACCCACTTGAGCACTGGACGGGATCGGGGGCTAGGGTGTCCATGGTTGTTTGGGCTATGGCCCTGGCCACAGAACAGATCCTTTCCCCAACTGCACTCTGCACACAGCCAAAAGCCTTGTGCTGCGGAGGTAGGGCACTTGCGGTGGCTTGGACGCCGAAACTCACGGCACACAAGGTGATGGACATCTTACTTTATGTTAAAAAAACATAGGCCAATGTCAGTGCACAAAAGGGGTTGGGTGCCAGCAGGGGGGATGGGCTCAAGGCCTGGTCGCAGATCAAGCCTTGCACCCAACCCCCACATCACATAACTGAAGGCTGTGCATAACGGGGCCTAGGGCCCAGCAAGGTGTTGGAAGCAGGTCATAACGTGGCTATAACTCACCCTCGCTATGCACCGCTAACTTCCTCCTATAATATATCTCTCATGACATGTTCTATGACATCATTGATAGCAGGACTGCAGCATCTGAAATAACATCACTGGTGATAACACTGTGCACAGAGGGGGCACAAATTATAGTTATTTAAGATAACTATAACTGGTAAAATTTCTTTGGTTTTGTTTGTTTAAAACCGTATGTTCTAATTGACATTTTGACCTAGCTAAAATGTCTCTTTAACCTCTGTTTTTTTCGATGAATATATACTGTGTGACCCCCAGTGTATTTTGTGGATCTTCAAGAGTGGGTTCTCTTCAGAAGAAATAATAACTTGAACTTATTGCTTGTTAGAAATGGTTGCAGGAGCAAACATTAAACTATTCTTGGAAAATTAGCTCAGCAACACATTGCACTGTGGAGAGAGCCCATAGAGTACCAGCTGCCTTCCCACTTATTTTGCTGGGAGCCTGGCCCAATCCCACGGTTAACCAACTATTGAGTTACTGTCAGAAAGCACTAAGCTTGCTTGTAAACCGAATCCAAGGGGTGTTGGATGCACTCGTCCACCCCTCCTCACAACCACTATTGACTGAAATGTCAGACAAGCTGTAGAAGCAAGAAATGGGGAATGGGATAAGAGTTTGATAAAACAGGCACACTGGCTATCACTTTTCTGTCTTGTCAGTCTCCTGGACACTGACGTTTACAGGTTGAAATAAATATCTAAAATTAAATAAGAAATTCTGAAAAACCTGCTGCAAGTATTCAGCATCTTACTTTCAATGTAACATTGATACACCTTGATTTTATGTCTCTAGAACAAACTCTCAGTGTTCTTGATGTGAAGCTGATTCTCCTGAAAATGAAAATGCTTCGAGCTGCAAGTAGTCACCAAAAAAATCTAACCCTTCCTGCCTAGAAGAGAACTACCTGCAACTTCACAGATATGGATTCTGGTAAGTTCTCATTTATTTGCAGCACAACTGAAAAATTGTTTGCATTTGTTAACTCACTGTACTTCCTAATCATTAACAGATATATAAGACCTCCCTGATACAGCTAGCGCCTTAAATGCTCATCACCTACACATACCGTAACCTTAGTTAGTTAATGATAGAATTAATTTAGTTATTTCAGAAAAGAATTCAAGTTCACTAGCTAATTCAATATTTCCAAAGTCTTTGACCACTGATTTGATTACTGGGGGTTTTAGAACTTGTAGTTTGTTATTGGGTAGCGTTGCATAGAGTAACATCCCTGGTTGAGCACCAGGCCTCTGCCCATGTGCAGCACTGAGATAGGACAATCTCAGCTAATGACTCCCTCACTGTCGTTACCACAAGAAACACATCTAACAAAGGAAGAGGGCGCTAACCTGCAGAAACTGTGAAGGGGTGTAATAGTACACACTACATACTTCTCATATCTACTATTGGGACACTAATATAGCTCGAACCAGGGGCTCAGTTTGAGGTAAGGAATGACCACGTTGACCTGGAATGTAGATATGTGATGTTGGAGGGCCGACTAGAGGGTGACCGATTGACTATAATGTGCATCAAAGCCCCAAACACATTGCAAGTCACATTGCAAGTATTCCTAAACAACTAACTCACAAAATTGGTACAGACTATGATTTCAAACATCCAAGATGTTAAAATGGACCGATCATTCCCACCTCTGTCCACAACAACTGTAAGATTAACCTCGGCCAGATTCAGCATTTGGTTTCCTATTTGCAACTTCACACAGAGGGTATATCTTTTTTCTGCCAAATACATTATCTAAATTCTAGATTATATTTGTTCCTTATTACATACTTGAGGAAGTTCATGGATGAAGCTGGGCAAGACATTGTCCGATCATAACCCACTATTGTTACACATTTCATGGGGCACATGTGTGACATGTTCCATCCTGGAGAAAGCATGTTCTGTTCCCTTGGGACAGGTCCTGAGTGGTCAGGCAAGAATTACGACACATCATTGTTAATGATTCATTGAAAGTGTGGCAGCTACAGAAAACTCATTATCGGATTGGGAGGAGTTTAAAGTTTGAAGTAGGCACTTACAGTAGCGGTGCAAGGAAATCAAGAATGAAGACCCTGGGAGACATGATGAAAAATCTAGAAACAATTGTCATAAATACGCATGATGACAAGATGACCGGCCTGCAGACTCGCACATTATACTCAGAAAAGTTTGACTGACTTTGGTAGTTTGAATACTGTGAGTATATAGGTGACAGCACAGAGAATGTTACATGACTAGCAGCTACCTAATGTCATGATTAGCAATGAAAGAAGCTCCTCTTTGCCCCATAACTGCACTACGGAATGTGTTGTATACTCTTGGGTAAAAATAAATTATACATTGTTCTATACTATGTACAGTTATACGTCCCCAGACTAGGGTTGTGGGGAAATTCATGTAATTTGCTGTTGCATAATCACGTGAAATGTTGAAAACAAAACTATGAAGACTTAAATGTTATGACGCAAAAAGCAAAACCAGCATTCAGCACCATATTTTGCATGAAATACGTTCTTTAGGACCCTTTTTCATGATAAAAAAAAAGCGGGAAAAAATACAAGTGTCGCAAACAGCAGTTGCTTGCGGTCTGGGATTTCACGGTGTTCTTCTGCACTCGCCAAAGCATGAACTTTAGACAGAACAAGTCAGAATATAGAGAAAGTGGCAATCTCTGCTCACTCTTTCGGACGTGTTCTGTCTAAAGTTCAAACCCTAACTCGAAGAAATTCCGAGTTATATGTTTGAACTTTAGACACTTCGCACACAAAAAAGCCAGGCGATTGACTATGAGCAGAGCCATGAAGATACAGCCCCTGGTTACCTGCCAAATAGTCAAACACTGCGCCTCAAATATATTTTCCATTCTGCTATGGACTGGCAACATCTATTTCTTAATGTATTTCTATTTTTGTATATTACCAGGATGATGGCCTGTGGTCACGTCCCCACTGCTTGTACCCCAGGAGTGTTTAATGCAGTGTGAACAATTTAAACAGATGGCTTGGATGTCAGTAGCTGTGCTGTGGTACGTTTCACTGGCCTGTCGACGCCACTGTTACAAGTTAGGGACACTGTTCCTGTGCCTCAGCAGATGTGAAGGTCCTGCCACGTGTATCTGCCAGGTGTCCCAGAAAGACTTCGATTGGAGTTCTAGAAGCTGGTTTCTAGTGGGGTCGTTTGTCCCATTGGGGCTTGCTGGTGGCCAAATTATTGACTTAAAGAGAGAAAAAATGGAGTATTTCCTGGAGAGTAAACAACTGTGCGCATTTTAGTGTTACACTTTGCAATTTCAAACCATCAGAAACCGAGCACATACGGTCGATGAATGTCAAAGGCAGATGCAAGGCTGCAATGTTTCATTTGGCATCGCATTGGACCATTACTCTCAGGATGATTATTTTCCTTCTGTAGTTCACACAACATTAGCTTCCATGTTGGCAGTCATTCTGGTCCCATGAACTATTTTTTTTCAAAAACGGTGCACACTTTCACATCGGTGCCAGATTGTGTTTTAAGGACAAGCCTAGGCTAAGGTTGAGCTCAGCATCTTAGCCAAGCTCATTATCTGTCATAAAATGTCCCTGTGTGTAAAGATACATTGCCTTGTGAGTTGCAGTTAGAAGTATTAATATGTGAAGACTTAACAAATTAAAATGCAAACAGTACAATAGTGTGTCTTCTGGTAGACATGGGTGAAGTGAATACGTTTGTTCCAAGGTGGTCGTGCTTCTCTCAGTTTGGTGAATGTTTTGCTTCTCTTGGTGATTTGTTGATCAAGGTGATTTAGACATATAGGGTCGATTACAATGCGGACCGTAAAGGCTCCGACCTGGTCGGAGCCTTCAGGGCTGCATCGTAATGGGCTGTGCGGTGTCCTTTCCGACTACCTCATTATGATGGAGGCATTCGGAAAGGCAACCGTCCGGTCATTCCGGCTGGCTTCCGACGGGATCAGAAAACCCGTCCACCAGTCGGAAGCCGGCTAATAATCTCAAAGGCGGGCATTTCCGCCCTTGAGATTACGATGCACAGTTTCCGACATGGTTTCCATGCTGGCCTGTCTGATATGGAAACCAAGTGTGTTTAAAAGGGGCCCCAGCAGGGCCCCCTTTGGTGCACGGCCTCCAGTTGGAGGCAGAGGGGGTACCTATGGTGCCCCCCTGTTGATCCCTGCACCTTGTGGCAGGCACTTTGTGGCACCTGCCACGGGGTGCAGGGATGAACTGTACCTTCCTTTCCTCAATGGGAGCTTGTGTTATGGACGGTTTATGGCGGTAACACGAGCCTCCATTGAAGAAAGGGAACATTCGACTGAACAGTGTTTGGTTGCATTAAAATAAGTCGGTTGGAACCAATGACAGGGTGTCGGTCGGTCCCAGGACCGAGTTGGTTCGGGCGGAAGCAATACCGCCAGACAACAAAATAAGCCCCAAAGATGTTTGTGAGGGTTGCCCACTGACAATGGTTGCTGTAAATAGTGGGCTGGAATGGATATATGGTTGTGTCCTTTCCCTGATTTTTTATTAAACTGCTTTTTTGTGTCAGTTACGCTTAGGTATGGCATCATTTAGAAGGTAGAGGAGATGAACACCCGGCAAGTTTGTGAAGAAATTGTTAATCCAGAGGAGTATTCATCAATGAAATAATCCATCACCATGTGGATAGCATGGCGATGGTGAATTCCACCTCTTGATTTAGAACTTTCTTAAGAAGTGAGGATTTTTCATTTATATCAAACTCGAAGCTGAGTCATTTCTGCATTACCATAATATTCACCAGATTTATTGAAATACATTCATTAATGAGTCTGTACACATCTAGTTTTGGGCACACATCCATGCCTCTTTTTTGTTGTGCTAGACTGTGTGCATAAATGGATTATTACAACCCAATAGCACAGCACATGAAGTACATTTTCCTTGGGCTTTCCAGCTCCCATGCCACATTTGAAATGCTCTTTACTATTGAATCAGGCAGAGAGGTAGGCAAGAATGTGGGGTACGTAGATGAACTCAGAAAGAGTGTAGGCACTGAAGCGGATTCTATATTCATATGAACCTAAGGACATATGTGAATGAACTGGTTGATTAAAATTGGTGTCACACGGTGGCATTTTATACTTGTAGGACTGTGTAAACAATGTGCTACTGGCACATGCATAAGGGGCACTGTGGTCTTGTATTTTCTCTTTAGGGCTAATTGGGACATGTGTATCATAGCTGGGTAGAGGTGGCGAGTTCTAATTCTCCATTCTTATGGCATTTGCATGTTAGGCATATAGTGATAGTATGGTGGGCATGTTCATCGAAGCCAGTGTACTTCTGCCCTATGTTTTGAAAGCACCTGTTTTGCATAAGGTAATGGTTAGTGTATTCTGCACCCTGTGGTATTAGTTAATGCTGTATGTAAAGCCTATAAATATTCCATGCAAATGCACGCTGAGCCAAGATTTAGTTGCAGCCTTGCTATGTATTTTTTTGGTTTGATGTTTTGGCAAATAAACATTGCTGTCTCTGAAGGATGTCTTTCTGAAAAGTCTATTTGCAAAACTTATGTGTAACATATGTTTGCCCTTACATTGGTATGGGATGAGACTGGCACTGTGCTGCAGCACTTTATCCTATTAAAACTGCATTTCATTCCCCTGCTCTGCTTTATTTCTTTGTGGTCTGGGGACCCTTACCCATATGATGTTTAATTTAGGCGTCCTGAACTGTAGTATTTTCTAGTGTGGATGGAATGTTTCATTCCACCTGCGGAATTTGGCGACTCCGCATTACTCTTGTAACATGGAGTTCTGGATAAATTCCACTAATCGATGCGTGGCAAAAACAAATTCTGTGAGGCTACAGAAATGCGAGTGAGATTTGGCATCCCCTAGTGCGATTTTCTAATCTGGGCGGTTGTGGTTAGAGGGCTGCTTCTCGAGTAGGCTTGTTGCCGCTCAAGAAAATTTTCTACTCGAGAGGCAGCAAAATCACCTCGAATGGCTCACGCTCTTGCACACCACATGGTGCCATCCGCACTGATTTGTGAGCGATTCATACTAGTGGCGCTAAATTATGGCACAAGCAGTGTAATGTGCATATTTTCCACCCAATGGTGGAACTCTGCAGAATCTTGCAGAGTTTTTATGGAACTCCACAGAATTTTGTGAAGAGAAACTCCGTGAGTTCCGCCCACCTCTAGTATTTTGCTCTTGGTTTTGGCTGCTTCCCGTGCGGATTATAATATGTTATGTTATGTTAATAAAGTTTTCTAGAGTAATCATTCACTAGATGATGTCTGAAAAGCATGAAGACTCTGGCTTCCAAGGCACAACGGTATGGTTTAAACAGATGAAATTTGATATTTTCTAAAACGAATCGATGATGAGATCCAGTGAGATGCTTGAAGAAGCAAGATGCAAGCTGAAGGAGCCAAAAACAATGCAAATCTGCTCCCCATTGTAGATTTCCAAAATCTTGTGATAGCACGACAGTATTAAAAGAGTGAAGATTCCTAGTGGGTGCATTTCACAATATGTTTTGGTCAAAGATGTAAGTGTGTGACTCTACAGGTCGGGGAGTGGCCAAGATGGCAACCGCGATGGGCGCTCAGTAAAGAGCTCCGTCCTGACCTAGGTGAAAATCCTGAAAAAAGAGACGTACAGACGGCCTATGCGACTGCACTCCGCTGCCCACGCACCAAACAGAGCTGCCAGACCATAACAGTGGACCCTACCTGGAATTACAACGCGAACACGACCCGGATGAACAAGGCATCTGTGGTTCGAGGGGTCAACGAGGCCTAGAGAGCCAGGGAGAGACGCTGCGTAACGGGCCTCCCAAACTCGAGGGTCCGGATTAGAGGTGGAGTCTTGGGCCTCGCACATATTTAAACAGGCGAAGCAAGTCCGAGACCACGCCGGGAGAGAAGATAAGGTGAGCGAGGGGGCTGCCCGGAACATAGAGAGGAGATTACAGACGGTATCTAGGCAATGCAACAGGGCAGCGATTGAGGCCTTGTAGAGACTCTGGAGCCCCAGATAATATTGACGGAGCCACCCTGAGATTGAGGAGGGCAGAAGGACTTACATGGAAGGGCTGGCTGATAATGGAAGGAGACAAGAGGATGGCCAGGCTGGAGAAGTGGTGAGCATTGCGGAGGTGGGGGGGAGCGAGTGGAGGGTCCCTGGGGGCCGAAAGTTATTAGTGGGGTAAGAACTGTGGAGCCCCCCCCGGGCCACGCTACATAATACAAACCTGGTGATGGCCCCCGCCCCAGTGAGACCGAACATGGCATGCACACAACCCAAGGAGGATTAGAACTTGGAGTTGAGGTGGCACAAACCCACCATCGGAGGCATCAGACGAGAAACCACAGGCGAGTGTGGAGCCCACGGAACAGGCTGCGGGGGACAGGCACCACAAGAGAAACCCCTTGGGTGGTCAACGCGAATGCATACGCAGCTGCAAGTCGGAGGAGGGGTAGGCGGCTATTGGATTGGCAGGTCCTCAGATTGATATGCACCGTGATTTGGGAACTGGAGCGGCTTACAGTGCCACATTGAGGTCCATTGATGGGCCATGAGTGGAGAAGTCACGGTGGCCATTAAAGTGTAGGGGAGACCATAGCCTAGATGCCCCTGCTGAAGTGAGGGAGCAGAGAATGACACTGTGAGAGAATCATATAGGATGCGATCGAACAATTGGACGCAAACACTAAAAGATCCACAGATGGGGAAACCCAAAGCCAAACAAGGGGGTGCACCACTGGAGTCAGGTGACCCCTCACAGGGCAACGTAACCTCAGAATTGGAAGAAATGTGTGGACATGGACAAGCAATATCCACCTAGACAAGATCTTAGCTGCGATAGAGGATTCAAACACCACCTTGCAGCAGGATATAGGGACAGTGTTAGTAGGATTGGGGCTCCTCCAAGAAGAACACCACAAATTGGCGATAGGGTGAAAGAGGTGGAAATTGCCCTGGAAGAGGTGAAACCGGAACAAAGAAAGACTACTCACCAGTCAGATGACCACCCTCAAAAAGCGGGTTGAAGATGCTGAAGTGCGCAATTGCCGCAATAATATTAGAGTGGTGGGAATCTCGGAGGGCACGGAAGGAGCAGATATGGTGGCATTTTTCGACAAATGGCTGCAGAAGGTGATACCATCAGGTTCCCTCTCTAGGTTCTTCGGCCTCGAAAGGGCGCATAGAGTCCCATCACAGAAGTTGGCGCCGGGGCGACCCCCGCAACCAGTGGTGGCCCAATTACTACACTACATGGCCCGGGATACTATTATTCAGCACTCACGAGCCCATGGCCCATATGTGATTGAAAATAACAAGGTGTCTGTGTTCCCGGACTTTACAATAAAAGTACAGACCCAGTGTGCATCCTTTCTAGAAGTAAAAAAGGCATTGAGAATGGAAGGAATACAGTACTCGCTGGAGTTCCCAGCCAGACTCCGCATACAGATGGACGGGAAGGCATATTTCTATGACACTCTGCATGGCAATGGTTTGAAAGTTGCAGGCAAGGCTTGCAACCATCGGAGCTGAGAAGCGATAAGAAAGCAGTCCCACACTCGAAAAGGAGGAGGCTAAGGAAAACGACCAAAAGGCCTATCTTACGCAAACCTACCTCTTCACAGACAGAGAAGGAGCGACAAGCAGCACTTAAGGCAGTGGCTCAAGTGGTCTCTATGCCACTGGAAGGAGATAGAACGTCGGACACCTCTGACCATGGCACTGAACATTCGGACACAGGGAAGTTGGCGAGGAGTGACGAAATGCTTCCAGTGGTTACCCCTGGCTCTCTGGATGAACTGTTGTGAACTGCATACGTGATTTCCTCAAAACCAGGTGATATTGTGGGAAAGGCGGGACTGAGGGGGGAGGAATGAGCAGTAATGCAAGATGACGAGCAAACGGAAAAGGTTAATGGGGCGAACTGTGATGCAATGGACAATACCCTTTATAACAGATGAGAATAGCGCAAGAAGCAGCGGAGAGCCATAGACACACTGCTGTATAATACAACACTGTGGAGGCCTTGGATTATGTACTAGGCAGGGACAGGAGAAAAGTGAGACAATTTTGAGCCACACTCCCGGCTCGATAGGCTCTACCACGATGGGGTTAGGTGCCTTCTATCACTATAATTTTTCGTTTTTATCTCAAGTTTGGGAACCCAGCTGTTGCGAAGCTGCTCTAGGGAAGGGGAGTTGTTGAACTTTGGGGGTTAGTTTTAGTCCAGTGGTGCATCTGAACTTTCAAGATAAAAGAGATGGCAAGGGGGGGAGTGGGGTGGGACGGACACGGCCACAGGATATGGCTAAGTTGGACATAAAAAAGCTCCCACCAGGACATGAAGTGCATATCCTGGAACGTAGGAGGGATGGGTTCACCCGTCAAATGGCATAAAATACACAGTTATCTTGTTACAGGAGACCCACCTGACAGCAGAAGAAGGTATAAGTTTGAGAGGTTGATGGCGGGGCCAAATACACACTACCACCTACTTTGCATCCTTGAGAGGAGCACTGATTTGGGTTAGAGCGGGAGGTCCGTTCGAACTACTGCATACACACATAGACAAAGAGGGCAGATACATATTAGTACAGGGGAGGCTGCTGGGGCAAGAAGTCACACAAGGTAGTATATATGCCCCCAACCATGATCAGATCAGCTTCTTGGAGAGATTGTCAACACCTCTGGCATTCCTGAGCACAACAGAACTACTCCTTGGAGGGGTTTTTAACTGTGTGACAAATATTGCATTAGATATATCCACCCCCCCACTGCATGGCACCTCAGTCTTCAAGTTAGGTTGCAAATTTGGGGAATAGTTGAAGTGGTGGGAGCTGGCGGATGTTTGGAGAGTACTACATGAAAACCCAACTTGACTATTCTTATTATTCCCACTTGTATAATCTTTACACTAGAATAGACATGTTTGTATGCTCTGACTGACTGACCAAGGCAGTGACCCACACTGAATATCTGGGCCGTACCTTATTGGACCATAACCCCCTACTTTTACACCTACGCCCAGTTGGGGAATCAACAGCTACCCCGATGTGGCGATTGCACCCTGAATTACTGGTGGATGATTGTTTTAGACATTCCCTAGAAAGGGCTGTCACTGAATACTTCCAAATTAACAAGGGCTCGACTGGCTCAAGAGCATTACAGTGGGAGGCCCTGAAGGTAGTGATAAGGGGACACTGTCTGAACTGAACAGTGGGCATGAGAAAGGAATTGTTAATGGAACTGGCTAGATTGGAAAACAGATTGAAAGAGCAGGGCCACTAACTGTCAGAGGACACATGAACACATACACTAATGGACTCCACGTGAAAAGAATATAATAATGCTTTAGAGAGGCTGCGCACTTATGATACCCAAGAATACCACAATAAGACACATGAAGAGGGCCGTAAGGCGGGTAGGCTACTTGCATGGTTAGTGACACCAGAAGCAGGAGGGATGCCCATCACACGCATTACAACCACTGAGGGAGCGAGTTTGTACTCTCCCAAAGCAATAAACGAGGAATTCAGTAACTATTATGAACAACTATATGCGATGCCGCAACAAGTGTCAGGGGATGCCATACGAGAGTTTCTGTCACCTTTATCACTGCACACGTTGGACCCCCAAATTAGGGCAGTGCTAGGGAGCCCAGTGACGGCCCTAGAGATATGGGGAGCTATTAAAGAAATGGCCACAGGAAAGAGGCCAGGGCCTGACGGCCTACTGTTAGAGTTTTATTCCACACTGGTACAAATTCTGACTCCCAAACTGGAAGCTATATATGCAGAGGCCTTGGAAGCAGGGGTGTTACCTGAATCGACGAAAGACGCTCTTGTGATACCGCTGCCCAAAACTGGACAAACGGGACCAAAAGTGTCAGGGTTCCGGTCCCTCTCCATGCTAAAGGATGATTTTAAAATTCTGAGCAAAATGTTGGCATCACGACTCTTCCCGCATATTCGACATTTAGTTCACCCAGACCAGAATGGATTCATCCCGACGAGAGCCACAGCAGCCAACATTTGCAGGCTCTTTTACATCATGCACCACCCAAATGGGAAAACATATCCAGAGGCTCTAATAATGTCTGTGGATTTGGAGAAAGCTTTTGATTCCATAAGATGGGAGTTTTTCTGCGCAACGATGGATCACATGGGACTGGGAGACGGGTGGATTATGTGGATCCGATTACTTTATGCAGCTCCCACGGCTCGGGTGAAAGCAAGTGGGGTGATATTGCGACAATATAATGTGTTCAGGGGCACAAGACAGGGATGCCCGTTGTCCCCGCTTCTGTTTGCTCTGGCCATTGAGCCACTGGCGGAATTGTTCAGGCTAAATGGCCCATGATATGGAATGAGAATAGGGGGGAAAGATCATATCATCTCACTTTATGCAGATGACCTATTACTATACCTGGGAGATGGGCGCCAAGGGTTGTCACAGGCGCTGGAACTGTTGGGAACTTATTCTTAACTGGCGGGGCTAAAGTTAAACAAAACGAAAACAAACATATTTCCAATACAGGGGGATACAGTACATCCAGAGGACTTCCCTGCAGACTTGAATTGGGCCCCTGTGCATTTAGATATCTAGGAATACAGGTACTCCACGATCTGGAAGATTTTCGCGAAGGAAACCTTGCGTCAGTATTGTGATCTCTTAAAAACTGTGTTCCATTTTGGCATTCACTTAAATTACCCACAATGGCGTGAATTGCGCTGGCTAAAATGATTATGCTCCCCAGATTGCTGTACTACTTCACAAGCCTCCCGGTGATAATTTTGCCACAGTGGTTTACTGGGCTTAATAAGCTAATGCGTGAACTGATCTGGGATGGGGACGACTTAGAGTTGCGCTGGCTACATTACAAAGAACCACCGACGAGGGGGGGATGGGGGCCCCAGAGTTTGAACTATATTCCCTAGCAGCCCAACTGCAATGGCTAGCCCAGTGGCTAGAAGGGTGGAATGCGGAGACACTGCACGCGACAAACTCGGTTATTACCCGACAACAGTTACTGGCAGGATTGCTATGTCCTTTAAGGGCAATACAGGAACCGGGGGTCCTATTAAGGGTAGCACCATATTGCTGGAAATGGTGTTGTAGACGCACAGCGAAAGTCTTCCCATATGCACTAAGCCTGCCTTTGGTGGGACTGCCGGGGGGCAAACCACCCACATTGCTTCCCAGTGCCCCAATGGCTAACTGGACAGAAGCTGGAATAACAACAGTGGGAGATTGCTACCAGGATGGAATGCTGATCCCATTAGAGGAATTCCGTGAACATTATGACCTGGCTGGTGGCCAATTCCTTACCTACCATGTGGTGGTACATAGGGTTAAAGAGATATGGGGACAAGCCCAACAGGAACCTCAAAAATACGAGATTCTGCAAGTCCTGTTAACATTAGGATCGGCCAGACATTTAACAAAGTGGCAAAATAAGGCAACGATCGGCATGGTGAAAACGCCACTGGAGGGTCTGAGTACGGGATGGAACAGGGCCATAGGGAGAGACATCAGAGATAGGGAATGGTCTCAAGTGTTGAGGAGTCCGAAACAAATTTCTAGGAATGCAGCACTAAAACATATCCACTTTAACTACGTGCATAGGGTTTATCTCACTCCCCATAGGCTGAATGTTATGTATGGAGGGGAAACAAGAGGATGCCCTAAATGAGGGCAGCAAGATGTGGGGTTCACACATATGACATGGGAATGTGGGCTACTACAGGAATACTGGAGAGAGGTACTGGCCCACATAAAACTTACTAGGGGCAGACAACATGAGTGCGCAGTTGAGGTGTGCCTACTGGGATTTTTTCCCAGGCCGAAGGATAAGAATGTGGGCTCTAGATTCATAGACTTAATACTAGTGTTGGCTCGTAGACAAATCGCCATAAACTGGAAAGCGACGAAAGGCCCCCCAATAAAGACATGAGAACAGGCAGTAGATAAGTGGACCAAGGCAGAGGAGAGGGCTTTGCAAACGTCCTATAGCTGAGTTATGGACGGAAATATTGAGACATTGGGCCAGTAGGAAGGATGAACAGAACAATGAGCAAAGGGACACAGAGACGAGCACAGGTGGGGATGATGATGCCTCTGACTGACTATCGGAAGAAGACGAGAGACTATGCTAAGGACGTACCCACTCCCATATACCCCTCAAGAGATAACATAGGGAACGTTAGGCACATTTAATACACAAAGTGTGTGGCTGTACAAGTAGTTGTGCCCCTGTACAAGTAGTGGTCAACTATGAACAAGGTTTTGAAAATGTTAGAAACTGGGGTCTCTAGTTGGCAGTGGTATGCAGCCTGTCCAAGTTGGGACCCTTCCTTCTAGTCAGGATAAGGGAGTCACACACCCAGATAACCTCTGCTCACCTCCTTGGTAGCTTGGCACGAGCAGTCAGGCTTATCTCAGAGGCAATGTGTAAAGTTTTTGTACATAACACATACAATAACACATTGAAAACAGTACATATGTGCACCACACCAGTTTGACAAAATAAAGTATCTTTCTCTAAACCAAACAAGACCAAAACGACAAAAATCCAACATACACTACTCAAAATATGACTTTTAAAGGTTTCAAGCAATTCTGTGCATAGAACTCTATGGATGCGGTGATTTTACACAAATGTGTCAAAATCCACAAGGCAAAACAGCTGCATAGGAGGAAAGCACTGGAAATACACAGTGATGCGTCAGTTCCTGAGTCCTTGGGGAGGCGATGCATCAGTTCTGCTGCACGCAGGAGAAGTGTTGCATCAAATCCAGACTGTAGCGGGAAGTGAGGCATCGATTTCAAGATGGTCTGTGGGTGATGTGTTAGAGATGCATGGCACACAGGTGCGCTGCATGGAAATCCGGATGTGATGGAGATCGATGTAGCAGCCGTTAACAGGCGCTGGGTAGGTTTCTTCAGCTGTGGTCCTACGATGCGTTGATCTTGTCAGCCACACAGCAGGGCCTGCGTCGGAACCAGTGCGGTGGTCTCGGACTTCGGAGCCCGGTGTTCTGAACTCGGGCTGCAGAGGTATCTTCAGCCATGGGCAGGCACTGAGTCGATTTCAGGCGCATGACAGCAGTGCGTGGAAACTTCTCCTGCACAGTGGTGCTGTGTCAGGAAAATAGGCGCTGGAAGGGCAATGCAACGATTTTGATGGTTTCCAGTAGATCTTTGCAGCAAGAACAACCTCCAAGGGCCCAGAACTAGAATTGGCACCACTTGGCAGGTTAGAAATTTCAGCAGTGGAGTTCAGGGATGCTGTAGGTGAAGTCTTTGCTGTCCCTGAGACTTCTTAACAGGAGGCAAGCACACACACGTCCTTGGAGAAACTTCACAAGCAGCATACACAGCAAAGGTCCAGTCCTTTTCCTCTCCAAAGCAGAAGCAGCAACTGATGGCCAACCCAGCAAAGCGACACACAGCAAAGGGGCAGTAATCCTCCTCACAGCTCTTCAGCTCTTCTCCTTGGCAGAGGTTCCTCTTTATCCAGAAGTGTTCTACAGTCTGGGCTTTTATGTTCAATACTTATACCCCTTTTGGGCTTTGAAGTAGGCATTCTTCAAAGGATTGTCTTTGTAGTGCACAAGTTCTTGTTCTTCCTTGTCTTGGCTCCAGACACACTCCAGGGAGGTGGAGACAGCATTGTGAAAGGCCAGGCACAGCCATATTCAGGTGCAGGTGACAGCTCTTCCCACCACTCTAGCTCAGGAAGGCCCATCAGCCTGGTGGTGGGCCATGAGGATATGCAGGGCACACCTCAACTCCCTTTGTGTGACTGTCTAGAGTCAATGCACACACAGGTTCCTTTTAGTGTAAACCAGAAGTTGATTCCACAGGTAGGCAGAGGCACCAGATGGTTAAACAAAAAAAATGCCCACTTTCTAAAAATGGCATTTTCAAACACACAATTTAAAAACCACCTTCACTAAAAGATGTGTTTTCAAATCCTGGGCTCCGAGAGCCCAAACTCCAAATCTCCATCTGTTCCCAATTGAAAGTTACACTTGTAAAATGTTATAAGGCAGCTCCAATGATAGCCTATGGGAGGGCTAGTCCTTACAATAGTGAAAAACGAAATTGGCAGTATTTCGCTATCAGGACATGTAAAACACATCAGTGTATGTCCTACCTTTCACATACACCGCACCCTCCTATGGGGGTACCTTGGGCCTACCTTAGGGGTGCCTTACATGTAGTAAAAGGGAAGGGTAGGGCCTGGCTAGTGGGTGCACTTGCCAGGTCGAAATGGCAGTTTAAAACTGCACTCACAGACACTGCAATGGCAGGCCTAAGACATGTTTGCAGGGCTACTCATGTGGGTGGCACAATACGTGCATACTAGTAGCATTTGGTTTACAGGCCCTCGGTATACACAGTGTACTTTACTAGGGACTTACCAGTAAATCAAATATGCCAATCATGGATAACCAATCATAATCACAATTTACACAGAGAGCATATGCACTTTAGCACTGATCAGCAGTGGTAAAGTGCCCAGAGTCCTAAAGCCAACAAAAAGAGGGGCATAAAAATAGGAGTCTAAAGTCAAAAAGTCAGGGGATAACCTGAAAAAAGGGCCAGGTTCAACAGAAAATAGCATAGGTATTGTTTGACCTGGCATCCTTGACATGGTTTCACATGTCTTTTGTGCCCTCTGACCTCCTGTTTTACTGACTACGTTTTTGCTGGCTTCTGGACTATGGGCACTTTACCACTGCTAACCAGTGCTAAAGTGCATGTGCTCTCTGCTTTAAACCTTGTAATCTTGGCTTATCTACAATTGGCATATTTAATTTACTTATAAGTCTCTAGTAATGTGCACTACATATGCCCAGGGCCAGTAACTTAAATGCTACTAGTGGGCCTGCAGCACTGATTGTGCCACCCACTCCAGAAGCCCTTTAAATGTGTCTCAGGCCTGCCATTGCAGAGCCAGTGTGTGCTGTTTTAAACTGCCATGTCCACCTGGCAAGCTAACCCTTTTGCCAGGCCCAAACCTTTCTTTTTAATACATATAAGTCACCCCTAAAACATGCCCTGGACAGCCCAAGGGCAGGCTGCAGTATATTTAAAAAGTAGGACATATACTTTTAAGTTTCACATGTTCTGGTAGTGAAAAACATTTAAATGTGTTTATCGCTACTGCAAGGCCTATCTCTCCCATAGGTTAACATTGGGATTACCTTATTATATTTTATGTGTCATTTCCAACTGGGAAGAGATGGGACCCCCAAGTTTGGTGTCCCCGGAATCGCAATTTAAAATCCTAACTTACAGTGAAGTTAGAATTCAAATTGTAATTCTCAAAATGCTACTTTCAGAAAGTTGTTTTTTTCTTACTTTGGCCATTTAGTGCCTTCTGCCTGTCTCTGAATACATGTCTGGAATGGGTGATGGCTGGACTTTGTGCATTCCCTCTGGACAACCTCACACATAGAACGCTTAGGTGTGACTGATGGGCCATTCACATCCTGATGGGTCATCCTGGGCAGGATGGGAGGGAGAAGATGACACTTACACCTGAATAGGCTGTGTCCCGTTCCCACACAAAGCGTTGCATATGCCCCTGTAGTGAGTCTGGGGCCAGGGCAGGGAATCTGTGCACTTCAAAGCCCTCTCTTTGGAGTCTCCCGCACTTCAAAGGCACAACTAGGTATAGGTACTGGACCCCTGACACCACCAACTCAGTACACGTCTGGATCTGTGGATACTCTGCCAGGAAGAAGAATTGCTGTGCTGTTGAAAGGACTGTCACTCTGCTGGACTCTGCTGGACTCCTGCTCTGCTGTGCTGACCTACTGCCTGCTGCCCTCCTTGCCAGCGAGTGAGAAGGACTGGACCTGCATCTCTACAACCCAGAACCAAAGCTTGCCTCCTGTTAGAAGTCTCAGGGACATCAAATACTTCAATCCACTCATCTACAGCACCTGGAGTCTGCCATCTGAGAGTTTTGCCCTGCCAAGTGGTGCCAATCTAATCCTGGGCCTTGGAAGTGGATATAAAGTGCTGAACCTACCAAAATCCAGGCATCACCATTGTTGTGTGGCTCAGAGCCGGCGCATCACCTTCAATGCCGACACATCACCACTGCTGCAAGTACAAAAGACACTGCATCGCAGACAGTGCGGCACCTCACCTCCAGTTTCCGATGTATCCTCGACCTGTGCAGCTCGATGATGTCGCATCACCTACTTTTTGGGGTTTGGCGACAACGCTTCTCCACTTTGATTGGCTCGGAACCGATGCATCACCTACATCCAAATGGATAGATGCAGACGCATCACCTCCTCTGCTCCACACATCGGGTCTTCGTCGACGATGCAACAAAGTACTTTTGTGTATCCGACTCATGCTCCAGTGCAGTCAGCCTGAACTTTTGGATGTGACCCAGTTTAGCGCGACCAGATAGCCTCAGTTAGCGCTTTATGCTTTTAAGCACTATATTTGAAGAAATTCTTTACAAATTCATAACTCCGGTTATACTTATTGGATTTTTGTTGTTTTGGTCTTGTTTTGTTCATTAAATTAAGCTATACTTTCTAACCAGGTATGGTATCTTTTTGTGAAGTGTTTTTATTGTTTTAGTGTTTGAAGCATTTCACAAATACTTGACACATTGCCTCTTAAGTTAAGCCTGACTCCTCTGTGCCAAGCTACCTGATGGTGAGAACAGGTTAATTTAGGGTGAGTATCTGAATTACCCTTCTATGGTTATGGTTCCTGATTAGTCAGGGTGCATACCTCTGCCAACCAGAAATCCAATTTCTAACTGGAACGAATAGGCAGCCAGTAAAATTGGTTTAACAACGGAACCAGTCTAGAACCACTCAGGAAAAACGAGACCACAAAACCGTTCAGGAAGACTGGTGCTACAGACATTGTAGTTGGTGAAAAAGTTCTATCTTTTCTGCAGGTAGACCGAGTTGCAATAATTCAGCTCGGAGTAAGAGCAGCTGCAGTACTTTACAAATTATATTCATTTGAAGGGTGCAAAAAAGATTCCATAACTGTTGATACTTTGGGTCTTCAGTTTTAAACTTAGGTTTTAGCAAGGCTTTGATTTTGACTCCAAAGTTCCTGAGTATATTCAGAGGACTGGAATTGGGACCGAGTTAAGGAGCCTATAGAGTAGAAGACCAAAGATCTGAGCTACGTCAAGTTACCAAGTTCTCTCATAATCGCTTAGACCGTGGCTGGCAGACTTCTAGTCCACTGGGCCAGTAAAGGTCATGGCTTACTCTACCTTTATGGACCACCGCTTTCCAAATTTAGTCATCACAGTTAGGAAGGTGGGTGACTATCAGAGGTGCTGGTGTGCCAGCTTCACCGAAGGCACTTAACCTTTGCTGAACACGTGCCATTTTTGCGCCCACTCACCAAAGTATTAATGCCCAAAGCAGGAATTTGTTTCTTTAAAATAAAGATAAATAAATAAATGGCCATAGTAGGTAGGTAGTTTTCCCCATGTGTGAGGGCACATCTAGTTACCTCTAGTTATTACAGTGCTCTCACTTTGCCAAACTGTACCTGACACACTCTCCCTTCTTGATGGGCAGCTTAGGCAAAATTTATGTTAAGCCAGTTTTTGATCTGTAGAACACAATGATGGAAGGCAGTATCTGATATTATCTAATACTCAACCACAAAGTGACCTGAGTGTCGCCTGCATAAGTGTAAAAATAAAAAAGCAAAAGAATGAATTAGAGACGCTAATGGTTTTACATTCAGATAAACAAATGCAAAGAAAGGGTTGAAACCTAGGGGGCAGCATAAGTGAAGAAATAAACTAATTAAACATAAGAGCCAAGCTTATCTTACTGCAAACATTCCATTTTGAACCCCTAATTATCTGCTGCCCATCAAGGGTCTTATGGTCAACAGCATCAACATTTAATCGGTACGATCAGAGCGCAGACACTGCTAGCATCTGTTGCTAGGCGCAGATTAACATGTGTTGCTAGGCGCGGATTGATAGAAACTAGGACCACAGACTACGTACTGCGTCCAAACCTAAAGCTGGCATGGGAATCATTCAGTAGAGTTTTGCAATACACAGAGGCTCTCAACAACAAAGCCACTATTGCTCTTGGACCTTAGTTACTACAGGTACAAGAGTACAAGAGAGGTCCCACAGTCCAGTGGAAAAGTAGGATGTGCACTGTTCCTGTTTTAGAAGAGGTGCCGCAAATTCACCTTTTCTGCAGGTCACTCCAGGTTTCCGGATCCTGCTGTGCGTATGTGCCAGCGTCAGACACAACTGACAGATCGATTAGAAAGGGCCAGGTACTGATGTGGTATTCCGCCGAAGGCAATCCTTTATAATTAATGCTCGGAGCACTTCAGTAGACCCTTGTGGATAGAGGCCGAAGGAGAGAATGGAAGAAAAGAACGAAATTGCCAAACAAAAAGATTACCTAAAATACAAGATACTTTAGAGCAGCCCATAAACTAAATACAATTTTTATTTTTCTCTTTTGTGATATAATGCATGAAGAGAAACTAAATGCGCACAATATGAACAACTGCAATACAGAAATCTTAAACAATAGGATAAAGCAGGAACCCTGATTCCAGAGTCTGGTATGTCTTTTGAATGTCTGGGTACCCAACATCCGACCTCAATCCCCCCATATAATATAGAAAACATTCAATCAGTGTGTGCCATTAAACCATTCCCATAAAACTGCTGCTTCTGTATTTAATCCATGGGCCCCATACCTCCTCGTGCTACTTGTGACAGCCCTTGTCTTTTTCTCCACCAGTATACAGTGATACATGTAAAATCTCCAACCCTCGAGGGACAATGTCCCAGGGGGATCCCAACGCCTCTCAATATCTCTACGGACAGTCCCAGGTTGCAGTGTTTCAGCGTAGTAGGT
Organism: Calotriton arnoldi; assembly: GCA_963921515.1. Classification (NCBI taxonomy): domain Eukaryota; kingdom Metazoa; phylum Chordata; class Amphibia; order Caudata; family Salamandridae; genus Calotriton; species Calotriton arnoldi. The sequence goes on along the minus strand of CAWUFW010000846.1, from coordinate 1,573,017 downwards.
CATTGTTCTATGCTCCTAACCACACACGTTTAAAATCATCAATCGGTATGGTCTTGAATAATGATCTAGACAGCTACATATCAGTGGCGGCTCCTCCGCTATGGCGGAGGAGCATCGCCCCACTGCTTTTGAGCAGTGCAAAGCAAGAAACATAAAATGATAATAACTTTGTGTTATTATCATTCTATTCTTCATGCTGCTTTGTGGGGGGGGCAGGTGAGCTGCTCTGCTCTTGGAGCAGAGCAGGGGAGGAGTGGTTTGCCCACTCCTAAGTGCGCAATGGCTGTTTGGTCGGCCCTCTAGGGCCGCCCAACGCAGTCATGTCCACTTTCCCCCTTCTCCATGCAGGATGCATTACAGCCTGCATGGAGAACATGCCCATCGCTCCAGCCCCTGGCTGAGCACTGTGTCATGGCACTCAGACCAATCACAATGCTGCATTGCAGCGTTGTGATTGGTCAGTGGAGCACCGATAAGGAGGGGAGGAAAGGGGTGTGTCCAGCTGGTTCACATTGGGAAACCTGAGGATCAACCAAACTGGGAAAGAGAGAAGATCAGGTGGGACCATGCCTAGAAGTAGCCTCTGTAACTGACTCATCCCCATGACTGTGATTACATCTAATGACACAAGCGAGCCTCTTATGGGAAGCGATGATGTCATGGCGACAGCCCAGCAGGAGAACCAAGAGTAAGCCGCATGCATGTGCGCACCAAGTCTCTGCCCCTAGCTTCCCAGCACCAATGTCCAGATGCAGTTACTGGCTGCCTAGAGAATCATGGAATGCCTGCCAAGAGATATAGATGCCTTGCACAAGTAGAAGACATAGAGCACAGCAACTGATGGAGTAGCGAGGCTATGAAGACTATCTGGTCACCATTGCTCCAACTTTCGATAAATGAAGAAAGAATCCATGTAACCATGAAGGCAAGTCCTTCACACCTGTCATACAGGTCCACCCTACTGGCAACACCATCATACCAGCCTCTGTTGAGTGCATCAGTGCTACTATCTGTGGAGCTTCATACAACCAGTATGCAGTCTGACGTCATTGTTACCTCTTAGGTCAAGGAGCGCTTCTGTGGCTTTGATGCACCAATGAGCCTGCAACTATCTGCTCACACCACTTACATCCTATTTTTGTCTTCTATAGCACACCTTGACCATGACTCATCTACCTCTATAACCGCATGAATGACAAGGCAATGGCTCCTCATCGGTCTTGCAGTGGCTCAGACGCTGCACACATGCAGCTCCAACACAGACCACATGCAATTCTGTGTTGACCCATCAAAGAGACCTCCCCAAGTGAGGGATGGACTCGAGGCTGCTCTCTTTACAGATGTCAGGAGGTAGTGGGGCCTCAGATCAGAGATCTCAGAAGTTCGTGGACAATCTTCCTACTCTCGACAAGACTGTCTTCTGTGAGTCAAGCAACACCACCAAAGCAAATTGTTGCTTGAACATGAATAACCTTGAAAAAACAAGAGACAAGAGGCGTTTGGCAAAACAGGAGCAGTTTGTTTAATTAAACAGAGTGGCTGGGAAAACAGTTACGGGGGTAGGGTCTTAGGACTGTCTCAATTTACAATCGGTTTTGGCTTCTTTTTTATATAATTCATTGTATACAAAAAAGTGTTTCCAGAGGTCCATGTAAGGTAAGGAATGTAGATTCTGCCTTTGGAGTTATAAATTAATTGTCTAATGGGAAGCACAGGTGGGCTTCAACCCTGCGTGGACACAATGCGGCCAGTGCGTAACGTGTCCAGATGTCCGGCATGGGGAGCGGATGATTACTGCATGTGCTCTGTCCTCATTGGCTACATGTTCCTATCTCATGTAGCATCTGAATTTATGGTGTTTTTTGGACCGCGCATACCCCTCCAGCCATGTGTGCTTTATTGAGGCCAATATCCTTGGACCATTGTGGTGTCACTGTGCCTATCTGTGGGATTGATCTGGGATTTCGTGTTCATGCGTTTGTCTGCCGGTTACGTGCTAATCCACCTGTGACCTATCAATCAGTGACCTCATGCTTAGGTCGCAGAGCCTGACCGATTATTTGCGAGTCGGGGTTGATGTGGAGTTCACAACAGGCGTATTTGTAAATAAAGATGAGATTTCGTTCTCATACATGAATGTATTGCTTTTCATATTAACATCAACTTTTTCTATATTATCAAAGTGTCACAACAAACTACAACAAAGCGCCTGATGCACCGTTTGAACATTTGACACTAACCAAAAACTATCCCGATCATCAGCAATTTGAACAAACTCTATATATATTTATGGACAAGACTCCTGCTGGTATGATTCTAGAAAATCTTAGACTTCTTTGCATCAGTATTATTATTCTGTCTCACGTCAGGTTAAATTATAAATATAATAAATTGGAGGAGTCCCAGACCCTATGGGTGTAATGCAGGTGTCTTCAAACTGGGACACGGGCCCCCCTAGGGGGGGCTCAAGTGATCTGGGGTGAGGGTGCCAGGCTCTGGCCAAAAGAAGCATTTTGCTGATAACAGTGCTTTTGTTTTAAGCAGAAAAAGATGAGCAGCAGTAAACAACTCTGTAAGGGGCCATCACTAACATCTTTTTCATTTATATCCTAGCTGGGAGTATGCGTCATAAGGGAAGGGAAACCAAATATTCTTCAAAAACCCCACCACCATTTCTAATAATCACACTGTGAATACATTTACACGTTAATAAGGCCTGCCTGATCAGAACAGTATGTTTGGCAATTGTGTATTTGATTGCATTTTTAATATGGTAACAGAACTTAACTGCAATGTATAGATAAGTCTAGACATAGTTAAATATTATACACACAAAAGAGAGGAAGGAATGTTAAATTTCACACTTATTAAGTTTAAGTGGCATGTGCTAGATGCGAAAAAACTGCCTTCACCCACAAGTTTTATTCAAAAACGCACTTCGGTAACATCGAGTTTCATAGTCGTGTGAGCTCAAAATGGCATGGGATAGGTAGCGGCTCCCTGTAGTCACACATTCGTCAAGGTGAGATCTTGCTGCAACTCAATATTACTGAAGTGCATTTTTGAATAAAACCCTGAATCTAAGGGGCATACGCCATACCTACAGAATCAAGGTAGGACAGAAGGGGCATTGATGGGATCATAGGTCCTGAAGAAAAACGCGTACAAACCATCGTGAGGGCTAATTGAACCGGCTGAAACATGTCGAAGAGTAAGCAGTTAGGAGGGATGAGGGGCTACTAATGATCCCTGTCACCAACATCCTATTTGTCCTTTTAATCCTGGCTGGGCAGTCCAGGAATAAAGCATAGTAGCGGATATACCCAAGCTAGTTTTAGATATCACATTCTGCACATTTAATTTTCTGATCCCTTTAGTTTCATGTTTGTGATGTCTTCCCCTTCCCTTTGCTCCACCCCAGGCGTTGGTCTGTGCAGGGTTGTCAGTTAGCTTGCCCTATGATGAAGCATGCCACAACTTATGGGTGAGGGCAGTTTTTTCGCATCTAGCACATGCCACTTAAACTTAATAAGTGTGAAATGTAACATTCCTGCCTCTGTTTTGTGTGTATAGAGTTATTTGGTGAGGTCGGGTAGGAATCTGTCCTCTCCCCCCTTCTTTATGTGTGTTTGATATTTAAACATTCCCAATTTAATAGAATAATAGTAAACAATTCCGAGGGGGCCTGATGATTTTTTTTTGCCACTGGGAGGACACAGCATTGAAAAGTTTGAAGACCACTGGCGTTATGCTTGTTCTGGTTTTGATCTATCATTCAGTGTCACAAGCTGAGAGTGGATGAAGCTGCTGGTCTCTGAATAAGCATGTTCCTATTCTCATGGCCTATCTTTTTTTTTGCTTTGATGAGATTGGCTATTCCTGCAATCCCACACAGGTTGGGCTTCAAAAGACAAACAAATATGTGGCGATGTCGAATTTGACTGGCATTGTGATTTTAAAAAGTAATTCCTTTTTTATTTTTCCTGGCAACTACTTTTCCTTTGTATGTAGTTTGGAAAGCTTGGCCTCAGCATTTATGTTTTGATTTTACTGATTTGTTTAATCTGTACACTCAGTGCTATGTTATTTTAGCTACCTTTAACTCCTTGATTTTTTTTCTAAAGTTTTGCAATGTCCATACTCAGGGTCACAAGCTGAGAGCGGAATGGACTGTTATTATTTTCTTTACCTCTGGTCTTTATTTAATTTTACTTTGACAGGGCTGGCTATTCCAGAGGTCCCTCAAGTGTGATGCTCACCACTGACAATGAGTCATTTGGGCTTGAAAAGCCCAAAAAGAACATGCCTCACAGCAGCTGCCCACAAGAGGCATGTAAATGACGTATCAGATCTGAGTCCTAGGCAATCATGTCTGGGCCTTTCCTCTCACCAACCAACTCTAAGAAAAGATGGCACCTAAAGCACTCCAGACAGGAAATCTTAGCATTTTAGAGTACAGTGTTAAAAACATCTCTTTCCACACAACAACGGAGACTCCATCTCCTCTTGTACAACAAACAACATGTGTCATCCCTCTCACCAAGACCAGACTTTACACAAAAGTACTATTCCATGACCTTTTTAAATTAGGACACTGATGTGCAGCTTTGCAACTGTTACATGTTCACTCACTGATAATACACAAAACAGAGATATGATGTCTTCGAGAGACCTGGAGTTATTGCTCTGGGTGAAATACCACAACTCGTTATGTGGGCCTGTATTTCCAAATCTACCCTTTACTTTCTGAATGGATGATGCCACATGCAAGGATGCTATTGATCTCTTCACTTCCTGTAAATCTGTGGCCTTGCAAGTATTGTAGGGCTTATGAGGGACCTTTTACATCCTTCTTCCGAATCCTGTGGGCATGCAACTCAGAATGTTTTCCCTGAAAAGATAAGGGAATTGTTATTTTTTAATGTACTTTGCCAGCCGCAGCCTTTTCCCGTCATTACTCATTCCTCTTCTCTTTACCCAACTTGAATGAAACTTAATAGTGAGTGGTCTACATCTCCGTTGACAACTTCTGTCTTTTCAAGGTATGTCAGCACTGCTCCTGCTGTTTTTCTGATTTGGTACTTCAGCTTTAGATCAGACCAATCTACATCAAAAAGACCATGATCCTCCACTACTGGATATAATCTGGAGCATAAAATTCTAAAAGGAACATAGTAAATAGATTAAGCAAATCTTTCACAAGCATTTTCGTCCAATGATTCAGATAACTCTAATTGCAGCTTGGAAAAAGATATAATAACGCCATTACAACTGCAGGGCTGGCCTACCTTCCGACTCTAATTACCATTTCCTCTACCCAAGTCAAAGAAATGTTTAAAATAGATCAAGTTTCGCTAGCTCAAACAATATTAAAGCTACCAGTCTGAGATCAGAGGCTTTCAATGAATATTTTTCCATATTCTTTAACTCTAAAATGTATAACATTTGCTCCTCTTTTCCTTCCATCACCATCCATGAGCCACCAAGGCTGCTGAATGACATTACAATGCATACCTTTACCACGCATTCTTTATGACGCATTGCCTTTACCATGCAATGCCTTTATCATGCATGTCTTAACCACAAATATGCTTTTACTGTGCATGCCATTACAGTGAAAGGTAAGTATAATCAATAAAGTGTGTGTGTGTATATATAAACATACATACACACACACACTTTCATTGTGTTGATTCACATATATATAAATACACACACATATATTATATATTATCTACTGGCGGTCCCCAGTAGATAGTTATAGTTAGGACCTTTATCCATAGGAAATCCGCAACATTCTATTCCCAATAAGTTTGGCGTCGTTTGACGAATCATCGCGAAATTTTCAAAACTAGTGGGGCGCTCCGGTCCGCTCCTGTCTTGAAAGTTTTGGGGTGATTCATAAAGTGGGGGCCGAGAAAAAGGGGGTCCCAAAACGTGTTTTCTCCATGTTAATTCCCATAGGAAATTTTAGCCACGGCTACAGCCCGAACTGCTGAACGGAATTACACCAAATTTTGCAAAAAGGTAGCGCTTGGTTCAGAAAGCGACCTTTTTTTAAATGGTGTAAATCCGTTCAGTAGTTGCGGAGAAATTCAAAAAATAAGAGTGAAAAAATCAATTTCCCATAGGAAATCGGCAGACAACGCGCAGGGTGCGCGGATACTGCCGATAAAAAAAAAAAAGCGAAGCGCGGGCTCCCGCGCTTTGTGGTTAATTGGCCCCCGGGTGGGCCAAGTCCCGGGGGCATGCTGGGGTTTAGTATTAATTATATGGGGGGCCTCTAAGGGCCCCCCAAGCCCCGGGGACCGCCACCCCCCGGGGCTTTAAACAAAATGGTGCGGGAGGGCTCTGAGCCCTCCCGCAGCCCCGGGGACCGCCACCCCCGGGGCTTCTTCTTTTAAATTTAAATCCAGCCCCCCACACACCCCAGTGACCGCCACCTCCCCGGGGCACTAACAAATTTAAAATGGGAGTCCGTTTTGGACCCCCGAAGCCCCGGGGACCACCACCTCCCCGGGGCTTTGCAGATGTGGGGAGGGGGCCACGCGGCCCCCCTCCTGGAGCCATTGATGGCCCTGGGGACCGCCACCCCCCAGGGCCGGCTCCTGCAGTGTCCCGGGGTGCCTACCCCCGGGACACTGTAGTTTGCAATGACAGGACGGGAGCCTCGCGGCTCCCATCCTGCCATTCCAAACTGCTTTGCTTTGCTTCATTGAAGGGAAACCTGCTCTCGCATCAATGAAGCAAAGCAGATTGCTTTTCCACATGGGGAGCTGCATGTCAGCAGCTCCCCATGTGGAAAAGCAATGCCGGCTCCCGAGGGACGTGGGGAGCCGGCTGGGACCGTGGGGGGATTGTGGACCCCCCCCACGGTCCCCAACGGAGAGGGCCAGCCCAGGGGATGGGGTCCCCGGGGCAAGTAGTGGCCCGGGAGGGGGGCCATGCGGCCCCCCTCCCCCCAAAAAATAAAATAAAAATAAAGGCCAGCCCCGGGGGATGGGGTCCCCGGGGCAAAAGGAGGCCTGAGGAGGGGGGCCACGCAGCCCCCCTCCTTAAAAAAATAATAAAAAGAGTGGGCATGGCCCGGGGGATGGGGTCCCCGGGGCCGGAATCGGCCACGGGAGGGGGGCCACGCGGCCCCCTTCCCGTTTTTTTTTTTAAATGAAAAAAAAGGGGTAAGGCCCTGGGGGATGGGGTCCCCAGGGCCCAAAAAAAGGAAAAAGGAAGGGGGGCCACACAGCCCCCCTTCTGAAAAAAAAAAAAAAACGATTGTGCCGCAGGCCCCGCCCCCTTCCTTTACCACTCTGCAAACGCGCGTTTGCAGAGGGGAAACGACTCCCTTGAATACTGGGGGTCCCTGGGGGCCAACTAGCCCAGCAGGAACCTCCAGTATGCTCCAGGGGCTGCGTTGCAGAGAGGTGTACAGAGGCCACGCCCCTTTAACCTCTCTGCAACGCAGCTCTGTGGCGCTTACTGGAGGTACCTGGTGGGATAGTTGGACCCCAGGGACCCTCAGGATTCAAGGGGACTTAATCCCCAACTTAAAACGCGCCACGGGGCGTGTTTGCACAATGGTGAAGGGAGGGGCGGGGCTTCAGGTGACATGTGTGAAACAGGCCCCGTGGCGCATTTTAAGATGGTGAATTAAATCCCTTCAATCCTGAGGGTCCCTGGGGGCCAACTAGCCCACCAGGTACCTCCAGTAAGCGCCACGGAGCTGCGTTGCAGAGTGTTGTAAAAGGGGCGTGGCCTCTGAACACCTCTCTGCAACGCAGCTCTCTGGCGCATACTGGAGGTATCTGGTGGGCCAGTTGGCCCCTAGGGACCCTCGGGATTGAGGAGGAATTAATTCTCCAACTTAAAACGCGCCACAGGGCGTGTTTGCACACATGTCACCTCAGGCCCCACCCCTTCCTTCACCATTGTGCAAATATTCCTCTAAAATCAGCCGAACTACGAATTCCGATTTACTCACCTGTTATCAGGAGAGACCACAGTGCTGCATCTTTGAGCCCAGTACTAATCCTGAAAAGTAATTTTAACCGTACTTACCAGTAACTTGAATTTCCTTCCATAGGCTAACATTGACTGGTTTCACTTGGAAATTCTTCTAAGTGTGGAGTTTTGGAACTTTATAATATTCCTCTAAAATCAGCTGAACTACGAATTCCGATTTACTCACCTGTTATCAGGAGAGACCTCAGTGCTGCATCTTTGAACCTAGTACTGATCCTGAAAAGTAATTCTAACCATACTTACCAGTAACTTGAATTTCCTTCCATAGGCTAACATTGACTGGTTTCACTTGGAAATTCTTCTAAGTGTGGAGTTTTGGAACTTTATAATATTCCTCTAAAATCAGCTGAACTACGAATTCCGATTTACTCACCTGTTATCAGGAGAGACCTCAGTGCCTCATCTTTGAGCCCAGTACAGATCCTGAAAAGTAATTCTAACCGTACTTACCAGTAACTTGTATTTCCTTCCATAGGATATCATTGCCTGCTTTTTGCTGAAAAAGTTTCAAAGTGTCGATTTTTGGAACATACAAATATTCCTCTAAAATCATCAGAACTACGAATTCTGATTTACTCACCTGTTATCAGGAGAGACCTCAGTACTGCATCTTTGAGCCCAGTACAGATGCTGAAAAGTAATTCTAACCGTACTTACCAGTAACTTGAATTTCCTTCCATAGGCTAACATTGACTGGTTTCACTTGGAAATTCTTCTAAGTGTGGAGTTTTGGAACTTTATAATATTCCTCTAAAATCAGCCGAACTACGAATTCCGATTTACTCACCTGTTATCAGGAGAGAACCCAGTGCTGCATCTTTTAGCCCAGCACTCACCCTGAAAAGTAATTCTAACCGTACTTACCAGTAACTTATGTTTCCTTCCATAGGAATCCATTGTCTGGTTTTCAGCAGAAAAGTTTCAAAGTGTCGATTTTCACAAACTACAAATATTCCTTAAAAATCGCCTGTATGACTTAAACGCATTCTTTCAACTGTTTACAGGAGATGCACCAGTGCTGGATCCAGGATCCAACACTGAGTAAGAAAAAGTAACGATAACACTACTTACCTGCTAAGTAAATTTCCTCCCATAGGATAACATTGGTTATTCTATGTGAAAAAGTTTCTGTGTCAACTTTTAAAATACAATAATATTCCTTAAAAATCACTATTGTAACCAAAACGTTTTTACTCAACTGTTTACAGGAGATGTCCCAGGACTGAATCTAGGATCCAGTCCTGTGGTTAGAAAAGTAATCCATAAAGTAACTAATTGCATTTAACTTGAAATTCACATTGAGCTCAATGTTGCATTGTGTTTGAAATTGTGTTGCCCATTGCAACAACTGTAACTACTGTACTTAAAAGTCTATTGCCTATTTGCTAAGTATTTAAACTAAAGTAATTCATTCAGAGAAAGTATATTTTGTAATGTAATGTATAATGTAATTACAATGTAATTTAAAAATAAAATATCTAAAAATAAATAGTTTAAAAAAATGTAGTAAATCATTATCAAAAAAAAATATATAACAATTAATACATTTAAAAATTGTCATTTACAAAACCTTTGAAATTCACTAAAAAACATAGGTTTTAGGGGCGTTATAGTTAGAAATTAGCATTTAAAAAACCTTTGAAATTCACTGAAAAAACCATAGGTTTCAGACACGTTATAGTTAGAAATTAGCATTTAAAAAACCTTTGAAATTCACTGAAAAAACCATAGGTTTTAGGGACAGTTATAGTTAGTTGGACATTGCACTCGTACAAAACCCGTGAAATTCCCCCGTTATAGTTAGTTCAGCTAACTATAACTCGCGCCCCCGCAATGCACTGCTGATGATGTCACATATTACATCACTCATGACATGGTCAGTGACATCACTGATGACATCACTGATGACATCTCAAATGACATCACTGATGACATCACTGATGACATCATCCACGTGCTAATCTGATGCACCTCCTCACACCCTAATATAACCTTTGATACACCCACTCTAAATTACAGACTGCCATTCGCAAAACCATAGACACTCCAACACCAATAACTACATACCCACTCACTGATTCTTAGGTCTACACACACATCCACTCACTCACCCGTACAGTCACTCATACTTACGGTCACTCAGTACAGGACTATCATATGCACTCATACTCCTATATAGACACTCCTATATAGGCGATGTAAATTCTCCTAAAAACTACCGTTTAATAAACCTCCTGGACATAGGAGAAAAAGTATTTGCTAAAGTAATCCTGGGATTACTTAAAGAATGGACAGTTGAAAAACAGATAGTGCCCCCAGAACAGGGTGGATTTAAAGACGGACATTCGATGATTGATCACTGTTTTGCTCTCTGGTCCATCGCGCGGAAGTCGATCGAGCAGAGGGGCAATTTGTTCTGCTGCTTTGTGGACTTCCGCGCAGCATTTGATCTGGTGGACAGGGAGCAGCTGTGGGAAACCTTGCTAGGGTATAATATCCAAGGAGACTTATTGGCCTTGATTCAAGCCCTGCATACAGAAAACTGGGCCCAGATAATCTTGGATGAGAACGGAGGATTGTCCCGGAGGATCCAGATCGGTAATGGGTTGAGACAGGGGTGCGTACTTGCCCCCTTGCTTTTTTCCCTATTTATAGCTGATCTGCCCCGAAAACTTAGAGAGGTTAGAGGGGCTAGCCCGAAATTAGGAGGAAACCATATCTCCTGTTTATTATATGCAGATGATCTGGTAATCATGGACCAGACGGAGATTGGGCTACAAAGGAAATTAAACATGTTTACAGAATACTACCAAACTAAAAAATTGGTGGTAAACATGGAGAAGACCAAAATCCTATGTTTTGGAAGAAGAAAAACAAAGCTTTCCTGGTATCTGGGCATGGAAATGCTGGAAAAAGTAACAGAATATAGATATTTGGGAATGTGGTTCACGAATAGCCTGCAGTGGTATACCCATCTTGATGCATTAAAAATAAGGGCATAGGCCTCTGTAAAGGGGCTAAAAAGATTTAATAGTGTTTTTGGAGAAATGTCTGATAGACCGGTATTAAAGGCCTATTTAGCAATGGTCCCCCCACAATTTTTGTATGGTGCAGAGGTACTCTATTTAAGTGGAAAAAAGGGATGGGACAAAGAAGAGGGAAATATCCTTAAATGTTTGTTCTCGCTGCCTAGATCGTCCATGGTACAAGCAGTAAGATTAGAATTGGGAATCACCTCATGGAGTATAACCGCTTGCATGGCTTTATTGCGTTTCTGGCAGCGATTAGGATCAGGTGAGGACCAAAAAATCTCACAGTGGTGTAAAAATGAAATTGCCAATAGTGAGTTGACCTGGGCAAGAGAGACCAGAGCCTCAATTATTCAAGCATATGGTGTTTTAAAGCTAAAGTTGTGCCCTCAGTACTTAGACCTAAAGATAGACAAGAAAGAACTTAGGTCATTGGGAATAGAAGCATCCCGAACCCATGATCAAGAATACCTCTTACGGAAAAGTTCAGTTGCTTTTATGGCCTCAGCATGGAAAAATGATTTACATTACCCCTATATTGACAGGTTACCTAGCTGCCTGTTAAGGTGCGAAGTGTTAAGATTGAGAATTGGGCTAAATCCCTGTTATGCGAACAATGGGGTAAAAATCTTAATGATAAATAGCAATGGAAAATGCACCTGCACTTTAGGTACTACCTGCGATATTTTACATATATTATTAGACTGTTTTAAGATTTTAGATATACGAAGAGAGATTTTAGGCCCGATTTTTAAAAAATATGAAATTAAAAATGGGTTGCAAGCTGTAAACCTTTTAGTGGAAATGAAGAACCTAGATATAGCCTGTGCTATTGGGAAATATATAATCAAAGTGAAAGAGTTTCTTAAATGTAAAGAGCACTGATGAAATTTAGATCCTTTAAGCTACAGGGAGAATGGGTTATTAATGGATAGAAGCATTGTGTGAGACCTACTAGAAGGTCTGTGTGCCTCAATAATGGAATCGTTGATTTTATTAATTTTAAAATGATTTTTATCTTGTATTTTTATGGTTGTGAATTATAGGTTACAGAAATGTATTGTATATTGTATGATTCTGACTTGCTTATTTTATGGAATGTTATGCTGCTAGTGTATACTTTTATGGTTGTAAAAACCGAATAAAGTTTTATTGACTGACTGACTATATAGACACTCAAACACCGCCACTCATCCATAGAGGTACTCACACACCTAGTCAGTCATGCAAATAATTAAACACACTGCCATTTACTCACCTATACAGTTATACACACACCAGCTCACTTACTCATACAAATACTAGCACATTCTTACGCTCTTATGCAATCACTGATGCAAGCACACACTCATCCATACAGTCACTCTCACAATCACACACTCTCGCTTATAGCTATTTATATACTCCAACACACATATATACTGCCTTTCACATATGTAGTTACTCGCACATGTACCACTGGGACATACATTCACTCACTAATACACTCTTACACACACTTACCCACCCATACAGTCTATCACAGATGCACTCTTGAAACCATCCACCCAGTGAATCACCCACTCACACATCTATGCACAGAGTCGCACCCACCCCACCCACACAAACACTCAGGCACCCATACAGATACTCAGAAAACCAATCAATAACTCATATAGACACTCATGTAGCTATTCACAAACCCATGCAGCCACTTACACAGCAACAGACAGACGGATACAGACATTCACCCAGTTTAGTCACTAACCCATGCATTCAGTAAGATACGTTTAATCACTCACTTATAGAGTTAGTCACGCACCTACTAAATCATCCATACAGACACTTATACACCCACTCATTCTTCAATACGCCTTTCCCTATATATATTAAACATATTTAAACTTTACAGAAACACACAGTCACTGGATAATGTCATCAGTGATGTCATTTGAGATGTCATCAGTGATGTCATGAGTGATGTCACTGACCATGTCATGAGTGATGTAATATGTGACGTCATCAGCAGTGCATTGCGGGGGCGCGAGTTATAGTTAGCTGAACTAACTATAACGGGGGAATTTCACGGGTTTTGTACGAGTGCAATGTCCAACTAACTATAACTGTCCCTAAAACCTATGGTTTTTTCAGTGAATTTCAAAGGTTTTTTAAATGCTAATTTCTAACTATAACGTGTCTGAAACCTATGGTTTTTTTCAGTGAATATATATATATATATGTATATATCAGCACATAGTCCCATAGTAACTGCAACCAGCAAGGAACACATGGGCACAGACCACAGCAGCAGGTGAAATCAGGAGTTTATTTCAAGCTATGGCTTTTTCAGTGAATTTCAAAGGTTTTTTAAATGCTAATTTCTAACTATAACGTGCCTGAAACCTATGCTTTTTCAGTGAATTTCAAAGGTTTTTTAAATGCAAATTTCTAACTATAACGTGCCTGAAACCTATGGTTTTTTCAGTGAATTTCAAAGGTTTTTTAAATGCTAATTTCTAACTATAACTTGCCTGAAACCCATGGTTTTTTCAGTGAATTTCAAAGGTTTTTTAAATGCTAATTTCTAACTATAACGTGCCTGAAACCTATGGTTTTTTCAGTGTATTTCAAAGGTTTTTTAAATGCTAATTCCTAACTATAACGTGCCTGAAACCTATGGTTTTTTCAGTGAATTTCAAAGGTTTTTTAAATGCTAATTCCTAACTATAACATGTCTGAAACCTATGGTTTTTTTCAGTGAATTTCCAAGGTTTTGTAAATGACAATTTTTAAATGTATTAATTGTTATCTTTATTTTTTTGATACTGATTTACTACATTTTTTTAAACTATGTATTTTTTAAATTACATTGTAATTACATTATACATTACATTACAAAATATACTTTCTCAGAATGAATTACTTTAGTTTAAATACTTTGCACATAGGCAATAGACTTTTAAGTACAGTAGTTACAGTTGTTGCAATGGGCAACACATTTTCAAACACAATGCAACATTCAGCTCAATTTGAATTTCTAGTTAAATGCAATTAGTTACTTTATGGATTACTTTTCTAACCACAGGACTGGATCCTAGATTCAGTCCTGGGACATCTCCTGTAAACAGTTGAGTAAAAGCAATTTGGTTACAGTACTGATTTTTAAGGAATATTATTGTATTTTAAAAGTTGACACAGAAACTTTTTCACATAGAATCACCAATGTTATCCTATGGGAGGAAATTCACTTAGCAGGTAAGTAGTGTTAGCGTTACTTTTTCTTACTCAGTGGTGGATCCTGGATCCAGCACTGGTGCATCTCCTGTAAACAGTTGAAAGAATGCGTTTAAGTCATACAGGCGATTTTTAAGGAATATTTGTAGTTTGTGAAAATCGACACTTTGAAACTTTTCTGCTGAAAACCAGACAATGGATTCCTATGGAAGGAAATACAAGTTACTGGTAAGTACGGTTAGAATTACTTTTCAGGGTCAGTGCTGGGCTAAAAGATGCAGCACTGGGTTCTCTCCTGATAACAGGTGAGTAAATCGGAATTCGTAGTTCGACTGATTTTAGAGGAATATTATAAAGTTCCAAAACTCCACACTTAGAAGAATTTCCAAGTGAAACCAGTCAATGTTAGCCTATGGAAGGAAATTCAAGTTACTGGTAAGTACAGTTAGAATTACTTTTCAGGGTCAGTGCTGGGCTAAAAGATGCAGCACTGGGTTCTCTCCTGATAACAGGTGAGTAAATCGGAATTCGTAGTTCGGCTGATTTTAGAGTAATATTTGCACAATGGTGAAGGAATGGGGTGGGGCCTGAGGTGACATGTCTGCAAACACGCCCTGTGGTGCGTTTTAAGTTGGAGAATTAATTCCTCCTCAATCCCGAGGGTCCCTAGGGGCCAACTAGCCCACCAGATACCTCCAGTATGCGCCAGAGAGCTGCGTTGCAGAGAGGTTTTCAGAGGCCACGCCCCTTTTTGCACCTCTTTGCAACGCAGCTCTGTGGTGCTTTCTGGACGTACCTGGTGGGCTAGTTGTCCCCCAGGGACCCTCAGGATTGAAGGGAATTTAATTCCCCATCTTAAAACACACCACGGGGCCTGTTTGCACACATGTCATCTCAAGCCCCGCCCCCTCCCTTCACCACTGTGCAAACGCGCCCCGTTTCGCGTTTTAAGTCGGGGGATTAACTCCCCTTCAATCCTGAGGGTCCCTGGGGTGCAACTAGCCCACCAGCTCCCTCCATTATGCACCACAGAGCTGCGTTGCAGAGAGGTGTAAAAGGGGCGTGGCCTCAGAACACCTCTCTGCAACGCAGCCCCTGGCGCATACTGGAGGTTCCTGGTGGGCTAGTTGGCCCCCAGGGACCCCCAGTATTCAAGGGGAATTCGTTCCCCATCTGCAAACGCGCCAGGGGGCGCGTTTGCAGAGTGGTGAAAGAAGGGGGCGTGGCCCCCCTTCTTTTTCTAATTTTTTGGCCCTGGGGACCCCATTCCCCAGGGCCTGCCCCCTAATATTTTGTTTGAATATCAAAAAATTTGGAAGGGGGCCGCGTGGCCCCCCTCCCCAGGCCTTAATCGGCCCCGGGGACCCCATCCCCCAGGGCATGGCCTTCTTTTTTTTTTTAATAAAACTTATGGTGGGGGGCTGCGTTGTCCCCCTCCTCAGGCCACTTATGGCCCCGGGGACCCCATCCCCCGGGGCCCGGCCTTTTTTAAAAACATTTTATTTATTTTTTTTCATTTTGGGGAGGGGGGCCATGTGGCCCCCCTCCCGGGCCACTACTTGCCCCAGGGACCCCATCCCCCGGGGCTGGCCCTCTCCATTGGGGACTGTGGGGGGGTCCCCAATCCCCTCACAGTCCCACCGGCTCCTCGCGTCCCTCGGGAGCCGGCATTGCTTTTCCACATGGGGAGCTGCTAAGATGCAGCTCCCCGTGTGGAAAAACAATCTGCTTTGGATATTGGAAGAGAGAGCAGGTTTCCCTGCTCTCGCTTCCAATATTCAAAGCAGTTTGCTATGACAGGACGGGTGCCGCGAGGCTCCCGTCCTGTCATAGCAAACTACAGTGTCCCGGGGTAGGCACCCCGGGACACAGCAGGAGCCGGCCCTGGGGGGTGGCGGTCCCCAGGGCCATCAAGGGCTCCAGGAGGAGGGCTGCGCGGCCCCCCTCCCTTGAATTGCACAGCCCCGGGGAGGTGGTGGTCCCCGGGGCTCTGGGGGTCCGTAACGGACCCCCACATTAAAATATTTAGTGCCCCGGGGAGGTGGTGGTCCCCGGGGTGTGTGGAGGGGCTCAAGCCCCCCCACATATGTAATTTAAAAAAAAAAAGAAGAAGCCCCGGGGGGTGGCGGTCCCCGGGGCTGCGGGAGGGCCGAGAGCCCTCCTGCATCATTTTTTTTATTAAAGCCCCGGGGGGTGGCGGTCCCCGGGGCTTGGGGGGCCTTAGAGGCCCCCCACACATAAAACTTAACCCCTGCATGCCCCCGGGACTTGGCCCACCCAGGGGCCAATTACCAAAGAAGCGCGGGAGCCCGCGCTTCGTTTTTTTTTTAATCGGCAGGATCCGCGCACCCTAAGCGCATCCTGCTGATTTAAAAAAAAAAAATTTGGGGCCCTGGGGGTCCTTGTAGGACCCCTGAGCAGGCCTAGGGGGTCAGGTGTTTCTACCCTGCCCCCTTTTGCGTATTGCGCACTTTTTTACTGATTTCTTGTTCCTCGGTTCTACCGAGGAACAAGATGGCTGCCAACACTTCCTGATTTGGAGTGTTGACAGCCAATTAGCATGCAGCTCGAGGTCGGGAGGGTGCGCGGATCCACCGCGGCCATAAATATCGAAACTTTTATTTTGGATTGTCTCAGCAACTACTGAACGGATTTACACCATTTTTAAAAAGGGTGCTTTCTTCACCAAACACTACCTTTTTGCCAAATTTGGTGTAATTCCGTTCAGCAGTTTTTGCTGTAGCCTTGCATAAAGTTTCCTATGGGAAATCGATTTTTTCACTCTTATTTTTTGAATTTCTCCGCAACTACTGAACGGATTTACACCATTTAAAAAAAAGGTCGCTTTCTGAACCAAGCACTACCTTTTTGCAAAATTTGGTGAAAATTCCGTTCAGCAGTTCGAGCTGTAGCCGTGGCTAAAATTTCCTATGGGAATTAACATGGAGAAAACGGAGAAAACGCGTTTTGGGACCCCTTTTTCTCGGCCGCCGCTTGATGAATCACCCCGAAACTTTCAAGACAGGAGCGGACCGGAGCGCCCCACTAGTTTTGAAAATTTCGCGATGATTCGTCAAACGACGCCAAACTTATTGGGAATAGAATGTTGCGGATTTCCTATGGATAAAGGTCCTAACTATAACTATCTACTGGCGACCGCCAGTAGATAATATATATATATATATATATATATATATATATATATATTTATTTCTTAATGCCAGTCGTCAGTAGGTAGTTATAGTTAGGTCCTAGTTTCCTTAGGTAAAGCGTTTTTTGACTTGCCTATATCTTTGGTGCCATTTGACAGATCTTCACAAAATTTTAACAAAAAAAGTGTGCTGGTGAGTCTTATTATGCATGGAGAGTTTTGGGGTGACCCATAAAGTGAGGGTCGAGAAAAAGGGGAGTTAAGAAACGTACGTTTCCCATGTTAATTCCCATTGAGATTTTAGACTTGACTACAGCCCGAACCGCAGGACGGAATTACACTTAATTTGGCAGAAAGGTAGGTTTTGATCCAGACAGCACCCTTTTTGTTATTTGGTGTAAATCTGTACAGGAGTTTTGGAGATAGTAAAGAACATCCAAATTTGTACATCTAGGGTCCAAAAGTATCCACTCAGAGACTCACACACCCACTCATAGACCCACTTAGACACTAATGCACCCATTCAAAGACCCACTCAGAGACTCATGCACCCACTCACAGACCCACTCAGACACTCATGCACCCATTCACAGACCCACTCAGACTCTCAAGCACCCACTCACTGACCCACTCAGAGACTCTCACACTCACTCACAGACCCACTCAGACATTCTTACACCCGCTCACAAAATCATTCACACACTAACACACCTAGTCAGATGTACAGAGTCACTTATATAGTTGTGAATTTTAAATGTGCTGGTTTCTATTGAATGTCTGCTTTTGTTTTGCATATTCATGACTATTCGCAAATTAAAAAAAAATTAAAGGGATTTAAAAAGAAAATGAACCAGTGTATGGGAAATAGGGTGGTTCTGAGAAGAGCCTTTGTGTTTATTGTGTGTAGATGATAATTACACATAAAAGAGAATGCAGTCTTTCAAGTTGTTGAGGAACACCCTATTGCCTTTGTCTGTGAAGTGAACTCCCTCACTTCTATATATACCCTCCATGTCAAAGCGCAAGTTGTTGTTGTACATAAAGCCCACATTATGGTCTCTGTGGAATGCAGAAACAGTTCTATTGACATGTTTCCTGGCTTTGTCTATCTGTGGACTGAACTTATTTGACCACTTCCATTTCTGCCTTAGCCATATTCTGAAGAATACCAAGGCAGTCGAAGGGAAAAGTGCCATTAGTTGAGCAAAGGTTTCCTTCATTAGGATTTCTAGTCCTACCCTGAATATGTGTACCTAGGTTATTGCCACCAAAGTGCACTATCATGATGTCAGGGTGTTAGCAATTTGCAATTCTTTGTACCAAAAGCAGAAATTAATGCCACTTTAACCCTCTTTGGCCAATCCAAGTAATGTCCACATTAGGCAAACCCAAGTCCCTGTCAATGCCACCTTTTCTACCACACTCTTTATCCCAAAACACAAAGTTGTGACCCACAGTCCACACTCTAACCATTTTGAAGGCAAGGAAGAGCGGCACACTGGAGAAGGCTGGAGCAGAATGAAACAGTTTTAAAAATGAAGGGTAGTTAAATAGAGGACAGGACTTTTTTTTAAATATATATATTTGATTGGATTGCGTAAATATGCAGGTGGTTAAAATTAGGTTGTGATTTTTAAGAAAAAGTAAGTAGATCTGTGATTGGCGCAGGTGAAAATAAAAAAAAATGTAATAGAATCTTGGAAATGCTTTTAATAGCAAACAGTCAACCACACCTGCTGAAGTTGAGTTGGAAAGTAATGTGATGCTTCTAGAATGTGTTGTGAACTTGTGGTCTACTGGTTCAGGGAAACATCCATTACAACGCAGTCATTACAACGCACTACCTTTACAACGCGGCTGTTACAAAGCAACAGCCTTTACAGCACATGCCATTACAATGCAGCCATTACAACGCATGTCACTACAACGCATGCCATTACAACGCATGTCACTACAATGCATGTCACTACAATGCATGCCATTACAACGCATTATAAGGTAAGTAATGGGGAGTTTTTAAGTTTTAGGGTGGGTATGGGTTTTGGGGTACATGGGAATAGTAATTTTTACCCCTACACTATCCAACACTTACCCTACTGTTGCCCTAAAAGTATTATGCATTGGAATGGTATGCGTTGTGATGGTATGCGTTGTAATGGAATGTGTTGTAAGTGTAGTTTCTAATAATGCATTGTGAAGGCATGCGTTGAAAAATCATGCGTTGTAATGGATGTTGCGATGTAAAAACCGCGTTGTAAAAGCATGCATTGTAAATGTTTGCGTTGTAATGTCATACATTCCTGGTTCATGAGGGTGTTCTAAAGGGGGTTGCTATGGTAAAAGTGCTAAGAGAGTGTGGGGGGAAGGGCATTAAACAGACTGTAGTCTGTTTGCTAAAATTATAGTGGTTTACACTCATTATTTATTAAGGAAGATTTATTTTCTTAGTGGCATGTATGCAGCAAAGATTAGGGTAGTTGGAAAGTATGAAGAGTACAAAGATAAATATGTTTTTGGATTCTTGCAGCTATTTGCGACTTCATCATGAATTTAAACAGGGGGCCACACAGAGGGTAGAGACAAATTCGCGAATATGCCCAAAAAGTCTACCACATTGGGCTTCTTTACTCGAATGCAAGAAAGGGTTACGAAATACTGATTATTTAGAAGTGGGTTAAGAAACGTAAAATATGAAAGGTACACTCTGATTTGCTATCGTTGACAGTATCACTGAGAGCAAAGTTGCATAAGTTGCCATCAATGGTTGCTTTGTATGAGAGTAGTGTGCCATTCTTATGCTTAGTTTTTACATTCCCAGTGAGCCTACGGTCTACCTGAGAGCATAAAAAAACCTGATCAATCAACTTAATTTATGGGTGTTAGACCTGGGACCATTGGCGTGGGTCTCCCTTCCAATTTTTGCTTTTGCCTCCTGTGTTGTTGCTGTATGTCGGACTCCGTTTTACTGGTCTAGATGCTTTGGGCACTTTGACACTGCTGTTCAGTGCCAAAGTGCAAGTGCTCCCTTTGTAAATTACTGTTATGGATTGGTGTTTCCATGATTGGCTATTTGATTCACTAGTCAGTCCCTAGTACAGTGCACCATGTGTGCCTGGGGCCTGTAAATCAAATGCTGGTGGTGGGCTTGCAGCACTGATTGTGCCACCCACAGAAGCAGCCTGTAAATGTAACTCTGGCCTGCCATTGCAGAGCCTGTGTGCAGTCTGGTACTGCCATGTCGACTTGGCAAGTGCACCCACTTGCCAGGCCCTACCCTTCCCTTTTCTTACATATCAGACACCCCTAAGGTAGGCCCAAGGCACCCCTGTGGGCAGGGTGCAATGTATGTGAAAGGTAGGACATGCCTGATGTGTGTGGCATGTCCTGATAGTGAATTACTACCAATTTTGTTTTTCACTATTGCAAGGCAACCTGTTTCCATAGGACAGAAGGGTGAGTTTGTTTATAACATCTTATAAACATAACTGGCCCTGGGAACAAGGTAGGAAAATAAAGTTTAGTATGCCTGATCTCAGAATGTTAAAGTGCATCTTTTAGTGAGGGTGATTTTTACATTCTGTGTTTGAAAATACCACTTTTAGAAAGTAGGTGTTTTTTTGCCAAACCATCCAGTGTGCCTCTGCTAGGGTTGTGTATTGCATGTCTGGATTTTGGATGACAGGGGCTGGAGAGGGGCAGTGGCTCCAGAAGTCTGATGAGTCAGGGCTGGGCTGAATAGACCTGGGCTGCATTTAGTGTAGGGGGAGGAGATTTCCTTTCATCTGAATGGGCCTGGTCTGCCTTCCACAATGCTGTCTCCACCTCCTGCCAGGAAGCTGCACCAGTGAGGACAGAACTGGTTTTGCTGGGTACAGACACTCTCTGCCCTCAGAGAACAAAGGATGTTTGTGTATAAAAAGAGGGGCCCAGACCCCAGACTTTTAGATCACTTCTGGGAATCAAGAGGAACCTTTGCCAAGGAGAAGAGCCGGAGAAGCTGAGGAGGAACACTGCTCCTGTGCTGTTTGCTGTCTGGGGTTGGCCTGCAGTGGCTACTTGCTGCCAAGGAAAGGACAAAAGGACTTTGCTGTTTGCTTTGTCACCTGCTTGAATGAAGATTTCCAAGGGCTTGAAACTGAGCTTGTCTCCTGTTCTGAAATCTCAGGGACACAAAGACTTCACCACCTGCTCCCCTAAATTTCCTTGCTGGGAATTCTAACCTGCAAAGAGGTAACTGCTGCTGTTCTGGACCTCTTAAGACTGTTTTCCGCTGGGAGCTGGAAAAGCAACGCAACTTCAAAGAAGCGAGACGCATCTGCACCTGTTTCCGACGCATCACCGAAGAAACCATCGCACCGCCTGCCGTGGCTCGAGAAATGCTGCATGCTGCATCGAGTGCACCGATCTCCGAAGTCCGAGATCATCGCACCGAGTTCGACGCAAGGCCTGCTGTGCGGCTGCCCGAGTTCACGCATCATCCCGGATCGTCGCATCGCGGCACCAAGTCTGTGGCATTGTTGGGGGACTCAGTAAGAAACCGACGCATCACCTCCTCTACGATAAGGAACCGTCTCATCACCTCCCCTGCACTGCAGTAAGGAACCGACGCATCACCTCCCCCGAAGCAAGGAACCAACGCATTACCTTCCCTGAGTGTAAGGAACCGACGCATCACCTTCCCTGCGGCCCATTTTGTTTGTTTGTGTGACGCATCCCAGGTACTTTGTGAGAAAAGTGTTGCATCTGCAATTTACTCAGACTGAACTCTGTCTACCATCTGAAAGTAATATTTTTATTACTGTATTGTGGATTTTGTCGTTTGGTCTTGTTTTGGTTTAGATAAAGATTACTTATTTTTCTAAACTGGTGTGGTGTCCATTTGTAGTGTTTTCACTGTATTACTGTATGTGTTCACAAATGCTTTACACACTGTCTCTGAGATAAGCCTGTCTGCTCATGCCAAGCTAACAAGGGGGTGAGCAGGGGTTATTTTAGGAGAGTATCCCCCTTACCCTGACTAAAAGCAAGGGTCCTTATTTGGACAAAGGTACCTACCTCTGCCAACTAGAGACCCCCATTTCTAACATTGGTGGTCAGCGGTGAGGATCTGGACTTGCATTTGTGACTTACATACCTTCATTGGTGTAT
This sequence comes from Calotriton arnoldi, assembly GCA_963921515.1. Lineage (NCBI taxonomy): Eukaryota > Metazoa > Chordata > Amphibia > Caudata > Salamandridae > Calotriton > Calotriton arnoldi. Next base: position 1,550,457 of record CAWUFW010000846.1, on the reverse strand, counting down.
ACTACTAGTATATTGTTGACCATTACGCAACCACAAAATTTGGTAGAGTATTTTTCCTGGGAATTTGAGAACTGCCAATTTTCACCATGAGCAAACCAGCATCACTTGCATCTGTGGATACTGAATTTGAAGAGGAAAGGGTTGATACCTACACTGTGCCACAACTTAAAGCTGTCTGCAAACATTTTTAAATCTCTGTGAGAGGCCTCACCAAAAAGGAGGAATACCAAAAGGCGCTGAGGGCCTGGTTGGAATCTAGGAATGCCAGTGAGCATACTGAGGAGCCTATGGTGGAGGGAGAGAATTTAGATGGGCAGCAGGAGGGGCTATTGGGCCTGACTGGGGGGAAGTTGCCTTCCAGGGTGGGCAGCAGTGTTTCTTCAAAAGGTCTGTCTCCAGAGGAGTTGGAGGACAGGGAGAGAAGCAGAGTGCATGAATTGGAGCTTGCTAAGCTCAAGCTGGGGAGGCAGGGTGACATAGAGAATAAGAGATTGGAGTTAGAGAGCAAGAAATTGGCCATGGAGGAAAAGAAGATTTTTTTAGGGCATGAGAGAGGGTTGAGAGAGTTGGATCTGAAAGCGAAGAGTTTAGAGATCAATCCCTCTGGTGGCAGCACACCATCAGTGCCTGGGGAAGGAAAGGTATACATTCCCAAATATGTTATCAAGGATTTCATGAAGCATGAGGACATTGGGCAGCGATTCAAAGCCTATGAGGTAGTGATGAGGTCCCACCGGGTCCCTGAGAGAGATTGGGAGCGGGGTTGTGGGGCCACTTCATCAGTGAAGGAAGGAAGACATTGCTAGCTTTGCCCACTGAGGATCAGATGTCCTATGCCCCCATGATGGAAGCCTTGATAGCCAGGTATGGGTTGAACCCAGAGCTTTATAGGCAGAAATTTAGAAACTGTAAGAAGCTGGAGTCAAGTACTTGGGTGGAATATGTGTCCTTTTTTTGCAGAGCACTGGATGGTTGGGTGAAGGGTAGCAAGGTGAATGATTTGCAGGGGCTCTATGATTTGGTTGCATGGGAGCACTTATCAGATAATTGTTTTCCAGAGCTATGCCAGCACTTGATTGACAGTAAGCTGACTGATCTCAGAAAGCTTGCTGTGGAGGCGGACCGCTGGGTCAGCATCAGGGTCCAAAAAGGTTGTGTGGGAGACTCCGCCAAAGGTGGGCAGGTTCCCCAGCAAAGGAGTGGGGGGGGACAAGGGTAAACAGAAGGAGTTCCAGAAAGGGCCCCAAAATAATCCTCAAGGGAACCAAGGTAAGGGTTCTCAGCCTCCCACTGAAAAGAAGCCCTGGATCCCGAAAGGTAAGCCTGTTCAGAGGGATTCAAAGGCATGTTATGGTTGTGGTCAGGTGGGCCACTTCCAAGGGGATCCTAGGTGCTCCAAAAAGCTTACCACCGCACCCACTGGTGCACTGCCCTGGGAAATGGCTAGTGTAGCCTTGGGAGAGGAGTCAGGTGTCCAGGAGGGGTGGGGCCACGCAGAGATGTTCCTGGTCTCTTTAGGAGACAATGAGATGGTCCCAAGAGCTAATCTGCCTGATAACACTAAGAAGTACAGGCAGTGGGTGACCATCAATGGTCACAGTGTGGAGGCTCTGAGAGACACCGGAGCCAGTGTGACAGCTGTCAGTTGTCGGCTGGTGTCTGAAGAGCAGGTGGTCCCCAACACATTCTACCCAGTAGTTGCCACTGACAATTCAGAGTGCCTCTGCAAAGTGGCGCAGGTTCCCTTTGAGTGGGGGGGGGGTCTCAGGAACCTTGAAAGTAGCTGTGAGGCCAGCCATGCCTGTTGACTGTCTGCTAGGCAATGATTTGGATAGCTCTCCTTGGGCGAAGGTGGAGCGAAGGTCTCATTTAGAGATGTTGGGTCTGCCTTAGTAGGCATGCGTGACCACTCGATCAATGGAAGCCGGTAAGGGCATTCAAGAGGACCTGGAGCCTGAAAGAGTGGGTCAGGTGCCTGCCAGAAAGAGAAGAGGCAGGGGGCGCTGGAAACCAGCCCCAGAAGTTCCCACGGTCCAGGAGGAGGCAAACCTTGAGGGGGATGCCCTGGAGCCTACAGGGGAACAAGTGGATGAACTGGGGGACCTGCCTGAGCTGACCCATTGGCAGCAGGAAGGAGGCCCCACCAGGGAGGAATTCTACCAGGAGCAGCAGAAGTGCCTTTCTCTTGTTGGTTTGTGGCAACAGGCTGCAAACCAGGCAGCAGGTGATCAGTCTGGATCACATTGGATATACTGGGAGAATGGTCTCCTGTATAGCGAGCCTAAGGAAGCTGAGCCGGGGTCAACCCGTGTGCTGGTGGTACCCCAGCGCTTCAGAGCCTTCCTACTGGGTCTGGCTCATGATGTGCCTTTGGCAGGGCATTTGGGGCAAGACAAGATCTTTGAAAGGCTTGTCACCCACTTTTACTGGCCCCCGATGGGCAAGCACTCTGATACTCATTGTAGGTCTTCCCAGACTTGCCAGGCAAGTGGCAAGAGTGGGAGGAAGTGTAAGGCTCCTCTCCAACCTTTCCCTGTGGTCAGCACCCCCTTTGAGAGGGTGGGTATTGACATTGTGGGGCCTCTGGATCCCAAGACAGTCATGGGCAATAGGTTCATCCTGGTCTTGGTGGACCATGCCACCCAGTACCCAAAAGCCATCCCTCTCCAGACTGTGACGGCCCGCATGGTGAGTTGGGTGTTGATGGGGATTTTCTCCCGTGTGGGGTTCCCCAGAGAGGTGGTGTCCGACCATGGTATCAACTTCATATCGAAGTATATAAAGTCCCTGTGGCAGGAGTGCGGTGTTACATACAAGTTCACCACTCCCTACCACCCCCAAGGTAATGGGCTGGTTGAGAGATTCAACCGTACCCTGAAGGGCATGATTATGGGTCTTGGTGAACCCATGAGGCATAAGAGGGACGTCCTCTTACCATGCCTTTTGTTTGCTTACAGAGAGGTGCTCCAGAAGTCTTTAGGGTTCAGTCCCTTTGAGCTGCTGTATGACCACCCTGTAAGAGGACCTCTGAGTCTGGTGAAAGAAGGCTGGGAGAAAGCTGCCAGTAAACCTCCCCAGGATGTATATAGCTACATGCTGGCCTTCAGAAACCAGACTAAGTGCTTCAGACAACTCGTTCAGGCGAATCTGGAAGCCAGCCAGGAGGAGATGAAACTGTGGTATGATCAGAGTGCCACTCTGATCGAGTTTCAGCCTGGACAAAAAGTATGGGTCATGGCCCCAGTGGAGCCTTGTGCGCTCTAGGATAAGTGGACCGGAACGTTTGAGGTGGTGGAACGCAAGAGTAACGTCACCTACTTGGTGGACTTGCAGTCTCCTAGGAACCCTTTGCGGGTCCTGCATGTGAACTGCCTGAAGCCCCACTTGGAGAAGTCCGAAGTGGGCATGCTCCTAGCAACAGATGCTGGAATGGAAGAGGAGACTGAGCCTCTTCCTGACCTCCTGTCTGCAAAGGAGCACGATGGGTCAGTGCGCAGTGTATCACTCACCCCCGCCCTGACTCCTGAACAGCAGAGTGACTGTCACCAATTGTTGGGACAGTTTGCTGCTCTGTTCTCCATGACCTCTGTTGTCAGTCATTGGTGTGTCCATGATGTTGACACTGGGGACAGTGCTCCTGTAAAGTACAACATTTACAGAGTGACTGACAGGGTCAAGGATTGTATCAAGGAGGAGGTCTCCAAGATGCTAGAGCTAGGGGTAATTGAGCCCTCAAACAGCCATTGGGTCAGCCCAGTGGTCTTGGTTCCAAAGGCTGCTGCACCCGGTGCCACGCCAGAACTCCGGTTCTGTGTGGACTACCGAGGGCTCAATTCAATCACCAGGACTGATGCACACCCCATCCCCAGAGCTGATGAGCTCATCGATCGGTTGGGGGCTGCCCGGTACCTCAGCACGTTTGACTTGATGTCTGGGTACTGGCAGATTGCCTTAACTGATGGGGCAAAGGAGAGATCAGAATTCTCAACACCAGAGGGGAACTGCCAATTCCGGGTGAATTCCTTTGGGTTGAAGAATGCCCCTGCCACCTTTCAGAGGTTGGTAAACCAGGTGTTGGCTGGACTAGAAGATTTCAGTACCGCCTACCTGGATGGCATTGCAGTGTTCAGTGCCACTTGGGAGGACATCTGTACCACCTCTGGGAAGTGTTGAAGGCTCTGCCGAGGGCAGACCTCACGATCAAGGCGAGTAAGTGCCAGATCGGGCAGGGTTCTGTGGTGTACTTGGGACACCAGGTAGGGAGCGGCCAGGTGGCGCCCCTACAGCCCATGATTGATACCATTCTGGCTTGGGAACCCACCAAGACCCAGACAGAGGTGTGAGCCTTTTTAGGACTCACAGGCTATTAAAGGAGATTTGTCAAGGGATATGGCACCATTGTTGACCCCTTGACAGAGCTGACTTCCAGGAAGCAGCCCAAGAAAGTTAACTGGACTGACGCCTGCCAGAAAGCTTTTGATGCCCTGAAATCTTCCATGTGCACGGAGCCCGTGCTTAAGGCACCCAACTTCTCAGAAGAGTTCATTGTGCAGACAGATGCTTCAGAGCGTGGTGTGGGGGCTGTGCTCTCACAGCTGAATGAAGAGGGCCTAGACCAACCTGTAGCCTTCATTAGTAGGAGGTTACTTCCATGGGAACAGAGGTGGAGTGCAATTGAGCGTGAGGCATTTGCTGTGGTCTGAGCGCTGAAGAAGCTGAGGCTCTACTTGTATGGGACTCACTTCCGGGTTCAGACTGACCACAGGCCCCTCAGATGGTTGATGCAAATGAGGGGTGAGAATCCAAAGCTGTTGAGGTGGTCCATTTCCATACTGGGGATGGACTTCACGGTGGAACACCGCCCTGGTACAGAACACGCCAATGCAGATGGTCTGTCCAGATTTTTCCGCCTTAGTGAAGAGAACTCCCAAGAGGGTGAGTAGTTCTCCCCACATTTCAGCTGGAGGGGACACGTGTTAGACCTGGCACCATTGGCGTGGGTCTCCCTTACATTTTTTGCTTTTGCCTCCTGTGTTTTTGCTGTATGTTGGACTCCGTTTTGCTGGTATAGATGCTTTGGGCACTTTGCCACTGCTGTTCAGTGCCAAAGTGCAAGTGCTCCCTTTGTAAATTACTGTTATGTATTGGTGTTTCCATGATTGGCTGTTTGATTTACTAGTCAGTCCCTAGTACAGTGCACCATGTGTGCCCGGGGCCTGTAAATCAAATGCTGCTGGTGGGCTTGCAGCACTGATTGTGCCACCCACAGAAGCAGCCTGTAAATGTAACTCTGGCCTGCCATTGCAGAGCCTGTTTGCAGTCTGGTACTGCCATGTCGACTTGGCAAGTGCACCCACTTGCCAGACCCTACCCTTCCCTTTTCTTACATGTCAGACACCCCTAAGGTAGGCCCAAGGTACCCCTGTGGGCAGGGTGCAATGTATGTGAAAGGTAGGACATGCCTGATGTGTGTGGCATGTCCTGATAGTGAATTACTGTTACTTTCGTTTTTCACTATTGCAAGGCTACCTGTTCCCATAGGAGAGAAGGGGAGTTTGTTTATAACATCTTATAAACATAACTGACCCTGGGAACAAGGTAGGAAAATAAAGTTTAGAATGCCTGAACTCAGAATGTTAAAGTGCATCTTTTAGTGAGGGTGATTTTTACATTCTGTGTTTGGAAATACCACTTTTAGAAAGTAGTTTTTTTTTGCCTAACCATCCAGTGTGCCTCTGCTAGGATTGTGTATTGCATGTCTGGCTTTTGGATGATAGGGGCAGTGGCTCCAGAAGTATGATGAGTTAGGGCTGGGCTGAATAGACCTGGGCTGCATTTAGAGTAGGGGGAGGAGATTTCCTTTCACTTGAATGGGCCTGGTCTGCCTTTAACAATGCTGTCTCCACCTCCTGCCAGGAAGCTGCACCAGTGAGGACAGAACTGGTTTTGGATGGGTACAGACACTCTCTGCCCTCAGAGAACAAAGGATTTTGTGTATAAAAAGAGGGGCCCAGACTTTTAGATCACTTCTAGGAATCAAGAGGAACCTTTGCCAAAGTGAAGAGCCGGAGAAGCTGAGGAGGAATACTGCCCCTGTGCAGTTTGCTGTCTGGGGTTGGCCTGCAGTGGCTACTTGCTGCCAAGGAAAGGAGAAAAGGACTTTGCTGTTTGCTTTGTCACCTGCTTGAAAGAAGATCTCCAAGGGCTTGAAACTGAGCTTGCCACCAGCTCCCCTGAATTTCCTTGATGGGAATTCTAACCTGCAAAGAGGTGCCTTCTGCTGTTCTGGACCTCTAGAGACTGTTTTCCGCTGGAAGCTGGAAAAGCAACGCAACTTCAAAGAAGCGAGATGCATCCACACCTGTTTCCGACGCATTGCCGTAGAAATTGTCGCAGTGCCTGCCCTGGCTCGAGAAATTGCCACACGCCGCATCGAGTGCACCGATCTCTGAAGTCCAAGATCATCGCACCGAGTTCGACGCAAGGCCTGCTGTGCGGCTGCCCAAGTTCACGTATCGTCCCGGATCGTCGCATCGCATCGAGGTGCCAAGTCTGTCGCATTGTTGGGTGACGCAGTAAGAAACCGACGCATCACCTCCTCATGCAGAAAGAAACTGACGCATCACCTCCTCTTCAGTAAGGAACCGACGCATCACCTCCCCTGTGCTGCAGTAATGAACCGACGCATCACCTCCCCCAAAGCAAGGAACCAACGCATCACCTTCCCTGAGTGTAAGGAACAGACGCATCACCTTCCCTGCAGCCCGTTTTGTTTGTTTGCGTGATGCATCCCAGGTACTTTGTGAGAAAAGTGTCGCATCTGCAATTTGCTTGAACTGAACTATTTCTACCATCTGAAAGTCATATTTTTATTACTGTATTGGGGTTTTTTGTCGTTTGGTCTTGTTTTGGTTTAGATAAAGATTACTTATTTTTCTAAACTGGTGTGGTGTCCATTTGTAATGTTTTCACTGTATTACTGTATGTATTCACAAATGCTTTACACTAACCCTGGGCGGAGTTCGCGTAGCCGTGCTACACGAGGCTACGCGAAGCGGCACAAAAACTCTACAACACTACGCGGAGTTACGCAAGCATGCGGAGTTGCTTGTTTCCGCATGCTCGCGTGTGCTCGCGTATGCTCGCGAGATGTTGTTGATGTTCGGCAACGCGGATTGCGTGTTCGGGGGGAAATATCGCGCAAACTCCACCACGCGGTCGCCAATGGGCGCGGCCATCTTGTTTTCCTACTCTTTGCATGGTTCTGGGGCCTGTTTTTCATCCCTCTCTAATCTTTTCAATCCTTTGTTTTTTACACTGTTTTTCTGATCTTTTTTATTTATTATCTATCCCTCTCTGTCCCTAAGTGTATATTTTGCGTTTTATTTCTACTTTTACTGCGTTTTTTGATTTTTTCTACTGTTTTATATTACTTGCTTTTTTATTTTCCTGACTTTATTTTTTACTCCTACATTTTCTTTTTCGCCCCCGCCCACCCATAACCACGGCTAAGGGTACCTCCGGCTCCTCTAAGTCTAAGGGGAAGGCACCCGCACCCAAGAGCCGCCTTCCTTGCGGCAGAGTGCGCCCGGAAGGGGTGCAGGCCCGGTTACTTTTTACTGAGGCAGAGGTGGCCGCCCTTGTTTTTTTTGTTCAGCGCCAGCTCCCCTTGACCTTGGCAGCAGGCGGCAGGCCTGGCTCTGGGTACGCTACCCAGGAGCGTCACCGCCGGTGGGCGAGGGTGCGCCGGGCAGTGTTTCGCTGCTCTGGGGTACGGCGCACCCATAACCAGCTGACCCACCAGTGGTCAGACATCTTGGACTGGGAGCAGGACCTGCTGGACCTGATAGGTGTTGAGGTCGTGGGGCTTGGTGAGTAGCTAATACTAGTAGTATTGTGTGTTCTGTAGACTGTGTGTTACTGTTATTGCGAATATAATTTTGTTTCCGAATAGCAAGAATGTTGCTGCTTACATTGCAGGTAAATTACGTTTAAAAATCTTCTGTGATTGTTATCCTTCTAGACACAGCTGCTCGGCGCTACTAATCTTACTTGTTTGCAACTTTGCGCTTGCTTGGGCTTATTATGGAAGAGAGTTTTTACTTTTGAGAACTTAAGTTAGGTAATGCTAGAGAGACTCTAGTCCTTCCTTTGTCCTCCTGTCACTAAGATAGTGGTGGATTGATAGGTAGTTTAGTTACTTAGTATTATTTAGTTGGTAATTTTTTTGCGGTCTGCGTGACGCATCCTCTGTCACGTCTAACCCTGGGCAAAGCACTACGCTATGCTCGCGTAGTTTGCGAAGTTTGCGCTACTTCGCACTACGTGAATTGCACTACGTGAATTGCACGTGCGGTCCTCAACGTCAAGTTGGCGACCGCAAGCAAGCAAAATGACATCCCGGCGAGACTTTTTCCTCGTTCGCGATCAGCAACATCAAGTTGCAGATCGCGAGCGTGGAAAATAAACCTCCCGGCGAGATTCTCAACGCGGGGAGGTCAGGTTTCTCATTGCGAGTAGTCGCAACTGCCCCCGCACTTCATCCAACACTGCTGCCCCCCCTGTGGATGCAATTGTCGAGCATTCAAGCGCCGCATGATCCTCCGAATGGCGCGCCTAGAGGAGCAGATGAAGAAGGTCCTGGCGGGTAACAAGCGAGCCCGCCAATAAGAGATCCCGTTGGATTGCCCCTTTTTTATTCTTTTTTTGGTGGGTGGGCATTGGGCGTACGTTGGGGAAAAGTTGGGGTTTATATTTATGGACAATTTTTGAATTCTACGGACATTGGTTGGGGTTAGGGAGAGGGGTGGGTCAGGTGTTGTGGGATTTTTTACACTAGTTTATTTTGTTAGGGGATTAAATTATATTTATACTTAAACTTTACATACGATGTAAATGTTTTGTGGGGGGGTTACTCTTTTACATCACACGGTTTCCTTTGCTGCTGCAGGGCCGCTCCCAGTTTTTGATTTAAATAGTCTGCTGATTTTGTAACACATGAACAGATCGATGCAGTACCCTCACTGAGTGACTTGTTCTACTAGTACTGTCAGTCTCTCCTCTTAGTCTATGCAGTCTGCAACTGGACTCGGAAGGGTGTGGGTGTGTGAATTAATGAATTAATTTCCATTTTTTATTATGCCTCCCCCAAACTTCTGCTCTTACCTGTGATTGATGCTTAAACTTAGGCACAGCGATGGCTGCATGGTGATGATTGTTTGGTTTCCCAAGATGCCACGGTGGTGGTGGTAGTAGTAGACACTGGCAGTAGCATTTGCAAAAAAAGAAAGTGAGACAGTCAGTCGCCTGAGGGAGACTCTGGAAGGAGTAGCAGAACGAAGTACAGTACAGTACCCAAGAAGAAGACTGCCAAACAAGAAACCATAATAATGATTAGCAATGCTAAAGTAAAATAAAACATAATGGTGGTGGAGATAGCCTAGTACAACAAGTAACAGTTACAAACTGTAGTTGACTTGAGTCACTTGACAGACATATGAATTGGACAAGCGTAACCTTTAGCGCTGTGTAAGGATGATGAATCCAATCGATGCCTGCAATTAATTAGAATTTATGATGGATTATGTTCCTTTGGAAAAAAAATTGACTTGCAAATACTGAGCATGGGTGGGCAAGCAGAAGAAGATCCTCGCCCTGTCTTGTTGAAATTGAATTAGTGTTGCTTTCACCACATCCGCCCCAGCAAGTGTATGATCAATTATTGGTGTAAATTTAATTTAGTCACACCTCAATATAAATCACACAGCTCGGGGGAAGAGGGTTAGGGTTCGATGAATGGTTGGGAAGGGGTATTTGAGGGAAAGGTTTGACAAAGACAAACACTACACATGGACAACACAACACACACAATCTTGGCAGACGACCATCATATTCATAAATCTGTTAAGGGAGAAAAAGGAAATGCATGCATGATGATGACTTGATGGTTAATGAATAATGATAAGTAGTACTTACTAACTAGACTAGTAGACAGTACAGGGCAGCAGTATATTATTAATTATTATTATGCAATTTGCCTTGCCTGTCTGCCCTCAGAGAGACCCAAATTTCATACATTTTATGTTCTGTTGAACAGGGCTTCCTTTTAAAGCTAGCAAAGAAAATAAAAAAATAGCTGTAGGGATCAATTATAAGCAAAGAGCAAACATAATAACAACAACACACAGTCATAATGATTGAAGAGAAAAAATGATTCAAATTAATTAAAAGATGATGAATGATACTAAAGTTACTGTATTATCCTGGTCAAATTGGGGAGTTGCATCTCGGCATTCCTCTTGATCCTCCCTTCCATTGACGCTGCGTCCTTCAATCTTGGGTGCCATTGCCTGCCTGGCGGATGCGGATTGGTAGGTGAGTGTGAGTTGTTTTTCTCTGTTTAGCACAAAGGTCGGCCTGTAAGTGTAGATGGGAAAACAAAAGGGATATTGAAAAATCAAGAAGAAAAAAAATGCATAAATTATGGAGGAGTGCAAACAACTTCAGAGGCGGCATGGCTAAATCATTTCTACTCTGTTTCCAGCATTAACCTACAACAGCAACAGGACAGAGCAGGCCCACGGCGCCCACCCAACCTCCACTTAGCTTAGATTTTGACTGAGCCAGACAGAGCACACATATACAGCAACATAGCATTTTCCAAATTAAGTAACTAACTAAATCAATGCACCGCTGTCAGTCATGTTAACCACTACACTCGACTCCACCACTACACAGACATATAGGTCTGCTGTGGTTGTTGTTGACTTGTTTACCCTGACGGAGGCAGAGACCCCAGTTTTCACGGTTCAGACGGACGCTTAAGATTTGGCCATGACCCTTCCCGGATGCCCGTAATTTACACCGCCTACATTTCTCACTAAATGAAATTTGATTCAATATTTTAAAATCCACTATGCTCCCATTCCATACTTGCTACATTCGTCAATTGCAAGGAGTCTTGATACGACAGCTAGAAGCTTTTCCGTTGCTCTATACTGGCAACTCTTTTTTCTTTGCTTGCCCATTACCGAGGACGTTTTGCCTGAATATCTAACCTATCTTGAGGTGTTCCATCAGCATGGCCGCCTTAACCGTAACTTTATATACATGTTTGAATATATTGTGGTAAGGAGCCCCTCACACCGCATTATAAAATTGATGCTTATGACCTATGGATGGTATCTGACCACCTAGAGACCTGTATTCTTTGCGCCCTGACGAAGGAACTGTTGGCAATAAGTTCCACTCCGAAACGCACGTCAGCGCTTTCTGTCGTCTTGATATGATTTTTTGAATTGTTTGTTGTATAATTATGTATACATATAGTTTGTTATGTGTATTGTGGTTTTGCTTTCTCTCTTTGTTTGAATATTGTATGGTATGATTGATGTCTGTGTGTGCTGTGGTGTTAAACTGTCTTTATATATGATGTTATGTTTTGGTGGGGTTGTTGTTATTGTATTGTGTATAATATAAGATTTTTTATACAAATGTATTTGATGAAAACTATATAAAAAGAGATTTTTTGATATAATAAATTTGAATTTTTTTTTTTACTTACTTGTGGGACAATGATGTTATTTTTATTGTAGGATGTATCACTAATGTATTAATTGATATAGAGGGAGAGGTTCTTTGTTTAAATGTTCTGATTTTCCCTGCCCTCCTCTCCCCCTATTTAGATACTCAGGGACCCTCTTTTGTGTCATTAGTGTTGTTGACTTGTTTACCTTTGTTTTTTGCCCCTTCATGAAACGCCCCGAGTTATTCCATCAATCATCTCCGATCCTACTGACTGACTGCGAAGAGTACTGGTCATCATCATCATGGTGTGGTGTACCGAGTGAGTCCAGATTCCATATTCAAAAATGCAATGGATCGGCCTGCAGTAGAAGTACAATTTTGTTACTAAACAACCAGAAGGGAAACATTGACTTGAGTCACTTTTAGTGTGTAGATTAAATTTATTAAATTTATTTTATTTATTTATATATTTATATAGCGCACTACTACCCGGGGGCATCTAGGCGCTTCATATAAATACTAGTATACTTCATGCACAACAACACAAACACCACACACTCAGAGTCAGTGTCCAATGCATGCCATCATTCATTACCTGTTCTCATCTTAAGTTAAGGGGCAGTCCCTCTCGGCTCGGAAAGGAGGATAGCTATAGTCATGTTCCACTTCTTTTGGAGGGACTCGACGAGGCAACATTTCTTGTACTATTCTCCATTCAATGTCTGGCTTGAGGGAAATGGATTTAGGGGCAAGTCAGGATGGAGCAGGAGTCGGAGGAGTGGACTTCTTTAATAAATGCACACAGCTGCAACTCCAATACGGCAATAAACACAAGACGGTGGTGATGGATTTGTTGTGAATGTGATTCAAACCAGAAAGACAGAGACACAAACAAATAGTAAAAGTAAATAAGGAAGAAAGAAAATAACAAGTTGAAAGCCTAGTTGTCAGGGAAGTAGAGCTCATCCTCAAACTCTGGTGGGTCAATCAGAAGTAGGTCATCATCTAACACACTACTTCCGTCACCTAAGTCGCTGTCCTCATCTTCCTGCTGTGCTTCAGGTATTGTGTAATTCGTTGGTATAAATTGCTGATTCATTTTGATCATGGTTAAACTCTCCACGTTTTTGGGCGAGAGACTGGTCCTTTTCACTGTTACAATGGCACCAGCAGCACTGAAAATACGCTCAGAAGAGACACTTGCGACAGGGCAAGCCAGATAGTTTATCGCCAGCCTGCTGAGCACTGGCCATTGGCGCCTTTTCCCATACCAATACAGCAATGGGTTTTGATCAATGTAGACCTCTGTTGGGTCATCCAGATAGGCCTGGACCATCCGCTCAATGCTCAGGGGTGCTCCGCTTTGCTCGGCCTCTTTTGCCTTTGCATCAGCACTGGACCTAACAAACCCTTTCTGTAGAAACCATTCCTGTGCCGATTTTACTGGGCTGATGATCCTGTTCTTGCTGTTGTTAATGGTTCTTTTGACTGCTGTGAGCCAAACGCACTGCCCTCAGGCTCTGAAGTTGAACTTGACGCCGGCTGCCCTGCAGTACTTGTTGTGGGCTGGAGTAGCGTGCCTCTAATTCCCAGCCGTTCTTTTTCAAAGTCACTGGCTGCCTCAGCTATCCAAGTTTTGTACTTGGCAACATCCACTTCTGAAAAAGGAATTAATGTCTTAGTGTTCAGTACTGCTTTGTACTGTGGATCCAGAATTGTGGCAGAAATGTCATGTTTAGCTGACAAAATCTTAGTTTGCACCCTTGTATTTTCAGCTAAGCGAAGGGCTAAGCTCTCCACCAACTCATATGCTTCTTTTTTTTCCTCCACACCTGCGTACATTGCATTCAGCTGTTGCTCTAGCATGTGCAACAATGGGATAGCTTGGCCCATGGTACAGTCCTCCTTGCTGACTTCACGTGTGAAGAGCTCGAAAGGAAGTAGCATCTCTGTCAGGCATTTAACTAGGCCCCATTGGTCCATCTCAACGGTCATGCCTTTCACAGTAGCATCCCCTAGTCTTTGCATGACATATTCATTGATTGGTCTGTACTGCTCAAACAGACGATCAAGCATGTAATAAGTTGAGTTCCAACGTGTTGGCACCTCCTGGATGAGTGCTTTGACTGGAACTCTATGCTCACGTTGAACGATCCTCAGCTGCTTCCGGGCTTTAAAAGAATGGCTGAAATGTGTGCATATTCTTCTGCAGGTGGTCAGTAAGTTGCTGACTCGGTCTTCTTTTTTCAGAAAGTCTTGAACAATGATGGTAATGCAGTGCGCCAAACACAGGACCCTGAAATAGCCATCAGTGCCCATGGCCTTAACTATATTTCTGCCATTGTCCGAGGCAACAAAACCAATGTTAAGCCCTCTTGGGTGCAGCCATTCAAAGACCTTGCTGTTAAACTCTTCCAAAATGTTTGCAGCAGTATGAGATGTCTCCATGGCGAACATGGCTACAGTCGCATGTTTCCGAGTGGCATTAAAAATCTCAGCAGTGTCAACACCTGCAGATATCTTTTCTCTAACCCCCACAAAAGAGATCCAGTGTGCAGTGATGCACATGTAATCAGTGGCTTGGCAAATGGTCCACATGTCTGTTGTCATGTGGATACTGTGAACAGCACTCTGCCGCAAAGCTTGTCCAAGCAATTCCAGCACGTCGTGATGTAGTGCTGGAACAGCAACTTTGGCAAAATAGGACCGGCTGGGAACCTTCCATTTTAGGCAGATGGTTGTCACAAATTCTAGAAAACCCACCCCTTCCACAAAAGAAAAAGGGAGAAGGTCCAGCGCTAACATTTTAGCCAGCTTCGCATTGTACAAACGTGCCGTTGGGTGGTTGCGTTCGTACTGCCCCTCCGGCCTAAACATGCTGAGAATGGTAGGCTGGATTTTTTTCCTTTCTGGTGCCACTGATGCAGGTGATTTCTTGAACCCAGATGTTGTTAGGCTCAACCCCGCACTTTTTTTCACTGCGGTACTCTGTTGCCTTGGTGTCTCAGCATGACTCTCATTCTTGTGCCACTGAGATGTTGCTGAGGCTGATGAGGATGTGGGCGGTACCACTGCACTGCTGGGGACAGGGCTAATTTGTGTACCAGAGAAAATGTCTCCCTCTTGTTCACCTTCCACCACGATCGTATCTTCTTCTACTTCTTCATCCCCAACAACAGCAATGGGTGCAGTTTTTTTGCCGCTAAGGTGCACCTCCCACTGGATCAAGTGGTGTTTTTAAAGATAGGTAGGTTAGCCTCTGGTACCATAGTTTGTACCAAGCCTACCCCGACTAACACCTTGTCCACAAATTGAGCATATAGCAACGTTCTCCTCCTTACTGCTAACCGAAAAGAAGTCCCAAACTGGGGAGGTGAACTTTCTGGCACTGCTGGAGGTGCCACTTGCAATGCCGGATGAACTGGAGGGTGGGCGTGGAATTTGACTCTGTGGCTGTGCACCACTACCACTACTACCTACTTCTACTGAGGTGGTGGTTGTGCTGGATGTAGGTCGCTGCCGGGCCTTTGAAAATGCAAATATGGAAGCTGGAGGTGGTGTTGGTGTTACCTCTGTTGGTGGTATCCGTGCCACATCCCTCACAGCAATTTGGGATGGGGTAATGTCGGTCTCCATCTCCACTGGGGCGGGAGTGATGGTCATGATGACTGGCTCGTCATCATCCTCCTTTTCTACATCTACCTCCATAACTCTAAGGCTTTCTGGAACCTTCCTTTTCCCTAGCCTTGTCTCATGGCGTCTCTCACTCTCAGACAGAGGTGGTGGCTTCCAAGTGGCATCTAGATCATCAGAAGGGGGGCTTGCAGAAGAACTCGATGGACTAACCCCCCTTTTCTTTGCTGGGGATCTGGAAGACAATGGATCTTCTGAAAGAGTGGCTTGCTCTTCTTCCTCTGCAGAGAGCTCGATTTCCTGAACTGCCCCTACTTCGGGAGGAACAACTACTATTGTGGGCGGTGGTTGCGGCTGTTGTTGTCCACTCATCTGAGTTTCCTGCGTTGATTGGGTACTACTGTGCGATAACGATAAGTCAATTTCAACATCGCTGCTCGTTGTCGTGATGATGCTGGCTGCCTCTGTGACAGACATGGGCTTGGGCCTAGGTTGGTGAGGTGGGCCCACTGATGCGGAGTGCTGCTCCCAGCTTGATTCCCAGACACTGCTGCTGCAGGCGCAATTTTTGGGTTCCCAAAAAAGATCTTGGTCGGCACACCAGAAGTGGTTAGTGGCACTTCCTTCTGCTTCTCACTGGCAACTTTCTTGGTACTGGAGGACCTGGTACCTTTCTTTGGGGCCATCTTCTTCAGATGTCAGCAGCACACAGTGGCACAAGTTGAAGAGATATCTGTGGTCACACGTCATGTGACGTCGTGCGCAGCAGGACTTCTGTCAGGCAGTACAATGGGTGATGACGCCTCCTCCTCTTTTGTGCACCTAAATGCAAAGAAGCAAGAATAACATCAGTGAAACATGGCATTTATTGTTGTGGTTCAATTTACTACTGTACAAACAAACAAATATAATATATAACTTAGTGTGTGGTCACACTTGTTAGTGTTACTTAATATTAATAAATTGTATTAACTCAGTTTAGTTATTAAAAAAACATAACAACAGTGTAGCCATTTGTGAGACTTTGACAACAAGGGCTTTGTTTCATCATGGTGCACTGTGTACACTCAGGAAGGATAGGAAAGAAGAAGAACAAAAGCAAAAGTACAAATGTAATGGAACCTGTTTGGCATTGTGATTTGTGAATGTGATTGTGCATCACGTGGGATGCAGCATCATTCAGGAAGCTGCAGCTGCCAATGGGGATGGAAGCAGTAAGCCAAGAAGAACAAAGGAAAGACATGCAGGCCTATGGCAAAAGCAGCACACTAACTACCACCACAAAAGTTTTACAAAATGGCCACCAGCCACATGGTCACTCACAGAAAAACAAGCAGGAGCCCTGTAAAACAATGAACTCAAGCAGGCCTATATGGCCAGACAAAGGAGGCATGCTAAACAACACAGCTTTAATGCAACAATGCAAAAACGAAAATCCACAGGGCTAAACAAGGTTTGCAAGTTACACAACAACCACACCAGCCACACACATCCAACAAAGGCATTTATTTAACACACCCGAAAAAAGTTAAATACCCCAAAATAAACACATTTTGCAATTCAATCCAATGCCATCCATGCCCTAAATGATGTTTAAATTCAACAGACACCACAGAAACAGTTGTTTCATGCACGAATGAGTAGCTCTGGGCCTACTGGCTGAAAAAGGCCTATTGGCAGACTACTGGGCTAGTGAATTAAATTAATGTTGCAAATTGATTGCAAAAGTTGGAGAAAATGTAGTGAACATTGCAACATGTTTCCTTTATAAAAGAAAACTAGAAGAAAAATTACATACAAAGAAACAACTTGGCCCCTACTGAAACTACAGGCCACCCACCACAATACATTGAAAAAAAAACAATGAAAAAGTACAAAAAAATGTAGGTGCAATACCCCAATCAAACAAAACCAACACCAATTTTCCAACTTACTTTTGAAATCTCAAATCCAAAAGTCCTCAAAATCCAATGATATATGATGCAGCAGACAAAAAAAGGGATCCTTCCAGCTCCAAATCCAAATGAAAAGTGAACTGGAGATGGACAAAGCACTGGGAGGAGCCTGCTGGACAGGAACAGGAAGTTGGAGACACTGGGGCACTTCCTTCCTCTTCAAAAAATAAGTTAAAAAAAAAAGGACTCCTTGCACAAAAAAGTACAGCCAAATGTCAGTTTTTTTCATCCAAATCATCATTTTCGAGAATGTGTTATGCTGCTCGAGAGATATTCTTTTCCAGCTTGCAAATTCTGCATGTTCGGCATCGCGATCTTCACGAAACTTCTGCCGGAAGTCCGATGGCATGTCCGAATGACGTGGTCGCGATCGCAGACTCTCGCGGGACCGTGCAGGTGGCTAACAAAATTTCGTGGCGCACTTGAACGGATAGGAAATCTCGTTGGCGAACGCAGGCATCCCGGTAAGTCGCTCCCGCGCACGCAAAAACGCATTTTGAAAGCGCAAACAAAAAAAACCTCCGCTCCGTTGTGGAGCGCGGAGTTTTCGGTAACTCCGCGTTCTACGTGGAACGCAGAGTTGCCAAAAATTCACAAACTCCGAGAGTGGAGCGGATTTTACCGCCCAGGGTTACTTTACACACTGCCTCTGAGATAAGCCTGTCTGCTCATGCCAAGCTACCAAGGGGGTGAACAGGGGTTATTTTAGGAGTGTATCCCCCTTAACCTGACTAGAAGCAAGGGTCCTGATTTAGACAAAGGTACCTACCTCTGCCAACTAGAGACCCCCATTTCTAACAATGGGTTTGTGAATTATAGTGTAGTTTTAATAAAAATATGATTTAAAGGTATGTATAGATGAATTTAATAAAATGTGTATTATATATACAAAGGTTTTGTGTATGAGATAATCAGTGAGTGGGTGTTTGAGTGTTGTTGTGGGTTTATAAAAGTCTGTGAGTGTCTCTATGTAAATAAGTATATGAGTGTCTGTCTGGGTCAAATAGTAGGTGTGTGAGAAGAATTTTCCTGAAACTGTAGAGTGTGTGTGTTGTTTTACTGCATGGTCAAGTTGGCATTAAAAACTCCTTGCTGAGGTTTAATCTTCTGTTTTACTATGTACTACTTACCCCTTATGTAAGTCACAGGGCAGAGTGTTATGTGCTTAGAGGGTCAGACATGCACATTAAAGTCTCACTGACTCACATGTAGTTTGAGACTCCTAGGCATAGTTAAATGTGCAGTGTTTCATCCATACTTCAAGTTATATACATATTTACAAAAGCAGAGTTACTCACCTTGCCTGTAAGAGAGAGACAGAGGCATGTAAATATTCAGTGATATACCCATACAGCACTTCTGTATGCAGCAGTAACTGAGGCAGTTGCATACACATTTATAAAACCCAACAGTCAGTAATAGAGACAGTAAGTAATATATACAACCACTTTTACAGACATAAAGCCATTGTAACTTATTTACTTTCATATCCAGTGACACAACCAGAGAGGGACTGATACACTTATTTAGATGTGTACTGAAGTAGTGATACTCCTATTCACTCATCAAGACTAGTAAACCTTTAAATATGTGGCCTACCTGCATCTACAGAGGCTGTGTATGCAGTTTGACTGCCAGGTTCAGTTGGCATTTTAAACTGATTACCACCTATACTGTGAGTCACATACTTATTAACAAAAGCATACAGGCACTCAAACACCGACTCAGACAGAGACAGAAACACTTACACGTTCAGTCACATGCCCGTACAGCACTTATGTATGCAGCAGTACCAGAGCAAGTTGCACACACAGTTATATACCCCAACGCTTACTAATACAGCCAGTAAGCAATCCATACAGCCAGCTACATACACATATAGGGACCAATAGAGATTCTAAGACAGCTACTCATATAGCGACGTAGTCACTTACACATCCAGTGACACACCCAGAGAGGAACTGATATACTTATTTTGATATGTACTGAAGTAGTAATGCTCCTAATCACCCATGCAGACAAGTAGCCCTACAAATATGTGTGGAGCCTGCTACTGCAGAGCTTACTGCTAGGTCGAGTTGACATTTAAAACTCCTTGCCAAGCTTTAAACTTCCCTTGTACTCCATATATGTCACCCCTAAGGTATGGTGTACGTAGGCCATAGGGCAAGGTGCTATGTGCTTAAGAGGTAAGATAACGTTTATGGTGTACAAGTAAAAAAGCTGAGAGCAGAAAAAAAGGGATAATTAAATGTTTTACTATAATGTGATTTACTATTATTACAGCATAAGAAATGTGTACTGTTTTGTTTTTGGAATTTTGTAAATATAATACTAACTTACATTTATATTCTTTTTCTTTTTCAACAGTGCTTGGAGTGGTACATCTTTAGATGTTTCAATATACTTGTTGAGTCACATGAATATTTCGAAGACGTACCCCTGGAGAGGGTCTTGTCACATAAAGAGCACTTCACATGCTTTTTTTTGTCCTCATTTACAAATGTCGAAAACCAACAGGGAAAAGAAAGGAAGCTCAGGTAGCAAAAATTGGTGAAACTTCCAAGTAGGAAATTTCTATGCCAACTCCCAAGCGTGCATTCATTGCACCTGGTCCAAACCCTCTTACTACCATTTAAAAGGGAGGCTTCTTTACTGCCCTGGTATTTCTACTTATATTGGTTGTTTTCTTTTTGTAATCATTGGATTTTTATTTAAACACCAATTTTTGATTCTCGCATACCAGTGCTCCCATAACTCCCACCTCTCATCTCTCTAACTAGAAAAACAGCTTTGATCTAAGCTATTTACTCATTGGGCTGAAATTACCCAGTTTATATACAATGAGGGGCAGGAGGCATCCTTCTTATACATATCTCCCTTCATGCAAGCAGGATTAGAACAAATAATATTGATGCCAGCTTTTTCATTAGCATTATAAGTGTCCCTCCACCTACCAGAAACTAAAAAACACCAGTGCAAGGCTTACCTCTATTTCCCTTTCAGTTAGGTCCGATAAAGCCTTACCTACTTCTTGCCAGAAAACTTGCATTGCGGCACACCACCAGAACATGTGGACATTGTCTGCCTTCTCCATACCACACTTGAGGCACACCTTTGTTTCTCAAACTCCTAGCATGAATAGTTTCTTCAACATCCAATATGCACTGTGCGCTGTGACTAACTTATTTTTTCTTAAAGGAGCAGATTTTACTGAAGCCCACATAGTAGCCATCAATACTTGCCACAAGTGTGTCAGCTCCAGCGTCGGCAGGACTCTTTTCCGTATCTCATCTGAATAGATAAAAACTTCTCTTCCAACTTGCACCAGCATCCTGTACCATTTTGATACTTCTCTATTCTGAAGTGGTTTGCCTTGCAGTATTTCTTCCTAGTCCCCTTTCCCATCTTTTCCCAATCCATGCGTCCAACTTTCCAGTTGATAGAACTTAAGTTTGAAAAGTCTGTTGTTTGTTTTCTCAAGAAGATGTTCCCAGGAGGCCAGACGGTTCTTTTTGATAATCTGCCTCTACTTATTTACTCCTGCTTCAATTAAAGGACCTGCTTATTTGTCCTGTAGGCATTCAGATGTTCCAGGTGAGCCCCAAATTGGTGCGTATTTGCTATAGTAAGGTATTCCCAGCTCCCATCTAACCTGGAACCAAAGCTTATAGGCTGCAATCCAAGTCTTCAATTTATCCTTTTTGAATTACTTCAGATGTCCAAATTTAAAAAGAAAGTAATCACCTCCCTGCGGCAAATTTTTCAGCATCACTTGAAATCGAGGGAGAAATCAAAGTCCACTGGATAATAGAGTTCTGATATTCTTCAACTGAAAAGCCGAGCAATATGTGCACAAGTCCGGAGCTGATATACCCCCTTCCATTTTTTTCCTGTGAAGTCTACTCCAGGCAATTCTCACCCTCCTGCAGGGCTAAAGAAAACTACTTAGTTCTCCCTGTAATTTCTTAAACCATTCAGGTTCGAAAGATAATGGAATCGTATTAAAGATAAAAGTAAACTTTGGGAGAATCGTCCTCTTAATCAAATTGGTCCTGCCTATAATTGAAATTGGGAGGCAGCTCCATGATATCAATAGTTTCCAAATTTCTATCATTTTTTTCTCAAAATTAATCTGTGTCACTTTGTCTAAATACTATACCACCTGGACCCTTAAATATCTTATTTATTTTTTCACCAAAGGGTTGACTAGAGTGGGTGTTCCATTCCATTATTTCAGTTTTTTGTTTGTTAACGAAGTATCCAGAGACACTCTCAAAGTCCTCCAGAGTGTGAAATAGCAATGGATGGGGCCCTGCTGGATCATGTGTATATACCAAAATGTGGTCTGCATAGAGTGATACTTTCTTCATCCAACCATTACAATTGAAGGGAGTTATGCGCTGATTGCCCCTAATTTTATTTGCTAAAGGCTCGATGTATACATTGAAAAGCAGAGGCAACATTGGGCACCCTTGTCGCGTCCCTCTATCTATTTTGATCTGTTTAGCTAAGTTTCCATTCACTACAATCCTGGCAAACGGCTTTAATAGATTGATCTAATTGCTCTTGCAAGTGCCTCTCCCAGTTCATGTCTTTGAACAACATGGTGTAAAAAAAAACAGCTCACTCTGAGCACTTCACCTGCTTTGCCACCACTTTTGTTTGCCTGGAGGGGATGGTGAAAAGCTCCCATGCAGTTGATTGCTGCTTTGCTGGGGGTTGCTCCTCCAAAGAATTGCGTAGAACAGGGTGTGGTAACTGATCTTCACTGCCACCAGATGCCATTTTATTGCAAATGATGGAAAAGGCAGCAACATTTAATTTAGAAAAGAAAGAGAGCAGATGCTCAAATTAGAAGGTTTTTTTACAATCTTTATAATTGTTTTTCCCCACTTTTCAAGGATGAAACTTTTTGCACTACATTGATTATGCTATACAAGTGAAAAAGCTGAGAACAGTAAAGAAGGGAAAAGAAAATACTTAACTATAATGTGAAATACTATTACAGCATAGGAAATGTCCACTGTTTGATTTATAGTATGAACTTATGCATTGCAGAAAATAACGTTTATTATGGAATTTTTCAAAACGTAATACTAACTTATGTTTATGTTCTTTATGTTTTAAAACAGATGAATAAAACCATCTATTGGTGTAAAATAATTTCTTAATTAAGACTTTCTGTGTAGTTCTACATACTATAATTGTCAAGGTATACACCAAGGTACAGTATCAGAGAGCTACTGAGATAACCAGACACACAATGATAGAGCCACTCATATGCCCAATCACTCACCCACACAGCTACTCACATACCCACTAACTCACCGACACAGTCAATAACCCACCAAATCACTTACCATCACATGTACTACCACATGCACTCACTTACCCATATAGATACTCACACACCCATTCACTCACTCATACATGTACTAACCCATTCACTCACTCACCCATCCAGCCATTCACATATCCACTCAGTCACCCATACAGTCACTACAACCCAATCACTCTTCCATGTAACTACTGACACACCCAGTCGCTCATCCATACAGCTAGAAACACATCCACTTACTCACCCAAACAGTCACTTATATATCTACTCACTCACCTATACAGGTACTAACACAGCCAGTCACTCACCTATATAGCTAGTGACACACACACACTCAGTCTCCCATTCAGGCCCTGACATACTCATTTAATCACCCATACAGGCACTCACACACCCACTCACTTATCTATACAGCTACTAACATACATACTTGCTCACCCATACAGCAACTCACACTCCCATTCTTTAACCTATACACTCACTGAAGCACCCACTCACTCACAAATACAGGCATAAACACAGCCACTCAATCACCTTTATAAGTACGAACACAGCCACTTACTCACCTATACAGTCACACATACCCCTTCACACACTTATAGAGTCACTGACACACCCACTCACTCACCTATACAGCTACTAACACACATACTTACTCAACCATACAGCCTGTCACACACCCACTCACCCATACAGTCACTGCTTCATGCACTCACTCACCATATAGCCACTCACTCATACACCCATACAGTCACTGACACGCCCACTCACTCTCCCAAACAGCTATATACACACACACTCATTCACCCATACACACACTCATGCTTCCACTCACTCATCCAAACAGCCACTCATGCACCTATTCTCGCAGCCGTACATCAACTCACACACACACTCACTCACCAATACAGCCACTGATCCATCCATTCACATTCTCATACAAACACTTACACAGTCATTCAGAACCCATAAAGCCACTGTCGCACCCACTCACTTACCCACATATCCACTCACTCAAACACTTCCACATCCACTTACTCACTCACTAACACAGAAACTCACTCGCTCATATTCTTATACATTACATACACACACACACACATACAGTTTCTCTTTTTTTAAACTAAGAAAGGTGGTTCTAACTAGAACCTTTTTTAGTGATTTTCAGAACTTGTTTTGGAGTTTTAAAAAATATTTTGTGTTTTTTACAAATAAAATGGCAACTGGAAAATGTTTAAAAGGAAAAACTGAAAACTGGGGAAACAAGTGTCATTCACAAACAAAAATAAAAAAATTAACACTT
This sequence comes from Calotriton arnoldi, assembly GCA_963921515.1. Lineage (NCBI taxonomy): Eukaryota > Metazoa > Chordata > Amphibia > Caudata > Salamandridae > Calotriton > Calotriton arnoldi. The sequence goes on along the minus strand of CAWUFW010000846.1, from coordinate 1,526,699 downwards.
GGGCAACTTTGCAGCATCCAAAGGTACGGCAATAGATTGTTCTCCTACAGTTAGAACTGTTTTGCAGTCCAAACAAAAAGTGCCAATTCTTTGGCATTCTGGTGAGTTCTTTAGGAACTGTTGCTGGAAGTCAGATGTTAATTTGTTAAAGGGTCCTTAGGAGCAACTGAGGTTGAGGTAGATGGATTTCCTGCACTTTGCTGCCTTTGTGCTCTGATCAGCTCCTTAGAGTGATACGTCTTCAGATGATACAACATACTTGTTGTGCCACACAAATACTTCTTAGACATAACAATGGAGAGGGTCTTCTCACATATTGAGCACTTTACATGCTTAGCAACTACTTTCTTCTCCCTGGAGGAGATAGTACAATACTCCTAAGCAATTGATTGTCACTTTGCCGGGGGTTCCTTCTCCAAAGAGCTATCTTCATCAAGGTGATCTTCACTGCCACAGATGCCATTTTATTTGTCAATAATTTCCCAAAAATAAACCAAATCAATATTCAAATTGAAAAGAACAGGTGCTGAAATGTGAACCTCCAATCTCAGCATTGAAAGTCTGAAGAAAATAAAATTAGGTAGGGACCCCCTTTCTAGAATAATCCAAAGTGTCTTGTCTAATGAAATCCCTTTCTTCCATGGTCGAGTGATATGCACGACATCATCGCAAACGCCGATGTATTCACGATTATGGGAAATAGAATAAAAAGTGTCCAACCATAACATTCTTTAGGAAAATCTCACTTTATATGTTATATTAGTAAACTACTGATCACAATTCTTAACTACAATATGTGTATATATGTTTTTCATACTTTCAGGAATAACCACGGTAGCAGAATATACATATTGTGACTGTTCGCAGCAAATACGTGAATTTAAACCTAAGAAAAAAAAGAAAAGCCTTCTAGGGACATCTGTTTCTTGATGCCAAAGAAAAAGATGCTGCGTTCTTGAAGGTTCAACAAAATGAGGATATCTCCACCAAACAAAGATGCACTTGCTTCATATTGTTTGGATAAAGTACCCATGTTTGGTGGAGATTCACCTCTATGTAGTTTTGTTGTCTTCTGTATAGCAGGATTAATGTTATCACAGATTTCTGGATAAAGACACACGAGGAACAATAACATTGCCAAAATGCAGAGAAGGCCATTGGAGACATTTCCTCATGAACCATTATACAGCTATACTGTAGAATACGCACCTGGCATTTACCATACGAGGCAGCACTTACTAATTAACCAGTATAAATTACTCCAGCTGGGTAAACATTTTATGCAAAACTGTGGACTCTTGTTGGATAAACGAGCAGTGGATGTTCCTTTCCATACAGCCAGCTACATACACATATAGGGACCAATAGAGATTCTAAGACAGCTACTCATATAGCGACGTAGTCACTTACACATCCAGTGACACACCCAGAGAGGAACTGATATACTTATTTTGATATGTACTGAAGTAGTAATGCTCCTAATCACCCATGCAGACAAGTAGCCCTACAAATATGTGTGGAGCCTGCTACTGCAGAGCTTACTGCTAGGTCGAGTTGACATTTAAAACTCCTTGCCAAGCTTTAAACTTCCCTTGTACTCCATATATGTCACCCCTAAGGTATGGTGTACGTAGGCCATAGGGCAAGGTGCTATGTGCTTAAGAGGTAAGATAACGTTTATGGTGTACAAGTAAAAAAGCTGAGAGCAGAAAAAAAGGGATAATTAAATGTTTTACTATAATGTGATTTACTATTATTACAGCATAAGAAATGTGTACTGTTTTGTTTTTGGAATTTTGTAAATATAATACTAACTTACATTTATATTCTTTTTCTTTTTCAACAGTGCTTGGAGTGGTACATCTTTAGATGTTTCAATATACTTGTTGAGTCACATGAATATTTCAAGACGTACCCCTGGAGAGGGTCTTGTCACATAAAGAGCACTTCACATGCTTTTTTTGTCCTCATTTACAAATGTCGAAAACCAACAGGGAAAAGAAAGGAAGCTCAGGTAGCAAAAATTGGTGAAACTTCCAAGTAGGAAATTTCTATGCCAACTCCCAAGCGTGCATTCATTGCACCTGGTCCAAACCCTCTTACTACCATTTAAAAGGGAGGCTTCTTTACTGCCCTGGTATTTCTACTTATATTGGTTGTTTTCTTTTTGTAATCATTGGATTTTTATTTAAACACCAATTTTTGATTCTCGCATACCAGTGCTCCCATAACTCCCACCTCTCATCTCTTGATGCTCATTTTACAGAAATTAGACCTTAACCAAAAGCACTGATGAATATAAACAAAGCAGGTACCCCGGGTGAAGCTTCACCTCTGTAAAGGACAAATGATCCCAACTTTCTGGGCTTCGCAAAGGCAAGCAATTGGTGTTTCTCTGCAATTTCACATTGAAAATCAATATGAAATCCTTGGTAAATGCAAATGCATGATTAATCTATCAGAGCACAATCTGTGGCTGTGGCAAATGGGTTCCTTCTTGACCACTCCTGGTGAAAGGAGAGTCCATTCTTCTCCCTTAAAATGAGTACAAATTTGCAAAAGTCCAAAATCACTCGGAGGCTTAACCCGTTTGGTGCCGCCTCGTCCACCTTAGAAGTATGCAATTCAGACACCCATACACCGACTGGCACACCAACTCACACATCCATATAGCACTTACACACCAACCCATAAATTCACTCAACCACTCACTGACAGATGCATACAGTCACTCACACACCCACTCATAGACCCATACAGCCACTCACACCCACAAAACCATTCACACTCCCACACACAGACAAACACAGCCACTCACTCACCCACTCTCTGACTTACACCATTAGTCACATACACACTGTCAAAGGTTACAGTAAGGAAATACAATTTTAAAAATCTTAGAAATTCACTGAAAAAACCCAAAGGTTACAGGGATGTTATAGTTAGGCTCAGATTTTACTTGCCCAGAAACAGTGAAATTCTGAAGTCCCCTGAGCTAACTATCACTAACGCCCCTGCAATGCACTGCTTGTGACCTCACATATTACATTACTCATGACATGGCCATGGCATTAAAGTGCTCCGGCGAAGATTGGGGTGAAGATTGTGTTGAGAAGGGTACAGGTGGAAGGGGAGGGGAGATGTAACACACAAGCCTTGTAGGAGATGCAGGAGGTAACTAACCCTTGTCCCGACTCCTGGTAATTCTCACCACACGTGCACAGTGATATTGGGATTGATTATCTTCAGGTAAAGTTTCAATGGGGTTGGAAGGGAACCCCATTTTGAAATAAGAAGGCAACATAAATGGAAAAAAAATCCTAAAAAATACGGTTTTCAGCTACTCCAGGTCGGGTTTTCCTTATCTGAAATCCTTTTTGCAGGAAAGCAAAAAAACGTAAAATAAGGGGTGGCAAACTTGCTTATATGATTTGCCTAGACTACTTTGAATACAAAAATATATGTACAAAGACATAGATGAAAATGGTAAAGAAAAACAAAGAGAAAAAGAAAAAAGTAAATAATCACAAAATAAAAAAAAGGAAAGTTATGAATATATGCCTCTGAATGATTTGAAAACATCATAAATAGTGAAAGGTGGAATGTTAATTAGGGCAGAGAGACGTGCAAAATGTGAATTGAAAGCCAAGCAATTATTTGGCAGTAATGCAGACGATGCTGCAGGGAGCTGAGAACTGTGGACATGACACAACTAAAATTGGTAAAGGAACTTGAACAAATGAGAATCACAGAGATAAACAAATGGTGGGAGATGACGACATTATAGAGCTATCTAGACTGCAAGAGAATACCAAGAGGCTTGCAGATTTTTGTGCTCCAGAATTTGAGTGATATAGAAATGGACCTTTTAAAGCATTGGCAGAATGACACAACTGACTGCTCAAACAAGCTCATGCAAACGTTGATATCGCATGCTGAAACAAAATTATCAAAGGCGATTAAACGCATTAGAGAGCTGGAAGAGACCTTGGAGAGTCTGCAGGAGAAAATCAAAAATGCACTCATGGATATGGATAAAAAATGGAAAGACTTGAAGAGGAAGTAGAAAACAAAAATGCCATGAAGTTTATTTGTGATAAAAGAGATTATGCGGCAGGAAGGATTTATACGTTTGTGAAGAAATTTGACCATCTCTATAATAGATAAACTACAGATGCAAAGAAAGTTGGAGCTATGGCGGCTACATCAAGTGTTGAAAGCTTCAAAGTAAGCTCGGGAGACGAAGATCCTAAAACCCCATTTCCGAGATTGGACTTCTCAGGGGAAATGAGGTTGTACCAAATGAGCACCAGACAAGGGGGGAGAGGGAGAATGAAAAAGGAACAAGAAAACCACCCAAAAGAAGATAATCAAAGGGGGGCAAACAGAGGTTGGGAGCAAGAAACAAAAAACAATAAATAAGGCAAAGGATAATAACTTGATCATTAATCTCTCTTCCAAAAGTTTGAATGAACAAAACATAAAATTCTTAAACAAAGGATTGACTTTTTGTCTCAATTCCAGATTTAATTATGTAAATACAAGGATTGATCTTTACAAATTCACCAGGAAGGTCAAATTGAAAATGTTTTATGCTCAAAAGGAATATAGAAGAAATCAAGAAGAAGTAAAACCTGCCTTATCAGCCATAACAGCTAGGGAGGTGAGTCCGCTACAATCATTAACCAGTTTAGACATTGAAATCTCTGGGATAGACACGCATGTGATAGACACTATGTCAGACCTGAGGTTATGTGAGCATTTGGAGGTGTCTACAGATGCAACAATAGAGAGTGGTTGCAAATTAAAATCTACATTTTGCCCCCAACTCCCTGCAGGGAATAAGACTGATTTATTTCAGGAATTTATGACTGAAGGACTGACCAGAATAGTATCAAATGGAATGCATCAAAAAGCTCAATCACAAAACAACATGACAAAAGAAGAATGGGGGCCCTATTAGATTTACAACAGGACATCAACATAGTAATAAATGAAAGTGAAAAAATGGGGTAATATTGTGATCCTCAGTCGGGAAAAATACATGGCTGAAGCAAACAGGCAGTTAAACAACAAATATCATTATGAAAGACTCCCTGGTGATCCTAGAGAGGAATTTATGCAGACCTTTCATTTTATGCTCAATGAATGGTACAACAGAAATCTTTTGGATATGGAAGACTATACCCGTTTAAAAGAAACTCACCCTATTATGCCTACGATTTGTTTCCTCCCCAAGGTGCTTAGAATAACAAAGACCCCCAGGAATATCAATTGTTAGATCAAAAGGTTCCATACTTAAAAACACCTCAAGATACATTGATATTTATGTTTTTGTGCATGTGGGGAACCTCCTGTCATATTTACATGATTCACATGACTTTGTAAACATAATCAACGACTTGCCAAGGAAATCCAACTATCATATGGCTACAGTGGATGTAATATCCCTATATACATTTATTCAACACGCGGATGGTATAGAAGCATGCAGGTATTTCCTGAAAATTCGTTCTATTTCACTCCTGGGACATTCTAACATGCTGATCGAAATGATAAAATTATACCTCCACCATAATGTTTTCCAGTTCAACAACAAGTGTTTTTTTTACAAGTGCAGGGAACTGTGATGGGTGCTTCATTTGCACCAACGTACACAAACTTACTGATGGGATGGTGGGAGGCCGAAACAACTTGTAGTGAGCAGAATAAAATGAATGATCTTGTGGGTTCATTTTAAAGATGATCTTGGAAGGTGAAAAATCGGATCTGGAGTGTTTCTGAGATCACTAAATAATAATTGGCAGAATTTTAAATTTACTTTCAATATCTAGGAGAAAGATAATAATTACCTTGACATTTAAATTTATATTGAGAATGAAATATTCTGCACTAAAATATACAGGAAACCCACCAGTATGAACAGCATTTTACATGCCAATAGTGGGCACCCAAAACACCTGAAATGGAGCATCCCCTATAGGGAATTTCTCAGGGCTTAGCGAGGTTGCTCAGAAGAACTCAAATTTAATGAGCAGCCTGCGGAAGTGTATGAAACATTTACAGCAAGGGGATACGCAGATACTGTCCTGACTTATGCCCTTCAGAGAGCCAGAACTAAAAAACGTGAAGAATTACTGGCAGTAAAACCCAAAGGAGCCCTGAGTGGAGATGATACACAGATCACCAGATACATTACAGATTTTGATAGGTCAAATAGGAAGACAAGAGAATTGTTAAAAAAAAATGTAAGCTCCTAAAATTGGATGAGGATCTAAAAGACTTATTACCGGGATCCCCCAACATTATATATAGAAAAACAGCATCACTTGGAGACATCTTCACCAGGAGTTATATGATACCTGATAATAAGCAAAAAGAGGTCCTGTTGATTGGCTAGAAAGGAAAAAGAAGGGATTTTAGAAATTACCCCAATCTAAAGCCTGAACTCATGTATGGAACACAACAGAGTTTGAGATGATATATGGAAACATGAAGCAGATTAAGGAATGGATTACATGCAAGACTGACTCTGTGGTGTATGTCTTAGTATATGCATGTGGCAAATAGTACATAGGAAGTACCATTAATAGAATCGAACTCCGCATTCTGCAACACCTTCATGAGATAAAGAACCAAGATTTTCAATATGCGATGGCAAAGCATATTTTGGAGGTGAACAATGGAAAAGCAGGCCATATGAGGTACTATGGATTAGAACATGTTGTCAAAAAACCAAGTGGAGGCAACAGAGAGTTGGAACTTCGGAGAGTAGAATTGAAAATGATAATATTAATGGGCACTGAAACCCCTCATGCACTCAATACAGATGTTGAGCTGCATGTTCATTTATAATTCTTATTTGGTACTTAGGGTACTAGTGGGTTTTTAGATTCTGCTTTTGGTAACAGTCTGCATACAATGAATAATTCAATTTGTTGTTTTAAAATGATATATGAGGCAATATACCCAAGAAATTTCGGACTAAAATTGGGACGGATCTTCTTGAGAGGGGAGAAGATCTGGTCTTGAATGGTTGAGAATGGAGGAATAATGAATGGTCAAGAAGCCAAAGGAAATGTTGAAATGTGCAATCTCTTATAGTTATAGATGACAACCCCAGATGATAAACAATTTTTGCCATAAAATTGGGATTATTATATTTTTTACTTTATTAAATAATCAATGTTGAAAAAGTGGTTTGAACCGGGGATGTTTGGTCTAGAAGGTATACAAAGAGGTTCCAGCACAAGGAAGATCCTTATAAACCCCTTTTGAATAACTCCTTTTTAACATTGGTACTGTATGTGACTTTTGCACATGGAAAATTGCTTACAATGCAGTTGCACTGTATTTGATTTCAAGGAGGGATTGTATGAAATTTAATATATAACAGTATTATCATCTTGCATTTGAACTTTACTATATGGTCGAATTTTACTTTACTTCATTTACACTTTACTATATGGTTGGATTTCACTCTGCTGGTAAAGAAATTGTATTTATTGATCATGCACTGCTATTGATTCAATGGAGTATAAAAAGCATATGTCTTCTTGTTTACGTTATAAGAGAAAGATGTAGAAATAGTAATTTGCGAAAACCAAAGAGGAGAGTACAAATATTAGGATTTTGGGTACACACTTGAGATATATTTGACATTGTTTACATCATACGCATATCTTTGCACATGGAATATTGTTTACAGCAAGATTGCACATTTGTTTGCACTTTAAAGTGGAAATATTTGTATGAAATTCTAGCATTATAATTATATTCATGTACTTGTGTTTAAATAAAAAACATCCCTCTCCCCTCTTGTTTCTCCTCCACAGTCAGATCCTTATTAATGAAGTCCCCCCTTGATATTTTTTATTTATGGTTTTCTCTTTTTTATATTTTGTTGTTTTCTGTTTATTCATGACATTCAAATTTGTGTTCCATTGAGGAATGAATACATGTCTTGCAGTACACATTTATTTTTTCACAGACTGTACTGAAGACTTGTGTACTTTACCTTTATTGTCCATGATAATAAAGAATAAACAATACAAATGAAAAATAAAAAAGTAAGAATAATTCCATGTTAAGAAATAACATGGAGGGAACAATGTGCCTCTTCTGAAGAATTGTTAGCAGTCTATGAATTGTTTTAAATGGAGGTGAGGTAAAGGGATTGTCCCCTTTAAATACACTATCTTCACTTTTGAAACTCTATGACCCTGTTGAAGACTTTGACTTTGACTGAAACTGTGTTTGCACCCGAGGAGATATGAAATAAAATAAAAATGATTTTGGGAACCTGAGCCATACTGCTGTCTTCTTTCCCCTGCTACGTATGCTGGCTTGTTAGCGGTACCTATGGTGGTTGTGTGGAGGCGATTTAAGATATATATATATATATATATATATATATATATATATATATATATATATATATATATATATATATATATATATATATATATATATATATATATATAAACACTTACCCTGTTAGCCAAGATGGTGCTCTCTGGGAATCGTAGTCTGCTGGATAAGGCTGCGATCATGTGTTTTCAGGAACCAATTGACTGAGCTGGGTTTCCACCAATGGAAATAAAATGGAACATTTGAAAAGCGACTGGTGTGAGATACTGGTACAGGCATATGATTAAGGTACACAAGCCGAAACCGGTCATGCCGTTTTTGCTGAATAAAACAAATCTTCCTGGCTCCCCATTGTGTCCCTCCGGTCTCTTTCCTTCGGGTGAAGAAATCTCGTGTGTGGATATATATATATATATATATATATATATATATATATATATATATATATGTCAGAAAGGAAGCTGCCCTCGAACGAAGATGCACTCACGGTAGGCATTCCACTTTAATGAAGACAGGAAGTAAAGCCAGCAAACGACACCTGTTCCCTTCTTGGCAGGCCTAACGCGTTTCGGGCTCCTCAGCCCTTGCTCACAGGCCAAAGAGGAACAAACAGCAAAACAATTGCACCCACATGATACACTTAAATATTGGTTCTGCCCACAGTGGGCCTTGATGTAAGTTGCAAAGCATCCTGGTATTTGTGGTGCGTGTAAATTTCAACCGAGTGGGTTTGCTGCCGTTCCGCCAGTAATTAAAAATGTCAGCACCCCCAGTGGGACAGTTCAAATGTCACATTGCTGAGCTGCTCCCTATACAAAGTCAAACATTCTGGGCCTGCCGTTCTGTCTTGATGTAAGTTGCAAAGCATCCTGGTATGTGTGGGGTGTTGAAATTTTAATTACTGGCGGAACGGCAGCAAACCCACTCGAGTGAAATTTACATGCACCACAAATACCAGGATGCTTTGCAACTTACATCAAGACCCACTGTGGGCGGAACCAATATTTAAGTGTATCATGTGGATGCAATTGTTTTGCTGTTTGTTCCTCTTTGGCCTGTGAGCAAGGGCTGAGGAGCCCGAAAGCGTTAGGCCTGCCAAGAAGGGAACAGGTGTCGTTTGCTGGCTTTACTTCCTGTCTTCATTAAAGTGGAATACCTACTGTGAGTGCATCTTCGTTCAAGGGCAACTTCTTTTCTGACAAATTAACGGCCAGTCCCGCCGTGAGGATGCACCGCTGCGCGAAGCAGATTTGTGGTGACGCGCAATTGGTGTCACCGACAGAACGGCAGGCCCAGAATGTTTGACTTTGTATAGGGAGCAGCTCAGCAATGCGACATTTGAACTGTCCCACTGGGGGTGTTGAAATTTTAATTACTGGCGGAACGACAGCAAACCCACCCGGGTGAAATTTACATGCACCACAAATATCAGGATGCTTTGCAACTTACATCAAGGCCCACTGTGGGCGGAACCAATATTTAAGTGTATCATGTGGGTGCAATTGTTTTGCTGTTTGTTCCTCTTTGGCCTGTGAGCAAGGACGGAAGAGCCCGAAATGCCTTAGGCCTGCCAAGAAGGGAACAGGTGTCGTTTGCTGGCTTTACTTCCTGTCTTCATTAAAGTGGAATACCTTCCGTGAGTGCATCTTCGTTCGAGGGCAACTTCTTTTCTGACAAATTAACGGCCAGTCCAGCCAGGAGGATGCACAACTGCGCGAAGCGGATTTGTGGTGATGCGCAATTGGTGCCACTGACAGAATGGCAAGCCCAGAATGTTTGACTTTGTATAGGGAGCAGCTCAGCAATCTGACATTTGAACTGTCCCAAAGGGGGTGTTGAAATTTTTAATTACTGGCGGAACGGTAGCAAACCCACTCGGGTGAAATTTACATGCACCACAAATACCAGGATGCTTTGCAACTTACATCAAGGCCCACTGTGGGCGGAACCAATATTTAAGTGTATCATGTGGGTGCAATTGTTTTGCTGTTTATTCCTCTTTGGCCTGTGATCAAGGGCTGAGGAGCCCGAAACACGTTAGGCCTGCCAAGAAGGGAATAGGTGTCGTTTGCTGGCTTTACTTCCTGTCTTCATTAAAGTGGAATACCTACTGTGAGTGCATCTTTGTTCAAGGGCAACTTCTTTTCTGACAAATTAACGGCCAGTCCCGCCGTAGGGATGCACCGCTGCGCAAAGCGGATTTGTGGTGACGCGCAATTGGTGTCACCGACAGAACGGCAGGCCCAGAATGTTTGACTTTGTATAGGGAGCAGCTCAGCAATGTGACATTTGAACTGTCCCACTGGGGGTTTTGAAATTTTGAATTACTGGCGGAACAGCAGCAAACCCACTCGGGTGAAATTTACATGCACCACAAATACCAGGATGCTTTGCAACTTACATCAAGGCCCACTGTGGGCGGAACCAATATTTAAGTGTATCATGTGGGTGCAATTGTTTTGCTGTTTGTTCCGCTTTGGCCTGTGAGCAAGGGCTGAGGAGCCCGAAACGCGTTAGGCCTGCCAAGAAGGGAACAGGTGTCGTTTGCTGGCTTTACTTCCTGTCTTCATTAAAGTGGAATACCTTCCGTGAGTGCATCTTCGTTCAAGGGCAACTTCTTTTCTGACAAATTAACGGCCAGTCCAGCCATGAGGATGCACCGCTGCGCGAAGCGGATTTGTGGTGACGGGCAATTGGTGTCACCGACAGAACGGCAGGTCCAGAATTTTTTACTTTGTATAGGGAGCAGCTCAGCAATGTGACATTTGAACTGTCCCACTGGGGGTATTGAAGTGTTTAATTACTGGCGGAATTGTAGCAAACCCACTTAGGTGAAATTTACATGCACCACAAATACCAGGATGCTTTGCAACTTACATCAAGGCCTACTGTGGGCGGAACCAATATTTAAGGGTGTCATGTGGTTGCAATTGTTTTGCCGTTTGTTCCTCTTTCGCCTGTGAGCAAGGGCTGAGGAGCCCGAAATGCGTTAGGCCTGCAAAGAAGGGAACAGGTGTCGTTTGCTGGCTTTACTTCCTGTCTTCATTAAAGTGGAATACCTACTGTGAGTGCATCTTCGTTCAAGGGCAACTTCTTTTCTGACAAATTAACGGCCAGTCCCGCCGTGAGAATGCACCGCTGCGCGAAGCGGATTTGTGGTGACGCGCAATTGGTGTCACCGACAGAACGGCAGGCCCAGAATTTTTGACTTTGTATAGGGAGCAGCTCAGCAATGTGACATTTGAACTGTCCCACTGGGGGTGTTGAAATTTTGAATTACTGGTGGAACAGCAGCAAACCCACTCGGGTGAAATTTACATGCACCACAAATACCAGGATGCTTTGCAACTTACATCAAGGCCCACTGTGGGCGGAACCAATATTTAAGTGTATCATGTGGGTGCAATTGTTTTGCTGTTTGTTCCTCTTTGGCCTGTGAGCAAGGGCTGAGGAGCCCGAAATGCGTTAGGCCTGCCAAGAAGGGAACAGGTGTCGTTTGCTGGCTTTACTTCCTGTCTTCATTAAAGTGGAATACATTCCGTGAGTGCATCTTCGTTTGAGGGCAACTTCTTTTCTGACAAATTAACGGCCAGTCCAGCCATGAGGATGCACCGCTGCGCGAAGCGGATTTGTGGTGATGCGCAATTGGTGCCACCGACAGAACGGCAGGCCCAGAATGTTTGACATGGTATAGGGAGCAGCTCAGCAATCTGACATTTGAACTGTCCCAAAGGGGGTGTTGAAATTTTTAATTACTGGCGGAACAGTAGCAAACCCACTCGGGTGAAATTTACATGCACCACAAATACCAGGATGCTTTGCAACTTACATCAAGGCCCACTGTGGGTGGAACCAATATTTAAGTGTATCATGTGGGTGCAATTGTTTTGCTGTTTGTTCCTCTTTTGCCTGTGAGCAAGGGCTGAGGAGCCCGAAACGCGTTAGGCCTGCCAAGAAGGGAACAGGTGTCGTTTGCTGGCTTTACTTCCTGTCTTCATTAAAGTGGAATACCTACCATGAGTGCATCTTCGTTCAATGGCAACTTCTTTTGTGACAAATTAACGGCCAGTCGAGCCATGAGGATGCACCGCTGCGAGAAGCGGATTTTTGGTGACGCGCAATTGGTGTCACCGACAGAAAGGCAGACCCAGAAAGTTTGACTTTCTATAGGGAGCAGCTCAGCAATGTGACATTTGAACTGTCCCACTGGGGGTGTTGACATTTTTAATTACTGGCGGAACGGTAGCAAACCCACTTGGGTGAAATTTACATGCACCACAAATATCAGGATGCTTTGCAACTTACATCAAGGCCCACTGTGGGCGGAACCAATATTTAAGTGTATCATGTGGGTGCAATTGTTTTGCTGTTTGTTCCTCTTTCGCCTGTGAGCAAGGGCTGAGGAGCCCGAAACGCGTTAGGCCTGCCAAGAAGGGAACAGGTGTCATTTGCTGGCTTTATTTCCTGTCTTCATTAAAGTGGAATACCAACCATGAGTGCATCTTCGTTCAAGGGCAACTTCTTTTCTGACAAATTAACGGCCAGTCCAGCCAGGAGGATGCACCACTGCGCGAAGCGGATTTGTGGTGATGCGCAATTGGTGCCACCGACAGAACGGCAGGCCCAGAATGTTTGACTTTGTATAGGGAGCAGCTCTGCAATCTGACATTTGAACTGTCCCAAAGGGGGTGTTGAAATTTTTAATTCCTGGCGGAACGGTAGCAAACCCACTCGGGTGAAATTTACATGCACCACAAATACCAGGATGCTTTGCAACTTACATCAAGGCCCACTGTGGGCGGAACCAATATTTAAGTGTATCATGTGGGTGCAATTGTTTTGCTGTTTGTTCCTCTTTCGCCTGTGAGCAAGGGCTGAGGAGCCCGAAACGCGTTAGGCCTGCCAAGAAGGGAACAGGTGTCGTTTGCTGGCTTTACTTCCTGTCTTCATTAAAGTGGAATACCTACCATGAGTGCATCTTCGTTCAAGGGCAACTTCTTTTCTGACAAATTAACGGCCAGTCCAGCCATGAGGATGCACCGCTGCGAGAAGCGGATTTTTGGTGACGCGCAATTGGTGTCACCGACAGAAAGGCAGACCCAGAAAGTTTGACTTTCTATAGGGAGCAGCTCAGCAATGTGACATTTGAACTGTCCCACTGGGGGTGTTGACATTTTTAATTACTGGCGGAACGGTAGCAAACCCACTCGGGTGAAATTTACATGCACCACAAATATCAGGATGCTTTGCAACTTACATCAAGGCCCACTGTGGGCGGAACCAATATTTAAGTGTATCATGTGGGTGCAATTGTTTTGCTGTTTGTTCCTCTTTCGCCTGTGAGCAAGGGCTGAGGAGCCCGAAACGCGTTAGGCCTGCCAAGAAGGGAACAGGTGTCATTTGCTGGCTTTATTTCCTGTCTTCATTAAAGTGGAATACCAACCATGAGTGCATCTTCGTTCAAGGGCAACTTCTTTTCTGACAAATTAACGGCCAGTCCAGCCATGAGGATGCACCGCTGCGCGAAGCGGATTTGTGGTGATGCGCAATTGGTGCCACCGACAGAACGGCAGGCCCAGAATGTTTGACATGGTATAGGGAGCAGCTCAGCAATCTGACATTTGAACTGTCCCAAAGGGGGTGTTGAAATTTTTAATTACTGGCGGAACAGTAGCAAACCCACTCGGGTGAAATTTACATGCACCACAAATACCAGGATGCTTTGCAACTTACATCAAGGCCCACTGTGGGTGGAACCAATATTTAAGTGTATCATGTGGGTGCAATTGTTTTGCTGTTTGTTCCTCTTTCGCCTGTGAGCAAGGGCTGAGGAGCCCGAAACGCGTTAGGCCTGCCAAGAAGGGAACAGGTGTCGTTTGCTGGCTTTACTTCCTGTCTTCATTAAAGTGGAATACCTACCATGAGTGCATCTTCGTTCAATGGCAACTTCTTTTGTGACAAATTAACGGCCAGTCCAGCCATGAGGATGCACCGCTGCGAGAAGCGGATTTTTGGTGACGCGCAATTGGTGTCACCGACAGAAAGGCAGACCCAGAAAGTTTGACTTTCTATAGGGAGCAGCTCAGCAATGTGACATTTGAACTGTCCCACTGGGGGTGTTGACATTTTTAATTACTGGCGGAACGGTAGCAAACCCACTTGGGTGAAATTTACATGCACCACAAATATCAGGATGCTTTGCAACTTACATCAAGGCCCACTGTGGGCGGAACCAATATTTAAGTGTATCATGTGGGTGCAATTGTTTTGCTGTTTGTTCCTCTTTCGCCTGTGAGCAAGGGCTGAGGAGCCCGAAACGCGTTAGGCCTGCCAAGAAGGGAACAGGTGTCATTTGCTGGCTTTATTTCCTGTCTTCATTAAAGTGGAATACCAACCATGAGTGCATCTTCGTTCAAGGGCAACTTCTTTTCTGACAAATTAACGGCCAGTCCAGCCAGGAGGATGCACCACTGCGCGAAGCGGATTTGTGGTGATGCGCAATTGGTGCCACCGACAGAACGGCAGGCCCAGAATGTTTGACTTTGTATAGGGAGCAGCTCTGCAATCTGACATTTGAACTGTCCCAAAGGGGGTGTTGAAATTTTTAATTACTGGCGGAACGGTAGCAAACCCACTCGGGTGAAATTTACATGCACCACAAATACCAGGATGCTTTGCAACTTACATCAAGGCCCACTGTGGGCGGAACCAATATTTAAGTGTATCATGTGGGTGCAATTGTTTTGCTGTTTGTTCCTCTTTCGCCTGTGAGCAAGGGCTGAGGAGCCCGAAACGCGTTAGGCCTGCCAAGAAGGGAACAGGTGTCGTTTGCTGGCTTTACTTCCTGTCTTCATTAAAGTGGAATACCTACCATGAGTGCATCTTCGTTCAAGGGCAACTTCTTTTCTGACAAATTAACGGCCAGTCCAGCCATGAGGATGCACCGCTGCGAGAAGCGGATTTTTGGTGACGCGCAATTGGTGTCACCGACAGAAAGGCAGACCCAGAAAGTTTGACTTTCTATAGGGAGCAGCTCAGCAATGTGACATTTGAACTGTCCCACTGGGGGTGTTGACATTTTTAATTACTGGCGGAACGGTAGCAAACCCACTCGGGTGAAATTTACATGCACCACAAATATCAGGATGCTTTGCAACTTACATCAAGGCCCACTGTGGGCGGAACCAATATTTAAGTGTATCATGTGGGTGCAATTGTTTTGCTGTTTGTTCCTCTTTCGCCTGTGAGCAAGGGCTGAGGAGCCCGAAACGCGTTAGGCCTGCCAAGAAGGGAACAGGTGTCATTTGCTGGCTTTATTTCCTGTCTTCATTAAAGTGGAATACCAACCATGAGTGCATCTTCGTTCAAGGGCAACTTCTTTTCTGACAAATTAACGGCCAGTCCAGCCATGAGGATGCACCGCTGCTCGAAGCGGATTTGTGGTGACGCGCAATTGGTGTCACCGACAGAGCGGCAGGCCCAGAATGTTTGACTTTGTATAGGGAGTAGCTCAGCAATGTGACATTTGAACTGTCCCACTGGGGGTGTTGACATTTTTAATTACTGGCGGAACGGTAGCAAACCCACTCGGGTGAAATTTACATGCACCACAAATATCAGGATGCTTTGCAACTTACATCAAGGCCCACTGTGGGCGGAACCAATATTTAAGTGTATCATGTGGGTGCAATTGTTTTGCTGTTTGTTCCTCTTTCGTCTGTGAGCAAGGGCTGAGGAGCCCGAAACGCGTTAGGCCTGCCAAGAAGGGAACAGGTGTCATTTGCTGGCTTTATTTCCTGTCTTCATTAAAGTGGAATACCAACCATGAGTGCATCTTCGTTCAAGGGCAACTTCTTTTCTGACAAATTAACGGCCAGTCCAGCCATGAGGATGCACCGCTGCGCGAAGCGGATTTGTGGTGACGCGCAATTCGTGTCACCGACAGAACGGCAGGCCCAGAATGTTTGACTTTGTATAGGGAGCAGCTCAGCAATGTGACATTTGAACTTTCCCACTGGGGGTGTTGAAATTTTTAATTACTGGCGGAACGGCAGCAAACCCACTGGGGTGAAATTTACATGCACCACAAATACCAGGATGCTTTGCAACTTACATCAAGGCCCACTGTGGGCGGAACCAATATTTAAGTGTATCATGTGGGTGCAATTGTTTTGCTGTTTGTTCCTCTTTAGCCTGTGAGCAAGGGCTGAGGAGCCCGAAACGCGTTAGACCTGCCAAGAAGGGAACAGGTGTCGCTTGCTGGCTTTACTTCCTGTCTTCATTAAAGTGGAATACCTTCCGTAAGTGCATCTTCGTTCGAGGGCAACTTCTTTTCTGACAAATTAACGGCCAGTCCATCCGTGAGGATGCACCGCTGTGCGAAGTGGATTTGTGGTGATGAGCAATTGGTGTCACCGACAGAACGGCAGGCCCAGAATGTTTGACTTTGTATAGGGAGCAGCTCAGCAATGTGAAATTTGAACTGTCCCACTGGGGGTGTTGAAATTTTAATTACTGGCGGAACGGCAGCAAACCCACTCGGGTGAAATTTACATGCACCACAAATACCAGGATGCTTTGCAACTTACATCAAGACCCACTGTGGGCGGAACCAATATTTAAGTGTATCATGTGGGTGCAATTGTTTTGCTGTTTGTTCCTATTTGGCCTGTGAGCAAGGGCGGAGGAGCCCGAAATGCCTTAGGCCTGCCAAGAAGGGAACAGGTGTCGTTTGCTGGCTTTACTTCCTGTCTTCATTAAAGTGGAATACCTTCCGTGAGTGCATCTTTGTTCGATGGCAACTTCTTTTCTGACAAATTAACGGCCAGTCCAGCCAGGAGGATGCACCACTGTGCGAAGCGGATTTGTGGTGATGCGCAATTGTTGCCACCGACAGAACGGCAGGCCCAGAATGTTTGACTTTGTATAGGGAGCAGCTCAGCAATCTGACATTTGAACTGTCCCAAAGGGGGTGTTGACATTTTTAATTACTGGCGGAACGGTAGCAAACCCACTCGGGTGAAATTTACATGCACCACAAATACCAGGATGCTTTGCAACTTACATCAAGGCCCACTGTGGGCGGAACCAATATTTAAGTGTATCATGTGGGTGCAATTGTTTTGCTGTTTGTTCCTCTTTTGCCTGTGAGCAAGGGCTGAGGAGCCCGAAACACGTTAGGCCTGCCAAGAAGGGAACAGGTGTTGTTTGCTGGCTTTACTTCCTGTCTTCATTAAAGTGGAATACCTACCATGAGTGCATCTTCGTTCAAGGGCAACTTCTTTTGTGACAAATTAACGGCCAGTCCAGCCATGAGGATGCACCGCTGCGAGAAGCGGATTTTTGGTGACGCGCAATTGGTGTCACCGACAGAAAGGCAGACCCAGAATGTTTGACTTTCTATAGGGAGCAGCTCAGCAATGTGACATTTGAACGTCCCACTGGGGGTGTTGACATTTGTAATTACTGGCGGAACGGTAGCAAACCCACTCGGGTGAAATTTACATGCACCACAAATATCAGGATACTTTGCAACTTACATCAAGGCCCACTGTGGGCGGAACAAATATTTAAGTGTATCATGTGGGTGCAATTGTTTTGCTGTTTGTTCCTCTTTCGCCTGTGAGCAAGGGCTGAGGAGCCCGAAACGCGTTAGGCCTGCCAAGAAGGGAACAGGTGTCATTTGCTGGCTTTATTTCCTGTCTTCATTAAAGTGGAATACCAACCATGAGTGCATCTTCGTTCAAGGGCAACTTCTTTTCTGACAAATTAACGGCCAGTCCGGCCATGAGGATGCACCGCTGCGCGAAGCGGATTTGTGGTGACCCGCAATTGGTGTCACCGACAGAACGGCAGGCCCAGAATGTTTGACTTTGTATAGGGAGCAGCTCAGCAATGTGACATTTGAACTCACCCACTGGGGGTGTTGACATTTTTAATTACTGGCGGAACGGTAGCAAACCCACTCAGGTGAAATTTACATGCACCACAAATATCAGGATGCTTTGCAACTTACATCAAGGCCCACTGTGGGCGGAACCAATATTTAAGTGTATCATGTGGGTGCAATTGTTTTGCTGTTTGTTCCTCTTTCGCCTGTGAGCAAGGGCTGAGGAGCCCGAAACGCGTTAGGCCTGCCAAGAAGGGAACAGGTGTCATTTGCTGGCTTTATTTCCTGTCTTCATTAAAGTGGAATACCAACCATGAGTGCATCTTCGTTCAAGGGCAACTTCTTTTCTGACAAATTAACGGCCAGTCCAGCCATGAGGATGCACCGCTGCGCGAAGCGGATTTGTGGTGATGCGCAATTGGTGTCACCGACAGAACGGCAGGCCCAGAATGTTTGACTTTGTACAGGGAGCAGCTCAGCAATGTGACATTTGAACTTTCCCACTGGGGGTGTTGAAATTTTTAATTACTGGCGGAACGGCAGCAAACCCACTGGGGTGAAATTTACATGCACCACAAATACCAGGATGCTTTGCAACTTACATCAAGGCCCACTGTGGGCGGAACCAATATTTAAGTGTATCATGTGGGTGCAATTGTTTTGCTGCTTGTTCCTCTTTAGCCTGTGAGCAAGGGCTGAGGAGCCCGAAACGCGTTAGACCTGCCAAGAAGGGAACAGGTGTCGCTTGCTGGCTTTACTTCCTGTCTTCATTAAAGTGGAATACCTTCCGTAAGTGCATCTTCGTTCGAGGGCAACTTCTTTTCTGACAAATTAACGGCCAGTCCATCCGTGAGGATGCACCGCTGTGCGAAGTGGATTTGTGGTGATGAGCAATTGGTGTCACCGACAGAACGGCAGGCCCAGAATGTTTGACTTTGTATAGGGAGCAGCTCAGCAATGTGAAATTTGAACTGTCCCACTGGGGGTGTTGAAATTTTAATTACTGGCGGAACGGCAGCAAACCCACTCGGGTGAAATTTACATGCACCACAAATACCAGGATGCTTTGCAACTTACATCAAGACCCACTGTGGGCGGAACCAATATTTAAGTGTATCATGTGGATGCAATTGTTTTGCTGTTTGTTCCTCTTTGGCCTGTGAGCAAGGGCTGAGGAGCCCGAAAAGCGTTAGGCCTGCCAAGAAGGGAACAGGTGTCGTTTGCTGGCTTTACTTCCTGTCTTCATTAAAGTGGACTACCTACTGTGAGTGCATCTTCGTTCAAGGGCAACTTCTTTTCTGACAAATTACCGGCCAGTCCCGCCGTGAGGATGCACCGCTGTGCGAAGCAGATTTGTGGTGACGCGCAATTGGTGTCACCGACAGAACGGCAGGCCCAGAATGTTTGACTTTGTATAGGGAGCAGCTCAGCAATGCGACATTTGAACTGTCCCACTGGGGGTGTTCAAATTTTGAATTACTGGTGGAACAGCAGCAAACCCACTTGGGTGAAATTTACATGCACCACAAATACCAGGATGCTTTGCAACATACATCAAGGCCCACTGTGGGCGGAACCAATATTTAAGTGTATCATGTGGGTGCAATTGTTTTGCTGTTTGTTCCTCTTTGGCCTGTGAGCAAGGGCGGAGGAGCCCGAAATGCCTTAGGCCTGCCAAGAAGGGAACAGGTGTCGTTTGCTGGCTTTACTTCCTGTCTTCATTAAAGTGGAATACCTTCCGTGAGTGCATCTTTGTTCGAGGGCAACTTCTTTTCTGACAAATTAACGGCCAGTCCAGCCAGGAGGATGCACCACTGCGCGAAGCGGATTTGTGGTGATGCGCAATTGGTGCCACCGACAGAACGGCAGGCCCAGAATGTTTGACTTTGTATAGGGAGCAGCTCAGCAATCTGACATTTGAACTGTCCCAAAGGGGGTGTTGAAATTTTTAATTACTGACGGAACGGTAGCAAACCCACTCGGGTGAAATTTACATGCACCACAAATACCAGGATGCTTTGCAACTTACATCAAGGCCCACTGTGGGCGGAACCAATATTTAAGTGTATCATGTGGGTGCAATTGTTTTGCTGTTTGTTCCTCTTTTGCCTGTGAGCAAGGGCTGAGGAGCCCGAAACACGTTAGGCCTGCCAAGAAGGGAACAGGTGTTGTTTGCTGGCTTTACTTCCTGTCTTCATTAAAGTGGAATACCTACCATGAGTGCATCTTCGTTCAAGGGCAACTTCTTTTGTGACAAATTAACGGCCAGTCCAGCCATGAGGATGCACCGCTGCGAGAAGCGGATTTTTGGTGACGCGCAATTGGTGTCACCGACAGAAAGGCAGACCCAGAATGTTTGACTTTCTATAGGGAGCAGCTCAGCAATGTGACATTTGAACGTCCCACTGGGGGTGTTGACATTTTTAATTACTGGCGGAACGGTAGCAAACCCACTCGGGTGAAATTTACATGCACCACAAATATCAGGATACTTTGCAACTTACATCAAGGCCCACTGTGGGCGGAACCAATATTTAAGTGTATCATGTGGGTGCAATTGTTTTGCTGTTTGTTCCTCTTTCGCCTGTGAGCAAGGGCTGAGGAGCCCGAAACGCGTTAGGCCTGCCAAGACGGGAACAGGTGTCATTTGCTGGCTTTATTTCCTGTCTTCATTAAAGTGGAATACCAACCATGAGTGCATCTTCGTTCAAGGGCAACTTCTTTTCTGACAAATTAACGGCCAGTCCGGCCAGGAGGATGCACCGCTGCGCGAAGCGGATTTGTGGTGACCCGCAATTGGTGTCACCGACAGAACGGCAGGCCCAGAATGTTTGACTTTGTATAGGGAGCAGCTCAGCAATGTGACATTTGAACTGTCCCACTGGGGGTGTTGACATTTTTAATTACTGGCGGAACGGTAGCAAACCCACTCGGGTGAAATTTACATGCACCACAAATATCAGGATGCTTTGCAACTTACATCAAGGCCCACTGTGGGCGGAACCAATATTTAAGTGTATCATGTGGGTGCAATTGTTTTGCTGTTTGTTCCTCTTTCGCCTGTGAGCAAGGGCTGAGGAGCCCGAAACGCGTTAGGCCTGCCAAGAAGTGAACAGGTGTCATTTGCTGGCTTTATTTCCTGTCTTCATTAAAGTCGAATACCAACCATGAGTGCATCTTCGTTCAAGGGCAACTTCTTTTCTGACAAATTAACGGCCAGTCCAGCCATGAGGATGCACCGCTGCGCGAAGCGGATTTGTGGTGATGCGCAATTGGTGTCACCGACAGAACGGCAGGCCCAGAATGTTTGACTTTGTACAGGGAGCAGCTGAGCAATGTGACATTTGAACTTTCCCACTGGGGGTGTTGAAATTTTTAATTACTGGCGGAACGGCAGCAAACCCACTGGGGTGAAATTTACATGCACCACAAATACCAGGATGCTTTGCAACTTACATCAAGGCCCACTGTGGGCGGAACCAATATTTAAGTGTATCATGTGGGTGCAATTGTTTTGCTGTTTGTTCCTCTTTCGCCTGTGAGCAAGGGCTGAGGAGCCCGAAACGCGTTAGGCCTGCCAAGAAGGGAACAGGTGTCGTTTGCTGGCTTTACTTCCTGTCTTCATTAAAGTGGAATACCTTCCGTAAGTGCATCTTCGTTCGAGGGCAACTTCTTTTCTGACAAATTAACGGCCAGTCCATCCGTGAGGATGCACCGCTGTGCGAAGTGGATTTGTGGTGATGAGCAATTGGTGTCACCGACAGAACGGCAGGCCCAGAATGTTTGACTTTGTATAGGGAGCAGCTCAGCAATGTGAAATTTGAACTGTCCCACTGGGGGTGTTGAAATTTTAATTACTGGCGGAACGGCAGCAAACCCACCCGGGTGAAATTTACATGCACCACAAATACCAGGATGCTTTGCAACTTACATCAAGACCCACTGTGGGCGGAACCAATATTTAAGTGTATCACGTGGATGCAATTGTTTTGCTGTTTGTTCCTCTTTGGCCTGTGAGCAAGGGCTGAGGAGCCCGAAAAGCGTTAGGCCTGCCAAGAAGGGAACAGGTGTCGTTTGCTGGCTTTACTTCCTGTCTTCATTAAAGTGGAATACCTACTGTGAGTGCATCTACGTTCAAGGGCAACTTCTTTTCTGACAAATTAACGGCCAGTCCCGCCGTGAGGATGCACCGCTGCGCGAAGCAGATTTGTGGTGACGCGCAATTGGTGTCACCGACAGAACGGCAGGCCCAGAATGTTTGACTTTGTATAGGGAGCAGCTCAGCAATGCGACATTTGAACTGTCCCACTGGGGGTGTTGAAATTTTGAATTACTGGTGGAACAGCAGCAAACCCACTCGGGTGAAATTTACATGCACCACAAATACCAGGATGCTTTGCAACTTACATCAAGGCCCACTGTGGGCGGAACCAATATTTAAGTGTATCATGTGGGTGCAATTGTTTTGCTGCTTGTTCCTCTTTGGCCTGTGAGCAAGGGCGGAAGAGCCCGAAATGCCTTGGGCCTGCCAAGAAGGGAACAGGTGTCGTTTGCTGGCTTTACTTCCTGTCTTCATTAAAGTGGAATACCTTCCGTGAGTGCATCTTCCTTCGAGGGCAACTTCTTTTCTGACAAATTAACGGCCAGTCCAGCCAGGAGGATGCACCACTGCGCGAAGCAGATTTGTGGTGATGCGCAATTGGTGCCACCAACAGAACGGCAGGCCCAGAATGTTTGACTTTGTATAGGGAGCAGCTCAGCAATCTGACATTTGAACTGTCCCAAAGGGGGTGTTGAAATTTTTAATTACTGGCGGAACGGTAGCAAACCCACTCGGGTGAAATTTACATGCACCACAAATACCAGGATGCTTTGCAACTTACATCAAGGCCCACTGTGGGCGGAACCAATATTTAAGTGTATCATGTGGGTGCAATTGTTTTGCTGTTTGTTCCGCTTTGGCCTGTGAGCAAGGGCTGAGGAGCCCGAAACGCGTTAGGCCTGCCAAGAAGGGAACAGGTGTTGTTTGCTGGCTTTACTTCCTGTCTTCATTAAAGTGGAATACCTTCCGTGAGTGCATCTTCGTTCAAGGGCAACTTCTTTTCTGACAAATTAACGGCCAGTCCAGCCATGAGGATGCACCGCTGCGCGAAGCGGATTTGTGGTGACGGGCAATTGGTGTCACCGACAGAACGGCAGGCCCAGAATTTTTACTTTGTATAGGGAGCAGCTCAGCAATGTGACATTTGAACTGTCCCACTGGGGGTATTGAAGTGTTTAATTACTGGCGGAATTGTAGCAAACCCACTTAGGTGAAATTTACATGCACCACAAATACCAGGATGCTTTGCAACTTACATCAAGGCCTACTGTGGGCGGAACCAATATTTAAGGGTGTCATATAGTTGCAATTGTTTTGCCGTTTGTTCCTCTTTCGCCTGTGAGCAAGGGTTGAGGAGCCCGAAATGCGTTAGGCCTGCAAAGAAGGGAACAGGTGTCGTTTGCTGGCTTTACTTCCTGTCTTCATTAAAGTGGAATACCTACTGTGAGTGCATCTTCGTTCAAGGGCAACTTCTTTTCTGACAAATTAAAGGCCAGTCCCGCCGTGAGAATGCACCGCTGCGCGAAGCGGATTTGTGGTGACGCGCAATTGGTGTCACCGACAGAACGGCAGGCCCAGAATGTTTGACTTTGTATAGGGAGCAGCTCAGCAATGTGACATTTGAACTGTCCCACTGGGGGTGTTGAAATTTTGAATTACTGGTGGAACAGCAGCAAACCCACTCGGGTGAAATTTACATGCACCACAAATACCAGGATGCTTTGCAACTTACATCAAGGCCCACTGTGGGCGGAACCAATATTTAAGTGTATCATGTGGGTGCAATTGTTTTGCTGTTTGTTCCTCTTTGGCCTGTGAGCAAGGGCTGAGGAGCCCGAAATGCGTTAGGCCTGCCAAGAAGGGAACAGGTGTCGTTTGCTGGCTTTACTTCCTGTCTTCATTAAAGTGGAATACCTTCCGTGAGTGCATCTTCGTTCGAGGGCAACTTCTTTTCTGACAAATTAACGGCCAGTCCAGCCATGAGGATGCACCGCTGCGCGAAGCGGATTTGTGGTGATGCGCAATTGGTGCCACCGACAGAACGGCAGGCACAGAATGTTTGACATGGTATAGGGAGCAGCTCAGCAATCTGACATTTGAACTGTCCCAAAGGGGGTGTTGAAATTTTTAATTACTGGCGGAACAGTAGCAAACCCACTCGGGTGAAATTTACATGCACCACAAATACCAGGATGCTTTGCAACTTACATCAAGGCCCACTGTGGGTGGAACCAATATTTAAGTGTATCATGTGGGTGCAATTGTTTTGCTGTTTGTTCCTCTTTCGCCTGTGAGCAAGGGCTGAGGAGCCCGAAACGCGTTAGGCCTGCCAAGAAGGGAACAGGTGTCGTTTGCTGGCTTTACTTCCTGTCTTCATTAAAGTGGAATACCTACCATGAGTGCATCTTCGTTCAATGGCAACTTCTTTTGTGACAAATTAACGGCCAGTCCAGCCATGAGGATGCACCGCTGCGAGAAGCGGATTTTTGGTGACGCGCAATTGGTGTCACCGACAGAAAGGCAGACCCAGAAAGTTTGACTTTCTATAGGGAGCAGCTCAGCAATGTGACATTTGAACTGTCCCACTGGGGGTGTTGACATTTTTAATTACTGGCGGAACGGTAGCAAACCCACTTGGGTGAAATTTACATGCACCACAAATATCAGGATGCTTTGCAACTTACATCAAGGCCCACTGTGGGCGGAACCAATATTTAAGTGTATCATGTGGGTGCAATTGTTTTGCTGTTTGTTCCTCTTTCGCCTGTGAGCAAGGGCTGAGGAGCCCGAAACGCGTTAGGCCTGCCAAGAAGGGAACAGGTGTCATTTGCTGGCTTTATTTCCTGTCTTCATTAAAGTGGAATACCAACCATGAGTGCATCTTCGTTCAAGGGCAACTTCTTTTCTGACAAATTAACGGCCAGTCCAGCCAGGAGGATGCACCACTGCGCGAAGCGGATTTGTGGTGATGCGCAATTGGTGCCACCGACAGAACGGCAGGCCCAGAATGTTTGACTTTGTATAGGGAGCAGCTCTGCAATCTGACATTTGAACTGTCCCAAAGGGGGTGTTGAAATTTTTAATTACTGGCGGAACGGTAGCAAACCCACTCGGGTGAAATTTACATGCACCACAAATACCAGGATGCTTTGCAACTTACATCAAGGCCCACTGTGGGCGGAACCAATATTTAAGTGTATCATGTGGGTGCAATTGTTTTGCTGTTTGTTCCTCTTTCGCCTGTGAGCAAGGGCTGAGGAGCCCGAAACGCGTTAGGCCTGCCAAGAAGGGAACAGGTGTCGTTTGCTGGCTTTACTTCCTGTCTTCATTAAAGTGGAATACCTACCATGAGTGCATCTTCGTTCAAGGGCAACTTCTTTTCTGACAAATTAACGGCCAGTCCCGCCATGAGGATGCACCGCTGCGAGAAGCGGATTTTTGGTGACGCGCAATTGGTGTCACCGACAGAAAGGCAGACCCAGAAAGTTTGACTTTCTATAGGGAGCAGCTCAGCAATGTGACATTTGAACTGTCCCACTGGGGGTGTTGACATTTTTAATTACTGGCGGAACGGTAGCAAACCCACTCGGGTGAAATTTACATGCACCACAAATATCAGGATGCTTTGCAACTTACATCAAGGCCCACTGTGGGCGGAACCAATATTTAAGTGTATCATGTGGGTGCAATTGTTTTGCTGTTTGTTCCTCTTTCGCCTGTGAGCAAGGGCTGAGGAGCCCGAAACGCGTTAGGCCTGCCAAGAAGGGAACAGGTGTCATTTGCTGGCTTTATTTCCTGTCTTCATTAAAGTGGAATACCAACCATGAGTGCATCTTCGTTCAAGGGCAACTTCTTTTCTGACAAATTAACGGCCAGTCCAGCCATGAGGATGCACCGCTGCGCGAAGCGGATTTGTGGTGATGCGCAATTGGTGCCACCGACAGAACGGCAGGCCCAGAATGTTTGACATGGTATAGGGAGCAGCTCAGCAATCTGACATTTGAACTGTCCCAAAGGGGGTGTTGAAATTTTTAATTACTGGCGGAACAGTAGCAAACCCACTCGGGTGAAATTTACATGCACCACAAATACCAGGATGCTTTGCAACTTACATCAAGGCCCACTGTGGGTGGAACCAATATTTAAGTGTATCATGTGGGTGCAATTGTTTTGCTGTTTGTTCCTCTTTCGCCTGTGAGCAAGGGCTGAGGAGCCCGAAACGCGTTAGGCCTGCCAAGAAGGGAACAGGTGTCGTTTGCTGGCTTTACTTCCTGTCTTCATTAAAGTGGAATACCTACCATGAGTGCATCTTCGTTCAATGGCAACTTCTTTTGTGACAAATTAACGGCCAGTCCAGCCATGAGGATGCACCGCTGCGAGAAGCGGATTTTTGGTGACGCGCAATTGGTGTCACCGACAGAAAGGCAGACCCAGAAAGTTTGACTTTCTATAGGGAGCAGCTCAGCAATGTGACATTTGAACTGTCCCACTGGGGGTGTTGACATTTTTAATTACTGGCGGAACGGTAGCAAACCCACTTGGGTGAAATTTACATGCACCACAAATATCAGGATGCTTTGCAACTTACATCAAGGCCCACTGTGGGCGGAACCAATATTTAAGTGTATCATGTGGGTGCAATTGTTTTGCTGTTTGTTCCTCTTTCGCCTGTGAGCGAGGGCTGAGGAGCCCGAAACGCGTTAGGCCTGCCAAGAAGGGAACAGGTGTCATTTGCTGGCTTTATTTCCTGTCTTCATTAAAGTGGAATACCAACCATGAGTGCATCTTCGTTCAAGGGCAACTTCTTTTCTGACAAATTAACGGCCAGTCCAGCCAGGAGGATGCACCACTGCGCGAAGCGGATTTGTGGTGATGCGCAATTGGTGCCACCGACAGAACGGCAGGCCCAGAATGTTTGACTTTGTATAGGGAGCAGCTCTGCAATCTGACATTTGAACTGTCCCAAAGGGGGTGTTGAAATTTTTAATTACTGGCGGAACGGTAGCAAACCCACTCGGGTGAAATTTACATGCACCACAAATACCAGGATGCTTTGCAACTTACATCAAGGCCCACTGTGGGCGGAACCAATATTTAAGTGTATCATGTGGGTGCAATTGTTTTGCTGTTTGTTCCTCTTTCGCCTGTGAGCAAGGGCTGAGGAGCCCGAAACGCGTTAGGCCTGCCAAGAAGGGAACAGGTGTCGTTTGCTGGCTTTACTTCCTGTCTTCATTAAAGTGGAATACCTACCATGAGTGCATCTTCGTTCAAGGGCAACTTCTTTTCTGACAAATTAACGGCCAGTCCAGCCATGAGGATGCACCGCTGCGAGAAGCGGATTTTTGGTGACGCGCAATTGGTGTCACCGACAGAAAGGCAGACCCAGAAAGTTTGACTTTCTATAGGGAGCAGCTCAGCAATGTGACATTTGAACTGTCCCACTGGGGGTGTTGACATTTTTAATTACTGGCGGAACGGTAGCAAACCCACTCGGGTGAAATTTACATGCACCACAAATATCAGGATGCTTTGCAACTTACATCAAGGCCCACTGTGGGCGGAACCAATATTTAAGTGTATCATGTGGGTGCAATTGTTTTGCTGTTTGTTCCTCTTTCGCCTGTGAGCAAGGGCTGAGGAGCCCGAAACGCGTTAGGCCTTCCAAGAAGGGAACAGGTGTCATTTGCTGGCTTTATTTCCTGTCTTCATTAAAGTGGAATACCAACCATGAGTGCATCTTCGTTCAAGTGCAACTTCTTTTCTGACAAATTAACGGCCATTCCAGCCATGAGGATGCACCGCTGCTCGAAGCGGATTTGTGGTGACGCGCAATTGGTGTCACCGACAGAACGGCAGGCCCAGAATGTTTGACTTTGTATAGGGAGTAGCTCAGCAATGTGACATTTGAACTGTCCCACTGGGGGTGTTGACATTTTTAATTACTGGCGGAACGGTAGCAAACCCACTCGGGTGAAATTTACATGCACCACAAATATCAGGATGCTTTGCAACTTACATCAAGGCCCACTGTGGGCGGAACCAATATTTAAGTGTATCATGTGGGTGCAATTGTTTTGCTGTTTGTTCCTCTTTCGTCTGTGAGCAAGGGCTGAGGAGCCCGAAACGCGTTAGGCCTGCCAAGAAGGGAACAGGTGTCATTTGCTGGCTTTATTTCCTGTCTTCATTAAAGTGGAATACCAACCATGAGTGCATCTTCGTTCAAGGGCAACTTCTTTTCTGACAAATTAACGGCCAGTCCAGCCATGAGGATGCACCGCTGCGCGAAGCGGATTTGTGGTGACGCGCAATTCGTGTCACCGACAGAACGGCAGGCCCAGAATGTTTGACTTTGTATAGGGAGCAGCTCAGCAATGTGACATTTGAACTTTCCCACTGGGGGTGTTGAAATTTTTAATTACTGGCGGAACGGCAGCAAACCCACTGGGGTGAAATTTACATGCACCACAAATACCAGGATGCTTTGCAACTTACATCAAGGCCCACTGTGGGCGGAACCAATATTTAAGTGTATCATGTGGGTGCAATTGTTTTGCTGTTTGTTCCTCTTTAGCCTGTGAGCAAGGGCTGAGGAGCCCGAAACGCGTTAGACCTGCCAAGAAGGGAACAGGTGTCGCTTGCTGGCTTTACTTCCTGTCTTCATTAAAGTGGAATACCTTCCGTAAGTGCATCTTCGTTCGAGGGCAACTTCTTTTCTGACAAATTAACGGCCAGTCCATCCGTGAGGATGCACCGCTGTGCGAAGTGGATTTGTGGTGATGAGCAATTGGTGTCACCGACAGAACGGCAGGCCCAGAATGTTTGACTTTGTATAGGGAGCAGCTCAGCAATGTGAAATTTGAACTGTCCCACTGGGAGTGTTGAAATTTTAATTACTGGCGGAACGGCAGCAAACCCACTCGGGTGAAATTTACATGCACCACAAATACCAGGATGCTTTGCAACTTACATCAAGACCCACTGTGGGCGGAACCAATATTTAAGTGTATCATGTGGGTGCAATTGTTTTGCTGTTTGTTCCTCTTTGGCCTGTGAGCAAGGGCGGAGGAGCCCGAAATGCCTTAGGCCTGCCAAGAAGGGAACAGGTGTCGTTTGCTGGCTTTACTTCCTGTCTTCATTAAAGTGGAATACCTTCCGTGAGTGCATCTTTGTTCGAGGGCAACTTCTTTTCTGACAAATTAACGGCCAGTCCAGCCAGGAGGATGCACCACTGCGCGAAGCGGATTTGTGGTGATGCGCAATTGTTGCCACCGACAGAACGGCAGGCCCAGAATGTTTGACTTTGTATAGGGAGCAGCTCAGCAATCTGACATTTGAACTGTCCCAAAGGGGGTGTTGACATTTTTAATTACTGGCGGAACGGTAGCAAACCCACTCGGGTGAAATTTACATGCACCACAAATACCAGGATGCTTTGCAACTTACATCAAGGCCCACTGTGGGCGGAACCAATATTTAAGTGTATCATGTGGGTGCAATTGTTTTGCTGTTTGTTCCTCTTTTGCCTGTGAGCAAGGGCTGAGGAGCCCGAAACACGTTAGGCCTGCCAAGAAGGGAACAGGTGTTGTTTGCTGGCTTTACTTCCTGTCTTCATTAAAGTGGAATACCTACCATGAGTGCATCTTCGTTCAAGGGCAACTTCTTTTGTGACAAATTAACGGCCAGTCCAGCCATGAGGATGCACCGCTGCGAGAAGCGGATTTTTGGTGACGCGCAATTGGTGTCACCGACAGAAAGGCAGACCCAGAATGTTTGACTTTCTATAGGGAGCAGCTCAGCAATGTGACATTTGAACGTCCCACTGGGGGTGTTGACATTTTTAATTACTGGCGGAACGGTAGCAAACCCACTCGGGTGAAATTTACATGCACCACAAATATCAGGATACTTTGCAACTTACATCAAGGCCCACTGTGGGCGGAACAAATATTTAAGTGTATCATGTGGGTGCAATTGTTTTGCTGTTTGTTCCTCTTTCGCCTGTGAGCAAGGGCTGAGGAGCCCGAAACGCGTTAGGCCTGCCAAGAAGGGAACAGGTGTCATTTGCTGGCTTTATTTCCTGTCTTCATTAAAGTGGAATACCAACCATGAGTGCATCTTCGTTCAAGGGCAACTTCTTTTCTGACAAATTAACGGCCAGTCCGGCCATGAGGATGCACCGCTGCGCGAAGCGGATTTGTGGTGACCCGCAATTGGTGTCACCGACAGAACGGCAGGCCCAGAATGTTTGACTTTGTATAGGGAGCAGCTCAGCAATGTGACATTTGAACTCACCCACTGGGGGTGTTGACATTTTTAATTACTGGCGGAACGGTAGCAAACCCACTCAGGTGAAATTTACATGCACCACAAATATCAGGATGCTTTGCAACTTACATCAAGGCCCACTGTGGGCGGAACCAATATTTAAGTGTATCATGTGGGTGCAATTGTTTTGCTGTTTGTTCCTCTTTCGCCTGTGAGCAAGGGCTGAGGAGCCCGAAACGCGTTAGGCCTGCCAAGAAGGGAACAGGTGTCATTTGCTGGCTTTATTTCCTGTCTTCATTAAAGTGGAATACCAACCATGAGTGCATCTTCGTTCAAGGGCAACTTCTTTTCTGACAAATTAACGGCCAGTCCAGCCATGAGGATGCACCGCTGCGCGAAGCGGATTTGTGGTGATGCGCAATTGGTGTCACCGACAGAACGGCAGGCCCAGAATGTTTGACTTTGTACAGGGAGCAGCTCAGCAATGTGACATTTGAACTTTCCCACTGGGGGTGTTGAAATTTTTAATTACTGGCGGAACGGCAGCAAACCCACTGGGGTGAAATTTACATGCACCACAAATACCAGGATGCTTTGCAACTTACATCAAGGCCCACTGTGGGCGGAACCAATATTTAAGTGTATCATGTGGGTGCAATTGTTTTGCTGCTTGTTCCTCTTTAGCCTGTGAGCAAGGGCTGAGGAGCCCGAAACGCGTTAGACCTGCCAAGAAGGGAACAGGTGTCGCTTGCTGGCTTTACTTCCTGTCTTCATTAAAGTGGAATACCTTCCGTAAGTGCATCTTCGTTCGAGGGCAACTTCTTTTCTGACAAATTAACGGCCAGTCCATCCGTGAGGATGCACCGCTGTGCGAAGTGGATTTGTGGTGATGAGCAATTGGTGTCACCGACAGAGACGGCAGGCCCAGAATGTTTGACTTTGTATAGGGAGCAGCTCAGCAATGTGAAATTTGAACTGTCCCACTGGGGGTGTTGAAATTTTAATTACTGGCGGAACGGCAGCAAACCCACTCGGGTGAAATTTACATGCACCACAAATACCAGGATGCTTTGCAACTTACATCAAGACCCACTGTGGGCGGAACCAATATTTAAGTGTATCATGTGGATGCAATTGTTTTCCTGTTTGTTCCTCTTTGGCCTGTGAGCAAGGGCTGAGGAGCCCGAAAAGCGTTAGGCCTGCCAAGAAGGGAACAGGTGTCGTTTGCTGGCTTTACTTCCTGTCTTCATTAAAGTGGACTACCTACTGTGAGTGCATCTTCGTTCAAGGGCAACTTCTTTTCTGACAAATTACCGGCCAGTCCCGCCGTGAGGATGCACCGCTGTGCGAAGCAGATTTGTGGTGACGCGCAATTGGTGTCACCGACAGAACGGCAGGCCCAGAATGTTTGACTTTGTATAGGGAGCAGCTCAGCAATGCGACATTTGAACTGTCCCACTGGGGGTGTTCAAATTTTGAATTACTGGTGGAACAGCAGCAAACCCACTTGGGTGAAATTTACATGCACCACAAATACCAGGATGCTTTGCAACATACATCAAGGCCCACTGTGGGCGGAACCAATATTTAAGTGTATCATGTGGGTGCAATTGTTTTGCTGTTTGTTCCTCTTTCGCCTGTGAGCAAGGGCTGAGGAGCCCGAAACGCGTTAGGCCTGCCAAGAAGGGAACAGGTGTCATTTGCTGGCTTTATTTCCTGTCTTCATTAAAGTGGAATACCAACCATGAGTGCATCTTCGTTCAAGGGCAACTTCTTTTCTGACAAATTAACGGCCAGTCCAGCCATGAGGATGCACCGCTGCGCGAAGCGGATTTGTGGTGACCCGCAATTGGTGTCACCGACAGAACGGCAGGCCCAGAATGTTTGACTTTGTATAGGGAGCAGCTCAGCAATGTGACATTTGAACTCACCCACTGGGGGTGTTGACATTTTTAATTACTGGCGGAACGGTAGCAAACCCACTCAGGTGAAATTTACATGCACCACAAATATCAGGATGCTTTGCAACTTACATCAAGGCCCACTGTGGGCGGAACCAATATTTAAGTGTATCATGTGGGTGCAATTGTTTTGCTGTTTGTTCCTCTTTCGCCTGTGAGCAAGGGCTGAGGAGCCCGAAACGCGTTAGGCCTGCCAAGAAGGGAACAGGTGTCATTTGCTGGCTTTATTTCCTGTCTTCATTAAAGTGGAATACCAACCATGAGTGCATCTTCGTTCAAGGGCAACTTCTTTTCTGACAAATTAACGGCCAGTCCAGCCATGAGGATGCACCGCTGCGCGAAGCGGATTTGTGGTGACCCGCAATTGGTGTCACCGACAGAACGGCAGGCCCAGAATGTTTGACTTTGTATAGGGAGCAGCTCAGCAATGTGACATTTGAACTCACCCACTGGGGGTGTTGACATTTTTAATTACTGGCGGAACGGTAGCAAACCCACTCAGGTGAAATTTACATGCACCACAAATATCAGGATGCTTTGCAACTTACATCAAGGCCCACTGTGGGCGGAACAAATATTTAAGTGTATCATGTGGGTGCAATTGTTTTGCTGTTTGTTCCTCTTTCGCCTGTGAGCAAGGGCTGAGGAGCCCGAAACGCGTTAGGCCTGCCAAGAAGGGAACAGGTGTCATTTGCTGGCTTTATTTCCTGTCTTCATTAAAGTGGAATACCAACCATGAGTGCATCTTCGTTCAAGGGCAACTTCTTTTCTGACAAATTAACGGCCAGTCCGGCCATGAGGATGCACCGCTGCGCGAAGCGGATTTGTGGTGACCCGCAATTGGTGTCACCGACAGAACGGCAGGCCCAGAATGTTTGACTTTGTATAGGGAGCAGCTCAGCAATGTGACATTTGAACTCACCCACTGGGGGTGTTGACATTTTTAATTACTGGCGGAACGGTAGCAAACCCACTCAGGTGAAATTTACATGCACCACAAATATCAGGATGCTTTGCAACTTACATCAAGGCCCACTGTGGGCGGAACCAATATTTAAGTGTATCATGTGGGTGCAATTGTTTTGCTGTTTGTTCCTCTTTCGCCTGTGAGCAAGGGCTGAGGAGCCCGAAACGCGTTAGGCCTGCCAAGAAGGGAACAGGTGTCATTTGCTGGCTTTATTTCCTGTCTTCATTAAAGTGGAATACCAACCATGAGTGCATCTTCGTTCAAGGGCAACTTCTTTTCTGACAAATTAACGGCCAGTCCAGCCATGAGGATGCACCGCTGCGCGAAGCGGATTTGTGGTGATGCGCAATTGGTGTCACCGACAGAACGGCAGGCCCAGAATGTTTGACTTTGTACAGGGAGCAGCTCAGCAATGTGACATTTGAACTTTCCCACTGGGGGTGTTGAAATTTTTAATTACTGGCGGAACGGCAGCAAACCCACTGGGGTGAAATTTACATGCACCACAAATACCAGGATGCTTTGCAACTTACATCAAGGCCCACTGTGGGCGGAACCAATATTTAAGTGTATCATGTGGGTGCAATTGTTTTGCTGCTTGTTCCTCTTTAGCCTGTGAGCAAGGGCTGAGGAGCCCGAAACGCGTTAGACCTGCCAAGAAGGGAACAGGTGTCGCTTGCTGGCTTTACTTCCTGTCTTCATTAAAGTGGAATACCTTCCGTAAGTGCATCTTCGTTCGAGGGCAACTTCTTTTCTGACAAATTAACGGCCAGTCCATCCGTGAGGATGCACCGCTGTGCGAAGTGGATTTGTGGTGATGAGCAATTGGTGTCACCGACAGAACGGCAGGCCCAGAATGTTTGACTTTGTATAGGGAGCAGCTCAGCAATGTGAAATTTGAACTGTCCCACTGGGGGTGTTGAAATTTTAATTACTGGCGGAACGGCAGCAAACCCACTCGGGTGAAATTTACATGCACCACAAATACCAGGATGCTTTGCAACTTACATCAAGACCCACTGTGGGCGGAACCAATATTTAAGTGTATCATGTGGATGCAATTGTTTTCCTGTTTGTTCCTCTTTGGCCTGTGAGCAAGGGCTGAGGAGCCCGAAAAGCGTTAGGCCTGCCAAGAAGGGAACAGGTGTCGTTTGCTGGCTTTACTTCCTGTCTTCATTAAAGTGGACTACCTACTGTGAGTGCATCTTCGTTCAAGGGCAACTTCTTTTCTGACAAATTACCGGCCAGTCCCGCCGTGAGGATGCACCGCTGTGCGAAGCAGATTTGTGGTGACGCGCAATTGGTGTCACCGACAGAACGGCAGGCCCAGAATGTTTGACTTTGTATAGGGAGCAGCTCAGCAATGCGACATTTGAACTGTCCCACTGGGAGTGTTCAAATTTTGAATTACTGGTGGAACAGCAGCAAACCCACTTGGGTGAAATTTACATGCACCACAAATACCAGGATGCTTTGCAACATACATCAAGGCCCACTGTGGGCGGAACCAATATTTAAGTGTATCATGTGGGTGCAATTGTTTTGCTGTTTGTTCCTCTTTGGCCTGTGAGCAAGGGCGGAGGAGCCCGAAATGCCTTAGGCCTGCCAAGAAGGGAACAGGTGTCGTTTGCTGGCTTTACTTCCTGTCTTCATTAAAGTGGAATACCTTCCGTGAGTGCATCTTTGTTCGAGGGCAACTTCTTTTCTGACAAATTAACGGCCAGTCCAGCCAGGAGGATGCACCACTGCGCGAAGCGGATTTGTGGTGATACGCAATTGGTGCCACCGACAGAACGGCAGGCCCAGAATGTTTGACTTTGTATAGGGAGCAGCTCAGCAATCTGACATTTGAACTGTCCCAAAGGGGGTGTTGAAATTTTTAATTACTGACGGAACGGTAGCAAGCCCACTCGGGTGAAATTTACATGCACCACAAATACCAGGATGCTTTGCAACTTACATCAAGGCCCACTGTGGGTGGAACCAATATTTAAGTGTATCATGTGGGTGCAATTGTTTTGCTGTTTGTTCCTCTTTTGCCTGTGAGCAAGGGCTGAGGAGCCCGAAACACGTTAGGCCTGCCAAGAAGGGAACAGGTGTTGTTTGCTGGCTTTACTTCCTGTCTTCATTAAAGTGGAATACCTACCATGAGTGCATCTTCGTTCAAGGGCAACTTCTTTTGTGACAAATTAACGGCCAGTCCAGCCATGAGGATGCACCGCTGCGAGAAGCGGATTTTTGGTGACGCGCAATTGGTGTCACCGACAGAAAGGCAGACCCAGAATGTTTGACTTTCTATAGGGAGCAGCTCAGCAATGTGACATTTGAACGTCCCACTGGGGGTGTTGACATTTTTAATTACTGGTGGAACGGTAGCAAACCCACTCGGGTGAAATTTACATGCACCACAAATATCAGGATACTTTGCAACTTACATCAAGGCCCACTGTGGGCGGAACCAATATTTAAGTGTATCATGTGGGTGCAATTGTTTTACTGTTTGTTCCTCTTTCGCCTGTGAGCAAGGGCTGAGGAGCCCGAAACGCGTTAGGCCTGCCAAGACGGGAACAGGTGTCATTTGCTGGCTTTATTTCCTGTCTTCATTAAAGTGGAATACCAACCATGAGTGCATCTTCGTTCAAGGGCAACTTCTTTTCTGACAAATTAACGGCCAGTCCGGCCAGGAGGATGCACCGCTGCGCGAAGCGGATTTGTGGTGACCCGCAATTGGTGTCACCGACAGAACGGCAGGCCCAGAATGTTTGACTTTGTATAGGGAGCAGCTCAGCAATGTGACATTTGAACTGTCCCACTGGGGGTGTTGACATTTTTAATTACTGGCGGAACGGTAGCAAACCCACTCGGGTGAAATTTACATGCACCACAAATATCAGGATGCTTTGCAACTTACATCAAGGCCCACTGTGGGCGGAACCAATATTTAAGTGTATCATGTGGGTGCAATTGTTTTGCTGTTTGTTCCTCTTTCGCCTGTGAGCAAGGGCTGAGGAGCCCGAAACGCGTTAGGCCTGCCAAGAAGGGAACAGGTGTCATTTGCTGGCTTTATTTCCTGTCTTCATTAAAGTGGAATACCAACCATGAGTGCATCTTCGTTCAAGGGCAACTTCTTTTCTGACAAATTAACGGCCAGTCCAGCCATGAGGATGCACCGCTGCGCGAAGCGGATTTGTGGTGATGCGCAATTGGTGTCACCGACAGAACGGCAGGCCCAGAATGTTTGACTTTGTACAGGGAGCAGCTGAGCAATGTGACATTTGAACTTTCCCACTGGGGGTGTTGAAATTTTTAATTACTGGCGGAACGGCAGCAAACCCACTGGGGTGAAATTTACATGCACCACAAATACCAGGATGCTTTGCAACTTACATCAAGGCCCACTGTGGGCGGAACCAATATTTAAGTGTATCATGTGGGTGCAATTGTTTTGCTGTTTGTTCCTCTTTCGCCTGTGAGCAAGGGCTGAGGAGCCCGAAACGCGTTAGGCCTGCCAAGAAGGGAACAGGTGTCGTTTGCTGGCTTTACTTCCTGTCTTCATTAAAGTGGAATACCTTCCGTAAGTGCATCTTCGTTCGAGGGCAACTTCTTTTCTGACAAATTAACGGCCAGTCCATCCGTGAGGATGCACCGCTGTGCGAAGTGGATTTGTGGTGATGAGCAATTGGTGTCACCGACAGAACGGCAGGCCCAGAATGTTTGACTTTGTATAGGGAGCAGCTCAGCAATGTGAAATTTGAACTGTCCCACTGGGGGTGTTGAAATTTTAATTACTGGCGGAACGGCAGCAAACCCACCCGGGTGAAATTTACATGCACCACAAATACCAGGATGCTTTGCAACTTACATCAAGACCCACTGTGGGCGGAACCAATATTTAAGTGTATCACGTGGATGCAATTGTTTTGCTGTTTGTTCCTCTTTGGCCTGTGAGCAAGGGCTGAGGAGCCCGAAAAGCGTTAGGCCTGCCAAGAAGGGAACAGGTGTCGTTTGCTGGCTTTACTTCCTGTCTTCATTAAAGTGGAATACCTACTGTGAGTGCATCTACGTTTAAGGGCAACTTCTTTTCTGACAAATTAACGGCCAGTCCCGCCGTGAGGATGCACCGCTGCGCGAAGCAGATTTGTGGTGACGCGCAATTGGTGTCACCGACAGAACGGCAGGCCCAGAATGTTTGACTTTGTATAGGGAGCAGCTCAGCAATGCGACATTTGAACTGTCCCACTGGGGGTGTTGAAATTTTGAATTACTGGTGGAACAGCAGCAAACCCACTCGGGTGAAATTTACATGCACCACAAATACCAGGATGCTTTGCAACTTACATCAAGGCCCACTGTGGGCGGAACCAATATTTAAGTGTATCATGTGGGTGCAATTGTTTTGCTGCTTGTTCCTCTTTGGCCTGTGAGCAAGGGCGGAAGAGCCCGAAATGCCTTGGGCCTGCCAAGAAGGGAACAGGTGTCGTTTGCTGGCTTTACTTCCTGTCTTCATTAAAGTGGAATACCTTCCGTGAGTGCATCTTCCTTCGAGGGCAACTTCTTTTCTGACAAATTAACGGCCAGTCCAGCCAGGAGGATGCACCACTGCGCGAAGCGGATTTGTGGTGATGCGCAATTGGTGCCACCAACAGAACGGCAGGCCCAGAATGTTTGACTTTGTATAGGGAGCAGCTCAGCAATCTGACATTTGAACTGTCCCAAAGGGGGTGTTGAAATTTTTAATTACTGGCGGAACGGTAGCAAACCCACTCGGGTGAAATTTACATGCACCACAAATACCAGGATGCTTTGCAACTTACATCAAGGCCCACTGTGGGCGGAACCAATATTTAAGTGTATCATGTGGGTGCAATTGTTTTGCTGTTTGTTCCGCTTTGGCCTGTGAGCAAGGGCTGAGGAGCCCGAAACGCGTTAGGCCTGCCAAGAAGGGAACAGGTGTCGTTTGCTGGCTTTACTTCCTGTCTTCATTAAAGTGGAATACCTTCCGTGAGAGCATCTTCGTTCAAGGGCAACTTCTTTTCTGACAAATTAACGGCCAGTCCAGCCATGAGGATGCACCGCTGCGCGAAGCGGATTTGTGGTGACGGGCAATTGGTGTCACCGACAGAACGGCAGGCCCAGAATTTTTGACTTTGTATAGGGAGCAGCTCAGCAATGTGACATTTGAACTGTCCCACTGGGGGTATTGACAGTGTTTAATTACTGGCGGAATTGTAGCAAACCCACTTAGGTGAAATTTACATGCACCACAAATACCAGGATGCTTTGCAACTTACATCAAGGCCTACTGTGGGCGGAACCAATATTTAAGGGTGTCATATAGTTGCAATTGTTTTGCCGTTTGTTCCTCTTTCGCCTGTGAGCAAGGGTTGAGGAGCCCGAAATGCGTTAGGCCTGCAAAGAAGGGAACAGGTGTCGTTTGCTGGCTTTACTTCCTGTCTTCATTAAAGTGGAATACCTACTGTGAGTGCATCTTCGTTCAAGGGCAACTTCTTTTCTGACAAATTAAAGGCCAGTCCCGCCGTGAGAATGCACCGCTGCGCGAAGCGGATTTGTGGTGACGCGCAATTGGTGTCACCGACAGAACGGCAGGCCCAGAATGTTTGACTTTGTATAGGGAGCAGCTCAGCAATGTGACATTTGAACTGTCCCACTGGGGAGTGTTGAAATTTTGAATTACTGGTGGAACAGCAGCAAACCCACTCGGGTGAAATTTACATGCACCACAAATACCAGGATGCTTTGCAACTTACATCAAGGCCCACTGTGGGCGGAACCAATATTTAAGTGTATCATGTGGGTGCAATTGTTTTGCTGTTTGTTCCTCTTTGGCCTGTGAGCAAGGGCTGAGGAGCCCGAAATGCGTTAGGCCTGCCAAGAAGGGAACAGGTGTCGTTTGCTGGCTTTACTTCCTGTCTTCATTAAAGTGGAATACCTTCCGTGAGTGCATCTTCGTTCGAGGGCAACTTCTTTTCTGACAAATTAACGGCCAGTCCAGCCATGAGGATGCACCGCTGCGCGAAGCGGATTTGTGGTGATGCGCAATTGGTGCCACCGACAGAACGGCAGGCACAGAATGTTTGACTTTGTATAGGGAGCAGCTCAGCAATGTGACATTTGAACTGTCCCACTGGGGGTGTTGAAATTTTTAATTACTGGCGGAACAGCAGAAAACCCACTGGGGTGAAATTTACATGCACCAAAAATACCAGGATGCTTTGCAACTTACATCAAGGCCCAGTGTGGGCGGAACCAATATTTAAGTGTATCAGGTGGGTGCAATTGTTTTGCTGTTTGTTCCTCTTTCGCCTGTGAGCAAGGGCTGAGGAGCCCGAAACGCGTTAGGCCTGCCAAGAAGGGAACAGGTGTCGTTTGCTGGCTTTACTTCCTGTCTTCATTAAAGTGGAATACCTTCCGTGAGTGCATCTTCGTTCGAGGGCAACTTCTTTTCTGACAAATTAACGGCCAGTCCAGCCGTGAGGATGCACCGCTGCGTGAAGCAGATTTGTGGTGACGCGCAATTGGTGTCACCGACAGAACGGCAGGCCCAGAATGTTTGACTTTGTATAGGGAGCAGCTCAGCAATCTGACATTTGAACTGTCCCAAAGGGGGTGTTGAAATTTTTAATTACTGGCGGAACGGTAGCAAACCCACTCGGGTGAAATTTACATGCACCACAAATACCAGGATGCTTTGCAACTTACATCAAGGCCCACTGTGTGCGGAACCAATATTTAAGTGTATCATGTGGGTGCAATTGTTTTGCTGTTTGTTCCTCTTTTGCCTGTGAGCAAGGGCTGAGGAGCCCGAAACACGTTAGGCCTGCCAAGAAGGGAACAGGTGTTGTTTGCTGGCTTTACTTCCTGTCTTCATTAAAGTGGAATACCTACCATGAGTGCATCTTCGTTCAAGGGCAACTTCTTTTGTGACAAATTAACGGCCAGTCCAGCCATGAGGATGC
Source organism: Calotriton arnoldi (assembly GCA_963921515.1). Lineage (NCBI taxonomy): Eukaryota > Metazoa > Chordata > Amphibia > Caudata > Salamandridae > Calotriton > Calotriton arnoldi. The sequence goes on along the minus strand of CAWUFW010000846.1, from coordinate 1,486,168 downwards.
ACCGCTGCGAGAAGCGGATTTTTGGTGACGCGCAATTGGTGTCACCGACAGAAAGGCAGACCCAGAATGTTTGACTTTCTATAGGGAGCAGCTCAGCAATGTGACATTTGAACGTCCCACTGGGGGTGTTGACATTTTTAATTACTGGCGGAACGGTAGCAAACCCACTCGGGTGAAATTTACATGCACCACAAATATCAGGATGCTTTGCAACTTACATCAAGGCCCACTGTGGGCGGAACAAATATTTAAGTGTATCATGTGGGTGCAATTGTTTTGCTGTTTGTTCCTCTTTCGCCTGTGAGCAAGGGCTGAGGAGCCCGAAACGCGTTAGGCCTGCCAAGAAGGGAACAGGTGTCATTTGCTGGCTTTATTTCCTGTCTTCATTAAAGTGGAATACCAACCATGAGTGCATCTTCGTTCAAGGGCAACTTCTTTTCTGACAAATTAACGGCCAGTCCGGCCATGAGTTTGCACCGCTGCGCGAAGCGGATTTGTGGTGACCCGCAATTGGTGTCACCGACAGAACGGCAGGCCCAGAATGTTTGACTTTGTATAGGGAGCAGCTCAGCAATGTGACATTTGAACTGTCCCACTGGGGGTGTTGACATTTTTAATTACTGGCGGAACGGTAGCAAACCCACTCAGGTGAAATTTACATGCACCACAAATATCAGGATGCTTTGCAACTTACATCAAGGCCCACTGTGGGCGGAACCAATATTTAAGTGTATCATGTGGGTGCAATTGTTTTGCTGCTTGTTCCTCTTTAGCCTGTGAGCAAGGGCTGAGGAGCCCGAAACGCGTTAGACCTGCCAAGAAGGGAACAGGTGTCGCTTGCTGGCTTTACTTCCTGTCTTCATTAAAGTGGAATACCTTCCGTAAGTGCATCTTCGTTCGAGGGCAACTTCTTTTCTGACAAATTAACGGCCAGTCCATCCGTGAGGATGCACCGCTGTGCGAAGTGGATTTGTGGTGATGAGCAATTGGTGTCACCGACAGAACGGCAGGCCCAGAATGTTTGACTTTGTATAGGGAGCAGCTCAGCAATGTGAAATTTGAACTGTCCCACTGGGGGTGTTGAAATTTTAATTACTGGCGGAACGGCAGCAAACCCACTCGGGTGAAATTTACATGCACCACAAATACCAGGATGCTTTGCAACTTACATCAAGACCCACTGTGGGCGGAACCAATATTTAAGTGTATCATGTGGATGCAATTGTTTTGCTGTTTGTTCCTCTTTGGCCTGTGAGCAAGGGCTGAGGAGCCCGAAAAGCGTTAGGCCTGCCAAGAAGGGAACAGGTGTTGTTTGCTGGCTTTACTTCCTGTCTTCATTAAAGTGGAATACCTACCATGAGTGCATCTTCGTTCAAGGGCAACTTCTTTTGTGACAAATTAACGGCCAGTCCAGCCATGAGGATGCACCGCTGCGAGAAGCGGATTTTTGGTGACGCGCAATTGGTGTCACCGACAGAAAGGCAGACCCAGAATGTTTGACTTTCTATAGGAAGCAGCTCAGCAATGTGACATTTGAACGTCCCACTGGGGGTGTTGACATTTTTAATTACTGGCGGAACGGTAGCAAACCCACTCGGGTGAAATTTACATGCACCACAAATATCAGGATACTTTGCAACTTACATCAAGGCCCACTGTGGGCGGAACAAATATTTAAGTGTATCATGTGGGTGCAATTGTTTTGCTGTTTGTTCCTCTTTCGCCTGTGAGCAAGGGCTGAGGAGCCCGAAACGCGTTAGGCCTGCCAAGAAGGGAACAGGTGTCATTTGCTGGCTTTATTTCCTGTCTTCATTAAAGTGGAATACCAACCATGAGTGCATCTTCGTTCAAGGGCAACTTCTTTTCTGACAAATTAACGGCCAGTCCGGCCATGAGGATGCACCGCTGCGCGAAGCGGATTTGTGGTGACCCGCAATTGGTGTCACCGACAGAACGGCAGGCCCAGAATGTTTGACTTTGTATAGGGAGCAGCTCAGCAATATGACATTTGAACTGTCCCACTGGGGGTGTTGACATTTTTAATTACTGGCGGAACGGTAGCAAACCCACTCGGGTGAAACTTACATGCACCACAAATATCAGGATGCTTTGCAACTTACATCAAGGCCCACTGTGGGCGGAACCAATATTTAAGTGTATCATGTGGGTGCAATTGTTTTGCTGTTTGTTCCTCTTTCGCCTGTGAGCAAGGGCTGAGGAGCCCGAAACGCGTTAGGCCTGCCAAGAAGGGAACAGGTGTCATTTGCTGGCTTTATTTCCTGTCTTCATTAAAGTGGAATACCAACCATGAGTGCATCTTCGTTCAAGGGCAACTTCTTTTCTGACAAATTAACGGCCAGTCCAGCCATGAGGATGCACCGCTGCGCGAAGCGGATTTGTGGTGATGCGCAATTGGTGTCACCGACAGAACGGCAGGCCCAGAATGTTTGAATTTGTACAGGGAGCAGCTGAGCAATGTGACATTTGAACTTTCCCACTGGGGGTGTTGAAATTTTTAATTACTGGCGGAACGGCAGCAAACCCACTGGGGTGAAATTTACATGCACCACAAATACCAGGATGCTTTGCAACTTACATCAAGGCCCACTGTGGGCGGAACCAATATTTAAGTGTATCATTTGGGTGCAATTGTTTTGCTGTTTGTTCCTCTTTCGCCTGTGAGCAAGGGCTGAGGAGCCCGAAACGCGTTAGGCCTGCCAAGAAGGGAACAGGTGTCGTTTGCTGGCTTTACTTCCTGTCTTCATTAAAGTGGAATACCTTCCGTAAGTGCATCTTCGTTCGAGGGCAACTTCTTTTCTGACAAATTAACGGCCAGTCCATCCGTGAGGATGCACCGCTGTGCGAAGTGGATTTGTGGTGATGAGCAATTGGTGTCACCGACAGAACGGCAGGCCCAGAATGTTTGACTTTGTATAGGGAGCAGCTCAGCAATGTGAAATTTGAACTGTCCCACTGGGGGTGTTGAAATTTTAATTACTGGCGGAACGGCAGCAAACCCACCCGGGTGAAATTTACATGCACCACAAATACCAGGATGCTTTGCAACTTACATCAAGACCCACTGTGGGCGGAACCAATATTTAAGTGTATCACGTGGATGCAATTGTTTTGCTGTTTGTTCCTCTTTGGCCTGTGAGCAAGGGCTGAGGAGCCCGAAAAGCGTTAGGCCTGCCAAGAAGGGAACAGGTGTCGTTTGCTGGCTTTACTTCCTGTCTTCATTAAAGTGGAATACCTACTGTGAGTGCATCTACGTTCAAGGGCAACTTCTTTTCTGACAAATTAACGGCCAGTCCCGCCGTGAGGATGCACCGCTGCGCGAAGCAGATTTGTGGTGACGCGCAATTGGTGTCACCGACAGAACGGCAGGCCCAGAATGTTTGACTTTGTATAGGGAGCAGCTCAGCAATGCGACATTTGAACTGTCCCACTGGGGGTGTTGAAATTTTGAATTACTGGTGGAACAGCAGCAAACCCACTCGGGTGAAATTTACATGCACCACAAATACCAGGATGCTTTGCAACTTACATCAAGGCCCACTGTGGGCGGAACCAATATTTAAGTGTATCATGTGGGTGCAATTGTTTTGCTGCTTGTTCCTCTTTGGCCTGTGAGCAAGGGCGGAAGAGCCCGAAATGCCTTGGGCCTGCCAAGAAGGGAACAGGTGTCGTTTGCTGGCTTTACTTCCTGTCTTCATTAAAGTGGAATACCTTCCGTGAGTGCATCTTCCTTCGAGGGCAACTTCTTTTCTGACAAATTAACGGCCAGTCCAGCCAGGAGGATGCACCACTGCGCGAAGCGGATTTGTGGTGATGCGCAATTGGTGCCACCAACAGAACGGCAGGCCCAGAATGTTTGACTTTGTATAGGGAGCAGCTCAGCAATCTGACATTTGAACTGTCCCAAAGGGGTGTTGAAATTTTTAATTACTGGCGGAACGGTAGCAAACCCACTCGGGTGAAATTTACATGCACCACAAATACCAGGATGCTTTGCAACTTACATCAAGGCCCACTGTGGGCGGAACCAATATTTAAGTGTATCATGTGGGTGCAATTGTTTTGCTGTTTGTTCCGCTTTGGCCTGTGAGCAAGGGCTGAGGAGCCCGAAACGCGTTAGGCCTGCCAAGAAGGGAACAGGTGTCGTTTGCTGGCTTTACTTCCTGTCTTCATTAAAGTGGAATACCTTCCGTGAGAGCATCTTCGTTCAAGGGCAACTTCTTTTCTGACAAATTAACGGCCAGTCCAGCCATGAGGATGCACCGCTGCGCGAAGCGGATTTGTGGTGACGGGCAATTGGTGTCACCGACAGAACGGCAGGCCCAGAATTTTTGACTTTGTATAGGGAGCAGCTCAGCAATGTGACATTTGAACTGTCCCACTGGGGGTATTGAAGTGTTTAATTACTGGCGGAATTGTAGCAAACCCACTTAGGTGAAATTTACATGCACCACAAATACCAGGATGCTTTGCAACTTACATCAAGGCCTACTGTGGGCGGAACCAATATTTAAGGGTGTCATATAGTTGCAATTGTTTTGCCGTTTGTTCCTCTTTCGCCTGTGAGCAAGGGTTGAGGAGCCCGAAATGCGTTAGGCCTGCAAAGAAGGGAACAGGTGTCGTTTGCTGGCTTTACTTCCTGTCTTCATTAAAGTGGAATACCTACTGTGAGTGCATCTTCGTTCAAGGGCAACTTCTTTTCTGACAAATTAAAGGCCAGTCCCGCCGTGAGAATGCACCGCTGCGCGAAGCGGATTTGTGGTGACGCGCAATTGGTGTCACCGACAGAACGGCAGGCCCAGAATGTTTGACTTTGTATAGGGAGCAGCTCAGCAATGTGACATTTGAACTGTCCCACTGGGGGTGTTGAAATTTTGAATTACTGGTGGAACAGCAGCAAACCCACTCGGGTGAAATTTACATGCACCACAAATACCAGGATGCTTTGCAACTTACATCAAGGCCCACTGTGGGCGGAACCAATATTTAAGTGTATCATGTGGGTGCAATTGTTTTGCTGTTTGTTCCTCTTTGGCCTGTGAGCAAGGGCTGAGGAGCCCGAAATGCGTTAGGCCTGCCAAGAAGGGAACAGGTGTCGTTTGCTGGCTTTACTTCCTGTCTTCATTAAAGTGGAATACCTTCCGTGAGTGCATCTTCGTTCGAGGGCAACTTCTTTTCTGACAAATTAACGGCCAGTCCAGCCATGAGGATGCACCGCTGCGCGAAGCGGATTTGTGGTGATGCGCAATTGGTGCCACCGACAGAACGGCAGGCACAGAATGTTTGACTTTGTATAGGGAGCAGCTCAGCAATGTGACATTTGAACTGTCCCACTGGGGGTGTTGAAATTTTTAATTACTGGCGGAACAGCAGAAAACCCACTGGGGTGAAATTTACATGCACCACAAATACCAGGATGCTTTGCAACTTACATCAAGGCCCAGTGTGGGCGGAACCAATATTTAAGTGTATCAGGTGGGTGCAATTGTTTTGCTGTTTGTTCCTCTTTCGCCTGTGAGCAAGGGCTGAGGAGCCCGAAACGCGTTAGGCCTGCCAAGAAGGGAACAGGTGTCGTTTGCTGGCTTTACTTCCTGTCTTCATTAAAGTGGAATACCTTCCGTGAGTGCATCTTCGTTCGAGGGCAACTTCTTTTCTGACAAATTAACGGCCAGTCCAGCCGTGAGGATGCACCGCTGCGTGAAGCAGATTTGTGGTGACGCGCAATTGGTGTCACCGACAGAACGGCAGGCCCAGAATGTTTGACTTTGTATAGGGAGCAGCTCAGCAATGTGACATTTGAAATGTCCCACTGGGGGTGTTGAAATTTCTAATTACTGGCGGAACGGCAGCAAACCCACTCGGGTGAAATTTACATGCACCAAAAATACCAGGATGCTTTGCAACTTACATCAAGACCCACTGTGGGCGGAACCAATATTTAAGTGTATCATATGGGTGCAATTGTTTTGCTGTTTGTTCCTCTTTGGCCTGTGAGCAAGGGCTGAGGAGCCCGAAAAGTGTTAGGCCTGCCAAGAAGGGAACAGGTGTCGTTTGCTGGCTTTACTTCCTGTTTTCATTAAAGTGGAATACCTACTGTGAGTGCATCTTAGTTCAAGGGCAACTTCTTTTCTGACAAATTAACGGCCAGTCCCGCCGTGAGGATGCACCGCTGCGCGAAGCGGGTTTGTGGTGTCGTGCAATTGGTGTCACCGACAGAACGGCAGGCCCAGAATGTTTGACTTTGTATAGGGAGCAGCTCAGCAATGTGACATTTGAACTGTCCCACTGGGGGTGTTGAAATTTTGAATTACTTGTGGAACAGCAGAAAACCCACTCGGGTGAAATTTACATGCACCAAAAATACCAGGATGCTTTGCAACTTACATCAAGGCCCAGTGTGGGCGGAACCAATATTTAAGTGTATCAGGTGGGTGCAATTGTTTTGCTGTTTGTTCCTCTTTCGCCTGTGAGCAAGGGCTGAGGAGCCCGAAACGCGTTAGGCCTGCCAAGAAGGGAACAGGTGTCGTTTGCTGGCTTTACTTCCTGTCTTCATTAAAGTGGAATACCTTCCGTGAGTGCATCTTCGTTCGAGGGCAACTTCTTTTCTGACAAATTAACGGCCAGTCCAGCCGTGAGGATGCACCGCTGCGTGAAGCAGATTTGTGGTGACGCGCAATTGGTGTCACCGACAGAACGGCAGGCCCAGAATGTTTGACTTTGTATAGGGAGCAGCTCAGCAATGTGACATTTGAAATGTCCCACTGGGGGTGTTGAAATTTCTAATTACTGGCGGAACGGCAGCAAACCCACTCGGGTGAAATTTACATGCACCAAAAATACCAGGATGCTTTGCAACTTACATCAAGACCCACTGTGGGCGGAACCAATATTTAAGTGTATCATATGGGTGCAATTGTTTTGCTGTTTGTTCCTCTTTGGCCTGTGAGCAAGGGCTGAGGAGCCCGAAAAGCGTTAGGCCTGCCAAGAAGGGTACAGGTGTCGTTTGCTGGCTTTACTTCCTGTTTTCATTAAAGTGGAATACCTACTGTGAGTGCATCTTAGTTCAAGGGCAACTTCTTTTCTGACAAATTAACGGCCAGTCCCGCCATGAGGATGCACCGCTGCGCAAGCGGGTTTGTGGTGTCGTGCAATTGGTGTCACCGACAGAACGGCAGGCCCAGAATGTTTGACTTTGTATAGGGAGCAGCTCAGCAATGTGACATTTGAACTGTCCCACTGGGGGTGTTGAAATTTTGAATTACTTGTGGAACAGCAGAAAACCCACTCGGGTGAAATTTACATGCACCACAAATACCAGGATGCTTTGCAACTTACATCAAGGCCCACTGTGGGCGGAACCAATATTTAAGTGTATCATGTGGGTGCAATTGTTTTGCTGTTTGTTCCTCTTTGGCCTGTGAGCAAGGGCTGAGGAGCCCGAAAAGCGTTAGGCCTGCCAAGAAGGGAACAGGTGTCGTTTGCTGGCTTTACTTCCTGTGTACATTAAAGTGGAATACCTTCCGTGAGTGCATCTTCGTTCGAGGGCAAATTCTTTTCTGACAAATTAACGGCGAGTCCAGCCATGAGGATGCACCGCTGCGCGAAGTGGATTTGTGGTGATGCGCAATTGGTGCCACCGACAGAACGGCAGGCCTAGAATGTTTGACTTTGTATAGGGAGCAGCTCAGCAATGTGACATTTGAACTGTCCCACTGGGGGTGTTGACATATTTAATTACTGGCGGAACGGTAGCAAACCCACTCGGGTGAAATTTACATGCAGCACAAATACCAGGATGCTTTGCAACTTACATCAAGGCCCACTGTGGGCGGAACCAATATTTAAGTGTATCATGTGGGTGCAATTGTTTTGCTGTTTGTTCCTCTTTGGCCTGTGAGCAAGGGCTGAGGAGCCGGAAAAGCGTTAGGCCTGCCAAGAAGGGAACAGGTGTCATTTGCTGGCTTTATTTCCTGTCTTCATTAAAGTGGAATACCAACCATGAGTGCATCTTCGTTCAAGGGCAACTTCTTTTCTGACAAATTAACGGCCAGTCCAGCCGTGAGGATGCACCGCTGCGCGAAGCAGATTTGTGGTGACGCGCAATTGGTGTCACCGACAGAACTGCAGGCCCAGAATGTTTGACTTTGTATAGGGAGCAGCTCAGCAATGTGAAATTTGAACTGTCCCACTGGGGGTGTTGAAATTTTTAATTACTTGCGGAACGGCAGCAAACCCACTCGGGTGAAATTTACATGCACCACAAATACCAGGATGCTTTGCAACTTACATCAAGACCCACTGTGGGCGGAACCAATATTTAAGTGTATCACGTGGATGCAATTGTTTTGCTGTTTGTTCCTCTTTGGCCTGTGAGCAAGGGCTGAGGAGCCCGAAAAGCGTTAGGCCTGCCAAGAAGGGAACAGGTGTCGTTTGCTGGCTTTACTTCCTGTCTTCATTAAAGTGGAATACCTACTGTGAGTGCATCTACATTCAAGGGCAACTTCTTTTCTGACAAATTAACGGCCAGTCCCGCCGTGAGGATGCACCGCTGCGCGAAGCAGATTTGTGGTGACGCGCAATTGGTGTCACCGACAGAACGGCAGGCCCAGAATGTTTGACTTTGTATAGGGAGCAGCTCAGCAATGCGACATTTGAACTGTCCCACTGGGGGTGTTGAAATTTTAATTACTGGCGGAACGGCAGCAAACCCACCCGGGTGAAATTTACATGCACCACAAATACCAGGATGCTTTGCAACTTACATCAAGACCCACTGTGGGCGGAACCAATATTTAAGTGTATCACGTGGATGCAATTGTTTTGCTGTTTGTTCCTCTTTGGCCTGTGAGCAAGGGCTGAGGAGCCCGAAACGCGTTAGGCCTGCCAAGAAGGGAACAGGTGTCGTTTGCTGGCTTTACTTCCTGTCTTCATTAAAGTGGAATACCTACTGTGAGTGCATCTTCGTTCAAGGGCAACTTCTTTTCTGACAAATTAACGGCCAGTCCCGCCGTGAGGATGCACCGCTGCGCGAAGCAGATTTGTGGTGACGCGCAATTGGTGTCACCGACAGAACGGCAGGCCCAGAATGTTTGACTTTGTATAGGGAGCAGCTCAGCAATGCGACATTTGAACTGTCCCACTGGGGGTGTTGAAATTTTGAATTACTGGTGGAACAGCAGCAAACCCACTCGGGTGAAATTTACATGCACCACAAATACCAGGATGCTTTGCAACTTACATCAAGGCCCACTGTGGGCGGAACCAATATTTAAGTGTATCATGTGGGTGCAATTGTTTTGCTGCTTGTTCCTCTTTGGCCTGTGAGCAAGGGCTGAGGAGCCCGAAATGCGTTAGGCCTGCCAAGAAGGGAACAGGTGTCGTTTGCTGGCTTTACTTCCTGTCTTCATTAAAGTGGAATACCTTCCGTGAGTGCATCTTCGTTCGAGGGCAACTTCTTTTCTGACAAATTAACGGCCAGTCCAGCCATGAGGATGCACCGCTGCGCGAAGCGGATTTGTGGTGATGCGCAATTGGTGCCACCGACAGAACGGCAGGCACAGAATGTTTGACTTTGTATAGGGAGCAGCTCAGCAATGTGACATTTGAACTGTCCCACTGGGGGTGTTGAAATTTTTAATTACTGGCGGAACAGCAGAAAACCCACTGGGGTGAAATTTACATGCACCACAAATACCAGGATGCTTTGCAACTTACATCAAGGCCCAGTGTGGGCGGAACCAATATTTAAGTGTATCATGTGGGTGCAATTGTTTTGCTGTTTGTTCCTCTTTCGCCTGTGAGCAAGGGCTGAGGAGCCCGAAACGCGTTAGGCCTGCCAAGAAGGGAACAGGTGTCGTTTGCTGGCTTTACTTCCTGTCTTCATTAAAGTGGAATACCTTCCGTGAGTGCATCTTCGTTCGAGGGCAACTTCTTTTCTGACAAATTAACGGCCAGTCCAGCCGTGAGGATGCACCGCTGCGTGAAGCAGATTTGTGGTGACGCGCAATTGGTGTCACCGACAGAACGGCAGGCCCAGAATGTTTGACTTTGTATAGGAGCAGCTCAGCAATGTGACATTTGAAATGTCCCACTGGGGGTGTTGAAATTTCTAATTACTGGCGGAACGGCAGCAAACCCACTCGGGTGAAATTTACATGCACCACAAATACCAGGATGCTTTGCAACTTACATCAAGACCCACTGTGGGCGGAACCAATATTTAAGTGTATCATATGGGTGCAATTGTTTTGCTGTTTGTTCCTCTTTGGCCTGTGAGCAAGGGCTGAGGAGCCCGAAAAGCGTTAGGCCTGCCAAGAAGGGAACAGGTGTCGTTTGCTGGCTTTACTTCCTGTCTTCATTAAAGTGGAATACCTACTGTGAGTGCATCTTCGTTCAAGGGCAACTTCTTTTCTGACAAATTAACGGCCAGTCCCGCCGTGAGGATGCACCGCTGCGCGAAGCGGATTTGTGGTGACGCGCAATTGGTGTCACCGACAGAACGGCAGGCCCAGAATGTTTGACTTTGTATAGGGAGCAGCTCAGCAATGTGACATTTGAACTGTCCCACTGGGGGTGTTGAAATTTTGAATTACTTGTGGAACAGCAGAAAACCCACTCGGGTGAAATTTACATGCACCACAAATACCAGGATGCTTTGCAACTTACATCAAGGCCCACTGTGGGCGGAACCAATATTTAAGTGTATCATGTGGGTGCAATTGTTTTGCTGTTTGTTCCTCTTTGGCCTGTGAGCAAGGGCTGAGGAGCCCGAAACGCGTTAGGCCTGCCAAGAAGGGAACAGGTGTCGTTTGCTGGCTTTACTTCCTGTCTTCATTAAAGTGGAATACCTTCCGTGAGTGCATCTTCGTTCGAGGGCAACTTCTTTTCTGACAAATTAACGGCCAGTCCAGCCATGAGGATGCACCGCTGCGCGAAGTGGATTTGTGGTGATGCGCAATTGGTGCCACCGACAGAACGGCAGGCCCAGAATGTTTGACTTTGTATAGGGAGCAGCTCAGCAATGTGACATTTGAACTGTCCCACTGGGGGTGTTGACATTTTTAATTACTGGCGGAACGGTAGCAAACCCACTCGGGTGAAATTTACATGCACCACAAATACCAGGATGCTTTGCAACTTACATCAAGGCCCACTGTGGGCGGAACCAATATTTAAGTGTATCATGTGGGTGCAATTGTTTTGCTGTTTGTTCCTCTTTGGCCTGTGAGCAAGGGCTGAGGAGCCCGAAACGCGTTAGGCCTGCCAAGAAGGGAACAGGTGTCATTTGCTGGCTTTATTTCCTGTCTTCATTAAAGTGGAATACCAACCATGAGTGCATCTTCGTTCAAGGGCAACTTCTTTTCTGACAAATTAACGGCCAGTCCAGCCGTGAGGATGCACCGCTGCGCGAAGCAGATTTGTGGTGACGCGCAATTGGTGTCACCGACAGAACGGCAGGCCCAGAATGTTTGACTTTGTATAGGGAGCAGCTCAGCAATGTGACATTTGAACTGTCCCACTGGGGGTGTTGAAATTTTTAATTACTGGCGGAACGGCAGCAAACCCACTCGGGTGAAATTTACATGCACCACAAATACCAGGATGCTTTGCAACTTACATCAAGACCCACTGTGGGCGGAACCAATATTTAAGTGTATCATGTGGGTGCAATTGTTTTGCTGTTTGTTCCTCTTTGGCCTGTGAGCAAGGGCTGAGGAGCCCGAAACGCGTTAGGCCTGCCAAGAAGGGAACAGGTGTCGTTTGCTGGCTTTACTTCCTGTCTTCATTAAAGTGGAATACCTACTGTGAGTGCATCTTCGTTCAAGGGCAACTTCTTTTCTGACAAATTAACGGCCAGTCCCGCCGTGAGGATGCACCGCTGCGCGAAGCAGATTTGTGGTGACGCGCAATTGGTGTCACCGACAGAACGGCAGGCCCAGAATGTTTGACTTTGTATAGGGAGCAGCTCAGCAATGTGACATTTGAACTGTCCCACTGGGGGTGTTGAAATTTTAATTACTGGCGGAACGGCAGCAAACCCACTCGGGTGAAATTTACATGCACCACAAATACCAGGATGCTTTGCAACTTACATCAAGACCCACTGTGGGCGGAACCAATATTTAAGTGTATCACGTGGATGCAATTGTTTTGCTGTTTGTTCCTCTTTGGCCTGTGAGCAAGGGCTGAGGAGCCCGAAAAGCGTTAGGCCTGCCAAGAAGGGAACAGGTGTCGTTTGCTGGCTTTACTTCCTGTCTTCATTAAAGTGGAATACCTACTGTGAGTGCATCTACGTTCAAGGGCAACTTCTTTTCTGACAAATTAACGGCCAGTCCCGCCAGTGAGGATGCACCGCTGCGCGAAGCAGATTTGTGGTGACGCGCAATTGGTGTCACCGACAGAACGGCAGGCCCAGAATGTTTGACTTTGTATAGGGAGCAGCTCAGCAATGCGACATTTGAACTGTCCCACTGGGGGTGTTGAAATTTTGAATTACTGGTGGAACAGCAGCAAACCCACTCGGGTGAAATTTACATGCACCACAAATACCAGGATGCTTTGCAACTTACATCAAGGCCCACTGTGGGCGGAACCAATATTTAAGTGTATCATGTGGGTGCAATTGTTTTGCTGCTTGTTCCTCTTTGGCCTGTGAGCAAGGGCGGAAGAGCCCGAAATGCCTTGGGCCTGCCAAGAAGGGAACAGGTGTCGTTTGCTGGCTTTACTTCCTGTCTTCATTAAAGTGGAATACCTTCCGTGAGTGCATCTTCCTTCGAGGGCAACTTCTTTTCTGACAAATTAACGGCCAGTCCAGCCAGGAGGATGCACCACTGCGCGAAGCGGATTTGTGGTGATGCGCAATTGGTGCCACCAACAGAACGGCAGGCCCAGAATGTTTGACTTTGTATAGGGAGCAGCTCAGCAATCTGACATTTGAACTGTCCCAAAGGGGTGTTGAAATTTTTAATTACTGGCGGAACGGTAGCAAACCCACTCGGGTGAAATTTACATGCACCACAAATACCAGGATGCTTTGCAACTTACATCAAGGCCCACTGTGGGCGGAACCAATATTTAAGTGTATCATGTGGGTGCAATTGTTTTGCTGTTTGTTCCGCTTTGGCCTGTGAGCAAGGGCTGAGGAGCCCGAAACGCGTTAGGCCTGCCAAGAAGGGAACAGGTGTCGTTTGCTGGCTTTACTTCCTGTCTTCATTAAAGTGGAATACCTTCCGTGAGAGCATCTTCGTTCAAGGGCAACTTCTTTTCTGACAAATTAACGGCCAGTCCAGCCATGAGGATGCACCGCTGCGCGAAGCGGATTTGTGGTGACGGGCAATTGGTGTCACCGACAGAACGGCAGGCCCAGAATTTTTGACTTTGTATAGGGAGCAGCTCAGCAATGTGACATTTGAACTGTCCCACTGGGGGTATTGAAGTGTTTAATTACTGGCGGAATTGTAGCAAACCCACTTAGGTGAAATTTACATGCACCACAAATACCAGGATGCTTTGCAACTTACATCAAGGCCTACTGTGGGCGGAACCAATATTTAAGGGTGTCATATGGTTGCAATTGTTTTGCCGTTTGTTCCTCTTTCGCCTGTGAGCAAGGGTTGAGGAGCCCGAAATGCGTTAGGCCTGCAAAGAAGGGAACAGGTGTCGTTTGCTGGCTTTACTTCCTGTCTTCATTAAAGTGGAATACCTACTGTGAGTGCATCTTCGTTCAAGGGCAACTTCTTTTCTGACAAATTAAAGGCCAGTCCCGCCGTGAGAATGCACCGCTGCGCGAAGCGGATTTGTGGTGACGCGCAATTGGTGTCACCGACAGAACGGCAGGCCCAGAATGTTTGACTTTGTATAGGGAGCAGCTCAGCAATGTGACATTTGAACTGTCCCACTGGGGGTGTTGAAATTTTGAATTACTGGTGGAACAGCAGCAAACCCACTCGGGTGAAATTTACATGCACCACAAATACCAGGATGCTTTGCAACTTACATCAAGGCCCACTGTGGGCGGAACCAATATTTAAGTGTATCATGTGGGTGCAATTGTTTTGCTGTTTGTTCCTCTTTGGCCTGTGAGCAAGGGCTGAGGAGCCCGAAATGCGTTAGGCCTGCCAAGAAGGGAACAGGTGTCGTTTGCTGGCTTTACTTCCTGTCTTCATTAAAGTGGAATACCTTCCGTGAGTGCATCTTCGTTCGAGGGCAACTTCTTTTCTGACAAATTAACGGCCAGTCCAGCCATGAGGATGCACCGCTGCGCGAAGCGGATTTGTGGTGATGCGCAATTGGTGCCACCGACAGAACGGCAGGCACAGAATGTTTGACTTTGTATAGGGAGCAGCTCAGCAATGTGACATTTGAACTGTCCCACTGGGGGTGTTGAAATTTTTAATTACTGGCGGAACAGCAGAAAACCCACTGGGGTGAAATTTACATGCACCAAAAATACCAGGATGCTTTGCAACTTACATCAAGGCCCAGTGTGGGCGGAACCAATATTTAAGTGTATCAGGTGGGTGCAATTGTTTTGCTGTTTGTTCCTCTTTCGCCTGTGAGCAAGGGCTGAGGAGCCCGAAACGCGTTAGGCCTGCCAAGAAGGGAACAGGTGTCGTTTGCTGGCTTTACTTCCTGTCTTCATTAAAGTGGAATACCTTCCGTGAGTGCATCTTCGTTCGAGGGCAACTTCTTTTCTGACAAATTAACGGCCAGTCCAGCCGTGAGGATGCACCGCTGCGTGAAGCAGATTTGTGGTGACGCGCAATTGGTGTCACCGACAGAACGGCAGGCCCAGAATGTTTGACTTTGTATAGGGAGCAGCTCAGCAATGTGACATTTGAAATGTCCCACTGGGGGTGTTGAAATTTCTAATTACTGGCGGAACGGCAGCAAACCCACTCGGGTGAAATTTACATGCACCAAAAATACCAGGATGCTTTGCAACTTACATCAAGACCCACTGTGGGCGGAACCAATATTTAAGTGTATCATATGGGTGCAATTGTTTTGCTGTTTGTTCCTCTTTGGCCTGTGAGCAAGGGCTGAGGAGCCCGAAAAGTGTTAGGCCTGCCAAGAAGGGAACAGGTGTCGTTTGCTGGCTTTACTTCCTGTCTTCATTAAAGTGGAATACCTACTGTGAGTGCATCTTAGTTCAAGGGCAACTTCTTTTCTGACAAATTAACGGCCAGTCCCGCCGTGAGGATGCACCGCTGCGCGAAGCGGGTTTGTGGTGTCGTGCAATTGGTGTCACCGACAGAACGGCAGGCCCAGAATGTTTGACTTTGTATAGGGAGCAGCTCAGCAATGTGACATTTGAACTGTCCCACTGGGGGTGTTGAAATTTTGAATTACTTGTGGAACAGCAGAAAACCCACTCGGGTGAAATTTACATGCACCACAAATACCAGGATGCTTTGCAACTTACATCAAGGCCCACTGTGGGCGGAACCAATATTTAAGTGTATCATGTGGGTGCAATTGTTTTGCTGTTTGTTCCTCTTTGGCCTGTGAGCAAGGGCTGAGGAGCCCGAAAAGCGTTAGGCCTGCCAAGAAGGGAACAGGTGTCGTTTGCTGGCTTTACTTCCTGTCTTCATTAAAGTGGAATACCTTCCGTGAGTGCATCTTCGTTCGAGGGCAAATTCTTTTCTGACAAATTAACGGCGAGTCCAGCCATGAGGATGCACCGCTGCGCGAAGTGGATTTGTGGTGATGCGCAATTGGTGCCACCGACAGAACGGCAGGCCTAGAATGTTTGACTTTGTATAGGGAGCAGCTCAGCAATGTGACATTTGAACTGTCCCACTGGGGGTTTTGACATATTTAATTACTGGCGGAACGGTAGCAAACCCACTCGGGTGAAATTTACATGCAGCACAAATACCAGGATGCTTTGCAACTTACATCAAGGCCCACTGTGGGCGGAACCAATATTTAAGTGTATCATGTGGGTGCAATTGTTTTGCTGTTTGTTCCTCTTTGGCCTGTGAGCAAGGGCTGAGGAGCCCGAAAAGCGTTAGGCCTGCCAAGAAGGGAACAGGTGTCATTTGCTGGCTTTATTTCCTGTCTTCATTAAAGTGGAATACCAACCATGAGTGCATCTTCGTTCAAGGGCAACTTCTTTTCTGACAAATTAACGGCCAGTCCCGCCGTGAGGATGCACCGCTGCGCGAAGCAGATTTGTGGTGACGCGCAATTGGTGTCACCGACAGAACTGCAGGCCCAGAATGTTTGACTTTGTATAGGGAGCAGCTCAGCAATGTGAAATTTGAACTGTCCCACTGGGGGTGTTGAAATTTTTAATTACTTGCGGAACGGCAGCAAACCCACTCGGGTGAAATTTACATGCACCACAAATACCAGGATGCTTTGCAACTTACATCAAGACCCACTGTGGGCGGAACCAATATTTAAGTGTATCACGTGGATGCAATTGTTTTGCTGTTTGTTCCTCTTTGGCCTGTGAGCAAGGGCTGAGGAGCCCGAAAAGCGTTAGGCCTGCCAAGAAGGGAACAGGTGTCGTTTGCTGGCTTTACTTCCTGTCTTCATTAAAGTGGAATACCTACTGTGAGTGCATCTACGTTCAAGGGCAACTTCTTTTCTGACAAATTAACGGCCAGTCCCGCCGTGAGGATGCACCGCTGCGCGAAGCAGATTTGTGGTGACGCGCAATTGGTGTCACCGACAGAACGGCAGGCCCAGAATGTTTGACTTTGTATAGGGAGCAGCTCAGCAATGCGACATTTGAACTGTCCCACTGGAGGTGTTGAAATTTTGAATTACTGGTGGAACAGCAGCAAACCCACTCGGGTGAAATTTACATGCACCACAAATACCAGGATGCTTTGCAACTTACATCAAGGCCCACTGTGGGCGGAACCAATATTTAAGTGTATCATGTGGGTGCAATTGTTTTGCTGCTTGTTCCTCTTTGGCCTGTGAGCAAGGGCGGAAGAGCCCGAAATGCGTTGGGCCTGCCAAGAAGGGAACAGGTGTCGTTTGCTGGCTTTACTTCCTGTCTTCATTAAAGTGGAATACCTTCCGTGAGTGCATCTTCGTTCGAGGGCAACTTCTTTTCTGACAAATTAACGGCCAGTCCAGCCAGGAGGATGCACCACTGCGCGAAGCGGATTTGTGGTGATGCGCAATTGGTGCCACCAACAGAACGGCAGGCCCAGAATGTTTGACTTTGTATAGGGAGCAGCTCAGCAATCTGACATTTGAACTGTCCCAAAGGGGGTGTTGAAATTTTTAATTACTGGCGGAACGGTAGCAAACCCACTCGGGTGAAAATTACATGCACCACAAATACCAGGATGCTTTGCAACTTACATCAAGGCCCACTGTGGGCGGAACCAATATTTAAGTGTATCATGTGGGTGCAATTGTTTTGCTGTTTGTTCCTCTTTGGCCTGTGATCAAGGGGCTGAGGAGCCCGAAACACGTGAGGCCTGCCAAGAAGGGAACAGGTGTCGTTTGCTGGCTTTACTTCCTGTCTTCATTAAAGTGGAATACCTACTGTGAGTGCATCTTTGTTCAAGGGCAACTTCTTTTCTGACAAATTAACGGCCAGTCCCGCCGTGAGGATGCACCGCTGCGCGAAGCGGATTTGTGGTGACGGGCAATTGGTGTCACCGACAGAACGGCAGGCCCAGAATTTTTTACTTTGTATATGGAGCAGCTCAGCAATGTGACATTTGAACTGTCCCACTGGGGGTATTGAAGTGTTTAATTACTGGCGGAGTTGTAGCAAACCCACTTAGGTGAAATTTACATGCACCACAAATACCAGGATGCTTTGCAACTTACATCAAGGCCTACTGTGGGCGGAACCAATATTTAAGGGTGTCATGTGGTTGCAATTGTTTTGCCGTTTGTTCCTCTTTCGCCTGTGAGCAAGGGTTGAGGAGCCCGAAATGCGTTAGGCCTGCAAAGAAGGGAACAGGTGTCGTTTGCTGGCTTTACTTCCTGTCTTCATTAAAGTGGAATACCTACTGTGAGTGCATCTTCGTTCAAGGGCAACTTCTTTTCTGACAAATTAACGGCCAGTCCCGCCGTGAGAATGCACCGCTGCGCGAAGCGGATTTGTGGTGACGCGCAATTGGTGTCACCGACAGAACGGCAGGCCCAGAATGTTTGACTTTGTATAGGGAGCAGCTCAGCAATGTGACATCTGAACTGTCCCACTGGGGGTGTTGACATTTTGAATTACTGGTGGAACAGCAGCAAACCCACTCGGGTGAAATTTACATGCACCACAAATACCAGGATGCTTTGCAACTTACATCAAGGCCCACTGTGGGCGGAACCAATATTTAAGTGTATCATGTGGGTGCAATTGTTTTGCTGTTTGTTCCTCTTTGGCCTGTGAGCAAGGGCTGAGGAGCCCGAAATGCGTTAGGCCTGCCAAGAAGGGAACAGGTGTCGTTTGCTGGCTTTACTTCCTGTATTGATTAAAGTGGAATACCTTCCGTGAGTGCATCTTCGTTCGAGGGCAACTTCTTTTCTGACAAATTAACGGCCAGTCCAGCCATGAGGATGCACCGCTGCGCGAAGCGGATATGTGGTTATGCGCAATTGGTGCCACCGACAGAACGGCAGGCACAGAATGTTTGACTTTGTATAGGGAGCAGCTCAGCAATGTGACATTTGAACTGTCCCACTGGGGGTGTTGAAATTTTTAATTACTGGCAGAACAGCAGAAAACCCACTGGGGTGAAATTTACATGCACCAAAAATACCAGGATGCTTTGCAACTTACATCAAGGCCCAGTGTGGGCGGAACCAATATTTAAGTGTATCAGGTGGGTGCAATTGTTTTGCTGTTTGTTCCTCTTTCGCCTGTGAGCAAGGGCTGAGGAGCCCGAAACGCGTTAGGCCTGCCAAGAAGGGAACAGGTGTCGTTTGCTGGCTTTACTTCCTGTCTTCATTAAAGTGGAATACCTTCCGTGAGTGCATCTTCGTTCGAGGGCAACTTCTTTTCTGACAAATTAACGGCCAGTACAGCCGTGAGGATGCACCGCTGCGTGAAGCAGATTTGTGGTGACGCGCAATTGGTGTCACCGACAGAACGGCAGGCCCAGAATGTTTGACTTTGTATAGGAGCAGCTCAGCAATGTGACATTTGAAATGTCCCACTGGGGGTGTTGAAATTTCTAATTACTGGCGGAACGGCAGCAAACCCACTCGGGTGAAATTTACATGCACCACAAATACCAGGATGCTTTGCAACTTACATCAAGACCCACTGTGGGCGGAACCAATATTTAAGTGTATCATATGGGTGCAATTGTTTTGCTGTTTGTTCCTCTTTGGCCTGTGAGCAAGGGCTGAGGAGCCCGAAAAGCATTAGGCCTGCCAAGAAGGGAACAGGTGTCATTTGCTGGCTTTATTTCCTGTCTTCATTAAAGTGGAATACCAACCATGAGTGCATCTTCGTTCAAGGGCAACTTCTTTTCTGACAAATTAACGGCCAGTCCCGCCGTGAGGATGCACCGCTGCGCGAAGCATATTTGTGGTGATGCGCAATTGGTGCCACCGACAGAACGGCAGGCCCAGAATGTTTGACTTTGTATAGGGAGCAGCTCAACAATGTGACATTTCAACTGTCCCACTGGGGGTGTTGACATTTTTAATTACTGGCGGAACGGTAGCAAACCCACTCGGGTGAAATTTACATGCACCACAAATACCAGGATGCTTTGCAACTTACATCAAGGCCCACTGTGGGCGGAACCAATATTTAAGTGTATCATGTGGGTGCAATTGTTTTGCTGTTTGTTCCTCTTTCGCGTGTGAGCAAGGGCTGAGGAGCCTGATACGCGTTAGGCCTGCCAAGAAGGGAACAGGTGTCGTTTGCTGGCTTTACTTCCTGTCTTCATTAAAGTGGAATACCTACTGTGAGTGCATCTTTGTTCAAGGGCAACTTCTTTTCTGACAAATTAACGGCCAGTCCCGCCGTGAGGATGCACCGCTGCGCGAAGCATATTTGTGGTGATGCGCAATTGGTGCCACCGACAGAACGGCAGGCCCAGAATGTTTGACTTTGTATAGGGAGCAGCTCAACAATGTGACATTTCAACTGTCCCACTGGGGGTGTTGACATTTTTAATTACTGGCGGAACGGTAGCAAACCCACTCGGGTGAAATTTACATGCACCACAAATACCAGGATGCTTTGCAACTTACATCAAGGCCCACTGTGGGCGGAACCAATATTTAAGTGTATCATGTGGGTGCAATTGTTTTGCTGTTTGTTCCTCTTTCGCGCTGTGAGCAAGGGCTGAGGAGCCTGATACGCGTTAGGCCTGCCAAGAAGGGAACAGGTGTCGTTTGCTGGCTTTACTTCCTGTCTTCATTAAAGTGGAATACCTACTGTGAGTGCATCTTTGTTCAAGGGCAACTTCTTTTCTGACAAATTAACGGCCAGTCCCGCAGTGAGGATGCACCACTGCGCAAAGCGGATTTGTGGTGACGCGTAATTGGTGTCACCGACAGAACGGCATGCCCAGAATGTTTGACTTTGTATAGGGAGCAGCTCAGCAATGTGAAATTTGAACTGTCCCACTGGGGGTGTTGAAATTTTGAATTACTGGCGGATCAGCAGCAAACCCACTCGGGTGAAATTTACATGCACCACAAATACGAGGATGCTTTGCAACTTACATCAAGGCCCACTGTGGGCGGAACCAATATTTAAGTGTATCATGTGGGTGCAATTGTTTTGCTGTTTGTTCCGCTTTGGCCTGTGAGCAAGGGCTGAGGAGCCCAAAACGCGTTAGGCCTGCCAAGAAGGGAACAGGTGTCGTTTGCTGGCTTTACTTCCTGTCTTCATTAAAGTGGAATACCTTCCGTGAGTGCATCTTCGTTCGAGGGCAACTTCTTTTCTGACAAATTATCGGCCAGTCAAGCCAGGAGGATGCACCGCTGCGCGAAGCGGATTTGTGGTGATGCGCAATTGGTGCCACCGACAGAACGGCAGGCCCAGAATGTTTGACTTTGTATAGGGAGCAGCTCAGCAATGTGACATTTGAACTGTCCCACTGGGGGTGTTGAAATTTTGAATTACTTGTGGAACAGCAGAAAACCCACTCGGGTGAAATTTACATGCACCACAAATACCAGGATGCTTTGCAACTTACATCAAGGCCCACTGTGGGCGGAACCAATATTTAAGTGTATCATGTGGGTGCAATTGTTTTGCTGTTTGTTCCTCTTTGGCCTGTGAGCAAGGGCTGAGGAGCCCGAAAAGCGTTAGTCCTACCAAGAAGGGAACAGATGTCGTTTGCTGGCTTTACTTCCTGTGTACATTAAAGTGGAATACCTTCCGTGTGTGCATCTTCGTTCGAGGGCAAATTCTTTTCTGACAAATTAATGGCGAGTCCAGCCATGAGGATGCACCGCTGCGCGAAGTGGATTTGTGGTGATGCGCAATTGGTACCACCGACAGAACGGCAGGCCTAGAATGTTTGACTTTGTATAGGGAGCAGCTCAGCAATGTGACATTTGAACTGTCCCACTGGGGGTGTTGACATTTTTAATTACTGGCGGAACGGTACCAAACCCACTCGGGTGAAATTTACATGCAGCACAAATACCAGGATGCTTTGCAACTTACATCAAGGCCCACTGTGGGCGGAACCAATATTTAAGTGTATGATGTGGGTGCAATTGTTTTGCTGTTTGTTCCTCTTTGGCCTGTGAGCAAGGGCTGAGGAGCCCGAAAAGCGTTAGGCCTGCCAAGAAGGGAACAGGTGACATTTGCTGGCTTTATTTCCTGTCTTCATTAAAGTGGAATACCAACCATGAGTGCATCTTCGTTCAAGGGCAACTTCTTTTATGACAAATTAACGGCCAGTCCCGCCGTGAGGATGCACCGCTAAGCGAAGCAGATTTGTGGTGACGCGCAATTGGTGTCACCGACAGAACTGCAGGCCCAGAATGTTTGACTTTTTATAGGGAGCAGCTCAGCAATGTGAAATATGAACTGTCCCACTGGGGGTGTTGAAATTTTTAATTACTTGCGGAACGGCAGCAAACCCACTCGGGTGAAATTTACATGCACCACAAATACCAGGATGCTTTGCAACTTACATCAAGACCCACTGTGGGCAGAACCAATATTTAAGTGTATCATGTGGGTGCAATTGTTTTGCTGTTTGTTCCTCTTTCGCGTGTGAGCAAGGGCTGAGGAGCCTGAAACGCGTTAGGCCTGCCAAGAAGGGAACAGGTGTCGTTTGCTGGCTTTACTTCCTGTCTTCATTAAAGTGGAATACCTACTGTGAGTGCATCTTTGTTCAAGGGCAACTTCTTTTCTGACAAATTAACGGCCAGTCCCGCCGTGAGGATGCACCGCTGCGCAAAGCGGATTTGTGGTGACGCGTAATTGGTGTCACCGACAGAACGGAATGCCCAGAATGTTTGACTTTGTATAGGGAGCAGCTCAGCAATGTGACATTTGAACTGTCCCACTGGGGGTGTTGAAATTTTGAATTACTGGCGGAACGGTAGCAAACCCACTCGGGTGAAATTTACATGCACCACAAATACCAGGATGCTTTGCAACTTACATCAAGGCCCACTGTGGGCGGAACCTATATTTAAGTGTATCATGTGGGTGCAATTGTTTTGCTGTTTGTTCCTCTTTCGCGTGTGAGCAAGGGCTGAGGAGCCCGAAACGCGTTAGGCCTCCCAAGAAGGGAACAGGTGTCGTTTACTGGCTTTACTTCCTGTCTTCATTAAAGTGGAATACCTACTGTGAGTGCATCTTTGTTCAAGGGCAACTTCTTTTCTGACAAATTAACGGCCAGTCCCGCCGTGAGGATGCACCCCTGCGCAAAGCGGATTTGTGGTGACGCGCAATTGGTGTCACCGACAGAACGGCAGGCCCAGAATATTTGACTTTGTATAGGGAGCAGCTCAGCAATGTGACATTTGAACTGTCCCACTGGGGGTGTTGAAATTTTGAATTACTGGCGGAACAGCAGCAAACCCACTCGGGTGAAATTTACATGCACCACAAATACCAGGATGCTTTGCAACTTACATCAAGGCCCACTGTGGGCGGAACCAATATTTAAGTGTATCATGTGGGTGCAATTGTTTTGCTGTTTGTTCCGCTTTGGCCTGTGAGCAAGGGCTGAGGAGCCCGAAACGCGTTAGGCCTGCCAAGAAGGGAACAGGTGTCGTTTGCTGGCTTTACTTCCTGTCTTCATTAAATTGGAATACCTCCCGTGAGTGCATCTTCGTTCGAGGGCAACTTCTTTTCTGACAAATTAACGGCCAGTCCAGCCATGAGGATGCACCGCTGCGCAAAGCGGATTTGTGGTGACGGGCAATTGGTGTCACCGACAGAACGGCAGGCCCAGAATTTTTGACTTTGTATAGGGAGCAGCTCAGCAATGTGACATTTGAACCGTCCCACTGGGGGTATTGACATTTTTAATTACTGGCGGAACGGTAGCAAACCCACTCGGGTGAAATTTACATGCAGCACAAATACCAGGATGCTTTGCAACTTACATCAAGGCCCACTGTGGGCGGAACCAATATTTAAGTGTATCATGTGGGTGCAATTGTTTTGCTGTTTGTTCCTCTTTCGCCTGTGAGGAAGGGCTGAGGAGCCCGAAACGCGTTAGGCCTGCCAAGAAGGGAACAGGTGTCATTTGCTGGCTTTATTTCCTGTCTTCATTAAAGTGGAATACCAACCATGAGTGCATCTTCGTTCAAGGGCAACTTCTTTTCTGACAAATTAACGGCCAGTCCCGCCGTGAGGATGCACCGCTGCGCGAAGCAGATTTGTGGTGAAGCGCAATTGGTGTCACCGACAGAACGGCAGGCCCAGAATGTTTGACTTTGTATAGGGAGCAGCTCAGCAATGTGAAATTTGAACTGTCCCACTGGGGGTGTTGAAATTTTTAATTACTTGCGGAACGGCAGCAAACCCACTCGGGTGAAATTTACATGCACCACAAATACCAGGATGCTTTGCAACTTACATCAAGACCCACTGTGGGCGGAACCAATATTTAAGTGTATCATGTGGGTGCAATTGTTTTGCTGTTTGTTCCTCTTTGGCCTGTGAGCAAGGGCTGAGGAGCCCGAAAAGCGTTAGGCCTGCCAAGAAGGGAACAGGTGTCGTTTGCTGGCTTTACTTCCTGTCTTCATTAAAGTGGAATACCTACTGTGAGTGCATCTTCGTTCAAGGGCAACTTCTTTTCTGACAAATTAACGGCCAGTCCTGCCGTGAGGATGCACCGCTGCGCGAAGCATATTTGTGGTGATGCGCAATTGGTGCCACCGACAGAACGGCAGGCCCAGAATGTTTGACTTTGTATAGGGAGCAGCTCAACAATGTGACATTTCAACTGTCCCACTGGGGGTGTTGACATTTTTAATTACTGGCGGAACGGTAGCAAACCCACTCGGGTGAAATTTACATGCACCACAAATACCAGGATGCTTTGCAACTTACATCAAGGCCCACTGTGGTCGGAACCAATATTTAAGTGTATCATGTGGGTGCAATTGTTTTGCTGTTTGTTCCTCTTTCGCGTGTGAGCAAGGGCTGAGGAGCCTGAAACGCGTTAGGCCTGCCAAGAAGGGAACAGGTGTCGTTTGCTGGCTTTACTTCCTGTCTTCATTAAAGTGGAATACCTACTGTGAGTGCATCTTTGTTCAAGGGCAACTTCTTTTCTGACAAATTAACGGCCAGTCACGCCGTGAGGATGCACCGCAGCGCAAAGCGGATTTGTGGTGACGCTGCAATTGGTGTCACCGACAGAACGGCATGCCCAGAATGTTTGACTTTGTATAGGGAGCAGCTCAGCAATGTGACATTTGAACTGTCCCACTGGGGGTGTTGAAATTTTGAATTACTGGCGGAACAGCAGCAAACCCACTCGGGTGAAATTTACATGCACCACAAATACGAAGATGCTTTGCAGCTTACATCAAGGCCCACTGTGGGCGGAACCAATATTTAAGTGTATCATGTGGGTGCAATTGTTTTGCTGTTTGTTCCGCTTTGGCCTGTGAGCAAGGGCTGAGGAGCCCGAAATGCGTTAGGCCTGCCAAGAAGGGAACAGGTGTCGTTTGCTGGCTTTACTTCCTGTCTTCATTAAAGTGGAATACCTTCCGTGAGTGCATCTTCGTTCGAGGGCAACTTCTTTTCTGACAAATTAACGGCCAGTCCAGCCATGAGGATGCACCGCTGCGCAAAGCGGATTTGTGGTGATGCGCAATTGGTGCCACCGACAGAACGGCAGGCACAGAATGTTTGACTTTGTATAGGGAGCAGCTCAGCAATGTGACATTTGAACTGTCCCACTGGGGGTGTTGACATTTTTAATTACTGGCGGAACGGTAGCAAACCCACTCGGGTGAAATTTACATGCACCATAAATACCAGGATGCTTTGCAACTTACATCAAGGCCCACTGTGGGCGGAACCTATATTTAAGTGTATCATGTGGGTGCAATTGTTTTGCTGTTTGTTCCTCTTTTGCGTGTGAGCAAGGGCTGAGGAGCCCGAAACGCGTTAGGCCTCCCAAGAAGGGAACAGGTGTCGTTTACTGGCTTTACTTCCTGTCTTCATTAAAGTGGAATACCTTCCGTGAGTGCATCTTCGTTCGAGGGCAACTTCTTTTCTGACAAATTAACGGCCAGTCCAGCCATGAGGATGCACCGCTGCGCAAAGCGGATTTGTGGTGATGCGCAATTGGTGCCACCGACAGAACGGCAGGCACAGAATGTTTGACTTTGTATAGGGAGCAGCTCAGCAATGTGACATTTGAACTGTCCCACTGGGGGTGTTGAAATTTTGAATTACTGGCGGAACAGCAGCAAACCCACTCGGGTGAAATTTACATGCACCACAAATACCAGGATGCTTTGCAACTTACATCAAGGCCCACTGTGGGCGGAACCAATATTTAAGTGTATCATGTGGGTGCAATTGTTTTGCTGGTTGTTCCGCTTTGGCCTGTGAGCAAGGGCTGAGGAGCCCGAAACGCGTTAGGCCTGCCAAGAAGGGAACAGGTGTCGTTTGCTGGCTTTACTTCCTGTCTTCATTAAATTGGAATACCTCCCTTGAGTGCATCTTCGTTCGAGGGCAACTTCTTTTCTGACAAATTAACGGCCAGTCCAGCCATGAGGATGCACCGCTGCGCAAAGCGGATTTGTGGTGACGGGCAATTGGTGTCACCGACAGAACGGCAGGCCCAGAATTTTTGACTTTGTATAGGGAGCAGCTCAGCAATGTGACATTTGAACCGTCCCACTGGGGGTATTGACATTTTTAATTACTGGCGGAACGGTAGCAAACCCACTCGGGTGAAATTTATATGCAGCACAAATACCAGGATGCTTTGCAACTTACATCAAGGCCCACTGTGGGCGGAACCAATATTTAAGTGTATCATGTGGGTGAAATTGTTTTGCTGTTTGTTCCTCTTTCGCCTGTGAGCAAGGGCTGAGGAGCCCGAAACGCGTTAGGCCTGCCAAGAAGGGAACAGGTGTCATTTGCTGGCTTTATTTCCTGTCTTCATTAAAGTGGAATACCAACCATGAGTGCATCTTCATTCAAGGGCAACTTCTTTTCTGACAAATTAACGGCCAGTCCCGCCGTGAGGATGCACCGCTGCGCGAAGCAGATTTGTGGTGACGCGCAATTGGTGTCACCGACAGAACGGCAGGCCCAGAATGTTTGACTTTGTATAGGGAGCAGCTCAGCACGGTGAAATTTGAACTGTCCCACTGGGGGTGTTGAAATTTTTAATTACTTGCGGAACGGCAGCAAACCCACTCGGGTGAAATTTACATGCACCACAAATACCAGGATGCTTTGCAACTTACATCAAGACCCACTGTGGGCGGAACCAATATTTAAGTGTATCATGTGGGTGCAATTGTTTTGCTGTTTGTTCCTCTTTGGCCTGTGAGCAAGGGCTGAGGAGCCCGAAAAGCGTTAGGCCTGCCAAGAAGGGAACAGGTGTCGTTTGCTGGCTTTACTTCCTGTCTTCATTAAAGTGGAATACCTACTGTGAGTGCATCTTCGTTCAAGGGCAACTTCTTTTCTGACAAATTAACGGCCAGTCCCGCCGTGAGGATGCACCGCTGCGCGAAGCATATTTGTGGTGATGCGCAATTGGTGCCACCGATAGAACGGCAGGCCCAGAATGTTTGACTTTGTATAGGGAGCAGCTCAACAATGTGACATTTGAACTGTCCCACTGGGGGTGTTGAAATTTTGAATTACTGGCGGAACAGCAGCAAACCCACTCGGGTGAAATTTACATGCACCACAAATACGAAGATGCTTTGCAACTTACATCAAGGCCCACTGTGGGCGGAACCAATATTTAAGTGTATCATGTGGGTGCAATTGTTTTGCTGTTTGTTCCGCTTTGGCCTGTGAGCAAGGGCTGAGGAGCCCGAAACGCGTTAGGCCTGCCAAGAAGGGAACAGATGTCGATTGCTGGTTTAACTTCCTGTCTTCATTAAAGTGGAATACCTTCCGTGAGTGCATCTTCGTTCGAGGGCAACTTCTTTTGTGACAAATTAACGGCCAGTCCAGCCATGAGGATGCACCGCTGCACGAAGCGGATTTGTGGTGATGGGCAATTGGTGTCACCGACAGAACGGCAGGCCCAGAATTTTTGACTTTGTATAGGGAGCAGCTCAGCAATGTGACATTTGAACTGTCCCACTGGGGGTATTGACATTTTTAATTACTGGCGGAATTGTAGCAAACCCACTTAGGTGAAATTTACATGCACCACAAATACCAGGATGCTTTGCAACTTACATCAAGGCCTACTGTGGGCGGAACCAATATTTAAGGGTGTCATGTGGTTGCAATTGTTTTGCCGTTTGTTCCTCTTTGGCCTGTGAGCAAGGGCTGAGGAGCCCGAAATGCGTTAGGCCTGCCAAGAAGGGAACAGGTGTCGTTTGCTGGCTTTACTTCCTCTCTTCATTAAAGTGGAATACCTACTGTGAGTGCATCTTCGTTCGAGGGCAACTTCTTTTCTGACAAATTAACGGCCAGTCCAGCCATGAGGATGCACCGCTGCGCAAAGCGGATTTGTGGTGATGTGCAATTGGTGCCACCGACAGAACGGCAGGCACAGAATGTTTGACTTTGTATAGGGAGCAGCTCAGCAATGTGACATTTGAACTGTCCCACTGGGGGTGTTGACATTTTTAATTACTGGCGGAACGGTAGCAAACCCACTCGGGTGAAATTTACATGCACCATAAATACCAGGATGCTTTGCAACTTACATCAAGGCCCACTGTGGGCGGAACCTATATTTAAGTGTATCATGTGGGTGCAATTGTTTTGCTGTTTGTTCCTCTTTCGCGTGTGAGCAAGGGCTGAGGAGCCCGAAACGCGTTAGGCCTCCCAAGAAGGGAACAGGTGTCGTTTACTGGCTTTACTTCCTGTCTTCATTAAAGTGGAATATCTTCCGTGAGTGCATCTTCGTTCGAGGGCAACTTCTTTTCTGACAAATTAACGGCCAGTCCAGCCATGAGGATGCACCGCTGCGCAAAGCGGATTTGTGGTGATGCGCAATTGGTGCCACCGACAGAACGGCAGGCACAGAATGTTTGACTTTGTATAGGGAGCAGCTCAGCAATGTGACATTTGAACTGTCCCACTGGGGGTGTTGAAATTTTGAATTACTGGCGGAACAGCAGCAAACCCACTCGGGTGAAATTTACATGCACCACAAATACCAGGATGCTTTGCAACTTACATCAAGGCCCACTGTGGGCGGAACCAATATTTAAGTGTATCATGTGGGTGCAATTGTTTTGCTGTTTGTTCTGCTTTGGCCTGTGAGCAAGGGCTGAGGAGCCCGAAACGCGTTAGGCCTGCCAAGAAGGGAACAGGTGTCGTTTGCTGGCTTTACTTCCTGTCTTCATTAAATTGGAATACCTCCCGTGAGTGCATCTTCGTTCGAGGGCAACTTCTTTTCTGACAAAGTAACGGCCAGTCCAGCCATGAGGATGCACCGCTGCGCAAAGCGGATTTGTGGTGACGGGCAATTGGTGTCACCGACAGAACGGCAGGCCCAGAATTTTTGAATTTGTATAGGGAGCAGCTCAGCAATGTGACATTTGAACCGTCCCACTGGGGGTATTGACATTTTTAATTACTGGCGGAACGGTAGCAAACCCACTCGGGTGAAATTTATATGCAGCACAAATACCAGGATGCTTTGCAACTTACATCAAGGCCCACTGTGGGCGGAACCAATATTTAAGTGTATCATGTGGGTGCAATTGTTTTGCTGTTTGTTCCTCTTTCGCCTGTGAGCAAGGGCTGAGGAGCCCGAAACGCGTTAGGCCTGCCAAGAAGGGAACAGGTGTCATTTGCTGGCTTTATTTCCTGTCTTCATTAAAGTGGAATACCAACCATGAGTGCATCTTCGTTCAAGGGCAACTTCTTTTCTGACAAATTAACGGCCAGTCCCGCTGTGAGGATGCACCGCTGCGCGAAGCAGATTTGTGGTGACGCGCAATTGGTGTCACCGACAGAACGGCAGGCCCAGAATGTTTGACTTTGTATAGGGAGCAGCTCAGCAATGTGAAATTTGAACTGTCCCACTGGGGGTGTTGAAATTTTTAATTACTTGCGGAACGGCAGCAAACCCACTCGGGTGAAATTTACATGCACCACAAATACCAGGATGCTTTGCAACTTACATCAAGACCCACTGTGGGCGGAACCAATATTTAAGTGTATCATGTGGGTGCAATTGTTTTGCTGTTTGTTCCTCTTGGCCTGTGAGCAAGGGCTGAGGAGCCCGAAAAGCGTTAGGCCTGCCAAGAAGGGAACAGGTGTCGTTTGCTGGCTTTACTTCCTGTCTTCATTAAAGTGGAATACCTACTGTGAGTGCATCTTCGTTCAAGGGCAACTTCTTTCTGACAAATTAACGGCCAGTCCCGCCGTGAGGATGCACCGCTGCGCGAAGCATATTTGTGGTGATGCGCAATTGGTGCCACCGACAGAACGGCAGGCCCAGAATGTTTGACTTTGTATAGGGAGCAGCTCAACAATGTGACATTTCAACTGTCCCACTGGGGGTGTTGACATTTTTAATTACTGGCGGAACGGTAGCAAACCCACTCGGGTGAAATTTACATGCACCACAAATACCAGGATGCTTTGCAACTTACATCAAGGCCCACTGTGGGCGGAACCAATATTTAAGTGTATCATGTGGGTGCAATTGTTTTGCTGTTTGTTCCTCTTTCGCGTGTGAGCAAGGGCTGAGGAGCCTGAAACGCGTTAGGCCTGCCAAGAAGGGAACAGGTGTCGTTTGCTGGCTTTACTTCCTGTCTTCATTAAAGTGGAATACCTACTGTGAGTGCATCTTTGTTCAAGGGCAACTTCTTTTCTGACAAATTAACGGCCAGTCACGCCGTGAGGGTGCACTGCAGCGCAAAGCGGATTTGTGGTGACGCGTAATTGGTGTCACCGACAGAACGGCATGCCCAGAATGTTTGACTTTGTATAGGGAGCAGCTCAGCAATGTGACATTTGAACTGTCCCACTGGGTGTGTTGAAATTTTGAATTACTGGCGGAACAGCAGCAAACCCACTCGGGTGAAATTTACATGCACCACAAATACGAAGATGCTTTGCAACTTACATCAAGGCCCACTGTGGGCGGAACCAATATTTAAGTGTATCATGTGGGTGCAATTGTTTTGCTGTTTGTTCCGCTTTGGCCTGTGAGCAAGGGCTGAGGAGCCCGAAACGCGTTAGGCCTGCCAAGAAGGGAACAGGTGTCGTTTGCTGGCTTTACTTCCTGTCTTCATTAAAGTGGAATACCTTCCGTGAGTGCATCTTCGTTCGAGGGCAACTTCTTTTCTGACAAATTAACGGCCAGTCCAGCCATGAGGATGCACCGCTGCGCAAAGCAGATTTGTGGTGATGCGCAATTGGTGCCACCGACAGAACGGCAGGCACAGAATGTTTGATTTTGTATAGGGAGCAGCTCAGCAATGTGACATTTGAACTGTCCCACTGGGGGTGTTGACATTTTTAATTACTGGCGGAACGGTAGCAAACCCTCTCGGCTGAAATTTACATGCACCATAAATACCAGGATGCTTTGCAACTTACATCAAGGCCCACTGTGGGCGGAACCTATATTTAAATGTATCATGTGGGTGCAATTGTTTTGCTGTTTGTTCCTCTTTCGCGTGTGAGCAAGGGCTGAGGAGCCCGAAACGCGTTAGGCCTCCCAAGAAGGGAACAGGTGTCGTTTACTGGCTTTACTTCCTGTCTTCATTAAAGTGGAATACCTACTGTGAGTGCATCTTTGTTCAAGGGCAACTTCTTTCTGACAAATTAACGGCCAGTCCCGCCGTGAGGATGCACCCCTGCGCAAAGCGGATTTGTGGTGACGCGCAATTGGTGTCACCGACAGAACGGCAGGCCCAGAATATTTGACTTTGTATAGGGAGCAGCTCAGCAATGTGACATTTGAACTGTCCCACTGGGGGTGTTGAAATTTTTAATTACTGGCGGAACGGTAGCAAACCCACTCGGGTGAAATTTACATGCACCACAAATACCAGGATGCTTTGCAACTTACATCAAGGCCCACTGTGGGCGGAACCTATATTTAAGTGTATCATGTGGGTGCAATTGTTTTGCTGTTTGTTCCTCTTTCGCGTGTGAGCAAGGGCTGAGGAGCCCGAAACGCGTTAGGCCTCCCAAGAAGGGAACAGGTGTCGTTTACTGGCTTTACTTCCTGTCTTCGTTAAAGTGGAATACCTACTGTGAGTGCATCTTTGTTCAAGGGCAACTTCTTTTCTGACAAATTAACGGCCAGTCCCGCCGTGAGGATGCACCCCTGCGCAAAGCGGATTTGTGGTGACACGCAATTGGTGTCACCGACAGAACGGCAGGCCCAGAATATTTGACTTTGTATAGGGAGCAGCTCAGCAATGTGACATTTGAACTGTCCCACTGGGGGTGTTGAAATTTTGAATTACTGGCGGAACATCAGCAAACCCACTTGGGTGAAATTTACATGCACCACAAATACCAGGATGCTTTGCAACTTACATCAAGGCCCACTGTGGGCGGAACCAATATTTAAGTGTATCATGTGGGTGCAATTGTTTTGCTGTTTGTTCCGCTTTGGGCTGTGAGCAAGGGCTGAGGAGCCCGAAACGCGTTAGGCCTGCCAAGAAGGGAACAGGTGTCGCTTGCTGGCTTTACTTCCTGTCTTCATTAAAGTGGAATACCTTCCGTGAGTGCATCTTCGTTCGAGGGCAACTTCTTTTCTGACAAATTAACGGCCAGTCCAGCCATGAGGATGCACCGCTGCGCAAAGCGGATTTGTGGTGACGGGCAATTGGTGTCACCGACAGAACGGCAGGCCCAGAATTTTTTACTTTGTATAGGAGCAGCTCAGCAATGTGACATTTGAACCGTCCCACTGGGGGTATTGACATTTTTAATTACTGGCGGAACGGTAGCAAACCCACTCGGTGAAATTTACATGCAGCACAAATACCAGGATGCTTTGCAACTTACATCAAGGCCCACTGTGGGCGGAACCAATATTTAAGTGTATCATGTGGGTGCAATTGTTTTGCTGTTTGTTCCTCTTTCGCCTGTGAGCAAGGGCTGAGGAGCCCGAAACGCGTTAGGCCTGCCAAGAAGGGAACAGGTGTCATTTGCTGGCTTTATTTCCTGTCTTCATTAAAGTGGAATACCAACCATGAGTGCATCTTCGTTCAAGGGCAACTTCTTTTCTGACAAATTAACGGCCAGTCCCGCCGTGAGGATGCACCGCTGCGCGAAGCAGATTTGTGGTGACGTGCAATTGGTGTCACCGACAGAACGGCAGGCCCAGAATGTTTGACTTTGTATAGGGAGCAGCTCAGCAATGTGAAATTTGAACTGTCCCACTGGGGTTGTTGAAATTTTTAATTACTTGCGGAACGGCAGCAAACCCACTCGGGTGAAATTTACATGCACCACAAATACCAGGATGCTTTGCAACTTACATCAAGACCCACTGTGGGTGGAACCAATATTTAAGTGTATCATGTGGGTGCAATTGTTTTGCTGTTTGTTCCTCTTTGGCCTGTGAGCAAGGGCTGAGGAGCCCGAAAAGCGTTAGGCCTGCCAAGAAGGGAACAGGTGTCGTTTGCTGGCTTTACTTCCTGTCTTCATTAAAGTGGAATACCTACTGTGAGTGCATCTTCGTTCAAGGGCAACTTCTTTCTGACAAATTAACGGCCAGTCCTGCCGTGAGGATGCACTCGCTGCGCGAAGCATATTTGTGGTGATGCGCAATTGGTGCCACCGACAGAACGGCAGGCCCAGAATGTTTGACTTTGTATAGGGAGCAGCTCAACAATGTGACATTTCAACTGTCCCACTGGGGGTGTTGACATTTTTAATTACTGGCGGAACGGTAGCAAACCCACTCGGGTGAAATTTACATGCACCACAAATACCAGGATGCTTTGCAACTTACATCAAGGCCCACTGTGGGCGGAACCAATATTTAAGTGTATCATGTGGGTGCAATTGTTTTGCTGTTTGTTCCTCTTTCGCGTGTGAGCAAGGGCTGAGGAGCCTGAAACGCGTTAGGCCTGCCAAGAAGGGAACAGGTGTCGTTTGCTGGCTTTACTTCCTGTCTTCATTAAAGTGGAATACCTTCCGTGAGTGCATCTTCGATCGAGGGCAACTTCTTTTCTGACAAATTAACGGCCAGTCCAGCCATGAGGATGCTACGCTGCGCAAAGCGGATTTTTGGTGACGCGCAATTGGTGTCACCGACAGAACGGCAGGACCAGAATTTTTGACTTTGTATAGGGAGCAGCTCAGCAATGTGAAATTTGAACTGTCCCACTGGGGGTGTTGAAATTATTAATTACTGGCGGAACGGCAGCAAACCCACTCGGATGAAATTTACATGCACCACAAATACCAGGATGCTTTGCAACTACATCAAGGCCCACTGTGGGCGGAACCAATATTTAAGTGTATCATGTGGGTGCAATTGTTTTGCTGTTTGTTCCTCTTTCGCCTGTGAGCAAGGGCTGAGGAGCCCGAAACACGTTAGGCCTGCCAAGAAGGGAACAGGTGTCATTTGCTGGCTTTATTTCCTGTCTTCATTAAAGTGGAATACCTACCATGAGTGCATCTTCGTTCAAGGGCAACTTCTTTTCTGACAAATTAACGGCCAGTCCAGCCATGAGGATGCACCGCTGCGTGAAGCGGATTTGTGGTGACGTGCAATTGGTGTCACCGACAGAACGGCAAGCCCAGAATGTTTGACTTTATATAGGGAGCAGCTCAGCAATGTGACATTTGAACTGTCCCACTGGGGGTGTTGAAATTTTTAATTACTGGCGGAACGGCAGCAAACCCACTCGGGTGAAATTTACATGCACCACAAATACCAGGAGGCTTTGCAACTTACATCAAGGCCCACTGTGGGCGGAACCAATATTTAAGTGTATCATGTGGGTGCAATTGTTTTGCTGTTTGTTCCTCTTTGGCCTGTGAGCAAGGGCTGAGGAGCCCGAAATGCGTTAGGCCTGCCAAGAAGGGAACAGGTGTCGTTTGCTGGCTTTACTTCCTGTCTTCATTAAAGTGGAATACCTTCCGTGAGTGCATCTTCGTTCGAGGGCAACTTCTTTTCTGACAAATTAAGGGCCAGTCCAGCCAGGAGGATGCACCGCTGCGCGAAGCGGATTTGTGGTGATGCGCAATTGGTGCCACCGACAGAACGGCAGGCCCAGAATGTTTGACTTTGTATAGGGAGCAGCTCAGCAATGTGACATTTCAACTGTCCCACTGGGGGTGTTGAAATTTTTAATTACTGGCGGAACGGTAGCAAACCCACTCGGGTGAAATTTACATGCACCACAAATACCAGGATGCTTTGCAACTTACATCAAGGCCCACTGTGGGCGGAACCAATATTTAAGTGTATCATGTGGGTGCAATTGTTTTGCTGTTTGTTCCTCTTTTGCGTGTGAGCAAGGGCTGAGGAGCCCGAAACGCGTTAGGACTGCCAAGAAGGGAACAGGTGTCGTTTGCTGGCTTTACTTCCTGTCTTCATTAAAGTGGAATACCTACTGTGAGTGCATCTTTGTTCAAGGGCAACTTATTTTCTGACAAATTAACGGCCAGTCCCGCTGTGAGGATGCACCGCTGCGCAAAGCGGATTTGTAGTGACGCGCAATTGGTGTCACCGACAGAACGGCAGGCCCAGAATGTTTGACTTTGTATAGGGAGCAGCTCAGCAATGTGACATTTGAACTGTCCCACTGGGGGTGTTGAAATTTTGAATTACTGGCGGAACAGCAGCAAACCCACTCGGGTGAAATTTACATGCACCACAAATACCAGGATGCTTTGCAACTTACATCAAGGCCCACTGTGGGCGGAACCAATATTTAAGTGTATCATGTGGGTGCAATTGTTTTGCTGTTTGTTCCGCTTTGGCCTGTGAGCAAGGGCTGAGGAGCCCGAAACGCGTTAGGCCTGCCAAGAAGGGAACAGATGTCGATTGCTGGTTTAACTTCCTGTCTTCATTAAAGTGGAATACCTTCCGTGAGTGCATCTTCGTTCGAGGGCAACTTCTTTTGTGACAAATTAACGGCCAGTCCAGCCATGAGGATGCACCGCTGCACGAAGCGGATTTGTGGTGATGGGCAATTGGTGTCACCGACAGAACGGCAGGCCCAGAATTTTTGACTTTGTATAGGGAGCAGCTCAGCAATGTGACATTTGAACTGTCCCACTGGGGGTATTGAAATTTTTAATTACTGGCGGAATTGTAGCAAACCCACTTAGGTGAAATTTACATGCACCACAAATACCAGGATGCTTTGCAACTTACATCAAGGCCTACTGTGGGCGGAACCAATATTTAAGGGTGTCATGTGGTTGCAATTGTTTTGCCGTTTGTTCCTCTTTGGCCTGTGAGCAAGGGCTGAGGAGCCCGAAATGCGTTAGGCCTGCCAAGAAGGGAACAGGTGTCGTTTGCTGGCTTTACTTCTCTCTTCATTAAAGTGGAATACCTACTGTGAGTGCATCTTCGTTCAAGGGCAACTTCTTTTCTGACAAATTAATGGCCAGTCCCGCCGTGAGGATGCACCGCTGCGCGAAGCGGATTTGTGGTGACGCGCAATTGGTGTCACCGACAGAACGGCAGGCCCAGAATGTTTGACTTTGTATAGGGAGCAGCTCAGCAATGTGACATTTGAACTGTCCGACTGGGGGTGTTGAAATTTTGAATTACTGGTGGAACAGCAGCAAACCCACTCGGGTGAAATTTACATGCACCACAAATACCAGGATGCTTTGCAACTTACATCAAGGCCCACTGTGGGTGGAACCAATATTTAAGTGTATCATGTGGGTGCAATTGTTTTGCTGTTTGTTCCTCTTTGGCCTGTGAGCAAGGGCTGAGGAGCCCGATATGCCTTAGGCCTGCCAAGAAGGGAACAGGTGTCGTTTGCTGGCTTTACTTCCTGTCTTCATTAAAGTGGAATACCTACTGTGAGTGCATCTTCGTTCAAGGGCAACTTCTTTTCTGACAAATTAACGGCCAGTCCCGCCGTGAGGATGCACCGCTGCGCGAAGCGGATTTGTGGTGACGTGCAATTGGTGTCACCGACAGAACGGCAGGCCCAGAATGTTTGACTTTGTATAGGGAGCAGCTCAGCAATGTGATATTTGAACTGTCCCACTGGGGATGTTGTAATTTTTAATTACTGGTGGAACAGCAGCAAACCCACTCGGGTGAAATTTACATGCACCACAAATACCAGGATGCTTTGCAACTTACATCAAGGCCCATTGTGGGCGGAACCAATATTTAAGTGTATCATGTGGGTGCAATTGTTTTGCTGTTTGTTCCTCTTTGGCCTGTGAGCAAGGGCTGAGGAGCCCGAAAAGCGTTAGGCCTGCCAAGAAGGGAACAGGTGTCGTTTGCTGGCTTTACTTCCTGTCTTCATTAAAGTGGAATTCCTACCATGAGTGCATCTTCGTTCAAGCGCAACTTCTTTTGTGACAAATTAACGGCCAGTCCAGCCATGAGGATGCACCGCTGCGCGAATCGAATTTTTGGTGACGCGCAATTGGTGTCACCGACAGACTGGCAGACCCAGAATGTTTGACTTTGTATAGGGAGCAGCTCAGCAATGTGACATTGAACTGTGCCACTGGGGGTGTTGAAATTTTTAATAACTGGCGGAACGGCAGCAAACCCACTCGGGTGAAATTTACATGCACCACAAATACCAGGATGCTTTGCAACTTACATCAAGGCCCACTGTGGGCCAAACCAATATTTAAGTGTATCATGTGGGTGCAATTGTTTTGCTGTTTGTTCCTCTTTCGCCTGTGAGCAAGGGCTGAGGAGCCCGAAACGTGTTAGGCCTGCCAAGAAGGGAACAGGTGTCGTTTGCTGACTTTACTTCCTGTCTTCATTAAAGTGGAATACCTACTGTGAGTGCATCTTCGTTCGAGGGCAACGTCTTTTCTGATATATATATATATATATAGATATATTTTTATCAAGTGTTTTTTGAGTGCATAGACAGAATTGGTATATGTATTTATGTAGATTTGTATTTATATATGTATTTATTTATTTAAGGTCGATCTTTTTTATACAGTATTTAACGTATATAATGAAATATTTTTATGACCTTATTTTCTACATGTAATGAGTCTAAAAATGTATTTATATATTTATTTAATTATGTACATGCACTGATTGCAATTTGCATATATTGTTACATCTAAACACTGATACAGCTATATATCCAAACAAGGGACAATATTACACACATAAGGGACAGATCATTGTAAAACTATTGGAGGATGCCCTGCTATGGTACAATCATATATATATAGATGTATAAGAAGGCACGATACATATACTGATTCAATTAAGGGAAAACGTAACAATGGTACAAGATTTATCTTATTTATCTATTTTATTCTTATAAGAGCATATTATAGAATGGAACTATTTTAATAGAAATATTAAAGCACTAATATTTTAGCACTTTGCACTTTTTTCACTTTTTAACACGTAATCTTATTTATCACAACCAATACCACAACAGTAGGACAAACAGGTAGCTTTATAACACAGTTTGCCAATCTGGATTTATCCATATATTAAAAAGTTATCTATTAATAGATTAAATGGCAAATATAGTTGCAATCTATGATATGATAATGTTACGAATTATCGCAATACAATTGTTTGCAACAGAAATAATAACCAGGTTGGACTAGAAATTCAATTGTGTAAAAGAGAAAGTGTATCTTCTATGTCTACTGTTGAAGGCATCACGTGATATTTTAATTGGTTGTTATTGGCACTATAAAAACCGCACTTAGTTATCAAACCATGTCATGTGAACAAGGCTCAAGGGAGCCGAAACGCGTTATGGCGATTAAATAAAGCATTTTTAAAGAAGCACCAACTTGGGTCCGTGTCCGTACTGTGGAGAAATCCTTGGATTACAGCGGCGACTGCGTGATATATATATATATATATATATATATAGATATATATAGATATATAGATAGATAGATATAGAGAGAGAGTTTAGGGGTGGTTAACGGTATTGGGTGGTCAGGGTACAGGGGTGGGTTTGGGGTAGTAAGGGTGTTTTTAGGCTTTAGAGGTTGGTAACACAATGGAGTGGTAAGGGTGCTTTTAGGGTTTAGGCATGTTGGGAAAAGCCAGTCTGCTGTAAAGTGCCTGCTCATGCTGTGGGCCTTATGCCGTAATTGATAGGAATTTGAGAGGGTCCTAATCAGAACAAGCCCAAAGTCATTCAGAGTAATTCTTTGTTAACTGGTGTACTGCAAAGACCTTAATAGTTATGGTTCCTATTCAGGAACCCAATATAAGTGTTTTCAAAGGTTGGGAACCACTTGGTGCTGCTCTCAAAAGTACTCGAACATAACCAAATCAAAATACTTATGTATTAAGACACTTTGCTGTTTTTGGGACAAGCTCAATGTTGACATTTTTCCAGGGGAGCAGACTGAACCAGTAGAACCAACATGGCAACATCCTGCGCTATAGGCATCGCTGTGTACAGTTTTGAAATTCTAACAACTTCTGCAAAATGTTTTAACCACTGCCTTAAACAAAGTTATGCCAACTTCCTGGCAATTTTGTCTTATAGAACTGGAGCATCAGACGAATATCAAATATACAATTTAAGGACTCCAAATCTGGGATATCAGCAACTTCAGGGCGGCTCTGTGTACTAGAGAGTTATCCTATGTGCCTCTTGAATCATTTGATGTCATATACCTCCATCTGGCTCAGGTGTCCTGCAACACACATTTGATCTCCTTGGACCCCTAATTCAATCTAACTTTCAGGTTGGTCCCAGCATAGTTTTCCAAGAACCTAGAAATTCATGGAGGCTGCCTGAGTTCGTGGGTTGGTCTTTGTCTTACCACCATATCTTCCCCTGAGCTTTTTCAGCTGTATTTCCAAACTACACAGAGAACTCACAAATATTTCCCAACAATGTGAAGCTCTGTTTGGATACATCCTGTAGGCTGACCTTCCGGGACATTGTTGTGCCCAATATTTTGTCTAACGTGCAAAGAAAGAGTCTGTATTTGAATGAATGAATGAGAGTCTTTCAGCAAGCAATAATGAACTGACTGCATCTTATTGCAAGTCAAGCAAAAGCGACATTTTGGTTCCAGTCAACTCTTTGCGGGGCACTTAGAAAATGTTTAATTATTTTGCTAATTGCATCTAATTTTATAAAGTAGCACATTTTCTACAATTTTTTTTGCCAGTATTGTTCTATTCTCCTGCAAGGTTTGAGCACCTACTATTTTATTATTGTTTTGTGTTATTACTTAAACTGAATAACCATATATTTCCTAGCTCATTAATGTGTGGTCAGTTGATACACACAAACCTTGCACAATTTTTCTTAAATCTTGATTCTGGTGTTTAGGCATTGGGTGTGTTGTTTTTCTGTTATTCTTTTTCTAAAGTCCTCTCCACTGTAAGAGGTATACCAATGAGAATTTTTCTTTAATCACATCTTCTGTTGATCTGAGTATTTGTCAACTTGCCTCCGGTTGCACTTTCCAATTGCATATCGATGTACTGTATTTGCAGGTTGCCTTTGATATACTAAGTTTTCTATTTCTCATTAATAGTGAATTTATTCTGCTTATTTCATAGTTGTCACATATTTTTAGCTTGTGTATGAATATGACACTAGGACACGGTTGGGGTAGAGGGTGCCCAGGAGTAAAATTTGAAAACAGATTTTTACAAAACAGGCAGAGAAATAATAAAACATCCCCCAAGCAGAGATGTGGGAAGCAAAAACATAGATGCATTTAAACAGCCCTGGAATAGACAGCGGAAAGTCAAGTATGAAATAACAAAGGAAAGGCCAGGGATATATGGTGTGCACGTCAAGAGAATAAACAATGCATTCAAGGATGTAGGAAATTAGGTGATTGGTTGTGTGGGATGCACAAGTAATAGATCCACAGTCCTTACTGGGAACCAAGAACCCCATTGTAGCGCTTGGATCTCTCAGGGTAGAAAAGTGGAGCACTCCAAGGCCTACTCAGGGAAGGTGGTGTGGGCTAGAAATTCACTGGCATGCAATAATAACACTCAAATATTGATTGTTCAATCAGTGCTTTTTCATGTTCAATCAGTGCTTTTTCATTAGAAAAAGGAAAAAAACATGTATTACACACACACTACTAAATACTACATAGCAATTTACAATATGTACATAGGCAGATGTAAATTACCATAGATGACATTACATAATCACCTTTGACCCCCTAAAGGGAAGGGGGGTCATACAAACATATGAAGTAAGTCTATTGGCTTGGTCAAAGGTTCAAGATCAATTAATCACATGTTAAAGACATCATTTTGTATGCAAATGTAATCATCAATAATAATCAGGTGTAATGCCAAGAAAGCATACACACTGTGACCCAAAACACTGTAAGCATTATTAAGTCAAAAAACATTTTTAAATTAGCAAAACGTGTCTGTGTGCTTTTTTAGACTTTTAAACCATGAAAATGCAATCATAAAAACAGAGGGTATCATATTCTTATAAAAAGTCCTGCAACCATAGACTTAGCCCCTAAAGGGCGCTGTACAACATGTACGCTTTTCCAGCATCCTTAGGCCACAGTAAATGCAACCATACACTTGGCCCCTACAGAGCACTGCACTCCCAGCTGTGGAGCAGAAGCTCCAGCCTGGGGAATGCTTTGAAAACATAAGAAATTCTCATAGGGGTCCTGGTTTTGAGGACTCTGCAAACATAGCGTGAGTAACTTTAAAAACTCCTCAGGAGGGAGCCTCTATTAGTTTAAAAATGTGCAAACAGGAAAACCCCCTGCAGAGCATTATGGAGCGCTCCGGCCAGAGCAGTAATATTATAACAGGCGATCTCCCGCTGTGCTGGGTGGCCACGTGTTATTTTCATTTATTGTATTTCCTCCCTTTTAGGGAGTGCCCCATCCCACCCAGGCACCCCCATGCTGCCATAACTTGGGAGTTGTCAAGGGAGCCCACCCCTCACTGTCCCACCAGCTCACTGCAGGCAGGGCGCAGCCTTACGCAATGGCAGCCTGCTCCACCCAGCCTTCGGGCAATGGGAGTGGGGGTGAGGGGATGGGGTCCCAGCCTCCTTTTTAGTAAAAACAGCCCATGGAATGGGGTCCCCAGCCCAGTAGAGATTTCGGGGAGGGGGTGTTACCACCTGGACTGCAGGTTCAAGGGCTTACAGGGGTTATGACTCTTGCGGAGTCGCAGGCACTCTCCTGTGTTTCCTCCTTACTTTGTGTGCCACTTCCATATCTGGTGTGAATGGGCTACCTACCCCCTTTTTCTTGCATGTTGTCCTTCTGCACCCATTTTCTCTTTTCTGCCTGTTCTTCCTTCCTGAATGCGTACTCTCGCGAGAGTACAGCGATTTCGTTACAAAAAACACCCAATGTCATGTGGGAGAGGCGCACCTAAATAGACGCATGTGCATCGTTGCCAAGGTGCTAGTCTTTGAGTATTTTCTTCCGGTTCACGGGAGAAGGATCTTTTGCTGTGCCCTTGTATTTCTGGGTGTTTGGCATTCTGCTGCGCTCACCCCTCTTGCTCGTCGGGAACCACTGGAGGGGTTCCTTTTATTGACATTCCGTTCTGCATGCTTTGCAGTACACCACGCACGCTGCGCTGTTGATGGAGGACCGCAGGATCGGGTCCTCATTGGGATTTATCTGAGCAATTGGCATTTCCGCCACACGTGCCTCGCCATTGCTTGAGGACCGCTGGAGCAGTTCCTCTTGGGAACTTGTTTGTGCACATGGCATTTCCGCCGCGCACACCTAGCTGTCGATGGAGGACCGCTGGAACAGTGCTTCATTGGAAACTGGACAGTGAGCCCGGTATTTCCGCCGCGCTCACCTCCCTGCTGAATTGAGGAACACTGGAGCGGTTCCTCTGTGGATTTTGCCGAGCGTGCTCGGCCTCCCGCCACGCACGCATTCCGTTTCTCTCATCTCAGTAACTGCAGGCGCAGTTCCTCCTTTTCACTACACGTGTGTTCGGCAGTCTGTGGCACACACTCCGGAAAGTCTCTCTTGGAATCCTTCGTGAAGACAGGTCAGAACACAGGAAACTGGGAACGTCTTCATTCCTTCTACATTCCCTTGACTCCTCTTCAAATCGTATGTTCTTTTTTTTTGTGTAAACATAGGTGGGTCAGTGCACTGTCCATTGAACTGATAGGCCTATTTTCTAGTGAGGGTATTTTTTGTTCTCTTGGGGGACATGTTCGTTTCAGGGACCAACCTAAGGTGCTTTTCTGGACCACCACAGAGCATATGCCTATTTTCTCGCTACCACCTCTGGGCATCTATCCCCTATGATGTGCAATAGGGATAGTCACCCATTTTCATCATTTACCTTCTCTGAATGTTTTCTCAATGGTTGTGTTTTTCTCTTTTGAAAGTGGTAAGTAGCACTATAAAAATGGGTAAAGAAAAGGGGTGGGATTGTTGGGGTTCTTAGAGAGTAAAACAGTTTTCTCTGGTGTTGCATTATTTCCAGCCACTTACCTGTTTCTCGTGTGGTGGTGTTTTCCAGAGTGTGGTAGTGCCCAAAGTCCAAATGAAGTGAGATAAGCCCCATTCCATGTCCTAGTCCTTTCAAAGGAGTCCTGCGGCCCTGCTGTGCGGACGACTTCTCCCAAGTTTATTGTTTCCTTTCTTCTTCCTTTCCCCTTGTGACCAATCGCCCATGCTGCTTGATCAGTGTGGAGGGTTGGTCTGGAGGTGAGAGGGGGACTATCTCTATTTCTGCGGCTCCTGTTTTGAAGTGAGTGGATTTGCGACAGAAAGCCAAGCCCACGATAACTTTACCACTCAAGCAGAGATGGACCAAGCGGAGAATAGCAAGGCCATGTTCCATGTAGACACTAATACCGTTCCCTCAGTACAGGAGTTAGTGGCGGCTCTGTCTGCCGTCCAAACAGAAGTTCGAGTACTGAGGCAGGAGAATCAGTCCCTCAAGAATGAATTACAGGGTAGAAATGTGGGTACTCCATGGGGACCCCCTCTGGAGTGTACCCAAAACGTCTCATCCTGTTGTTCAACCTGACACTTTTCAATTTGATAGGACTCAAGCAGGGGGAGGGGGTCACCCTACTAATATTACTGTGGTCACTCATGTACCATTCCTTTGACTGCACCAAAGAGATTTAGTGGTGAAAGCGGGAAATACCATAGTTTCATGAATCAATGCCATTTGCAGTTCATGTGTAGATCTACGACGTTTCCTGATGATGCGGCCAAAGTGGCAATAGTTTTATCCTACCTGGTGGGTACTGCACCTAACTGGTCTCTGCCTCTAGTAGAGACAGACAACCCACTCTTGTACAATTTCCCCACCTTTAAGGAACAGATTAGGTGTCTCTTTGATAAGCACACCTTTATGCAAGCCAGCGACACCAAATTGTTAAATTTAAGACAGGGAAAAAACTCCTTACTATCATATGTGACAGATTCCAATCAGTTGGAGGCAGAAACTCGTTGGCCTCTGGATAAAAGAGCCTCTTTATTTTATCGAGGGCTTAACGACGAACTGAAAGATGTTTTATCTCAGATAGTGGATCCTCCAAAAGAGTGTGCAGACTTTATTGATCTGGTAGTGAAGATGGATCACCGTCTTCGTGAACTGCGAGTGGAAAAGTGGAGAACTGAAGCACCTAGCATATTCGTATACAAGGGCGATAAGATAGAAGCTAACAAGATACCCCCATCTGAACCAATGCAAATAGGAGGTATCAGGGGTCCATTGACTAGAGAAGAAAAGGAGAAGCGGCGTGCCTTAAACCTATGCCT
The DNA here is from genome assembly GCA_963921515.1 of Calotriton arnoldi. Taxonomy (NCBI): domain Eukaryota; kingdom Metazoa; phylum Chordata; class Amphibia; order Caudata; family Salamandridae; genus Calotriton; species Calotriton arnoldi. The sequence goes on along the minus strand of CAWUFW010000846.1, from coordinate 1,441,716 downwards.
GTGGTAAGGGGGGACATTTTGCCTGGGATTTCCCGGTTTGACCCAAGTCTCCCCTACCCAGAAAAACCATCACTTTCACATACTGTGGAGATCCCTCAGTCAGAGTAGAGAGTGGGGTACTCAGATGTAAACAAGGGGAGTATGACACACAAATAGTTAGACACTGCCTTCCCAATGCTACCAAGGCTCAGGTCCCTCGGCATTTCACTATAAGTGTTACCTTGGTGTTGTCCAGCACTAATTGAGTAGCTCTTTCGATTCTGTTAGACTCAGGAGCTACAGGCAATTTCTTGGACATCACCTTGGCTAAAACATTGAGTATTGTTTGCGTGCAAAAGAAGAAACCAGAACCCGTCAGAGCAGTGGATGGGACTGAGTTATCTTCAGAGCTAATCACTCAGTATACAACACCATTGACATTGGTATGTGATAATGGTCATTTGGAGGAGATCTCCTTTGACCTGATTGATACCCCTGCCTTTGGCATGATCCTCAGTGTACCTTGGCTACAGTTACACAATCCCAAGATCGATTGGGAGCGACGCACTGTAACATTAGACTCTAGTCATTGTATACAGCACTGTTACCAAGAAGCCATGGAATGGGGTTCCCCTCTCATGTGTGCCTCGTGTACTGCTATGGAAAAGGCCAAAATACCAGATATGTATCTGCCATTCGCCGATGTATTTGATAAAAAATGGGCTACAGAACTGCGTCCTCATCGTAGTTTTGATTGACGCATTGATCTAGAGCTAGGGGGAGTACTTCCTTGTAGCAGAATCTATGCATTATCGGAACCTGAGATGGCTCCTCTAAAAGAATACTTGGACGAAATGCTGTCTTGTGGTTTCATCAGACATTCCTCCTCTCCAGTCTCCTCATTTTTTTATACCATAGAAGGAGGGGGAACTTTGCGCTTGCATCGATTATAGGTCCCTTAATAAGGTGACCATCAAGAATAAATACCCTTTGCCACTCATTACAGTGTTGTTAGATCAGATAACGGACGCCACTGTGTTTTCCAAGGTAGATTTACGTGGAGCGTATCATCTTATATGTGTACGTGAGGGGGATGAGTGGAAGACGGCTTTCCGAACTAAGATCAGTTTATTCGAGTACTGTGTAATGCTGTTTGGCCTCTGCAATGCCCTTGCGGCATTTCAATTTTTTATAAATGTGGTCTTCGAGATTTTTGGGACTGCTTTGTAATCGTCTACATAGACGACATTCTGGTGTTTTCTAGAACACCCGGAGAACATGAAGACCATGTCAAACAGGTGTTATAGTGACTACAGAAACATAATCTCTTTGTGAAACTCAAAATAATTATGTTTCACGTTTCACAAGTGGTTTCATTATCTCAGCTTCAGGGATAAAAATGGATGAAAAGAAAGTTGAGGCCATTCTAGCATGGCCCATTCCTACCTGTGTGAAGGATGTACAATCCCTGTTGGGCTTTGCTCATTTTTTTCGACGTTTTATCACACATGTCTCTGATGAGGTGACTCCCATTACTAAACTCTTAAAAAAAGAGGTGTCTTTTGTATGGTCGCAGGACGCTCAACAGGCTTTTGATATTTTAAAATCCAAGTTCGCCTCTGCTCCAGTTTTAATACATGCTGATATGGCCTTACCTTTTTTGTAGAAGCTTATGCTTCCCAATATGTCATGGGAGGAGTTTTGTCTCACAGTGATACGACAGGACAGATGCATCCCATTGCTTATTTTTCCAAGAATATTTTACAACAGACCAAAACTACAATATCACTGAAAGGGAGCTGCTTGCCATAAAAAAGGCATTTCAAGAATGGAGACATTATCTCTGGGGAGCTAGACAACCCATCACGATCTACTCCGATCATAAATATCTGGAGTTCTTTCATTCCGCAAGAGCCCTCACACCTAGACAGATGCGATGGGTATCATTCTTTAATGAGTTCAATTTTGTATTCACGTATCGACCAGCCTCACAGCAGGGTAAAGTAGATGCTCTGTCCAGATTATGTATTCTGCTCCCACATACGAAACCTAGACAAAACCCTGTTTCCATGATACCCTCTGAAAAAGTCCTTGGATACGTTTTCTCTGATAAATTCCTTACTGACCTCAAGGACACTCTGTCAGAAAAGGATATGACCCCCTGGTTAACCAATCCATCATGTCATCTAAGAGAAGGGTAACTTTATAATGAAGAAAAATTGTTAATCCCCATTAAACACAGAGATCAGGTTTTACACTCCTTTTTTTTGGCCAGTCACCCTGGTGTTCAGAAGACCAAGGACATCTGTGACAGATGGTTCTGGTGGGAGATCATGGCCACTGATGTGCAGAGCTATGTCACCTTATGTCCGATATGTGCAGTACAAAAAGTCCCTCATACCATGCCTGCTGGGTTATTACAACCTCTCCCTGTGACCCTTATCCATTGCATACTGTGAGCATGGATTTTATCACCGATCTACTTAAAGAGGAAGGGCAAACCACCATTTTATGTAGTAGTAGATTCATTTTCTAAAGTTGCGCATTTTGTCCCTCTTCCCAAGATCCCCACGGCCAGCGATCTGGGGATGGTGTTCATTCAACATGTCATTCGTCTGCACGGGATTCCCACAGTACTTGTTTTTGATTGAGGCCCCCAGTTTATTTCCAAATTCTGGTGTGAACTCTGTTCCACCCTTAAAATGGATCTACGTCTGTCATCCGCTTATCACCCTCAAACGGATAGACAGACAGAGCGAGTCAATCAGACCATGGAGCAATACTTGCACAGCTTATTAGCTACTCTAACAGGTAGTTGGGTGAAGAAGTTGCCTGTGGTTGAGTTTGCATACAACAACACCCTCCACTCAGCCCTCGGCATGTCACCATTCTTCTGTACCATGGGTTTTCACCCTAGAACTATCTCTATCTAACCTGCGTTTAGGGTCCCGGCAGTGGACTCCCTCTGCTTGAACCTTGAAGAAATTTGGAAAGGCGCACACAAGCAGCTAAGTTTAACGAAGGAAAACATGAAGAAGAGGGCGGATAAACATCGACGTCCACCTCCTTCTTATGTCCTTGGGAATATGGTCTAGTTAGCCATGAAGAACCTATGTCTAAAGGGTCCAAAAAAGCTTCAACCCCATTTTTTTGGCCTTTTTAAGATAGCCCAAGTCATTAATCATGTAGCCATAAAACTAGAGCTGCCTGGTGAATACCAAATCCACCCTGTGTTTCACACCTCCCTTCTCAAACCCTTTACTCCTTCTGCACACCCACTAACTCCTCCACCCCATTTGATAATAAACAATCAGGAGGAATATGTAGTGAACTGCATTTTGGATTCCCGAAGACGTAAAGGTAACCTCTACTATTTATAGTTGATTGGAAAGGATATCCACCCGAAGCGAGAACATGGGAACCATCCACCCATGTTCACACACCCCTTCTAGTGAGGAGATTTCATGCTCGTAACCCTACCAAACCACGCCCTGTTGGTCAGACTTTGGGGGGAGGTACTGTTACCACCCGGACTGCAGGTCCAAGGGGGTTACAGTGGTTATGACTCTTGCAGAGTCGCATGCACTCTCCTGTGTTTCCTCCTTTCTCTGTGTGCCACTTCCAGATCTGGTGTGAATGGGCTACCTACTGCCTTTTTTCTTGCGGTGTTGTCCTTCTGCACCCATTTTCTCTTTTATGCCTGTTCTTCCTTCTTGAATGTGTACTCTTGCGAGAGTACGGCGATTTCGTTACGAAAAATTCCCCATGTCACGTGGGAGAGGCGCGCCTATATAGACCCGCGTGAATCGTTGCCAAGGTGCTAGTCTTTGAGTATTTTCTTCCGGTTCACGGGAGAAGGTTCTTTTGCTGTGCCCTTGTATTTCCGGGTGTCTGGCATTCTGCCACACTCACCCCTCTTGCTTGTCGGGGACCGCTGGAGCGGTTCCTTTCATTGACATTCCGTTCTGCATGCTTTCCAGTCCACCGTGCATGCTGCGTTGTCGGACCGCAGGAGCAGGTCCTCATTGGGATTTATTTGAGCGATCGGCATTTCCACTGCGTGCACCTCGATGTTGCTTGAGGACCGCTGGAGCAGTTCCTCTTGGGAACTTGTTTGTGCAAGCAGCATTTCCGCCGTGCACACCTAGCTATCGATGAAGTACCACTGGAGTGGTGCCTCATTGAAAACTGGACAGTGAGCCCGGTATTTCCTCCCTGCTGAATTGAGGAACGCTGGAGCGGATCTTCTGTGGATTTTGCCTAGCGTGCTCGGCCTCCCGCCATGCACACATTCCGTTTCTCTCACCTCAGGAACTGCAGGCGCAGTTCCTCCTTTTAATTACACATGTGTTCGGCAGTCTGCCGCACACGCTCCAGAAAGTCTCTCTTGAAACCCTTTGTGAAGACAGGTCAGAACACAAGAAACTGGGATCATCTTCATTCCTTCTACATTTCCTTGACTCCTCTTCAAATCGTATGTTCTTTTTTTTGTGCAAACGTAGGTGGGTCAGTGCACTGTCTATTGAACATTTAGGCCTATTTTCTAGTGAGGGTAATCTTTATTCTCTTGGGGGATATGTTCGCTTTAGGAGCCAACTTAAGGTGCATTTCTTGCTACCACCTCTGGGCATCTATCCCCTAAGATGTGCAATAGGGATAGTCGCCCATTTTCATCATTTACCTTCCCTGGATGTTTTCTCAATGGTTGTGTTTTCCTCTTTTGAAAGTGGTGAGTAGCACTATAAGAATGAGTAAAGAAAAGGGGAGGGATTGTTGGGGTTCTTAGAGAATGAAACAATTTTCTCTGGTGTTGCATGATTTCCAGCCACTTACCTGTTTCTTGTGTGGTTGTGTTTTCCAGAGTGTGGCAGAGCCTAAAGTCCAAATGAAGTGAGATCAACCCCATTCCATGTTCTAGTCCTTTCAAAGGAGTCCTGCGGCCCTGCTGTGCTGATGACTTCTCTCAAGTTTACTGTTTCCTTTCTTCTTCCTTTCCCCTTGGGACCAATCACCCATGCTGCTTGATCAGTGTGGAGGGTTGGTCTGGAGGTGGGAGAGGAGGGTATCTCTGTTTCCGTGGCTCCTGGTTTTCAGGTAAGTGGATTCACGACAAGGGGCCCCAAACACTACCCCTTCCTGCGGAAAACTAATTAATAAATAAATCTTGAACCGACTCCAGACTCTGGCCTAAACCAATTGTAAGGAACAGCGAAAATAGGTTGATGGTCACCACTCTTTAAAATGCCACAACTCAGGCCCTATTGGTCTGAATCTGGCAATCCTGAGCTCATTTTACTCCTGGTGGCAAGCTCTAGCCACCAGGTACAGTTGCACTAGACCTCCTCACCTCCAAAGTAGTGTAGTTTTCAGGAAGCTGGTTCTCCTGGCTCCCTGCACCAGCCTTCCTCCTGGTCTCTGTTTCTGATAGCAGAAGTCCAGGGCTTTCCCTCAGCTAGTCCTCAGTGGGTGTAAGAGGGCCAGCCTCATTAGCCTTTGGGGAGACCCACTGGTCCTGGGGTCAACTGGGGAAGAGGTCCTTAATCCTTGGTGGGCATTAGGGAGATCTTCCTTTCAGTTGTCCATGGGAGCCCCAGGGTTGAGCAGCAAAGAGCAGATAAATCACCAGGCAAGAGTCTCCCCCTTGTGCAAGAGTTTTTAAAGGGGAGTGCATGGTTCCACAAGCCAGACACCCGGCCACTCCTAGGGTACCACATCACCTCCCCACCACTGTCCCAACCCTCCTGCGCAGCATGCTGGGAAAGTTCAAAATGGTATCATCTAGGAGTCAATAGTCACATCTCCTCTGGGGACCTCAGCTCTGCCCCTCCCTGACATCACTGCCAGGACTTTTCTCGACAGATTTTCAAAAGGGAACCTCCTCCTGTTTTAGATCCAGGTGCTCCCCCCCTTGTTCAGTGGGCTTGGGCAGGCCCATCCCTGGCACAGTGTGACAGCTGATTGATTGAGGCTGATCATTCAGCCAGCCCCACCCATTTCCTCCTCAGGAACTGGGTGAAGCACTGTTAATTGCTCCCTTTGTGTGGGGAGGCCTGTGTTCCTGCTACTGGAGAGTAATGTAATTAACGTGGTACAGCAGGGTGACAAAATGCCTGGGCTCTGATCCTGAGCTGAGCCAGGGAAATATGACAATTCTGGATGACCCATAAGTGTACAGATATCATTGTGGAACTTGTAGATTTGATTTTCTCACACAGGTTATACCCCAATTCGATATGTCACTGGTATCTGTAGGCCAAAGGGAAGGGAAACTGCACTTTAAGGCAGTTTTATCCCTATGTGTATAATAGAGTGTCACTACAGACAAAACAATAAATCATGCTAACCTTCCCTATTAGTGTACACTATTATTATAAGGCCTAACCCAGGTCAATATTTAATCTTGCAGAGTCCCCACTGCACCAGACTACTTGGGCACAATTATTGTACTGCGCACAACAGTGGTCTCCCACATGCAGCCCACACAGGTGTGGACACACATGTGCACACGTGTTCACGTGTAACCAGCCAAGTGCCCCCTACCCTTGCTGCGGCACAGCAGCGTTATCTTAAAAGGCAGACACTGGCGGTAAGCAAGCGCAGTCCATTTACCATGCGATTACCGTGGGTGAGACACGTGTTGAGACTCACCCACAGTAAAATGTAAAAAAACAGGCGATCTAAATAGCAAAAAATCTGGGAGTACTGAACAGGCGGAATCCTATCGCAACAAAGGACAAACACAATAGTTGCTTGGTGTGCAAGAGAAACCATTGTTGTTTTGCTTTTTACTGCGTTTTGGAACTTTGAGAATTCAGTTCATAGGTAGGTTCATAGGCAGGTTTTAGTCTCACTGGGTATTTCCAGGGCACCACAAGTCTGGCGCGTTATGAAAATGGAAGTAATACTCTCTTTTGAATAAGAAAATGTGCATAACATTGTATCTAATTGAGACCTTTTTAACTGCTAAAACAGTCTCACATAAATTAACTTCACCAGGCTGAAGGATCAAGCAAAGAGCAAGCAGGGGTAGGGAAGATGGGCTACTGAAGAGTTTTTTGATTGAGAACAAACACATGTTGATTTTGAGGTGTTGAACCAGTAGGAATGAGGAGTTCTTTTACTTCCCAAGCCACAACACCCCCAACACATTAAGTCATCTATGTTGGGTCGGTGGGAGTTTTTCACTGTAAGTTCTCCACTAAAACTTCAGAGTACTTTTGGTTAAAATGTAATTCTCAGTAGGCCAATTTTCATGGAAGCCACCTGGCATTATTTATACTTTTGGGAAACAAACCATTAAATTGGTTTTATTTTTCTGAAAAACAAAATAGCAATGGCCTTCACATGCTGGGACGCCTCTGCCAGTGCTTGCAAGCCACTGTTGGTATTTCCACTTTGCAGCTACTGTGCCTGTCATAGTGGTCATGAACTTGTAAAAACACTGGATTAGAAGGACCCCTCTAAATAGGAGGGTCAAATCTGCCACAGTAAATCGGAAGGCCATATGGCTCATGGCCACCAGCAAAGAGTTCCTGAAGACAGGGTCAACTTCAGATCCACAGTTCAAATCTTGGCAGTTCCTCTGCCATTAAATGAGATTGGTGAGCCATAAGTGTGATGAAAAAGGATGTCAGCTAAAATATGGTGGATGTCCAGTTCTGTTGATGCTGGGTTTTGTTTGCATTTTTATCTTTGCAGACTGCTCTTAAAGATTTAAACTATCCTTTCTGTTCAGCTTAAATATGTTATTTAAATAATTCACTTTTCGCAGGAACCATGCAGGCTGGTAAGCTTTGACTTATACATCTGGGCCCAGATTTACTCATTTTCACACAACGCAATGCAGCAAGGGAACTTGCTGCAGTGGGTTGTGTGAAGTGGAGAGAGCAGAAATGCATCACACATAGAAAAAGGAAGTAACAAGGAGATTTCTCCTCATTACTTGTTGGAGGCGCACCGTTTTGATGCATTGCCATGTTTACAAGTCTTTGTAAATCAGAGAATACACCAAAATCTATGGGTGGATGAGTGGGAACGCACATACTCCACCAATAGAACACCTCACTGGGGAAGGTAACACAAGGGAACACTATGCACTGTTTTGCACTACTTTCTTTTTTTTCTACAAAGCCACACAAGGAGGCACAATTCTTCCCTTGTGTGGATTTGTAAATCCCAGTTAAGGATTGCATTACCTTTTTTTTTTTTTAACGGAGTTTTTATATAGCGCGATCTTGACCCGAAGGTATCGGAGCGCTTTACACAAGCATCAGTTACGTTACATGAGGACACATTCATTTTTGATAGGCACGGGGAGATTAAGTGATTTGCCCAGAATCACAGGATGTTGCACGTCGTTGCTGAGACTCGAACCCGGTTCCCCAGATTTGAAGTCGACCGCCCTAGCCGTTAGGCCAACTCCTCTCCCTAACTTGTGTTGTCCACAACTTGTGTTGTCCTTGCATGACTTGCGTCATGCAAGGACAACACACGTCCTTAGTAACTCTGGGCAACCTGGTAATAGGTTTGAGTTCCTTGTCATACTGTTGTTCTTGCAACCAATGTTGGTTAGATTTTACCACGACCCGCCCACTCACAATGGACAGTAATACAGTGTAGTAGCTTTTTGGAGTGAGCTGGAAAAGTGGTATTCAAATATATATTTGACTAGTGCTTTATTAAATTGTCTGTGCATGAGGCATTTGACATTTTGCTTATGGAGACAACATGAGTGTGTCAGTTTGCAACAAAAGGCCTCAAAACAGCCTTGCTGCTGACATTTCACAGAGGCAGAAAAAATATCTACTAAGGTATGGCACATTTGTTCTCTCACCTGGGGCTGCTGCACTTTTGGCTGCCATGCGACAATGCACACACCCCTGGCTCCTCAATGCAAGGGTGTGATCTTTCTATTAAGCATTGGATTGTACTGGAAAGGGACCCTTCCAGTACAAAAACTATCCTTTAGTAGTATAGTATGCAATGCAAACCCCATATTACACTTAGCATCCGGGGGGTGATACAAGCATTTATGCCTGCTTCTTGCTCCTCTGGGGTACTTTAGTTTTACAGAAGGGGCCACAGACACTTGTACAGTCTCAGTTGTAATATGAGTTGTACCAGTGTGATCCGAAAGAGACATTTCATGTATGCATTGGCGAACACATTGCAAATGAGGTTAGGCCTTTCTCTTTACACCTGGACAATGTTACTGATGCAGGAGCAAAGACAAAGAAGCCATCAATAGGGCACTGTTTGTGATCTATATATCAGGTGACACGTACTCACTGTGCCTTCCCCCTAATGGTTTTGAGTAATTGAGTTGGGTAGGCAGTCCCAGGGATCCCACAGTAATCCCTGCCAACAACCAGTAGGAGGACCCCTAAAACCTTTTCAGAATGACAGGTAAACTGGCAGTGAAAGTTAGAGCTGTGCTTCACACTAAGACTCTGTCTTTCACTAAAGCATTCTCCTCAGTGCAGACATGACCAGTCACAATTTGAGCCTTTTCTGGGGAGAGTGCATTTTTTCCAAAATCAGGTGCACTCTCTTTGTCTGTGCTGGACACACACAATTGAGGAAGTGCCACTTTGCAGACAGGATCAGTACAACAGATATTGAATATGGCTCCTGATATCACCTTAATCATGACTTCTGGGTACATGATTTAAGAAATTTGTGTCTTCTAATAAAGATGAGCATCAACTGATATTTCTCCTAAATCCAGCTTTTGAAGTGCCATTGCTTATTTAGTATGGTAGTAAACAAATAATCAATGTTACTTTTGTAGTTTACATTTCCTTACGATGCATTTACTACTGGAGGATATGTGGGCTACTGAATAAATGGTTGACCTTGGAATTTGAACACATTGCTTTCAATTACAGATTCAGCATGTGATCAACATTTGTGTGATCCTGGGCAAAATAATTCGGCCACATTTACTAGGAGAGAGGATGTGGTCTGACGGCTAGATTGCCGACTTTGGAGCTGGAAACCAAGGTTCGAGCCTCGGGGTCGCATCCACATCCTGTGATTCTGGGCAAATCACTTAATCTCCCCGTGCTTACCAAACAAAAAAAACATGAATGTGTCCTTGTGTAACCAGTGCTCATGTATAGCGCTCCAATACCTTCGGGTCGAGTTCGCGCTATATATATCTGCAAAAAAAAACAAACACTTGCACCAGGTTTGCATCACTTTTGTGACACAAACCCGGCGTAACTTGTTGGGGTGGGATATGCTATCCAATGCAAACCGGGATTTACTTTGGAAAGCATCTCAAAGTAACACAAAGTTGGGCTATGCGCTACTTTGTGTCAAGGGGAAGTTCCGTGGCTGTTATATGGACGTTCCCATGCAACCACCCATGGGTATTGACTCAAACACCTATCTGCTAACATTTGTATACAGGGATTTGTGGCAAAACCTTATGCCTCCTTGAGGCTGGTGTAACAAGGAGTAATGTTTTCATTTCTCCTTATTATGCCAACTTTGTATGTGTGCTGTATAGTACAACACACATACAAAGTAGGAACAGTATTAAAGGATAGTTTTTGTAGTGGAAGGGTCCCTTTCCAGTACAAAACCTTTGCTTTATAGAAAATTCACACCCTTGCATTGAGGAGCAATGGTGTGTGCATGTCGCATGACAGCCAAAAGTGCAGCAGCCCCTGGTGAGAGAAAGAATGTGCCATACCTTAGTAGATATGGGATTTTTTTCTCTTTCCTCTTGACACAATGCAGAGCAGTAACTTTGATTTCTGTGCTACATTGCATCAAATATTAGTACATTTGACTTATTCTTTCTTGGCTTAAATGCAAATATCTTTACTGTACAAATTTGCCCTCCTGGCGGTATCAGTACCACATTTCAGGCACCACTTTCCTCACTAATAGTCATCAAATCAGCACCAAGAGGCATAAGTGGAGCAGGAACACAGCAGTAGAGATCACAGCAGCACTGCAAATAGCATCATTATTCTCTTAGGTACATAATTACATTATGTTTTACTTTAATCACTAGCACTTAGCAGTGAATGAATGAATGCATGAGTGAATGGGCGAATAAATAGGTTTTACAGATCGCACAGATGCTCCTAAGAGTGTCTTTATGCTAAAAGACTAATAGTACAGAGGAAAACAATCATGCAAAAGCAAATGGCCATGTTTTAATCTTTTTCCTAAAGATAGATTCCAAGGTCATTGAACGAAGCTCTAGTGGAAGCTGATTCTGGGCCTATGTGACAAGGTAAGAGACAGAATGCCACCTCTTCTATTCTGACTCACCCACGGAACCACAGCAAGCGAGGCCCTCAAAGATTACAAAACTCTTGTTGGTGAATAGTGTTCTAGTCTGGTTTCCAAAAACTGAGGGCCCATCAAAAAAAGGCCCTATGGTTCAAAATAAGTGCTTCGTAAATGATTCTCTTCTTCACAAGCAGGCAGCCAGTGCAGTGATTTGCACAGTCTGGAGTCTATTAACCAGATATTCAGAGAGGCCCAAATCCAACACATTAGCATAGTCCAGTCTAGAATGCAATAAGTGCATAGGCTACAATCTTCCTAGAAGACAGAGGAAGAAGTAAGAGAAATGTCTTTAAAGAACAAAGCAATCCAAAGTGGGCTCCCACCACCATTGACACCTGAGGTTGGAAAGATAAGACGTTGTCAAGTCTTATCCCAAGGTTTTTAGCCACTGCCTAAGGAGAGGGCAGAGCAGAGCTCTATTGGGCCAGCACTTTGACCACCAGTCAGCTAGAAGTACATCGGCTTTATCCATATTGCAAATGTGGTGGCTAACACAAAGCCATTAGAAAACAGCACAAAGGCAGAACTTAAGAGAGCCACAGCCAACGCCCACCCCTTTTTCAAAGGAGAGGAGAAAGTGAGTGTCATCTGCATATGACACCACCTTAAAACCATACGATTTCACAAGAGGAGCTACTGGTGTCAAATAACATTAAAAGAAGTAGGACTGCAGGACGTGCCCTGAGGCACTCTAATCAAAAGAGGGTTCGGCCGAGGAAGACCAGCAGAGTGGAGAACATGGCGGCTACTGCTTGAGTCGGTCGCTTGCACGCCGGAGGTCTACGTGCCCACCACCGCAATCAGCATGAAGTAGCAGCTTCACCTTCAACAACTGCTTAATTATATACTGCAAACTTACCCCCCCCCCCCCTTTTTCCACCGCGGTACCTTTTTGCTTGTAATGTGACAGGTCCTGTTTGTGCAGGCATCAGCTGCTCTCAGCGTGAGCACCCGCTGGAAGGCGGCCGCCCTGGAGTTGAGGAGGAGCCGCAGGGCAGCGGCACGCGGTCTCCTCTGGGGGGGCGTGGGAAGTGGCAGCACAGGTTGTGTTCTTTCAGCCCTGGAGGCAAGGAGACAGAGAGGTCGGCGTGGGAAGAGGGAGGAGCCGCAGGAGTCACAGAGGCTCCTGAGCACATTGCAGTTGGAGCATGAAGCTCTGCCAAAGTTTGAATCAGTAAAAGAGGGAACGGGGATAAGGGGGGCTTTCTGAAACCACACAAGTCTCTACCCCGAGGTAAAAAGCAAGGCTCCACAAGGGCGAAGGTGGCCAATAGCGGGGCCAATAGCAGGGGGGGAGCTTCATCCTTTCCCTTCTCAAAGGTCCCAATAGGATTTGGAAGAAGAAGTTGCTGCACATACTTTCCTACAGACTGAGGTGAAAGGTCGAGGGACTGAATCAGGAAGGGGGAGAAACAAAATCGAAGACTACAAACTAAAAATCACCCACTCTCTAAGGTCCTTCTTTAAGGTGCAGCCCATGGTGGTAGATATCACAAAACAACCAGAGGTTCTTAGAAAGCGATTAGTGGGTCTGCCTGCAATAGAGCAAATGGCAGCCGAGGGGGGCTCTCCCCCTCTACCAAACCTTGTGAGCAGTCAGGAGCAGGTGCCCATAAATTGGGGTGGCGAAAAAGCAGCACCAGAGGTCTTAAAAACAATTTCCCAGGGGGCTGGGGTTGGGCCCAGCACTCCTGTTACAGAAATCGATGGTACTATGGAAAAATCTTCAGTGCTTATGGAAGCTATGTTTAATACCCTGTCAGAAGAAATTAAGAAGGGGTTCGCAGTTTCAGAATCAAACCAAGGAGAGATAAGGAGTTTCTGTGAGTCCCTGGAAAAGAAGATAGATATTTTAAATACCAGAACTCAGACTTTGGAGAACTCTGTAGGGGAGTTAAAAGAGGAACTGAGTGCTGCAAAAGCAGACATGGTGGTCCTTAAAAGGGAAGAACTGGAGGTCCGGGATACATTGGAGCTTCTGGAGAATAACTCAAGGGGAAACAACCTACGTATCCTAAATGTTCCAGAAGGGAAAGAAGGAGAGGACCTTAGGGGTTTCATCGTGGCACTACTTAAAAAAGCGATACAGAGGGAAGAGACCGAGGAAGAGCTAAGAAAAGACATCCAAAGGGTGCATAGGGATCATTTTAGAAGGAACCCTAATAAAGTCAAGCCCCGAAAGATCATACTGAACTTCCACACGTACTCATTAAAAGAGAAAATTCTGACCAAGACTCTGAAAACAAAGTCATTAAAAGGGAAAGACTTTTCTTTTGAAATTAGATCCGACCTCTCCCCTGCTACATTAGACAGGCAATGGGAGCTGGGAAAAAAACCCGACGAGTTTAAAAAGTTAGGTGCGGTGGCTCAACTCAAATTTCCGGCCTCCTTAAAAGTCATGCACAAGAACAAAATACACAATGTAAGAAGAAGCACGATGCTGATGAGCTTCTAGAGAGCATAAAAAAGGGGATAGTTAGATATTTTTCGAGGGTCTGCTCGAGATTTTTCAATGAAATTTCTCCTTCTTTTTCTCCTTCTCTTGCTTTCTAGTCGCCCTCTATCCTGCAAAAACTACAGCATATGAAGGGGGGGATGTAGGGGTTGTAAAGGGGTAACTAGCGTAGTTACCTATAAAAGTTATGCGACTACAGGGCTCACACGAGATAGGTATATGGCGGTGGGGCGGCTTCAGGCGTAGCAACAAGGACTAACATCAAGTCCAGGGATATACGGGGTTGGGTTCTCCAGGGAGGGAAGCAGGGTGGGGGGACTGGGAGGGGTGCACTGGGTGGGGAGCATATAGGGAAAAACTAAAAAAAAATCTCATTCCCTTCGGTTAGATTGGCTATCTCATAAAAATACGCAGTGGTCCGGCCTGTATGTCTTGACCATGAAACGCTCAGATGATGATTCAGCTTCTATCTTGGAACGTTCACGGTCTACTTGTCAAAGGGAGAAGCGCTAAAATTCTGCAATATCTTAGGGATTTTTCAGCACAGATAATCTTTCTACAAGAGACTCATCTTGGTATGGCAATTTTTAAGAATTTTTAAGAATTTAAAATGTGTAGGACATATGTTCTGTACTGATCATAGCGCCAATATAAGAGGAGTGGCTATAATAATTAAGAAGCAAGTTCAGGCACATATTATTGACTCCTTAGGCGGCACATGCGGCAGATGGGTCATCCTTAAGATGATACTGCGGGGCAACCTGGTAAAACTGGTAGGCTATTACGGCCCGAACTGTGATGACCCAGAGCCCTTAAAGACAATCTTCACCAATCTGTTAGGTTTTCCAGATCTCGTAATTATGCCTGGGGATTTTAACATTATACTAGACCCCAAGTTGGACAAATCGACAAGTAGCAGAGATGCGGCTGCTCCTAAATCGCGTGTATATTTACAATCAATGATTAAGCAGTCAGGACTCTGTGATATCTGGAGGGTTAGAGCCGGTCTCCAGCTTGGTACCTCTTATCACAACAGGAAACATGGCCATAGATCTAGAACAGACTATTTCTTGGTCAGTCTAAGTTCGAGAGAGGCAATCCAGGATATCGAGTATTTGATGGCCCACTTGTCTGACCACTCAGGGGTGTATATGGATCTGGAGCTGAAAAATAGGAAGGTCGAGAGAGTATGGACGTTGGACCGGACGTTACTCTATGATTCAGATTAAATGAATTATCTGCGTTTGGAGATGGAGGATTTCTTAAATCATAATATTGGGACGGCCTCCACACTGATAGTTTGGGACACCCTGAAGGCCTATCTAAGGGGGAAAATTACAAGCAGATTATGATTTAGAAATAGGCGCTATAGAGAGGAGGTCAGCCAAACAGAAACGGACATGAAGGTTTTAGAGGTCGGTATGTGGCGCACGGGGGATGAGGAGATGAGGCAGGGAGATGCAGATAAATTGAAGAAATTGAAGGAGCAGCTAGACAATATCTTGCAGATGAGGATTTCAAAGAGATGGGAGGCAAGAGGGCTGGCTCATTTTGGGTATGGGGAAGGGGCAGGGAGATTGCTGGCCTGGAAAGTAAAAACAGACAGAACTAGAAACTTGATAAGGGAAATAGAGGACACAGTGAGTAGGGTCAAATTAACTACTGACTCAGAAATAGAGGGAGCCTTTTAAGACTTCTTCCAGAAGCTGTATACTGAAGATAGAGAAGTAAACAAGGACGAAGTAGAGGAGTGGCTGGACTTGAACAAAATCAAACCCCTAGATGCATCACTACAGTACCTCTTGGAGCAGGAAATTACTCAGGAGGAGGTTGAGAGTGTTCTACAGTCGAGCAAAAGGGGAAAAGCTGCAGGGCCAGATGGGCTACCAACATAGCTGTATAAGAACTTGGGTGATGTTCTTATTCCGGCTATGACCCTGCTGTTAATGAGATCTTAAGTTCTGGTGTAAAACTGCCTGGTTCCTGGGGCGAGGCAACTATCACATTAATATTAAAATCAGGGAAAAATCCTGCTAATTGTGAGTTGTACAGACCTATTTCACTGCTCAACGCGGACTATAAGATCTTCGCTAAAGTCTTAGCAGATAGGCTGGGCACAGTGGTAGGCGATGTGTTGCACTGTGATCAGAAGGGGTTTGTTAAGGGCAGATATCTGCAGAAACTCACATTTGACCTCATTGGTGCGATAGAACTCGCCTCAACGTATTCGCTGCCTATGGCAGTGATGACCTTAGACGCCACTAAGGCATTCGATAGAGCCAACTGGGTGTACCTGTTGGTTGTGTTAGAAAAGTACAATATAGGAAAGGACTTTCGCAGAGCCATCCAGTTGATCAATCAAGATCCATCAGCTAGAATGTTGGTCAATGGCAACTTAACCAAATCCTTTAAAATAACTGGGGGCATCAGACAGGGCTGTCCATTGTCCCCCTCCTTTTTAACCTCTACATCGAGCCATTCGCTCAGAAGCTGAGAGATTAGGTGAGCATTCCATGCTTTAGGCATGAGGGGTGGGAGAGAAAAGTACCTTTTTATGCCGACAACATAGTGGTATACTCCTCGTACCTCTCTGCCGCCTTGTCGGCCATCTTACACCATGCAGAGGAGTTTGGGAAGGTCTCAGGATATGAGGTAAACTCAGAAAAAACAGAGATCATGACATGGAACTTAGAGGAGGGCCTTTACCATACCAAAAAAGAGATATTTGGGATTGAAGATAGTACAAGAAATCGATAAAATCACTGAAGTCAACATGTCAAATGTTACAAGGGAATTTTCGTGGCTTATGAAGAGTTGGGCGCCCCTTCCTCTGTCAATCTTGGGGAGGGTGAATTTGGTTAAAATAATAATACTACCAAAGATTACTTTTATCTTTAATACAATTCCCTTACATTTTGGCAAGCCCTCCATCGACAAACTTCAGCAGGCCATAAACTCTTTAATTTGGGCCTATAAAGGAACTAGGATCTCTTGGAAGAAGCTGCATCGTAGAAGGGAGAAGGGGGGTTTGTCCCTCCCGGATTTGCAGTACTATGCATGGGCCTTTCAACTGACCAACTCTAGAATGTTGCTAAAATCCCCTGACTCTTCTGGTGTGGGGCCCATGTTTCTAGCCATGTTGAAGGGGGCCAACATAGGCAAGAATGGCTTTATGTTCAAGTTCGGAGACCCCAAGTACTTTAAGAAGATAAGGCTTAAGGTGTTGCAGACCATGGCCGGAATATGGGTCAGCATCAGGCGGCTGACGGGTCTAAACTATTTTGCTAGTTTAGCCCCCCTCTGGGACTCTCCTGGAACACCGGAATGTCTAAAAGATAAGTTAGCACAGCCATTAAGCCAGGCGGGGCTCAGTGTATGGGGTGACCTTGTCCAGGATGGCTCGTTACTACCTTGGGCAACACTATGTAATACTCTGGAGGGGGAAATTTCCAAATTTAAGTATATCCAATTGAGTAGCTGGGCCCAAAACCTGAAGTCTCCATTCGGCATAGGTAATGTTTTAGAAGAACACTTGGTGGCGAAACCCCGGGGGAGGAAAGAGGTATCTACCTGGTACTGGAACATCCAAGAAGCCATAGAAAGGGACTTCAGACTTCCAGAAGACCTGTGGGGCGTCTGTCTGCCGGGAGTGCAGTGGGAGCAACTCTGGCAAGTATCGATGAGCACTCTGTTTCTTACTGTCAAGCCGGCCGGGTTAAGTAAAAACCATCTTTTTTCAATTCACAGGGCCTGCTTAACTCCTCAAAGGCTGTCAAAGATGTCAAAAGGGCCTCTTGGTAAATGTATGAAGTGTGGTTTGGAGAGAGCATCGGACATCCACATGTTCCAGCAATGCCCAGTTATCTTCGATTTCTGGGTGAAGGTCGGTAAGACTATCTCAAACATCCTGGGGTTGCAAGTCAAGGTAAGCCTGTCTTTGATTATTTTTGGAATCTCGGATGAAGGCACAGGCCCTGCCAGATCCTTCCAATTTTATGCAATACTCTTAGCAAGAAGGGAAATCTGTTGTAGGTGGGTGGAATGTTCACCTCCACAGCATTCGGTCTGGTTAGAATCAGTACTGTCAAAATCTAAGTTAGATCTAAGGGGAAACCCATCCAAGAGGAAGAAGGCCCTCTGTAACTTTTTATTAAGATAGCTGGAGAAAGATGCGGAGTAACCTTGTCCTATGATTATACCTCTCTCGATCTCTCTAGGCTGCAATGGGCCTTTCCCTCCCCCATTTCCTCAAGCCTTACTGGCAGCTGCCGATTTCTAACGGACCAAATTTGAGAGTGACTTTACCCATTTAGGACAGTACCCTCCTGAGCATAGGTGTACCCGCAGGTTGAAGGTCTCCACACCTGTTTCCAGTCAGGTTTTCTTTAAGCCTGGGCAGAGTATGCGGAGTGGTGCTCCGCATAGTTCCACGGAGTTTAAAAAAAACTCTGTGGAACTACGCTCCGCCCCAGGCCCACAAAAGCTTTCAAGCAATAAAAAAAGAAACTACTTACCTTCTCTTCTGTGGGCCGCCCTCCTCCTCGCCGCGGTGTCTCCTTCTTTCCGTCATCCTCCTCCTCGCGCCCCCCTACGTATTACATCTTGCGTGAACTGCGCGGAATTGGTAAAACTCTGCAAACTCCGCTGGCGGAGCGGAGTACTCGGCCCGGGGTTAGTTTTCTTTTGGGTACAGACGTCCTGGAGTGTGTTACTGTGGTCAAGAGGTGAATGAAAGAAAAAAAAAAGAGGGTTCGGCCCATAGGAAAAGGGCAAGCCAGACCACTTGTTTTCTGTTCTCAAGAAAGGATTTAATCCAATCAAGGCTAGCCCACCAACGCCAAGAGATTAAAGGCATTGTAAACGGAGCGCATGTGACATGGTGTCAAACACCACAGAAAAATCGAGCAAGATCAACGCCGCCTTCTCTCTCTGGTAGAGTCAGTTTAATGAATTCAGACACTTCAAGCAAAGCTGTCTCAAGATGAAATCCAGAATTGCTAGGATGCAACAGCTTATTAGGTTTCAAGTAGTTTGACAATTGCTTATTACTTATTAATCAGCTTCTCAACAGATTTGGCAAACACTGGGAAAAGAGAAATTCGTATAATATTTGCTACACTGGTGGGATCGGCAGTAGGTTTGCTCAGGAGGGGAACAAATTTGGCTTCTTTCCAAATAGAGGGAACTATGGCACCTCAACTGCCTTAATTAACAAAGCAGTAGGTTCGGGATCATCCGGAGAACCAGGCTCAATTCCTTAATGACAGCTTCAGATTTCTTTAGAGAGATAGAATTAAACTGAAGCCGTTAACACTGGCTATGGGCAAGACCAGAGCCTATAGATGACTCATAATCCCCTAGCTCATGGGGCATGGCCAAATAAACTTGCATTTTGGAAACTGTATCTTACAAAACACAGATAACTGGATGTACAACTCCTGAGAAGGAGAAATACTGTTACTGCATGGAGCAGGTGATAGAAAATTCTTGACAATTTTAAAGAATTCACATGGCCCTTTAGCAGTTGAAGCAAATTTCCCCTAAAAAACAGTGTTTTAGGTAACTTGATTGCCAATTGGTATTTCCTCAAAGCTGCTTTACAGATGTATTTATCGTTCAGATGATAGTATTTCTGCCAAAGTCTCTCAGCCCTTTTACAGGCGCTTATTTCCACTGCAAGAATCTTGGTAAATTAGGTAAACTAGGGGGCAGAGGGGTCACGAGAAGAAGACTTTTTAAAAGTTATTATTTTATCATTTTGCACTAAAGCAAAAAAGAACAACAGAATGCAACAGTGCCACAGTACATAATAACGAGTATACAATCAGCAGTACCAGACAATATATAAGCAATAATTATGTCAGTGGGCTCCAATACGTGGGCCATCACCTATATGTCACCTTCAGGAGGAAACAGGGGTAGTGAGCAGATAGGTCGTAAATGGGCCCCAGAACTCTGTAACGGAAGTTCCTCAGCTTGCAACTCCAAGTGCTCCTCGCAATAGGCTATATTTTATAGCTACTCTTGCCTCATAGGGGCCACCCATTTACCCTAGCATTTCGCCACTCGCCTCTTAGCCAAAAGGAGCGCCACAGTCATGAGCCTATGCACTTGTGGTTGCATGTGCTGCACCATTCCAAGGAGGCACAGGTGTGGCTCACATGCCACCGGTTCCAACATCATATCCGACAGGGAATTGTATGCTAGAACAGCGCATGCCTCAACAACGCATGCCTAAACAACGCTGTCTCAACCAAGACCGAGTCTTTACCACGGATGCCTTTACCAAGCATGCCTTTACAACAAATTTCATTGTAAAAGCATGACTGCCAGAGGCATGGGCGTTAAAGATCACAACCCAGCCCCCTGCCCTGAGCCCTAAACACGGCCCCCAGCATTCCAATCACCTCTACCCCAGCCCTAAACACTACCCCGACCCCCACTCTGAGCCCTAAAAACTGGCCCCAGCCCTACCATGCACCCCGCCCCAGCCCTAAAAACTACTCCGACTTCCCACCCTAAAACCCAGCCCATAAAACTATCCCAACCCCAGACTCCCACCCTGAGCCCTAAAATGGCCCAAAGCCCAAATAACTACCCAGCCCCCCGCCCTGAGCCCTAAAACAGCCCCCAGCCCAAAAAACTACCCCAACCCCTGCCCCCTGCCTGAGCCCTAAAATGGCCCCTAGCCCAAAAAACTCCCCCTGCCCTGAGTCCTAAAACGGTCCACAGCCCAAAGAACTGCCCCTTCCCCTCTGTCCTAAGCCCTAAAACTGTCCCCCTTGAAAACTACCTGCCCCCCCAGAACTATTTTCCAAGCCGTGTTCCAGTCCTTCCTCTCCCAATCCTTCCTGTCCCTCTGCCCGCCCTTCTGAACTCTGCAACTAAACCACTGACTGCCACTGGTTAAGGCACATGTGTGGTTAAGGCAAGATGTGCTCCACATCTGAAACAATGATCATTGTCCCTCAACCTGCACCTATACAGCTTAGCAGGAGTGCACTACATTTGGTGGAGACATTTAAAGTATATTATACATAAATTGCATTTGGATGTTAGCATACGAGTTTGCATACAACAGAAGACCCAGTCCTCTACTCACAGGGGTAAATCTAAGACCACATTCCACCTTTCTAGAGTGAGATCACAGCCTGTGAGTTCGTCGGTTTGCATAGAGGTATATAACCTATTATGAGCCCCTTGCACGTAGAGCTGGCCAGCAGTGTATGAAGGCCGCGTAATGTAGGGGCGGCTTAGCCGAGGATTTTGAAAACAGGCCCTTCATTGATGCATGAAGGCAGAAGTGTGTAAACGTTAACAAAGAAGTGTGGTGCTGAATATGAGAGAAGTCATCTAGGTCAATAAAGGACCCCCCAGGATACAAAAATAACATTGTCTTCAAACCAGCCATATCTAGTAGAGCCAGTGCTCGAGGCTCATGAGTAACTGACATGGCCGGGTGGAATGATTAAGGAAATATACAGGGGTAGTTTGTTAGCTTGTGCTCCAAGTAGGGGCAAGGCCTGCATAGTGCAATAGAGCGTGTTAAACTCAGTCCGCTCGATACAATCTCATATATGCATGCAGTAGAATAACATGTAATGGTATAGGACTGGCGTCATCATGCTTCACCGCCAGGTGCGGAATATAATCATGAGGATGGTACCAATAATCGGCAAAATGGGCTTTTGCACATAAGTAATAGAGTTCCAAGTCAGGAGTTTGGAACCTTTCCTGTGTATAAGGTAAGGTAAGTACCTCCCACCATAGTCTAGGTTGTTTGCCCACCTATGCCAGAGTTATTAAATATGTGTTAGCATTCTAACACAGTGTTGCGTCAGAACAATAGGGATACTGATGAATAGATATAGAAACTTAGGTAGTATAACCATTTCATGACAGCTATCCTATCTGCCATAGACAAGGGGAAGCTGGGACCACCTCTTTACCTGATCGCAAAGGTGGGACATGGCTCTACCATAGTTAAATATTGAATCACAAGTTCAGGATCCCTATGACTCCAAACCCCTAGATATTTCACTGGATTAGTGCACCATTGCAAGGGATACTCCCACTCACAAGGCTTATTGGCAGGGGTCAGAGGAAAAATAATCAATTTAGACCAGTTGATACCCAGGCCTGAGTGTCGCTCAAAATGCAAGTACTCACGTATGATAGGTGCTAAGTAAGCAGCAGGGTACTTGACATACAGCACCCTTATCATCTGCAGAAAGGAAAATGCCCAGGGGCCGCAGGTGAAATCACAAGCTAATGTGGCATATCTCTGGCGAAGGATACATGACAATGGTTCTAACGTGATAATAGCGATGAGAGGGGGAAACCCTGCTTAGCACCCCAATGAATAGAGAGTGGAGCAGAAGTGAGTCCAATAACACATACACAGGCAATTGGGCCAATGTCGAGTAGTTTGATCCACTGCAAAGTCGTAAACATATAACTCCTTTCAACTGAATCAGATGCCTTTGGGGCATCTAACAGGACTGCTGCCGTTCCAGGGTAGGGTTCAACTGATGAAGCAGTGGGAATATCGTGCACACTTCATGTGTTGTGGAACAGGCCGATATGAAAACTGAATGGTCTTGTAGTACTAAACCAGACAGGAGAAGCTGCAGCCGGGTGGCTATTATCTTAGCTAGTATCTTTACTTCTGTATAATAAGAGATAGGGGCTGGTATGAGGCACAATATTCCGGCGCTTTATCAGATTTCAATAGGGCTATGATGAGGGCTTCTCTAAGAGAAGGCGGGAGCTCAAGCCTGTGAAATGCTTCCGAATGTAAAACAAGGATAGAGGCAAACTCTTTATAAAATTCACTAGTGAGACAAGGCATGGGCTTTACCTTTGGGGAGCGCAGTTATAGCCGTTTTTACATCATCTACGGTAATTGGCTGTGCTAGAAATTCCCTCTGACCCGCAGATAGACAGGCCAAGGCAACATGTTATGTTATGTTATGTTACTGTCATTTTCTAAAGCGTAGATTTGCGTTAAAATCGGTGAAGCACTTCAAAATGGCAGGGGAGTCATAGTGATCTACACCGTCCGAGGATGCAATTTTGACTATGTGGGTATGCACACTCGGCACCCTTAATTTGGTCACCAAAGTACGCCCTGGGTGCCCCCTCACCATACGCCCATACCACATAATATTTAGACATGTGATGTATTTCCTGGGCAGCTACCTCATTGTAATTAGTGACATGGTCGCGTATGGCAGCCAGGGTGCTGGGGTCGGGGCATGATTCATTCCTATGCTCGAGTACCAGAAATGTCTGCTCTATTGTGCGCAGGTGTGCGCATATGGATTTTAGCATGCCAGCTTGTTTGCAAATGAATTCCCCCTGTACAGTAATCTTGTGGGAGTAGTGGGAATACCGTGTGTGAGGCATACAGGTGCATGATCAGACAAAATCTTGGGCATATGGGCAATATCACTGACCCAGGCACAAATATCTCGGGTTGCCAACCAATATTCTAGGCGGGACCAGGAGTCTTGCATGGAAGATGTAAATGAGCCCTTACGCCGCGTGAGGTGACTGAGCCTCCAGAGATTTACCATCCCATGCTCCTCCATCCCTTCTCCAAGTGCCTTAGTAGATTGCTTACTCTGCCAGTTCGCTGTCATGGAACTATCTAGTTTAGGGTCCAGGTATGTATGAAAATCCCCTCCCTTCAAGACCGTGTCCATTGGCATCTTAAGGATCTGACTCCACAAATTCAAATAAAATTCGGAATCATCCGTGTTTGAGTCATATGCATTGACCAAAACAACAGGAGCACCACAGAGCACCCCCTGTCCAATAACATTGTTCCTGCTCATCAGTTTGGGTGGATGTACTATGAATAGTAAACGCCTTCTTGACCAGAATCATTACACCCCTGGAGTAAGTAGAGTTAGAAGAGGAAATTCTATGTGCAGCCAGTGGGTGCCCATCTTACACATAGTCGGATTGGTCAAATGGGTTTCCTGGAGGAGTGCAACCTGTATATCATGACGATCCAGGTAGGCCAACACCTGGCAGATTTTACGGGGTTTGCTCAACCCCCCCACATTCCATGTCAGCAATGATATAGCATCTTGGGGCATTGACACCAGCCTATAGTAATATAATACCATGGAGGTAGCCCAAACATTCGTGTGAGTCAGCCCATAAATGTGGTACACAAACAGCGGTATTGTGGTAAACAAAGAAACAGTCCTCATCCCACCAACCACCCACATTAGCATCCCAATCATGCCAACGACATCCCCAAGAGCCATCAATAACAAATGATAAAAATACAATGAATGAAACACTCAGTAACTTTCAGCAACATTTTATAGCAGTAACATTTGGCCCCCGCCCTAGTTGCACCTTCCTATTATCTGGAGGTAGGCAGGGTAGCATGGCAGCAATCTGTCCATGACACTTTGGTGCACAACATGAGGAAAGGAGATGAAGACCTGACAGAAGGAGAGTGGGCTACCTCCAGGTTTGCCCTGTGTATTTCCAGGGCAGTTAGACAGGCAGGATCTGGATGGTATTGTATGAGGCACCTGCATCACTGCTCATCGTCCTCCATGACAGAGTCGGACATATCTCCCTTGTGGGACGGGAAGGGTCTTCAGAAATTCGAGTGCTGCCTGGTAAAATAATGTTGGTGCCCCCAATAGTCAACTAGAAGGCTCGCCGGATATAGCATAGCGTAAGTGATTCCTGCTTTCTGGAGCTGGTACTTAATAGGTAGAAATTCTCTCCTGGCCACTGTGAAGTCAGGGGAAAAAGCAACTTTGTTGCCCTAGTAGATGAACTCGCTCCACCACCAGCAGGCTAGAAAGATTATCTGAGTTGAATAAGGAAATCAACATTTCTTCCAATAGTGCTCCACCTTGCCAATGTTCGTAGATTCAGAGATCTCGGTAATTCTCAGATTGTTGCGGCAAGAGTGCGCTTCCAAATCTTAATTTTTTGCCTGGATCACCGCTAATACTTTCTCAATATTAAGGCACTTGTCTGACACCAGCTTTAAGTCATTATCCGTATTGGAGATGTGCTGCTCCGCCGTTGTCATTCGTGCAGACTGCTTACCAAGTGTTGCTGTCATATGAGCGATACTCAAGTTGAAGGAGTCTATCTTTCCATCAATGGAGGCGAGGCTTTGCTGAATGGCATGAAGTGTTTGCGCAAGGGCTGTGTCCCTCGCTGGTGGGGGGGTGGCCTTATGATCAGAGAATCCCCATTGGGGGCCTTTACATGATGCCATGCTTCAAACATGAGGCGTGATTGTGTGTGGTCTGTCTTGCCCATGTCGGATGGGGTAAGAGAAAAGAGGGGGCTAGAAGTTGACCACCAGAAATTTACCCCAGTAAGGCCAAGTGAAGTCCCTCCCCGGACTTGGGGTATAACACCGTGATCCCCAGTAGGTAAACTTAGGGAGTCTGGGTCAAGAAGAGAGAGCTGCTGTCTCACTCCAGTGAGAAGCTATACAGAGCCTCAATGTGCTCCAGCCACCAGGATGGTACCCTCAAGGCCCACAAGAGAGCAGGCAGGGGGCCAATATTTTAAAAGACAAAAGGGGTTGTACAGGACGCCCTCCCTCCAGCACAATGCTGCTTGGTCCTCTGAGTGTCTGCTGAATGCCCCCCAGGGCTTATGGGAGAATCAATCAACTGGGCCCCCCACAAGCTCACCTCCGATGTAGTCAATTGATTACAGCCTCCGGCGACCCGCTCAGCACCAATATCACAGGGCCTGGGCAGCTCGCCAAGCATCTCCAGGCGAGTCCAGGCACTGCACTCCCACACAGCTATGCCCAGCGAGGGCTCCTCACAGGTAGTCACCAGTATGGGCACTTAGGAGGCTCCCTTAGCGGCAGCAAGGCAGCTCCAGCTGGCAAAATCCAGCTGCTGTCACTTGCCAACACTGCACAGAGCCCAGGCCCTGCGAGCAGCTACACGCCGCTTCCCAGACAGGGGGCCTGTGATCAGTCCAAGGGTGTCACGGGGAGCAATCCCGAGAATTCCAACATGGCAACTGCACTACCCTGGGCCGGAAGTGAGGGTAGCATTCTACAGCACCCGGCGAAGTCCGGAAGTCGATTGGCAGCAACCGGAGTTCAGGAGGGTGGAGCTGCGGCCAATAAAAAGACGCCGCCAACAGAGAGGGAGGAGGAGGAAAGGAAGACCAACGAGGAGACGGAGAAGCAAGAATCCGGAAATATCCAAGAGGCCGACCGACTACGGGTAGAAGTAGACGTGCCAGGGGACCACGGAACCTTTTCCCGCAAGGAGGAGGATTTCGCTGGAGACCGCTCAGGGAGCACCGCGCTCGGGTCCAGTTCTCCCACGAGGAAAGTGGAGGCTGCGACTCACCTCCCCACAGTCCTGGAGGGTCGTGGGTTCAGGCAAGTGAATCGCACACCGTTGTGTTCTTTAAAGGGATGGTGGGCGGGTTTACGGGCCGCACCACTCTAGAGTCACAGATTTACTCCTTCACTTAGGCACAACACGGAACAAGGCACTGGTGAAGGGTACTCACAAACCCCCCCCCCCTTTTGTATATTTCATTTGGGCCATATCTTGACTCTGTCTTTTGTTTCTTGCCGGTTTCCCCCTCCTTTTGGAGGCAACCCCAACGCCGTAAAAAACCGAAGCAAGACCAGGGACAACAGCAGCAGTCGCTTCATCGGACTTTGCCCTCTATTCCCATTGAAAACCAGGGACGACAACAGCAGTCGCTTCATCAGACTTTGCCCTCTGGTCCCATTGACATATGATGGTAGCCTGTGGTAGAGGCTAAAATCAAAACAATCTTCATCTCCTTTTCTTTGTGAGGAAAATAACACCTCTTTTACCCCCACCCAAGAAGTATTGGGACTACAAAAAACAACTCATTAATAAACTGCCCTGTTCCTGATCCCAGCGTCTTGTGTTATTGTGGAAGAAAGGGGTCTAGGGATGTCCAGCCTGGCCACACCATTACAGGGCCCCACAGTGCCCCCTGCACCCTGAGGCACTCCTCACTGCACAGAGGTCCCAGCTCCGATCTCCAGGCGCCCCAGGGTTGGTCTCTCCCCAGACACCCACCCCATGCAATTACCAGCCTTTGTTCCAGTGAAAGGTGTCCAGGCCAACCCAGTGGCCCATGCAACGGCTCAGACACGACCGACCCCAAAGCCACCACCAGAAGGCCACAATCTTGTAAATAGTCAGAGGTTTGGACACTCGGGCAATGTCCTCCAGCAAAAGCGCACTCAATATTGAAGCCACAGGATTAGATTGCAGGATTATTTGCAGATTTTATTAAGGAGAGTTTACTTCATGGAGTTCAACAGAGTTACCCAAAAACTCAGCAAGACTCCGTGGAGTTCCACGTGTAGTGGAGTTGTGGCACATCACGCTGCCCATGCTGATTATTAGCATCGGAGCTTGTCGCACACAGTAAAATCAGCGCGAACAGCACTTCGCAAGGTGTGGCAGAGGGCTCTGCTTTTTTCTGCCGCATGAGTAGATTTTCCTCTTGAGCGGCAGCTTTCTCACCGTGAGCGGTAGCTTTTCTCAAAGCGAGCTGTAGCGACCTGCCAAGACTGCCCGCGTTGAGAAATCTCTCCAGGAGGCGGTCTAGCGCTTGATTTTTTTTCTCATGCTCACAAACTTGGCGTGCCATGCGCAAGAAAAAAACTACACCACACAGCAGTTTTTCTGAAACTCTATGCTCCAAGCAGTGCGCAGAGTGGTTAAAACTCTGCGAACTCCGCTGGAGCTTGCTGAGTGGTGACATCCACAACCCTCCCGTTCTGATGCTCCCTTTGCTAATCATTGCTGGAGACTAAAATTAGCAAACAGTCAAACAGAAATTGCAGGCTAAATCTTCAAGGCACTTGTCCACCCACAGCAAGGCAAGTAGCTTCTAGAATGAGTAGTAGTGCCGAGTACCAGATAGATGGGCACCACAAACAGCATAGTTGGCGCTGCCCATGAACCGAATACGTGCAGAAGGGATTGTCTTTAGTGCGCCTAGTGTGCGCCTGCTTCATACATTCACTGTGCATCCTTGCCGCTGCCCTCCTTATATGTAGTGCAGTCATAATCAACTCGGGCACTAGAGCACAAGCAAACCAAAATGGGGTCTTTAGTTGCCCAACTAGGAGAAAAAATGGTTGCCTTTGTACTCGCAGGGAAACAAGCAGAGAGGCAGAGGGCCACAGACCAAAATGCTGAAGACCTTACTCCCAACCTCAAACCCACTCAACTGGCAAAATATTAATTTCATGTAACATCCAAAGGACTCCACAAATTCGGTAAAAACAGCAATTCATTACAGATAACAAGAAAGCTTTAAAATAGCAACAAAAGAAACTAAAAAGGCAAACCATGTTAAGCACACTAAGTATTATTAACCAATGTAACTGCTAGGATCCCCCCAAAAAAACTCAATTCCCTTAAACCTTTGTCCCACCCTTTCTCTTCCTGACTCATCCTGAACCTTTCTGACTACTATGAACTCCCAAACATCCTTTTCAAACTTACCCCTCCTTTTTATCCAATTGACCCAACTAAAAGGTGCACATGTCCTCTACTCCCAATAACAACTCACAGCATTCCCTTTTCTAATCCACCTCCATTATTCTATCTCTTCTCAAAACACAACTAAATGCATGAGAAGTCCAGAGCACAAACTTACCACAACTATGCACAAGAAAATAATGAAGCACATATTACTGATCTACTATTTAACTCTAATCTTGATATCCGAAGTAGCGTGCTACTCACTGCTAACTGCTTCCACAACTCGTCAGGGGAAGTGAACAGTGTACTGTAAATTTACTCTCTAGCTTAGTTTACGCTACAAAAATACTTATTATATATAGATACAATAGGAACACATTTTTTATTTATTTATTTACAGCTGTTACTAGATGTGTTCAAGCACATGAAATGTTTGGGCCATTTAAAATAAGTGGGGCAATTTCCCCATTAATACCCACTACTTCTCCACGCGGTGAACAGCCTACTTAGAACATTTTCTAAGAGTTCCCATAAAAGCGTCTTGGATTAGGAAAAAAGTGGATAGCAATTGACCGATCCCCCTAAATAGAAAAAGATTGGACCGCATATTGGAGCTTTCGGCATTTACGTGAATTATCTTAATGCTTCATTTAAAAGTAGCAACCCATTTAATTGTATTGTGTCATCTGGTGTCATTCGTAAGTCTTTCAAAAGATGAATTGATTGAACAGAGATGGGCAAGAGGACAATACAGAGAGATGGCCAGGAATTAAAATTACATCTTTTTTCATCCATATTTTTAAAGTCCGATTTAAGGGAGCTGGACAGAAGGCATAAACACAGTGCTGCTGCTGAATGGGAAGCAAACTGAAATCTGATGTTTATGTAAGTAAGCAGTGAGCATTAGTGGATGATTTAAGTTATACATATTTGTGGTCCATGGAGGATCGATAGTTGAAAAATTGTCAGCCAACTTGTGCAAACTCAAACTCGTGTAAATTCAGTGAAATAAAACAGCACTCTTCATATAGCTCCTCTGTGTACACCACATTTATAATATATTTCTAATTCAAAGACAAGACCATAAATCACTATTGGTTGCTTAGGGCAGCATATTAGCCATTAATTTAGTGCATTTTTCACTCTAAATGCTGAAATATTGTTAATAAGACTTAATATTTCGTATTTTTACTCAAGTAATTCGGTTTCAGAAGGCAGGTTGTCGTTTAGGTCCTACTAATCCGTAGGATCAGTGCATTTGTTGGACAACATGAACTAGGGGCTTGGTGTCTAGCCTGATTCCGGACACCCCCCACAGGATATGTCGCCCGATAGACCAGCTAGCTCACTGTGCCACTGTAAGCCCCCCCTAAACTTACCAGGGAGCCAATGGTTTCTGGCAACCACTAAACATGACAACCCTGACCCCTAAGGGATCGTGAAAACCAGCCGCGATCCGTGCAGGTAACAGCGCTGGGGCGGTGGGGCCGGGTAAGGGGAGATTTCAAGGGACTTTGCCGAGAGAAAATTAAATAAATAATTAATTTTCCCTCGGCATCGTCCCTCAAAATCCCCCCGTACCCAGCCCACCGCCCACCGCCCACCGCTGTTGCCTGCATGGATCGCGGCTGGTGGAAACAGTACAGAACCTCTTGCTCAGTCACTCGTGCTCACTTATTCTCAGAGAAGTATTTAGAGAATACACAGTGGGACGTTTTCAATAAGTTTATTGAACCAACGTTATTCTTGTATAAAATATGTGTGCTGGTGTGCTGCAAGGATTAATAGACAGAAGCAGATAAACGTGATTACAAGCACCAAAAGCGTAAATAGTAGATATAGTTCTACCATGGTGCTAAAACAGTGTATATATGCAGGCATATTACAAGGAAGTAATCGAGCATACTCCTGCAATGCGTACCCTACTCTAAGTGTACTTAGAGTGTGTGTAGGTGTAAAGCCAAAAATCCCCCTAAGGGACGATCCAACCCCATTACCTGATGGGAGAGAATGAAGGACCCCGTCTAGGTCACGAACTGGACACCCCTCACGAGATGTCAGACCGCTGCGTGGTGAACTCTTAGCATGCAGGGACCCTCGGTGTTAGCTAAAGTGCCTCCTCTCCTAATCTATTGGGATGCTCATCTTTTATAATAGAAAGCAGCCTTGCGATGTGCATATAGAATAGTGATGTTATGGATATGTAGATAGCCCTGTCGCTCTGTGGACAAAGATAGAGATGACATTTGTACATAGTGCGAAAAGAGTCTTTGTAAATGATGTTCAGGGCATTGTGATAATTTTGTGAGAAGCTAGATGTGTAAATAAGTTTAGTGTCGGGGAAAGTAATCCAACATTGTCATGCACGCAAATATGTGCAAAAGGTCACGGCTGAAATTATATTGTGAAGACAATGTAAGAAATTAGCTGCTTTGCTACATGGGTTTAACCCGGGAATATAACAAGGTCTCACCAAAAAATTGAGCAGTAGGAGTGATACATTAATACTCTGGGCCTGGTTCGCAAAGGTAATTTACAGTTTTGAGTAAGTTCACTACTTTTCAGTATTCACAAACTACACTTTTGTAGTATCTTACAGTTTTGCAGTAAGCTCAGCACTATCCATGGCCAACAACTGGTACTGCAACACCCTTCCACAGAAAATAATAGAGGAAGGGACCTACTACAAAAATGTAAGTAACTACAAAAGTGCAATTTGTGAATAGCACTTTCTAGTAAGTTGTACTGTTCTATAGTAGTACTACAAAACATACTACAAATTGCAATTTCTGAATCAGGCTCTCTTTCTCTGTCACGGTTTTGGATTAACTGGTGTCTTAAGGAGTTGAAGAGCTTGAAGCAGTGCTATTTTACCACCATAGACAGAGGTAAATGGTTCCTTGTAAAAGGAACTTTGCAGGCATGTGTTAGAAATATAGCAGCATTAGTAGAAATATCTCAAGTAAACAACAACCCATAACACAATATCATACCCAAGGTGTAACAACACAATTAAAACATAACAGGACACATACCAACAAAATAGTCAGAATAGAACCTAAAACAACAACCGTATTACAACTAAACATATTGCAATAATCCAGCACAAACACAGATCAGCACTGTATGAAATTGGGTTACTGGTTGAGGGGGGTGATACCCTTCTCTTTATTTTTTTTAAGTGTCTTTATTAGGTTTTAAAATGGTTACAACATATTAATATAATCTCTTACATTTTACTTTAACAAAGGAAATTTCCAGGCTCCCCCTGGGCCACTTGATTTAGGCTTGCCGGGTGCCTTGCTGAAACATTAGAGGTAGGCTTGCCTATGCCTTCTAATGTGGAAATTGGGCCCTTCTGTCCATCGTATAGACTCTTTAAGTCAAACCAATATCAGGTAATCAAACTTCCCCCTCCCTCTCCATCAAAAGAAATGGCAAACTTAACGCCGCTCCATTTGACTACAGAGTTGGCAAGTGTACAGAGTGCTATTGTGCAACTTCTGCATGGCCACTATTTTGTGGGGTGCCTGTCTTCATCCTTGTTTGCTCCATGGGTGCCTGATGCAAGTCCAACTCATCAGCACTTGCGGCCTGATCTCGACCCTCCCATTCTCTCTCTGTGAAGGCAGTGAGGAGGGATGCCCAATCACCAGCAATCGGGCGCTGCCACAGACCCCTACTCTCATCTGCCTTAAACGTCAACTCCTCCACCCCTGCGCAGCGCTGTTCCTCAGTTTACCATCTGCAACGGAGTGATCTTTCTGTGGACCTCCAGCGCATTGCCAGGGTCCATCTGGCCAGTACCAGCGAGAGGTGTAGGAATCTACCTTGGGCATTTTTGGGGATGGTGGCAGTCCGATGAAGCAGACAGCCAGTCCTCCCCAAGTAGGTGTGAGCCAGGACATGTCCCAGGTCAGATGTCACTCCCTGCTAGAATCGCATTGCTCCCAGACATGACCAGGTCATGTGTATAAATCCATTTTGGGTGCCTGGCAGCGGAGACATTGCTGGTCCTCTGTGCCCCTTATTGTGTTAAGACAGTGTGGTGTCAGGTATGTCATATGCAGGAAGTTGAACTGTGTGTATCGGAAATGCATGTTCTAGGAGACTGTATGAACCTTATTTAGTGATCTTGCCCACTCGCCTTCCTGCATCTCCCGGCCCTACGCTGCCTCCGATCTGCCCTGAGCCGTGTCTGGTCTGGTGTGTCTGTAGGAGCACTGACTTACAAAGCCACAAGATTACCCTGTGTCCCTCCTCGAATATCATGATGATACGCAGAACTTCGTGTGCTGTTCGTTCAGCCTGTTCACACTGCCATATGGCCTGGATAGCCCCCACCACCTTGTCATATATAAGGTACTGGGAAGGGGGTAACCTTGCAATCACCACCATGTCGTCCAGGGATCTCATTCTGCCCTCCTCGTAAGAGTCCCCCACATTAAGGATGTCTGCTGTGGTTCAGACTCATAACATGCAGGCCGTAAGTAATCATCCCTGGGTGTCGAGAGCCCCACCAGCAGTAGGACAGGGGAGCAGGGACACGCTAGACCCAAGAGCCTAGTAAATTTTGCCCAGCATCACAACGCAATCCGTAATAGTATCGAGGAAGGTCCCAGAGTGGGCTGCTACCCAAGCACAAGTGGTATCAGACAGTCCCGGCCTGGGTCTACCCCGTAGGGCCCCAACTCTGATCTATGGCTGCCCCTGAACCAGCAGGTCAGCCATTGTATTTATGCCACTATGTGATAAAGCTTGAGGTTAGGGATATCCAGTCCGCCTTCCCTTGTTGGGCACTGAATGGTACCTAGCGATGCCCTACATCATCCCCCAATCCAGACTAATTCCCTCATTAGGGTATCCAGGTACCGCAACCAAGTATGTGGTATCCAGAGGGGAAGATTCACAAACAAATGTGAGAGTGCCACTTGTGCCATCAAGGGGAATCTCAATGTGCACCAGAATTCTACGTTGCCCTTCAATGATCTAAATGCCCCTCCAAAGTTGCTCTCCAGGCTGTCAGAGTCATTGTGGAATATTTGAATCCCAAGGTATCAGAATGATTGGGGTTCCCAGGGTATACCACTGTTCCGGACCTCCTGTAGTGGAACCGTGGTATTCTCACCAACCGGGAAGGCACACAACTTCTCCCAGCTGGCGCATAATGCAGTCACCTCTCCCTGCCACGGAAGCATTGAGACCTCCCAGGGTATTGCGGTGAAGGCATCTCTTAGAAAGAGGAGCATGTCATCCATGAATAGGGAGATGTTATGCTCCCCATCATGCAGTCAGATGCCTTTACCTTGTTCCTACTGTTGGACGGCTCTTGCAAACGGTTCGATGGACAGCGCAAACAAGAGGGGGGAAAAAGTGAACCCCTGCCCCCTGCTCATGTAAATCTCGAGGGGATCGGAAATGTTCAGCCCACTTTTCACTCTGGCTCCAGTGTACAGCAGTGTCCCCCACCTGCCCCACTCAGGACCCATGTTCATATGGCGCATTACTGACTGCAGGTATCTCCTTTGTGTAGGTCTATGTACACCACCACCACTCTCGTGATGACATCCACAGGAGTCTTTTTCAGCACCCTATATAGTCTTCTAACGTTCAAGGAGGTATTGTAGTGGGGATAAAGCCATTCTGATCTCCGTGCAGGCAGTGCAGGCAAGGTTGCAGATGGGTGGCCAGGACCTTACTGAGGATTTTGTAGTCGATGGTGAGCATCGACAAGGGCCGGTATGAGGAATCCTCCCATGCAACCTTGTAAAGCAGTGCCAACTGGGCACCAACAATGAGCTAAACATCTGGTAAAATTCAGTGAGGAGACCATCCACTCCGGGGGTCTTCCCCGTCGCCAAGTCCTTGATGGCTTCCCCGATCTTAGGTTGGCCCAAGTCCTGTTGCATAGCGTCAGGGAGGCTGGGCAGGGCCACTCCTTCTGAAAACTTGCCAATCGTGTCATCAGTTGCAAGGTCTGAGGCCACATATAGGGACTCATAATGTTGAACAAACTCCCGATGGATGTCCGATTGAGTGCACAGTAACGTTCCATCTGTGACCCAGAGGACATGTGTGACCGATGAGTGCCATACCGAGGAGTCTCCCAGCCTTGCACCCCTCTGCATGTGATGCCCGAACTGCCAAGCCAGTTCCTCCCTGGACTAGAAACAAGCATCCAAGACTGGTTTCGGGGTTTCACCCCTCATCAAGCAGGCTAGCATGACTCCAGTGGCATGGAGAGCACGGGACCCACGTCTGGGCATACACGTCCCACTCGTAGTGACAAATGCAAAAACAACAATTGATGGACAGAATGCTGAACAATTTCATACATTCACCCCAGTACAGAGATCTGAGCCTAAATCCATCGTTTTTCTTTTTTTTTTCTTTTTTTTCCCAGCCTGGCTTATGAGGGGCGATGCCCTGAAACCGGTCCCAGGATGCTTGTTTCCGATCCAGGGAGGACCTGGCTTGGCAGTTCGGGTTGGACTGTTCCCATGAGGCACAGGGTCAAGACTGATTTGCATATGGCTGGGTCTAAACTGGGGTGGCATGGTGAGCAAAATAACAATGGATTTGACCGAGATCTCTTGACTGGGGGTGAATGTTTGATTTGCTCTGCATTCTGTCCATATCTGTGTGTCTTTTGCTTTCTTGCCCTAAGTGCGCCAGGTATGCCCAGACTTGGGTCCCAGGCTTACTGGGCCACTGGATTCAAGCTAGCCTGGCTGATGAGGCATGATGCCCCGAAACCGGTTCCAGGATGCTTGTTTCTGGTCCAGGGAGGACCTGGCTTGGCAGTTTGAGCTGGACTGTTCCCATGAGGCACAGGGTCAAGACTGATTTGCATATGGCTGGGTCTAAACTGAGGTGGCATGGTGAGCAAAAGTACGATGGATTTAACCCAGATCTCTTGACTGGGAGTGAATGTTTGATTTGCTCTGCATTCCATCCATCATCTGTGTGTCTTATGCAGCAGCTCTGGGTAGAGTCTCCATGTGGGGATCGGGGCTATCGTCTTCCCCCAGGGAAAACACAGAATGAGTGGGTTGTGGTCAGGATATGCACGAGCTAAGTACTCTAGGTGTGTGACTTGGTAGGCCATTGATGGGGACGCCAGAAGGCCATCTAATCATGCATGGAGGTCATGTACTGGAGAGTAAAAGGAATACTTCTGTTGCTGGCCATGCCATAGCCACCAGACATTCAGGAGGTCCCAATCTGACTTCCATTTCTGAAAAAAGGCAGCTAACCTCCGGATGTGACAGTCTAGGAGTAGGGGATGGGCCTGTCTAAAAGCATATCCGCCATACAGTTGAAGTCCCACCCAACAGCCTAGAAGTCGGCAGAGACGTCCCTATATGTGGTGCCAGCGACTCCAAGAATGAAGATTAATTAACATTGGGTGAATAGATGCATCCCAGACCCAAGTTCATCCCATCCAGTGTTCCGCTGAGTAGCACGTATCGCCCTTCTTTGTCAATACATTGGGACTCATAGTGGAATGGGACCCCGGCAGGAATCCAGATAACAGTGTCCTTGGAATAAAAAGAACAGCTGGTGGCGAAGACCTGACCCCGCCACCTCCTGCCCAGTTGTGCAGGCTCGGGTCTCGCCAAGTGAGGCTCCTGCAGGAAAGCAATGTCCACCCCCCTCTGCACCAATATGAGTGTATTAGATGGTGCTTGTGGGCAGAGTGCATTCCCTTAACATTCCAAGTGGGGACAGTGAAATAAGGAATCTGAGCGGCCATTAGCTAAAGTGTGTAAGTGATGGTGGCCTCCTAGGCCATGCAGAGCGTCTGGTGCCACAAACCATGGGGAAATAGAGCTCAATGCTGTTCAGCTGTGTGCGCACACTCCGTAGTAGGATATTTGGGAGGAGCCCCTTGTGTTCAGTATGCCATATCAAACAAAACCCTTTTCCCCACCACCCAGGCGCGCCAACAACGGTCCAGCCCCCAGACCCTAACAACTGGAAAGTCATTCGGCATCCTGTGCTTGTGCACTCCATGCATCTGCCGTGCGGACCATAACAACACTTGTGTCTAGAAACAAGTTACTCCTCCGCCAGCCGCCGCCTTTGGAGAAAGTGAGGCAGCCCCTGCTGTCAAAGGCAGATCCAGACTGGCCTCGCAGGTAAACTCTCATCAGCGGTCTCCAAGTCCTGGGGCACAGTCCGGTAGCAGGAACTCAAGTGAGTTACAACAAGAGCCATAAGCTGTCTGCCATGAGGAGCATCAGGAGTTGGCCTGGGGTGGGCCCAGCCAGGGCAGAGTCAGTGTCAGTTTCTTCACATGAGGAGCTAGAGCGATGGCCCCTTTGTGCCAGTCTGGGCACCTCCAGAATGCCCTCCCTGGCTAGGCTTATTTGGTGTCACGTCGGTTCCCCCCCAGGGAGCATGCTCTACGTCATCACCTGCACCGTTGCAGGCATGGTGGGAAGACCTGGGGTCGTCCGTCCCCCTCTTGAGACTCAATACGCTCCCATACCTCTGTTGGCATGTCGCAGAAGTGACTAATACAGTCTGTGACAATCTTGAGGGGGGCTGGGAACAGTAACATGTACTGGAGGCTTAGGCCGCGGAGGGAGCGCTTCACCTCCAGGTAAGAGGCACTCCATCACTGAACCGCCAAGGTGTATTCCAGAAGAGGGCAATTTCGGCATTGTCAATTCGCAAGGGGCCTTTTGAGCGGACCGCCCATAGCAGAGTTTCTCTGTCTCTGTAGTTGAGCAGGTGCGCCACCACTGGGCGAGTCTGCTCTCTGTGGGGTTAGCCATGCTGGCACCTGGTGGGTCCTTTCCAGTACAAATAATTGAGATATGCCCTGGGGCACCACCACAGTGCAGAATAGTGTTTAAAAAATGCCACCATATCAGATCCATCTGAGCCCTCGGGTAGGCCCACTGTTCTGATGTGATCACGTCTGCTGCGGCCTTCTGCATCTTCTGCCCATTGTTCGAGCAATGTGACCTTTGTGGTGAGGGCTTTCACTTGGTTTTGGAGCTCATTCATGATGGGGTGCACTTCCTGAAAGAAAAGCCTCATTGGATTTTACCTTATCCACCAATTTGAGGTGATGGTCACGCAGGATGTTCATGTCTGTTGCCACATTGTCGATTTTAGTTTCCAGCACTTCACATGTAGCTGCAATGGCTTCCAGGTTGTGGTCCAACTTGTCAGTTGCTGCACTGGAGACAAGAGGCCCATCACCCTCGAGTAGAGTTTCCTCAACATCGGGTGGAGTGGTGTCAGGGCCAAACTGGGTGACCTGGCCCAGGTCCCTGGACGATTTTGTGCAGCCCATTGCATCGGCTCTGGGTGTGTCCTATCAATAAGAAGGAACTGAGGGCAGTGGGGCAGAGGGGGATGGGCAGAGTTCAGCTGCTCCCTTGGTTCTGCATACAATGTCTCTCTGGTGCCCCTCAGTTGGGCCTCATTATGGTTGAATACTGGCTCAGGTTTCACAACTGCAAGCATGGTGTGTCCCCTAAGTGCTCAGCTAGCACAAAAGCTTGTCCAGGCAGCCTGCTCTGCACCCCGCGATGGGTGTGCTGCTGGGGAGGTGAAACCAGGCTGGGCTGCAGGAGGATATATGCCTTTTATCTCCTCCGGCAAAGTGATGGGTTCCCTCCTATCTCAAAGGTTTCTGCTTCAGCTGAGGTTTAACAGCAAGGCAAAGAGAGGTAGGTTACCCAAGAGATGGTGCTAGTGGTGGGGACCAATCGGAGCTCCGGGGTGAGGCTTTCCCCCTTTTAGTGGCTGGGGCCACCAGGCATCAGGTCCCTTAGGAGGGTTGTGTTCCCTGGGCTGGATTTGCCCCAGGCTCTCCGCTGTTTCATCAGCATGGGTCCCCTTGTGGTTGCCAACCTGCCATCATGCAGGGCCTCACATTTTTCCCAGCTACCACCGCCGATGTCTTGCACCCCATTACTTCTTCTCCTTAAACCTCTCAGGGGGGAATAGTGTTGGTCTCAGGCCCTCAGGATGGTGTGTGGTGTCAGCTTGCAAGAGGCTCCCAGCCGCAGTGTTGCGGGGCCTTAACCATGCCCCCCCCAGTAGTCCGTCACTCTCAGCCTCACGGCCAACCTCCCAGGCTTCAGTGTGGGCCGGTAAGGGGCTCAGCCCAACCCAATTAAGGGCCGGTGTCCCCAAGGCCCCTGTTACAGAGAGAATCAGCCATGACACCAGCGCCGGTCAGGGTCCGTGCTGTTGCTGCTTTCAATTGGGCTCCGAGTGGGATTTAAACGCTCCCCACCTTCTCCCTCGGTGCATGGCCTCCCGGCTGGTCCATCCACTGGATCCGCAGGGGCTCCATGTAGCAGGATTCGTAGCAAAAGAGGTGGTGGCAGTTGGAGTGCACCTAGAGTGCAGTGATCTTTGTTCGCACCTTGGCCACGCCCCCCTGGGTGAAACCCTTCTCAAGCACCAACCACAATTCTTCTCAGGGTGAAGTCATAAGTAAACCCTAAATTAACCTGTGCTCAACCCTTGGGTAGCTTGGCATAGAGCAGTCAGCATTCACTCAGAGGAAATGTGTACAGTATTTGTGCAACACTTCAAACAGTAATACAGTGAAAACACACCACAAAAGGATCCTACACCCGTTTAGAATAATAGGGTAATTTTCAATATGTAAAACAAGACCAAAACGACAAAAATCGAATTAGTAGAACAAGAGATATTCAATTTTAAATATTTTAGTAAAAATAGCACCAAAAGGTATAATGCAGCAACTGTGGCTATCTGGTCGTGCTGGACCAGGACAAAGTCACAAGTTCAGGCCAACAATGATGGAGCGCAGCCAGCTATAGCAACCCTGTAGGCCTGCTGAACAAATCCCGTCAATGAGAGCTTGGGATGTGAAGTCCGACATTGAGGATGCGTCACATAGTTGGGTCAATACCTCCGTTTCGAGGAGCTCCGTTGCTGTGATGCGGAGCCCTTCGTCAAGGCCAACGTCGACGAGGGATGCGAGGTCCTGCACCGGAGAAGCATTGTGCAGCGGCAGTTCCGATGCGGCGACAGGCTGCGCTGTGATGTGGGTCTTTAGAACT
The DNA here is from genome assembly GCA_963921515.1 of Calotriton arnoldi. NCBI lineage: Eukaryota > Metazoa > Chordata > Amphibia > Caudata > Salamandridae > Calotriton > Calotriton arnoldi. The sequence continues at coordinate 1,402,405 of CAWUFW010000846.1, read as the reverse complement.
GTTCCAATCCATGCAGTAGTGGAGATGCATCAGTTCTGCTCGGGGTCACAAAGGAAGTGCCAGGAGTAGCAGGAAGCAAGCTGGAGGTCACAGCTGTGACCCCTGACTACTCCCAAGTGACGTCCATGGTCTGAGGTCCAGTATTTATCACCAGTTTTGCCTTTGAAGTGGGTAGAAGTTTCTAGGTTTCCCTTTGAAATCCACAGGCATCCTGCCTTCCCTGTCCGGGCTCCAGACCAGCTACAAGGGGTGGTCAGCTCCCTATTGCGTGTGGCTGCCTATGAGGAATACACAAAGCTCAACTGTTGGCTACACCCAGTGGTGCAAACAGAGATAAGTTACAGGCACTAAATGGCTAAGGCAAGAAAATGCCAACTTTCTAAAAGGGGAATTTTCAGAATTGTAATTAAAAATTTGACTTCACTATAAATGAAGATTTTAAATTAGGATTCTAGAGACACCAAACATGAGCTGTTAACTTATTCCTGTCAGAAATGGGTTTTCCTGTTGTCATTCGGTATGCACCCTGTACAAGAAGGAACCCTCACTCTAGTCAGGATGAGTAAAGTACACACCTAAGTTTGTCTGTGCTCACCCTCTGGTAGCTAGGCAGAGAGCAGTCAGGCTAAACTACAGAGGCAATGTGTAAAGCATTTGTGCACACATACAGTAATACAGTGAAAACACCTCAAAAGGACTCCACACCAGTTTAGAAAAATAGCCAATATTTATCTTATCAAACCAAGACCTAAACGACAAGAATACAACATACATAAATCAAGATATCACTTTAGAAAGGTTAAAACAGTTCAGTCTAAATAAAACTATGGATGCGTCACTTTTTAGCACAAAATACCTGTGGTGCGTCAAAAATCAAAGACGAAAAACAGGTGCAGGGGAGGCAAGGCACTGGAAAAGCAAAGCAATGCGTTGGCTCTTTCCTCTCTGGGAAGATGATGCATCGGTTCCTTACTCCCACAAAAGGTGATGCACTGGTTCCTTCGTCCAAGGGGAGGTGATGCGCTGGTTCCATACTGCCAGGCAGGAGAGGTGATGCGATGGTTCCTTACTGTGAGAGGAGGTGATGCATCTGTTTCTTACTGTGTGGGGAGGTGATGCATCGGTTTCTTACTCCGAGGGGAGGTGATGCGTTGTTCCTCCGGGCATGCGGCCTCGGTTCCTTACTGAAGCCCAGCGTCGATGCAGAATTGCCACACAGGTGCGATGCATGGAAAATCCGGTCGTGCAGAGTCGATGCAGTGGCGGCAAAACAGGCCCTGCATCGTTTTTCTAGCCGCAATGCAGGTGATGCATTGAATCTTCAGCCACACAGCAGGGACTGCATCAGAGTCGGAGCGGGGGTCTCGGACATCGGAGACACGGTGCTCGGGACTCAGGCTGCACCAATTTTCAGGCTGCACGCATGCACTGCGTCAAGCTTGCGATGGGAAAAACAGGCGCTGAAGACCGGTGCATGGATTGTCAGGACTTGAAACAGCAAAACCACCTCCAAGGGCCCAGAACTGGAATTTCCGCCACTTGGCAGGTCAGAACTCCAAGCAGAGGAGTTCAGGGGAGCTACAGATGAAGTCCTTGATGGCCCTGAGACTTCAAACAGGAGGCAAGCACACACAAACCCATGGAGAACCTTGATAAGCAGGATACAGAAAGCAAAAGTCCAGTCCTTGCAATCCCAATGACAGAAGCAGCAAGCAGTAGGCCAGCACAACACAGCAAAAAGCAGATTGGCAGTTCCCCTCCTACAGCCTCTCCAACTGACAGAATCTCCTCTTAGTCCAGAAGTGTTCTAAAAATGTGAGGTCCCAGCTCCAGTCCTTATACCAGTTTCTGCCTTTGATGTAGGCATACTTCAACAGGAGAGTCTCTGTAGTCCACAAGATCCTGCCTTGCCCTGACTTGGCTCCAGACGCACTACAGAGGGGTGGAGACAGATTTTGGTGAGGACAGGCACAGCCCTATTCAGGTATCAGTGACAACTCCCCCCACCACTCTAGCTCAGGAAGGCCCATCAACCTGGTGATGGGCCATCAGTATATTCAGGGCACACCTCAGCTCCCTTTGTGTGACTGTCTAGAGTGAATCCACAAACAGTCCCTGTCAGTCTAAACCAGACGTTGATTCCACAGGCAGGCAGAGACACAGAATGGTAAGGCAAGAAAATGCCCACTTTCTAAAAGTGGCATTTTCAAACACAATTTTAAAAGCAGCTTTACTAAAAGATGTATTTTAAAATTCTGAGTTCAGGGAGCCTAACTCTAAATCTCTGTCTCTTCTCAAATTAAAGTTACACTTGTAAGATGTTACAAGGCAGGTCTAATATTAACCTATGGGAGAAATAGTCCTTGCAATAGTGAAAAGCAAAATTAGCAGTATTTCACTATCAGGACAGGTAAACCACACCGGTACATGTCCTACTGTTCACATACACTGCACCCTGCCCCTGGTGCTACCTTGGGCCTACCTTAGGGGTGCCTTACATGTAGAAAAGGGACGTTTTTGGTCTGGGAAGTGGGGGCACTTGCCAGGTTGACATGGCAGTTTGAAACTGCACTGTCTGAGACATGGTTGCAGTGCTACTCATGCGGGTGGCACAATCAGTTCTGCAGGTCCATTAGTAGCATTTGATTTACAGACCCTGCGCTCACACAGTGCACTTTACTAGTGACTTACTAGCAAATCAAATATGCCAATCATGGATAACTAATCATAATCACAATTAATATAGGGAGCACTTGCACTTTAGCACTGATCAGCAGTGATAAAGTGACCAGAGTACAAAAACCAGCAAAACCGAAGTCCAGCATACAGAGAAAAATACAGAAGGCAGAGGCAAAAAAGACAGAGGAAACCACGCCAAGGAAGCCAGGTCTAACAATTCCCATTCGGAAATTGCACTTAAAAAATGTAGTAAGGTAATTCCAATGTTATCTTATGGGAGAGGTAGGCCTTGCAGTAGTGACAAATTAAGAGTTTTTCAACACCAGGGTATGTAAAAGCCAAAAGTACATGTCCAGCTTTTTAAACACACTGCACCCTGCCCTCTGAGCTATCCAGGGCCTACACTAGGGGTGACAACCTTATTAAAAATTAAGATTTGGGCCTCTCAAAAGGTTTATTTTGCCATGTCAAAATGACAGTGTAAAACTGTGCACACAGGCTACAATGGCAGTCCTGAGACATGTTTAAAGGGCTTCTGAAGTGGGTGGCACAATTAGTGCTGCAGACCCACTAGTAGCATTTAATTTACAGGCCCTGGGCACATGTAGTGTCATTTTACTAGGGACTTCCAAGTAAACTAAATATGCCAATTAGGGATGAGCTAATATTACCATGCTTTAAGGAGTAAGCACATGCACTTTACCACTTTTTAGCAGTGGTAAAATGTGCAAAGTCCTAAGGCCAGCAAAGACGAGATCAGCAAGAATGGAAGAGGAAGGCAAAATGTTTGGGGGACCACCACCTTAAGGCCAACATTTTTAACAAGCACAAAGCACAACAGAACACATCACCATCAAAACAACATGCCACACAGCAAGTTGGAACAAACATTCTTGTCAAACATAACCACTTCCAGAACTCTATTTTCATAACACAGTAGTAAAAAGTATTTGGCGATAGCATGCTTTAAATTACCACAAAGGACGTAAAATAACACCGTCAAAAATATTTTGTAATCCCACCCCATATCGTCTATATTTTGTGGCTTCAAAGCCCTGTGTGCTAGATTCACTAGCTACATTTCAAAAGTCAGGAGTCTGGTCCATCTAGTTTTACTCCTGTGTTCTATGTTGATTACCGAAATACACACTAGTAGTGGATATTTACTACATTTATTTTAGGAGCAATTTGCTGGAGTAAGTAAAACAGATCTGTTCATTTACATATCACAAATGTCTGACAGGATTTTTTTTTTTACGTAGAAACCTCTTCCCTGACACTTCCCCTATTTTGGTAATGGTCCTCTCCAATGTTACTTTTCGTCTAACTGGCATTCAAGTTCATACCCCCTCTGATTATCCAGATAGCTTATGAAATGCGTGCAGGAGCCCAGGGCCTGCAACTCCTCCATATAGTAAACACTGGGATCATAACAGAATGCACCTGAGGTTGCCGGCCCAGCATGCCATGCAAAGAGGAGTACCCCACCAAACCCTCCACCATGTGAGCTCCATATGCGTGTGACACCATTCCTCCAGATATACTCAAAGAATGGACGTGACACAAAGTGGCATTGATTCTGAAAAGTTATTTTGATGCAAAATAGCATTTCTTACATTATTTTTTTGTATGTTTGAACTGCCCTTTGTTAGTGCACTTCTAAAGCACAATGTTTGTAATTCATTCAAGTTTTCACTGCACAAAAGACTCTGCATGTTCAATGGAAAAACGAATTCACTTAAACACGAAAGTCACTTACTGTGTCCATCTTCCTGCCTTCCACTTTAATTATTGCTCATATCCCACAGGAAAAGTTGGTGAAAGCTTAACATCTCTCACTGTGGGTAATTTCCAGCGTGTGCTACCTTACTTGAGAACAAGCATTGGTAATGCATCGGTTTCGCCTATGTGATGAATAAAAAGTTGTTTTTATCAATCATCGACTGGGACAAAGGAAAGAGCTCAGTGACAAGTAACACGGGAGTGGAGAGGATGTGGCGCAGCAGCCAGAGCTGCTGACTCGAGAGCTGGGGATCCCGGTTCGAGTCTCAGCAGTCAACATCTTGCGATTCTGGCCAAATTACTTAATCTCCCCGCATGATAAGTTGCTATATAAATCTGCTGCAAGACAAAAAAGCAAAAAGCAAAACTTTATGAAAAATAGTTCCACCAAAGCGGATGTTAACCGTATTTTGGCTACAGGAAACTGATAAGAGAAGCAGATGAGGAACAAGCACTGGTGAATGCAGGAAAATGTGCTACAACCAAGAGGAAAAGTAAGTGGCATGCACAGGAACCAATGACAAGCCAGGAAAGAGGTGGCGGGATTTAAGCCCCTTTTAAGTTTATATTAAAAACAATAGATTTCGCAAGCACAGCGCTTAGCAGGCGAAACCTAACAAGCACAGCTCAAGTACTGTGCAGGCCAAACCTAAAAAGACCACGGAGACAGGTAAGGAGACTCCTTTTACGCTCTCCCAGAGAACTAAATTGTGTAGCAATGCGGACCAAATTTTAAGGCAAGGAAAGGTAAATTAAGTGCCATTTTGAAGCGTTATGGCTATTTTGATATTTTAACCCACATTGCATCAAAAGAATCTTTGCGCTATAGTAAGCTCTAAAAATCCTTAGAAAATAAACTATCCACATTCATATGTTTCTATTGAAAATGTTATTTAACAACTGGCAATGATTAGGTCTTGCATGGAGTCATAGACAAAATATTTTATTACCCCCATTAGAGGGTAATGTCTACCATCCAGTAGAATTGCTGGTGTAACACATATATAATACTACACTCGGTGTACAAGACTGAACGCATAAATATCACAAAACATCAAATTCCAGAAGTAACAGAATCCTAGGAAGCCATGCCCTGCTCAAGATGGACACACACAGACAGACATCACCTCAAACACTCCATCTCTGGAAACGTGTCAAAGATAAAGGATGCTCTTCCGTACACTCCAGGCAAGCCTGGCCGAACTACACTCCCACGAGGGGCCTCAAGCAATCCTTTGGTAGAGTCCTTGTATATTCTGTGTCCATAGAATGACTCTGGACAATAATGTGTCCCAAGGCCGAACTTGTCTTACTTATACGGCTACGCTCTTTAACGCGCTGCTGATGCAGATTACCTGACTTCCACCTGCACTTTGTACCAGGTTGTAAAGAGCTCTGCTATCCATTGCTCAGGGCCTTGAAGTGCTATATCAAGAACTAAAATAAGTAAAGTGCTCTGCTGTCCGGTGCTGAGGGCTTTGATGTGCTATATCAAGAACTATAAAAATAAACATGTTGCACTTGCCAGAAAACAGGCCTACATAAATACACTTATTGAAATCAAAGCCCCATAAAGTACGATATTTTGTTCTCAACATTTGCACTACAATGTTTGTGAACCATAATATTTAGCACTGGTGCCTTATCCCTCTTATTTTGCACAGCCTAGCTAGGTTTTAATGGTACTGTTCAATTGTGCATATATTACGTGCTCACAATGATTGGCCTATGGGAACATCCTGAACATTCCATGGAACATCCTGAACATTCCATATTTAATATCCAAGTGTTGAACATTGAGGAACTTAACATTTTTAAGACAACAGGCATTTAAAAGAGTTGTTTGGGATTCTTCTCAAATTTGAGTATCTTCTTGGAATAAGTACGCTTGTAGAACATGTGATGTAAATATGAATTTTCATTTAATGTGAAAACAATTGACATAGGGGCAAGAATTCTCCCTACTGTGTTTGAATTGCACGTATTCATGCAAGGGTTCAATTTCGTACTGCAGAGAACAATTCTTACCCGGATCCATCAACTGAGAACGTGAACACAATGTTGGCAGCATGTCCACTAGGCATGTCTGAATATTGTGTTGCATCAATGTACTCTCTCCTAATTCCAGATTTTTACATCAAGCAAAATGTACAACATATTCGGCATTCTGCATTACATGAAAATTCACTTTTTCTGACCAAAGAAGTCTCATGTTGAGATTTTGTGTGATAGTATCGCCTCACGGAGAGACACCTACACAAGGGAATAGCGCTCAAAGTAGACCCCGGTAAAATCTGTTACACAAAAATAATTCTAGATTTCACACAGCCCTAATCCTCACCTTTTGAATGCAGAAATATAACAATCAACAGGAAAAAAGTAAACAGTTCATTTTTCAAAATGTAAAGAGTAGTCTTGCACTCCAAGTTCAGAATTTCAAGTAACTTTATCTTATTTTGGAGCTAGTACATGTTTTGTTGAAATCTAGGTATTATTCAGGAGTTGGTGGGTGATATGACAGGTGGAGTAAGCCCATATTTATGCAGAAAAATGGGAGAATCACATAATTACAGTGGCCATGGATCTATATCCAATAGGGAGAGACAAAAAGAAACAGGAGAGAGAGCAAGCAGAATTATGGAAGAAAGAAAGAGTTTAGCTGGAGACAAACATCAGAAAATTGGGAGGCAGAATGGGAAGTGAGAGACCGTAGATAAATTGGAGGGGCAGTACAAGTAGGCAAGCAGATACGTTAGAGAAAGTGAAAGAGAGACATAGTGACAGGTGAGGGAAGACAGCAGAGATAAAAGGGGGATGCAGCAATGATAGCTGAAGTTGCAACAAGATGATTAAAGGAATCAGTAACAAAAAGCGACAGGAGGGGGTGTGGGAGCACAAAAGCAGAGTTGGGAGCAGGAGGCAGCAAAATAGAAGATATATAAGGAGAAACAGGGGAGGCAGGGAGCCTAGATATCGAAGAGTGAGAGATGCAGCATAGTCAAGGGAGAGACAAATGAGATGGAAGGAGAGTAGAGATAGGGGACTAGAGTACATGGGCAGCAGAGACTGGTGGCTGGGCACAACTGAGACTGAGTGCAGGACTCACAGTGAGGAGGGGTGTGCTACTGCGACAGAGATTGGAGGAAGAGTGGGGTGACAAAGATTGGGGGGGCTGGGACAACATAAACTAAGTTCCCTGGGAAGAGCAGTGACAGAGAATTGGTGGCCGGGACAGCAGTGACTGGGGCTTCTGGGGACAGCAGTGACTGGGGGCCAGGGACAGCAGTGACTGGGGGCCAGGGACAGCAGTGACTGGGGGCCGGGGACAGCAGTGACTGGGACTTCTGGGGACAGCAGTGACTGGGGGCCGGGGACAGCAGTGGTCCTGATGGAGGGACCAGGGACAGCAGTTGCTGGAGATGGAGGGGGTAGAAAGCGGAAGTGGGGAAAGTAGTGATTGGACCTGGTGGGCCAGGCACAGGAGTAACGGGGAATGCTGGAGACCGCAGTGACCGGAGGGGGTGCCAGGGACAGCAGTGACCAGAAGGGAGAGGACAGCAGTGACTGTGAGACTAGTGGACAGCAATGACCAGGGGGCAGGGGACAGCAGTGATTGGCGACCAGTGGACATTAAAGACCAGGGAGCATAGGACAGCAGTGACCTGTGGGCCAGGAACAGCAGTGATCGTTGGCCTAGGGACAGCAGTGACAGTGTCACTGGGGGACAGCTCTGACCTGCTAGGCCGAGGATAGTAGTGACCTGGGGGGGCAGGGACAGAAGTGACCGGCGGCTGGGACAGCAGTGACAGGTGGCCAGAGACAGCAGTGGCCATGTAGTTGGGGGACAGCAGTGACCAGGGGGCTGGAGACAGAAGTAATCAGGGATTCGAGGACAGTAGTGACTGGGGAGCAAAGGGACAGCAATGACCCGGGGGCTGGGGTCCGAACATATAGAGAGACAGTGACTGCTGAGCTAGGGGCCAGAGCAAAACCTAGCCGACAGGAATGGTAGTCAGGGCAGTAAACAGACAGGAGTCAGAGAGACAGGCGCAAAAGTTGGTGGATACACATAGGAAGATGAGACATGAAAACATGAGGAGAAAAGCTGCGGTCGATGAGGTGAAGCAATCGTTGGAGAGAGGTCGAGGGATGAGCTGTGTATGTGTTGATAGAGAGTAAATCAGCTTGAAAGGACAAAGGGCCCCATGCATCATCCGAAAATCGGGTCGCAAACGGGCAGATTCGCAGAATCTGCCCCTTTGCGACCTGTATTTTTGCATTTGGGATGCATCATCCCAAATTCAAAAATCGCAATTTAAGGAATCGCAAAATTGCGATTACTTAAATTGCGATTGCATGTAAGGAATCGTAAATTGAGATTCCTTAAATGCAATGCAACAAAGTAAAAAAATTAGCGATTTCGCTACTAGGGGCGCAATTTACCATGAAGTTGAACTTCATGGTAAATTGCAAAAACTTTGAGAAATGCACTAAAGTGCATTTTTCAAGGTTGAAGGTTACACACACACCTGTCCTTGGGCCATGTGTGTGCGCAACATATGTGCACGGATAAATTTCAGGGGTGCAACAGGGTGTCCTTTTGACACCCCTGCACCCTTGAAATTGCATGCGCAATTTGCGAGTACCTATTGGTACTCGCAAATAGCGCTTCATATTTCCCATTCATTCCTATGGGCCTGTAGGCCCATAGGAATGAATGGAAAGCCATTCCTTATTTGCGACTCGCAATTTGCGAGTCGCAAATAAGGAATGTGAAGGAATCGCTATTATTATAGCGATTCCTACATGCATAGGATTTTGCGAATCCTTAATTGCGAATCCTTAATATTCGCTATTAAGGACTCGCAAAATCCTAGCTTGATGCATGTGCCAGAAAGTGTTGGGGAGGGACAGACATCAGAGGGTGCGCATTCCTTTCTGTCCACAGGACCACATAGTTCCCTTACCTGCATGTGAGAGTGTAGTTCTCAGAGGTCAGGGCAAGGGCACAAGAGTAAACAGCGGAGACTCCTTTGTATTCGATTGTATTATAGCATTTCTATAGCGCTTAATAACGCTATGTGGTATGACTTCAACTTAGAGGCAGGGGTATTTGTCTAAGGGGTCTAGATCACCTCAACAGGACTGTATTGACAACCTACAAACTACAAGCTATACCCTTAAAATCACACAAAACAAATAAAACAAGAACTAAAGAGATAAGTTAGTTGTGACTTAAGTTGTGACTCAAAGTAAGATTTTAAGTAATTCATTGTAGATATGGATACAAGTCAAAATAATTTTCTTTGATGTATTTTTCTTTTCTTTTTTTAGTATTCTTCCAATATAGTTAATTTGATATAACAATTCATAGATGAGGACAAGCCCACATGTGTTTAGCCTCCTGTGGTGCTCAGGCCTGGGGCTTTTTCAAGGCCAAAAAACCAGAAAATAATGCTTAGTCATGGAACAAAAAATCTGTGTGACGGTCTGAAAAACTGGACAGAAATAGAAGCTCATTGGAATTTATCTCAAGTCGTTATGCGTGCCAACCTCAGACTACAGGGGCAATGCCCAACTGCCAAGGCGCAAGGAAGGAGTGCCATTTTCACAAGAAGGTTCCATGCTGAGCTACCATCATAACTAAGGAAGGAAGCAAGGGTGCAACTCCCAAGACTAAAGAGACAATGCCGGGGTGTCAAAGGGAACATTGTGAGAATGTCAGTCTTCGACTATGGGCCAATATCCCGAGTCAGAATGCAGATGAAGAGTCAGCCTCCGACATAATATGTCTGCAAGCACTAACAAGTACTTAACCGCATCTGGGCATAGCACTTAACTGAGAAAAACAAGATAGTGATGGTGGAAGCCTTGAATTAATTTCAGCCACTGATTGGCTCTCAGCCTGGACCGTCTGCTGGTTTGCACAGTGCCAGTCTGGAGTGGCACAGTGAGCATGAAAAGGGTGTAAAGAATGTAAACCACAGTAAATACCAGTAGATGGATATGCTGCTTCAGATTACGTTTTATGTCTAGCTTGATGCCATGCCACGTCATGTCTAACTCGTAAAATACATTTCCCTCCATGCCCAACCCTGTCTTCCAAGGCCCCTCCTCTTCCCACCCAGGCACTGCTGGTAGACATCTGCTCTTAGGGGACACTTCTCCGGGGATGGCACAGGGGCGTAACACAGGCCCCGGCAGCCCCCGCGCTGTGGGGGGGGCCCAAGCTCCAGGGGGCCCCCTCAGCACAGCACTCTGGATGCAGAGCTCCTGATTGAGCCCGGAGGGGGCCCCTCCACGTGCCTTGCAGGGAAGCCCCCTCAGGTTTTGTTACGCCAGTGGGTTGGCGTCTGACATTCCAGAGATGCGTGTGAAATCCTCCTCGGAGCATGGAATGTAAAAAGCAGCCTCTGCGCAGGGAGGAGTGGCAGTGGGGGCGGCGGCGATAGGGGGGTTGCAGAACTGATCTTGGGATGCTGCGGACAGCCAGTAAGGTATGTGGAAGGAATTAAAGGAAAACGGTAGAGGGTTTGTGAACCTAAAAGGGGGGGGGGTGTATCTGCTTGCTTCTGCACTGACCTTGGGAGCAGGGCACAAGTCCTAAACAAGCATTGGCATAGCCAATAGGTCTCGCCTTTGGGGCCTTATAAGTGTTTAGCCAGAGCTATTGACTTTGCCAATGTCTTCAAGCTGTGCTGTAGAGAAGTGTGGCTGCTGTGCAGCATGCTGAAAAGTTATAATAAAAAAGTGTCAGAAGCATTTTTGTTACTTTATATATGACCAAGAAGGCATTATGTAAAACTGAACGACCATATTAAAAAAGTATTTACAATAAAAAATTTCCTCAGTTTTCTTTTGTTCTTGCAATGCTGGCAACTTGTTTCTGCCTATTGCAATGGTTGTTTGTTAAAGCTTTTTTTTTGAGGGGGCATAAACAATCGGAGGGTGAAGGTTGGGAACTAGTACCTGTATTATAACACTAGCAGCGGCCAGACGCTAGGGGAGAATCAACAGATGCCAGATTCTGATGCTGTGGCGGCACTTAGTGATGCTGTGGCGATGCTGAGTGATGCTGTGGTGGCGCTGAGTGATGCTGTGGTGGCGCTGAGTGATGCTGTGGTGGCGCTGAGTGATGCTGTGGTGGTGCTGAGTGATTCTGTGGTGGTGCTGAGTGATATTGTTGTGGCACTGAGTGATGCTGTGGTGATGCTGTGGTAGTTCTGAGTGATGCTGTGGTGGTGCTGAGTGATGCTGTGGTGGTGCTGAGTGATGCTGTGGTGGCGCTGAGTGATGCTGTGGTAGCACTGAGTGATGCTGTGGTGGCGCTGAGTGATGCTGTGGTGGCGCTGAGTGATGCTGTGGTGGCCCTGAGTGATGCTGTGGTGGTGGTGAGCGATGCTGTGGTGGTGCTGAGCAATGCAGTGGCGGTGCTGAGCGATGCTGTGCTAGTGCTGAGCGATGCTGTGGCGACGCTGAGTGATGCTGTGGCGGCGCTGAGTGATGCTGTGGTGGCGCTGAGTGATGCTGTGGTGGCGCTGAGTGATGCTGTGGTGGCCCTGAGTGATGCTGTGGTGGCCCTGAGTGATGCTGTGGTGGCCCTGAGTGATGCTGTGGTGGCCCTGAGTGATGCTGTGGTGGCGCTGAGTGATGCTGTGGCCCTGAGTGATGCTGTGGTGGCGCTGAGTGATGCTGTGGTGGCGCTGAGTGATGCTGTGGTAGCACTGAGTGATGCTGTGGTGGCGCTGAGTGATGCTGTGGTGGTGCTGAGCGATGCTGTGGTGGTGCTGAGCGATGCTGTGGTGGTGCTGAGCGATGCTGTGGTGGTGCTGAGCGATGCTGTGGTGGTGCTGAGTCATCCTGTGGTGGTGCTGAGTCATCCTGTGGTGGTGCTGAGTGATCCTGTGGTGGTGCTGAGTGATGCAGTGTTGGCCCTGAGTGATGATGTGATAACGCCGATTCTTATCTAATTATCTATAAGAACCTTCTGGTCGCCAAGATCTTTGTACCTGTTGAATAGTGTAAAGGGGAGAATCTCATCAGATTATATATCAGCATTCATTTTGTCTGAAAGGACCACTGACTCCGAATTCAAGTTTGAGAATTTATTATCGCCAAAAATAACTGAACGTGCAAGCACCTCAACACGAGGTTAAAGAAATAGATGGGCACTAATACAAATAATAATCTACGCAGGAATCTCATCCGACTCAGGATAAGGAGAATAGAAAGTTCTAGAAGGATCAACCAGACTATGATTGCTCCAATTTCTAAGTTACTCTTCATTGGACTAAACAAGCTTAAAATCAATAGCTGTCCCTACACTAACGCTAAGTGACATCTCTGCATAACGATTTTCCCAGGCAAGAGTGAATAAAGGTGTCAGCTGTGAGGACTTCCTAAGAAGTGCAATCACATAATACCTAAGCTCAGCCCTGTCCTTCTCTCAGGTCTCCCCTACCTCTTCTCTGGCCTCCTCCCTCAGGGCACTATCCCTAATACAAAACCACAATACAATTGTACACGCCTTTGTCACGCCTCCTTGGCCAGGTCTTCTTTCTTGTGCTTTTCCATCGAAACGGTTACTTCATCCTGGACGGTTGCGATGACCTTGAGTCCCAGGCACCTTCTCCGCTGAAAGTATCATCCCTAAATTCCATTTCACTCCCCGTACCATGCCTCCCATCTCTCTAGCTTTTGAAAACAAAGAGTTAGTCTTACTAACGAGACGTGTGTCCTTGCACCTGCAACAAAAGATACTTTCAACAGAAACCTTCTACTATGCAAATTAAATCTACCGTTGTGCCCAGAGAGCCTTACCAAGAGAAACTTTTCTCGGCCTACAACATAAGCTAACATAAGAATAAACCAGGCCTTCCCTAAGCATATATGTAGTCAGGCCTTTACATATGACTTTTAAACACACATCTTACTTTTCCCTATAAGCATTTTCATTACAATTCATATGCAAACAATGAATTACATGTGCAACTTTAATATGGTGCACGTTTAAACTACTGCAATTACATTACACACGAACTAATTCCTCTATGCATTATTTTCACACAATTCAATAAGCATTACATTACATGATTATCATAACACAATTATACTGCTGATTCGCTTTGTCTCAGCGAACTATTCATTCTTTACTAAACATGCATGAGTATACAACTGAATATACACGAATATATGTCTGAATACATGTGGGTGCGGCCTATCAGTGATTATGATGCACCCCTACAATTCACAAGAACATTTCGCTCTATCAGTTACCCCCTTTGATGACTCCTGTCATCATATCTCATTCTACTCCCTTGGAGAAAGAACCGACCTAAACAGAACTTGTTGCCATCTTCCCTGATCTAAATTTCTCCATGCTCTTGAGCCTTTGATACTGACTGTCCTGCAGTCTTGCCAACTTCATGTCATTTTCCCTCAAAGCTCTTTTGACTCGGCCTGCTCGATACCACTTGTAGGCCTTGATCACAATCCACAAGCCAACCACACAACCCACCAAGATAAGGAGGGGTCTCAGAAAGTATCCAAGGAATCCCTTTCCTAAATTCGCAAACCAACCTCCCACTTGACCAAAACCCTTGCCGACCTTTTCCCAGGCCCCTTCTTCGGTCAAATCCGCTATCTTTGTGTGGATCGTAGTGATGTTACTTATATATTTCTCCAGATCCTTGCTACGGTCTGGTATATAAGTGCAGCACTCTTGAACCTTCAACATTTTACAGACTCCGCCCTCTTTTGCCAATAGGACATCCAAAGCAAGGCGATTCTGCAAAACCATTCCCCTTATCGACAACATCTCTCCTTCCACCAACACCAACGACTTTGCTGTATTCATCGAAAATTCATCCACCACAGTCGCTAACCTCCGGATCTTCACATCATTCAAGACTACTCCCAGACTGGGTATCATAGCTCCAAAGATATCCCCCACAACAATTCCTGCACTTGCAGCTCTTCTCGTTCTGGAATGCTCTCCACCTTCTAGAAGATCTAAATCTTCTGTATGGTAAATCTTTGGAAATATTATTGCCAAATAACATGTTCCATACCAATTTGCAGGCAACCTCACATAAGCATTCTTCCCACATACGTAATACACCGTTGGTATCACTTGTACAGGACCTTGGAGAAAATCTTTTGCTACATCTGCCATGGTGGAAACGTGATCACAAGTACTCTGTCCCACTGCTACCTTCTCGTAGTAAGTCTGATAACGCCTTATACACAATTTACCCCTCTGCTCCTTATCTAATGCTATAGGACCATAGCTTCCCTTGGTCTTATGCAACTGTTCTTCCTCCGTCCAATCAGTCCTGTGATGCCCCAAGTCCCGGGAGTGAGTCAGCTTTCTATACCTATCCTCGACCTGATCTACAAACTTTCTTTCTACATCCGACATCAAACAAGTCAAATTGTGTCTGTGTGCGAATGCTGTATCCAATTCCAAACTCGGTATGAAGTACTTCCTCAGTCTGTCCTCGGTCTTATAATAGTCATACTTATTCAAATGCTTGTAAGCTGGGACTTCAGGAAGCACTGCGTCGAAATTGGAAAAGAAATACTCAAACTGATCTCTCTCATAAAACAAACTAAGCAAAAGACTACATGAAATACCATAAGTCAGTGGAAGATGGTGATACCTAATACCCTCGTCCACTGAAGTAGGCAACTGCATACACACATAACAATCTTTCGCATCCATCACATCAACATACTCATACAACAACTTAGCATATGCATTCAACTTAAAATCACCTTTAGATAAATCTACATGTAATCTACGACTTTCTTCTAATAGCAAAGCTCTGTCAGCTGCCCTGTCTACCCCCTTCTGGCTAGGTGTGATAGGTGTCGGTGTCCCTGTCACCTCCTCTACTTCTTGCTCGTGCAAACCAGTATATGAGACTACAACTACTATGATTATAGAAATTATTACACTACTTATAAGAATGCCTACAATCCACTTTGATCTACGATTGGGATCTCCCGGCTCCATGGTTTCGAAAGTTCTCAAAAGTCTTGGTTATCGCAAAGAACCCTGAAAAAGTCTCTGTCCTTTAATTGTGACTTGCTTAACCAGCTCGAGCAACCATGAAATCTCCGGACTTTCCCTTTCCGATCACAATCTTATTTACACAGTCCAGAAAAAGACTTCCCTAGTTTTCGTTCCTCTTCTGTGGAAAGTCCCCAAGTTTATTCTTCTTCCACTCGGACCTAGGTTATCTTCTTCTTTTGGACTTTTATTTACAGTTTATAGTTGATCCACTATAAGATCCTCATTGAGCAATACCAGAACGTGATACAAAAGTTCAAGACGCAAAATCAGCACTTCATGTGAAAACGGCTCAACTCCAAAAGGCGGGAATTCGAGTCGATGCAGAACCAAGTTTCGGACTTCACTCAGAAGCGGGGATTCGGAACTGTGAGGGTCAGTGTTCCTTCTATCTCGAGCCCTGGCAACTGCAGCACCACCTTCACCACCACATTCGGGCTCCGACGGACCACTTGCACTGACCTCAGCCTTCCCGTGCTCACCACCCCCTGCATCAAACACAGTGTAAGTCCACTCAGGGGTAGAGTGTCTGCGACAAGGCACTCTTGTTCTCTTTGACCTTCGCCGACTGTCTTGTGCTTGGTCTTCGTCACTTGCTTCCGTTTCAGATGCTTCGGACACTGGAGCAAGGTCTCTTTCAGGTGCTAACCTCAGGTTCAGTCGCCTCTGTCTTTCAGGCCAACTTTCTGCACTTCTGTTCGTTCATCTGCCTTCCCCTTCTATACCCAGTGCACTACTTCCTCTTTCTGCTGAATCTGACTCTTCTCCGCCCACTGCACCGTTTCTGTCTTCGGTGTCTGAGTCAGGGTTCGAACTGTGGAAACCCCCTTCAGCTTGCTCTAGTGCACCACCAGCTGTGTCAGCGACCCTTACAGCTTGACTTGTCCTCCCATGTGGCCCTGCCACATCAGCTGGATTTTCATTTACGAGAGGAGCTGTTTCTTCCAAGGGTGCTGGAACTCTGCGGGTATGGGAAGCATGCACCCAGTTCGGCAATCCTCCACACTTCACTGCTGTGTTCGTGATAAGTATCACCTGATACGGGCCACGCCAACGGGCATCCAAGCAACTCTTCCTCACGTGCTTCCGAACGAGCACCCAGTCACCGGGACACAAGTCGTGGCACAGATCACTCGAGGCTGGGACCACTGCTGCTTGCACCTGCTGGGATACAGAACGGACCACATCAGAGAGTCCTTTACAATAATCGAGAATCAAATCATCAGTGATGCTTATCAAGGCTGTAGCTGGTACTGCTGGCAATCTCATTGCCCTCCCCATTAATATCTCATGGGGGACAACCCGGTCTTTCTGTCTGGGACACTTCGCATGCTCATTAGCACGAGTGGCAAGGCGTCGGGCCATTTCAGGGATGTCGAAGAACACATTTTTGCCATCCGGGCCTTCAAAGTTCCATTAACTTGTTCCACCATCCCAGAAGCCTCTGGTCTGTAACTACAGTGGAGTCTCTGGTCAATGTTCAATGCAGCGCAAAGCAACTTCATGGTTTCAGTATGGAAGTGCCCTCCTCTATCTGATTCCAAAGAGGTCGGGATCCCGAATCTAGGGATGAGCTCCCTCAACAGTAATTTAGCCACTGTGAGAGTGTCACACCTGCGTGTGGGGTAAGCCTCCACCCACCGTGAGAATACACATACTAGCACTAAAATGTACCTCAATCCATTGCACTTAGGCATCTCCACAAAATCCAGCTGTATTCTATTGAAGGGCCCTCCTGACCTTCCAATGTGACTCAACGTAACTACAGTTCTCTTTCCAGCATTCATCTGCTGACACGTAACACACCTCTGACATACCGTCTCAGCCATTGCTCGGAACCGTGGGTTATACCACGTCTGTCTAAACACTCTCATCATTGCGTCTCTACCCAGGTGTGCCTGTCCATGTATCAGTCTTGCCATCGGACTCAGCAATTCCTCAGGCAACACGGCTCTCCCATCGTTGGATACCCACACATCCACGTCTCCTTTCTCACACCCAGCTTTGATCCATCCCTCTCTCTCTTGGTTTGAAACTTCATCCTGCAATCGCTTAAGCTCTTCCCAAGTGTCTGCCATGGTCAACATTATGCTGAGCTCGGTTCCTTCTTGGCTCTCCCCTATCTCTCTTTCTGTGAATATGCATCCTTGTTCTGCACAGAAACGGGCGACTTCGTCCGCATAATTGTTTCCCAATGACACAAAGTCCTCCCCTTTCCCATGGGCCGAACACTTTACAACAGCAATTTCCTTTGGATGCTGTAATGCATCTAACAATTGTCTTACATATTCTCCATTACGAATAGGTGATCCAGATGATGTCAAAAATCCCCTCTGAGACCATAACTGCCCGAAGTCATGCACCACGCCAAACCCATATTGGCTGTCTGTGTAAATTGTTATTCGAATTCGATCAGCGGCCAAACAGGCACGGGTCAAGGCAATGATCTCAGCTACCTGCGCGGAACGTACTCCTTCTAGGCAAGCAGCCTCGACCACTCCTGAAATGGTACATACAGCAAACGCTGCTCTCAATTGCCCCACACTGTCTCTTAAGCATGAACCATCGACAAAGAAAATTTCATCTGGGTCAGCCAATGGTTCATCGACAATGTCAGGTCTCGGCTTGGTGCAAAGTTCGGTCACATCGAGACAATCATGGTCCGCACAATCTTCATCATCCGTGTTCGGTGTAGGCATCAATGTCGCAGGGTTCAAGACAGAGCACCTTTTCAGAGTCACATTCTCTGCAGCAAGTATGACTTGCTCGTACCTCGTTAACCTATTGTTCGTTAGGTGCTGGGTCTTGGTCCTGGTCATCAATAACTCAACCGAATGTGGCACATGTACAGTCAATGGATGTCCCATTACAATGCTTTCACATCTTTCAATGCTGACACCTGTTGCAGCAACGGATCTTAGACATCCGGGCAACGCAGAAGCTACTGGATCTAAAGTAGCTGAAAAGTAGGCAACTGGTCTACGGACACCTCCATGGTTCTGAGCTAGCACTGCTAATGCACATCCTTCCCTCTCGTAACAAAACAATGAAAAGGCCTTGTTGTAATCAGGCATTCCCTGTGCCGGAGCCCTGCACAAATCCTCTCTCAGTTTCAGGAATGATATCAAGCATTCCTCGTCCCATGGTACCGGATCACTCACATCCTTGTGCGTAAGCCTCTGCAAAGGCTTTGCTCTCAAGGAGAAACTAGGAATCCACTGTCGACAGTAGCCAACCATTCCCAGAAACATCCTAACTTCTCTCTGTGTCGTGGGTACTGCCATGCTCATTATTGCCTCTATTCGATCTGGTGACACCTTCCTCTTGCCTTTTTCCAATCTGTGTCCCAAGTACTGTACCTCTTTCAAACAGTACTGCAGCTTGTTCGGGGACACCTTATGTCCGTTCTCTGCTAAGTGGTTCAACAGAGCTACAGTGTCAATTCTGCAAGCATCTTCTGTTTCTGAGGCAATGAGCAAGTCATCTATGTATTGCACGAGAACTGAGTTCTGCGGCAACACGAGACTCTCAAGGTTCTTCTTCAGGATCTGGTTAAAGATCGATGGACTTTCCGTATACCCTTGAGGGATACGACACCATGTTAACACGCGATTTTCTAGCCTGAACGCAAAAAGAAATTGGCTTTCCTCGTGGAGCGGTATCGAAAAGAAGGCTTGACACAAATCGATAACCGTAAACCACTCGGCTTCACATGGGATCTGGAACAGTATTACTGAAGGATTCGGTACCACTGGACAACAAGGGACAACTATCGTGTTGACCTTTCGCAGGTCTTGCACGATCCTGTATTTCCCGCTCGGTTTCTGTAGTCCCATTATGGGCGAATTACAGGGGCTACCTCTGATCTCTTTCAAAATACCCTTCTCAATGAAAGTCTCGATCACAGGTCTTATTCCTGCAATCGTTTCTGGTGACAGGTTGTATTGAGGTGTCCTGGGGAAATCAACATTCTGTTTCACCTCAATCCGCACTGGTTCAACCCCTCTGATTAGACCTATTTCGTCGCCTGCGAAATCCCACACCACAGATGACACTGCGTCTCTCAGATCAGGTGGAAGTTCTTCCACAGTCACCATTGGGTACAGATCTATACACAGATGCTGATTGGTAACTTTAAAGTCAGCATCGTCATCTCTCGTCTGGACCTCCACTCCTCGTGGTGTACAATAAATCGTGCAGTTCAACTTGCACAACAGATCTCTCCCCAAAAGGCAAACTGGACTCGTATCACACACTACAAACTGATGTCTCGTTTGGAAGGAACCTATCTTTACTAGGATCGGTTCTGTCAATGGGCTGCTTATTCTCTTGTTCGCTACTCCAACAACCTGGATTGATTGTCCCGAGAGGGGTAGGTTAGGGACTACTGCTGATCTTACAGTAGACCGGGTAGCACCAGTATCAACCAAAAGTGTGGCAGGATGACCCTCAATCTCTGCCTCCACAAAAGGTCCTCTCTGGTCTACCTCCAAGACCGCTCCAAGTGTGCAGTCTTCCTCCCCCCTCAGGCACCATCAGGATAAAGGATCTAAGCTATTCTCGTCGTAATCTTCGAACAGGGGCATCTGTTGGTACGTTCGTGTTCCTTGTGAAATCCTTGGAGCTTGGGGAACCTGGGCGTGAGTACTGTAAACCCCCCCTTTCATCGTCCTAGGTCTCGTTATTGTATTAACTACCTCTTGCGCGGGTGCCTGAGCCCCCTCTTCCTCTTCCTGCAACTGATTAGCTGGGTTCAAAGGACACTCGCGTTTCCAATGTCCGACCTGGCGACAAAGATGACACGCAGTGGTCTTCTTCAATGTGGCCACGTCCACTCCTGTCTTGGGGTCTACTGGTTTTCCCTTTCCCATGGCTTGCCCACTCTGGTTTCCCTGGAAATTTCCTTGCTTTCTTCCTAAGGTCCCTCCACTAGGCTGACTCTGTGCTGTCTGCATCTGGACAAGCATCAATTTGTCTTTTAGCTTTCGATGTTTCGATTCCACCTCATCACTACAGTATCTCGCATACCGCAAAATTTCATCTAGTGGCTTGTTCTGCCAGCAGATCAAATGGTGCTGTATCATGAGGCTGATTTCCATTCTCAGACCCAGTACAAACTTTGAGACAAACTGTCCCATATCCTTGGGGTCCAAGATATCTAACCCACTATACTGTTTAAAAGCCTGTAGAAGTCTTTCATAATATTCATGCACTGTTTCTTTGGGTTCCTGTACAGTCCGATCTATCTTAACCCAATCTATATCCTGAGGTGAAATCTTCAGTTTCAACCATGTAATCACCTGCTCATACTTTTTCATGACTAGGGGTGATGGACCATTTGTAACCGCCTCTCTATCCGGTTCGAAGTCGGCCACTCAATAGCGACTTTACAAGCTGTCCACAAATCTCCCGGTACCACTATGTCAAACAAAGTGTTCAAATCAATCCACAATACTTTTGAAATTTTCACAAACCGCTCAACCTGTTTGTACCACTCTACTGGTTTTTCCCTCAGCCGAGGGAAATCATTTGTAAATGCAGCCAAGTCACCTCTATTCCACGGCACATGCACGTACCCTCCATTCTGTACTTCCCGTAAAGGAAAATTTCCAACACCCGTCGCCCCCCCCCCTGGAGGCGGCGTTTCCCCTTCTGCTCTCTTTACTGGTTTCTTCTTTGACCACCTTTCTTCCCATTTGTCCAACAAAATCCATATTCTCATTCCTACAATCAGATCTCTTGTATGTGTCCTTAATCCTGTGATTCTTTTCTCCTCCAGCTCCTCATCACTGTAATGCAATCTATGTGGTCCCTGCAACGCTTTAGTTTTATTCAGGTCCACCTCATATCTTTTGGCCAATTCCTTCAATCTATCATGTGCCATCCTAGCTTTTCGAGTCACATCTTTTGCTACAAACAACAACTCATCTGATCCATAAATTTCTATCCTTTCCAAAGGCAGACCCCCATTAATCATCTCGTCTACCTCTGCTTTCAATCTCACTACGTCCAGTAACCTTGCCTGTACTGCACTCCTCAGTACATCTCGACAACCCGAGCCATCCCGCTCATCACAGTCACTATTCTGTCCTTCTGACCTATTCCCTTCCATCATATTCCTGGAACTTGGTCTTCCTCTCGAGACGTTTTGTGCCCTATCTCCTTGCATCCTATCCTCTTGGTTCATTACTGTTGGTGTCCACTCCCTCAAAGCTGACTTAGATTCCCGCAAAGACCTCGGTCTTTCTGGTCTCTCCTCTTCTTGCCTAAAGGAAGAGTCCGCAGTAGCCGGTAACGGCGTACTTGTCTCCACTGGTCTTGGGAAATGAACCACTCTTACTCCAAACCCATTCCCACTCTCACTGTTTCCTTCCTCCCAACCCATCTGTACGGAGCCCCCTTCTCTCACTCGGTCTGGGTCATATACCGGTACTATAGGGCCAATGGTAACCGGTACTGTCAAGGAGTCCGGTAATCTTGTGTTCCCTACAGGAGGCTGTGTTATCATAGACGCCGTTGCCCCCTCTGTTCCTGTGGAAATCCTTCCCACTACTCTCATGCTAGTCTGATTCTGGCTCCCATCAATTGTTACTGCTGGGGTCGGCTTTCCCTCTTCTGAGTCTGGATTAAATGGTGGCGGCCTCTCTGCCAACAACCTATCTAACAAGCTGTCATCTAGATCACTGTCGTCCTCATCGATTCTTATTATCTTCCCATTTTGTACTAACAATGGGTACAACTTGTCCACTTCAACCGTTGCCACCCTCCACCGTTTCTCCAGTGCATCCCACTTTGCATCCTGAAATGCCCTGATCGATTTCTTCACCCTTTCCTGACTCTTGTCTCTATTCCTTTCGTGTGCTGCTCTAATCCACGCATGCAATGCCTCAAACTGTGTCGGTCTAGGTAGTGGTCGTAATGAAGCCATTACACTTTTTAGCTGGTACAATACCTCCATCCTGAAAGTACCATATCGAGGGAACGACAATTCTCCTTCTGCTTCTGTCATTTTATGCCAATTCTCAAGCCAAATTATAGTATGCAATCCTACATTCTTTGCCATATAATGTGCTGGTGTATCCTCGGGAGGAGCTTCCTCTCCCTCCCAAACAACCACATGTCTATCACCTCTACAAAGTTCCCGTAAAGCTTTAAAACATTTCATGATGAATCAACTTCGTATTTGCACTCAAAATGTCAGCTCTTGCTTCTCGATTTCACTCCACCAATACCAGCGCGGCTCACACCAACCGGCCTATCGCAGCGCGGCACTTGTTTGACGTCACTTTTCCTCCGCTCGCAGCAGTTCCCCTCCTTTCTAATTCACTCGTTCTCACTCGTACCTGTCCCAATCATACTCTGAAATAATGTCCGTCCTACCAAACAATTACCTCTCTGACCGTCAGTCTTACCAATGACCGATCAGCCTCTTGAGCTTGTTGACCTCAATCTGGCAATCGTCTGTCCGCGAAACGACCGGACAATCGCCTTTAACACACTCGATAGGATTCAATCACTCGATGTTCTGCACACAATAACCTACGACCTGCGTTGGTTATTCACACACTCACACATATGTTCCCTATCTTCAGTGGGTCTGTCAATGACGTCTCGTGACCCCCACAACCTCTGGTCAACGTTCTCACTCTGGGTGTATTCTACACCACAGTAAATCTCCCGGTCCCGCGCGCGCTCACGGTCCGTTTCTCAATCACACAACTCTCTTTCCAACTCCGCAAGACATCACACAACAATAAAACACCGCAATCTACCAAACATCACTCTTTTCATACTCACTCTACTACGAACTGCTACTTCCGCCGCACCGGCACTCTCCGTCAGTTTTCCACGACCTCCGACATCCTTCTCCCGCGGTCCTCTGGATCTGCGTCGCTCGGGCTCTATGGGGCAACTTAATCACCTATCTTGCTCTAGATCTCCCCTTACCATCAAAGGTAACCATCCTACTCTGCTACCAACTGATAACGCCGATTCTTATCTAATTATCTATAAGAACCTTCTGGTCGCCAAGATCTTTGTACCTGTTGAATAGTGTAAAGGGGAGAATCTCATCAGATTATATATCAGCATTCATTTTGTCTGAAAGGACCACTGACTCCGAATTCAAGTTTGAGAATTTATTATCGCCAAAAATAACTGAACGTGCAAGCACCTCAACACGAGGTTAAAGAAATAGATGGGCACTAATACAAATAATAATCTACGCAGGAATCTCATCCGACTCAGGATAAGGAGAATAGAAAGTTCTAGAAGGATCAACCAGACTATGATTGCTCCAATTTCTAAGTTACTCTTCATTGGACTAAACAAGCTTAAAATCAATAGCTGTCCCTACACTAACGCTAAGTGACATCCCTGCATAACGATTTTCCCAGGCAAGAGTGAATAAAGGTGTCAGCTGTGAGGACTTCCTAAGAAGTGCAATCACATAATACCTAAGCTCAGCCCTGTCCTTCTCTCAGGTCTCCCCTACCTCTTCTCTGGCCTCCTCCCTCAGGGCACTATCCCTAATACAAAACCACAATACAATTGTACACGCCTTTGTCACGCCTCCTTGGCCAGGTCTTCTTTCTTGTGCTTTTCCATCGAAACGGTTACTTCATCCTGGACGGTTGCGATGATCTTGAGTCCCAGGCACCTTCTCCGCTGAAAGTATCATCCCTAAATTCCATTTCACTCCCCGTACCATGCCTCCCATCTCTCTAGCTTTTGAAAACAAAGAGTTAGTCTTACTAACGAGACATGTGTCCTTGCACCTGCAACAAAAGATACTTTCAACAGAAACCTTCTACTATGCAAATTAAATCTACCGTTGTGCCCAGAGAGCCTTACCAAGAGAAACTTTTCTCGGCCTACAACATAAGCTAACATAAGAATAAACCAGGCCTTCCCTAAGCATATATGTAGTCAGGCCTTTACATATGACTTTTAAACACACATCTTACTTTTCCCTATAAGCATTTTCATTACAATTCATATGCAAACAATGAATTACATGTGCAACTTTAATATGGTGCACGTTTAAACTACTGCAATTACATTACACACGAACTAATTCCTCTATGCATTATTTTCACACAATTCAATAAGCATTACATTACATGATTATCATAACACAATTATACTGCTGATTCGCTTTGTCTCAGCGAACTATTCATTCTTTACTAAACATGCATGAGTATACAACTGAATATACACGAATATATGTCTGAATACATGTGGGTGCGGCCTATCAGTGATTATGATGCACCCCTACAATTCACAAGAACATTTCGCTCTATCAATGTGGTGTCGCTGAGTGAAGCTATGGTGGTGCTGAGTGATGCTGTGGTGGCGCGGAGTGATGTTGTGGTGCTGCTGAGTAATGCTGTGGTGGCGCTGAGTGATGTTGTGGCGCTAAGTGATGCTGTGGTTCTGCTGAGTAATGCTGTGGTTGCACTGAGTGATGCTGTGGTTGCACTGAGTGATGCTGTGATGGCGTTGAGTGATGCTGTGATGGCGTTGAGAGATGTTGTGTTGGTGCTGAGTGATGCTGTGCTGGCTCTGATTGATGCTGTGCTGGCTCCGATTCATGCTGTGGTTGCACTGAGTGATGCTGTGGTGATGCTGAGTGATGCTGTGGTGTTGCCGAGTGAGAGATAGAGTGAAGATATAATGCCCAATTAGAGAGGGTGGTGAGAGAGAAAGAGAGAGAAAGGGTGTACATAGAATAAAGAGTGGAGCGGGATAGAGAGAGAGAAAGAAGGGGAGAGAGAGTGAATGAAGGAGTTTGAAAGAGAAACAGATAAAGGGGTGAGAGAGAATGAAAGGCTAAAAAGATAGAGAGGGGAGAGTTAATTAAGTAGAGAGAGAATTAGAGAGGGAGAGAGAGAGAAGGAGAGAGACAATAAGAGTGGGGGTGTGGAGTTTAAATAGAGTGAAGAAGTGACGTGGAAAAAGTAACCTTAAATATAGCTTTGTGCTTTGCGCAAATAAATATAAAAAAAAAACAGAGTGAGACAAAAATACTGGTAATTAGGCTGTGACTCCCAATATAAAACAAATAGCGATATAAGGTGAAATCAACCCACCGAAGCAATATTTCTAACTAGACAAAAAAAAGCTTGCATTTCAATGCTAATCGCTGTTGTTTTTCATGTGACTGTAGTCCAGGGCCGTCAGTTGGTAATGTGAGCTGCTGCTGCGATTGAAACATCAGAGTCCAGAGAGTTAATGAGCCATGACGAGGAAATGAGGAAGAGATAGGAAACCCAGATGGCAGCTGCGCGCGTGCCCGCTATCGTGAACGCAAGCTGGTCGCCAGCCGAAAGCCAGTGGGTTTGCACTTCCAAAACCCGCTTACTAAAACTCTCGGCCAGACCAGCGCAAGCGCTGGTGCAGGCCGAGACCTAAAAAAGAAGAGGGGGGACTGACCTAGTTTGGCAGCATGCAAGTGACATCACGGCGCGTGACATCAAGGCGCACAACATCACACATGGCATCACAGGAATTGACATCATAGAAAGTGGCATCACAAGCCACGACTTTAGAGGAAGTGACATCACAAGAAGTGACATCAGATCTAAAGCCTTCACATATATGTTTAGCAGGTCTATCATGTGTACGTTTGAGCGCATTGCGAGGATAATAGCACTGTGAGCTTTGGAAGATGATATGTGACTTCTACACCTTGCAATCCCCCAGTTTTATGTAACACATCCTGTACATTCATTTACAAACTTTTATAATTTATTGTACATGTAGCATGCACCTGTTAATGTAAAGCGCTCTGACACCCTGCATTGGGATGAGTAGGGCTATACAAGAAAAAATAGAGGTGCTTAAATTATTTCAACACCTCCTCAGGGGAAGTAAGCTCTATATAAATGCAGTTTACGTTGTGTAAATACTGGGAAAGACCAACACATCTGATATACTTACAGTGCATGCATATCTCCTAAACAGGGACTAAACTAAGTTAAAAGCTGCCTCTCTTAAGTATGTGTGAAGTGCTAACAAGGTGTGAGCCTTTGTTTCCCCTCTGCTTCATTTGTATCAGGTGTGAGGCTCCTGACTGCTCCCAGCCAAGAGACTTGAACAAACGGAGGCCTGATGAACCCTCAAATTCAGCCTTTGTTATGGGCCCAGCATGAGTCTTAAATAAGAAAGCCCCATCCCCGCCTGCACATTGTTGCTTGTTGCAGATGGAAAGTAGACAACGTGCAGGCGCTGCTGAAAGTGTCCCGGTGTTTGGAAATTACACCGGTACGAGTTCAGCACATTATTCAGTGTGGCCCAAATTCTTGGCAGAGTGGACGGCATTCACCGTGTGAAAAAAGTGGGTGGACACCGTCCACCCAAATGTACCCCCGACTTGTGCCTTGCTTGGGAGACCATGAGACACAGCCTTGCTAAATTATGGTCCCCGCACCCGCATATTTCTGCACCGGGAATAATGTCTGAGCGAGAGATGGACAGTAGAGAAAGGAGAGAGCGAGAGAAAGAGAGAGGGAGAGATAGAAAGCGTGAAGTATGGTGGGCAGGCCTGCAGTGATCCAGCAGGCAAAGCAAGGATGTGGTGCAGTCACACATCCTACCTCTCCTCATGAGGGCCTGCCAACACCTCCTGACAAACCCTGCCCCAAGGGGCGTGCTAAACACAAGAGTGCAGTTTAGTTGCGTACTCTCGACACTGGGATAAATAAATGACTGCCAAATGAAATTCTCTGTAAATGTAGAATGAGAGGATGTGGCGTAAGGGCCAGAGCTGTTGACTTTAGAGCTGGGGAACCAGGTTTGAGTCTCGGCACTGACTCAACATACTGTTATTCTGGACAAATCACATAATCTCCCTGTGCCTTCAACTAAATGAAGGTGTATTGTAATTGATGTTAATGTAAAGCGCGCTAATACCTTCGTGTCGAGCCTGCGCTATATAAAAAAGCAAAAAGTACAACATGAAAAAGCAGAAAAAGGCAAAACTTTATTAAAAAATAGTTCCACCACAGCGGATGTTAACAGTATTTTGCCTACGGGAAACTGATAAGAGAAGCAGATGAGGAACAAGCATTGGTAAATGCAGGAAAATATGGTAAAGCCAATAGAAATTAAGGAAAATTAAGTGGCACACACAGGAACCAATTAAAAGCCAGGAAAGAGAGGAGGCGTGATATAAGCCCCTTTTAAGATATTATATTAAATAGAATAGATTTCACAAACACAGTGCAGGCGAAACCTAAAAGTGACGGGCCAAGCTGCTGAAAATTAGAAAGCCTGCCTCTTGTCCTGCCACTCATTGAAATAACATTCTGCCGGGAATGGTCGGACGTCGAGCAGCGTTTCCGCATGAACAATAATCCTTAATTGGAAGTATGCCTGCGTAAACAAGACATCACTTTATTTAAGTATTTGCTTTTATGTTTCTGTGTGCAGAAACACTAATGCAGTAATTTAAATTTAAGACATTCTTTCCTGATTCTGAGACTCAACCAGTTCTTAATTTGAGCTTGTGGTTGCCGGGTGGGGGACCAACAATTATTTTTCCTCATCAGACATTCCCTGAGAGTGAGATGGAAAAACACACATATCTGAAAGACGGAGGAATTTAAAGACGGAAAAACCATCACAAAGACAGAAAGCAGGAACCTGAAAGAGTGAGATAAAGGGGCAGGAAGTGCCTTTTAGTAGATTAAAGGGGCATAAGGTGGATATAAGACTACTTGCAGTGGATTTGGTGAACGTATGTTTAATTGCACCTGCACTTTTTCTTTCACAAATTAAGAACTGAACCCAGCCAGTAAAATGAAGTACTTTGTGCATAGATGTTACATCTGTTAACATCAGGTGGAAAATGTGTCCTTATAAAAGCCCAGAATTCAGGAATCATTTGTAACCAGTGTTGGCTGCCTGTACAGAGGGGGGTGGGACAATGGGGGGGAACCCAATAAATAAAAATAAAAAAAGACACTTACCTTGAGATGCAACATCCTCCTCCACTGGTCGTCTCTCTTCCTGGCAGGCGCCAACTCCCTTAACCAATCCTGGCGCTGCTCTCACCAGCATGAGAGCAGTGCCAGGATTGGAGGGAGCAGCCTCACTCAGCGCTCTTAAGAGCACTGGAGGCCTGAGCTTTCTCTAACCCAGCTGTCTAAGCCAGCTAGGTTAGAGATGTTTAAAATATGCATGTCTGACTGGCCATCGAAAGACGGCTGTCAAAGAGACATGCGCATTTTAAAGTGCACAGCTCCCTGCTGCCACTTGACAGCACTGGCCTGCTCCGTCCTGTCACTCAGTTCAGGGCAGATCGGTTGCTGAAAAATAAAATGGCGATAAATAAACTTTATTACCATTTTATTTTTCAGCTCTGGCCTGTGGGGCGACACTCCTTTGCTCAAATGGAGGAGCCGCCCCCTGCTTGTAACGGGTCTGTGTTAGACCAGAGATTCTCAGTGTGGTTTCCCCCAAACACTTTGCCTTCAATCCTCCTGTTTTCATGACTTCGTTTTTCTGGCTTAAGAACTCTGCTCACTTTACCACTTCTAACCAGTGCTAAAGTGCTTGTGCTCTTTACTTTCAACATGGTGAAATTGGCTTACACACACTTGCCACATTTAATTTACTTGTAAGCCCCTAGTTACTGCATGTACACAGGGCCTGTAAATTAAAAGCTACTAGTGAGCCTTCATCACTGATTGTGCCACCCACCTTAGAAGCATTTTTAAATATGTCTCAGGCCTGCCGGTGCAGCCTGTGTGTGCAGTTTAAACTGCCATTTCGACCTGGCTACACAAACCTATTGCCAGGCCAAAACTTTCCTCTTTAATATACATATGTCACCTCTAGGTTAGGCCCAAAACAGCCCAGAGGGCAGCGTGCAGTGTATCCAAAAAGTTGGACATGTACTCTCAAGTTTTACATGTCCTGGTAGAGAAAAACTCTTCAATTCATTTTTCAGTATTCCAATATTGCAAGGCCTACCTTTCCCGTATGAAAACATTGGGTTACCCTATTACATTTAATAAGACCTACCTTTCAATTGGGAGCAAGTTGGAATGTTGAGTTTTGTGTCATAAGAATTGTAATTTAAAATCCTCTTTACCTATAAAGCTGGATTTTAAGACACAATTCTGAAAATGCCACTTTTAGAAAGTAGGCATTTTCTTGTCCTGGCAGATGGTCTTTGTGTATTGCCCCCAGACAATGAGACAAAAAGGGAATAGGTGTTGGCAGGATGGGCTATCTCTGACTTGATGAGGGGGAGGAGCTGTCAGCTACCACACTTGCACATCACTAATGCTCTGCCTGAGCATGCTCACAAAGGGTTTGGCACTAGTCTTTTGTTACCCCAGACAAGCTGGGGACAGGGCAGGGAGGCAGGAAATTCCAAGCACCTCTAGGGGGGAAGCCTCTAGAAACCTCTCCTACTGCAAAGTGGGCACCAGGTGTAAATAATGGACCCTCAGATCCAATTCTTCAGTACACCTCTGTACCTGTGTGGTACTCAGAAGACTGATGTGCTGCTCTGCAAGAATTACTGTTGCCCTGCTGTCCTACTGCTTGAGTTAGAAGGACTGGACCTCCATCTTGAACCCGGACCACCAGAGTGACTCCAAGAGCTAGTTTGCTGGCCTCCTGATCAGAGCCTAAGGGACAGAAAAGGCTCCCACCACTTTGAACCCAGCACTAGGACACTGTCTGCTGTGAGTCCTACCCCCCAAGTGGTACCACCCCTGTCCTGGGCCCTTGGAACTAGCCCTGAAGGTGCTCTGCCAAGCCAGCTGTGGTCCTCTGAGCAGAACCGACACAGTGCAACACATCTCTTCGCAGCCGCATTGGAACCTCTGCTACTCGATGCATCCATGACGCAGTACCTCACATCGCAGCTTCCTCTAAACTTTTGCTGCATGACATATCCTCGATGCAGGCCTTCACATCACACATCCCTTGTTGATGGCATCCTCTACGATGACCAGGACTGCATTGCAACCGACAACTTCATCAGAACCGCTGCTACACAGCGCATCCTCAATAAAGTCCTTCACATCCCGAGGCCCTCGTTGACCGCATCCTTGATGAGGGCACAGGACTTCAAATCGCAGCCCTGCATCTTCCTCAGAACCGCCACTGTGTGACACATCCTCAATGTGGGATCTCGCAATGCTCTGCAACCAGGATTTAAGGTACTTTGTTCATTGGGCCTAATTTGGTCCTTGTTTACGATCCGCACTCCATTGCGATTGGCCTGAATTTGTGACTTTGTCCTGGTTCGTCGCGACCAGATCACCACAGTTGGCTCTTTGTGCTTTTAAGCACTATGTCACTTAAATCTCCGGTTCTGATGATTGGATTTTTGTCATTTTTGTCTCAAATAATTCATTAGATTCTACTCTATTCGTCTAAATTAGTGAGGGATTTTTCTTGTGTTATGTTTTCACTTTATTACGGTTTGAAGTGCTGCAGAAATACTTTGTTCAATGCATTTATGTTAAGGCTCACTGCTTTGTTTCAAGCTACCAGAGGGTTGAGCACAGGTTAATTTGGGATTTGCTTGTGTTTTACCCTGATAGAGACTGTGGTTGCCTCTTGAGTAGCGTTTCACCCCCGACACAAATAAACCAATTATCTACAGTCTGTCAATTAAACACCTAGATTTTATTCCACATTGAGGGCCAAGAACATGATGGCCAATGACTGCAGTTGTGATACTGTTTTAAATCAGTAACACCAGTCATCTTATAATGAGTGCCTAAATGTACTATAAAATGGTGTACTATATAATGGTGCATACAAACAACAGTACAACTATACGTGGAAAGCAAATAGAACCAAGTGAGTTTTGCCACCCTACACATTGCCTGCAGTAATTTACATACCTTTCCTGCACAGTCACCGACTGTACCCATAGCTAGTGTAACTATTCTGCCCTTGTTTATCCTAAGGGCTTTTTCAATACATTGACTATATTTTGTCTGAACCACCTTTGCATTCCCTGTTCCATATGTTCCTTGTACTTCCTATAACTAAACATGTTCTCATTTCACTGAGATTAATTTAGGCCTGTTCATTCAGGCTTTCCTGATGTATTCATTGCAATACCTTAAACGTGTCACAAATTGTGAAGTATGATTTGTGATCTGAAGCCCACAGGTCATGTCATAACAGTACAAAAGGTGAGCATTGATTATTTGCAACATACATTAATTATTTTTGTAAATGTTTCCCTGCTACAGTCAAAGATCCAAATGGATAGTTGCAATTGGATAATATAAAATTCCAAATACTGTGCATTTCTTTTGCACCTTTATAATGAGTTGTGATATCCCCTCTGCCCTGGGCCTTTACAAGTAGCCCAGTGTCTCTAGCATGATAATTCCAGGTTTAGTGGCACTGTTCCTAGTTTTACCAGATACGGATCTACACCAGGTGACACTGTTGCAGGAACAGGGGCTGCGGGCAGGAACATGGACAATCCCCTGCAGCACCACATAGGGAACATACAACTGTCCCCCACTATCCCAAACCTACCTTGCTCGGGTCAGCCGGCCTTTCTATTGACATCTTCCATTTGCTCTGAGCAGGGAGTAAATGCCAGAGCCTTTGTCCATGAATACAGGAAAAAACTTCTGGAAAAGGACCAGCAGTTCCCAGGAGTGAGGGTTTAGTCACCATTCTGGGAACAGGCCTCATTATTGCTGGATTTTGTCCTGGGATATTAGACAGAATTTAAGATTTTGCTCCCTCCCCACACCCCTGTGGCATCCATTCACTGAAATCCAGCAAATTTGTAATGAGAGCTGAAGTCTTGATCCAGTAATTTATTATTATTTTCTTATAAATAAATTTAAGCCCATAAATTTACATGAGCTGGTGATCTGCATTTCTAGCCATGAAGATTAGTCTTTCGTGGAGACTGACTTGGCAATCAATAGCCAATCCAATTTCATAACAGAGGGCCATGCTTCCCTTCTATGTCAGCGGAAATCTTGGTCAATTTGTGGAAAGATTTGAGAAAGTGGTTTATTAATTGGGGTAGGTTGGTGTCCACCATAAATAGTAAAGTCACTATCTTGTTAGGTTCAGTCAGAGGCATCAATAATTTAAACCTGAGCTCAACCCCTGGTAGCTATGGCTCAGAGCAGGCTGGTTTAACTTAACTAAAATGTGTAAAGCATTTACATGAATGAAAACGCTAAGAAGTTGAAAACTCAACAAAATAAAAATCCCAATTATTCAAATAGAGAAACATTTAGCAAAATGACACCAAATGACAACTATCCAATAAGGTGGACTGGAAATATACATTTGTAAAGGTTTAAGAGGAGAAAGCGCCAAGAAAAGGGAAAGCACCAATGACAGTCAATGGTCAAGATAGAGCGGGACCTAGGCTCCATTTGTGGCAACCACATTAAAGTGGGGTCAGATACACCAAGTGGATACACACCGCTAGTGCCTGCAAGTAGGGCAGTTAAAAAAAGTTTCTTAAGTCCCAATCTGAAAATGAACTTTGTCATTTTTCTGAGGAAAAACTCTTCTCCACATGGGGCAAACCTGAAATTCAGACTGACAGCATGGAAGTGCTGGTTGGATACTTTTTGCGGTTGTTCTCCTTGAAGATGTGGAGTAAAAGTTTTGAGAAGGTTCCCACACTTCCTTGGTATACAAACAACCATATGAATACACTTCAAACACACCATGCACTCAGGGGGAGCACTTAATGAGTTGCAGGGCATCAGACACAGGGAAACAGCAATGTCCAGTCCAAGCCCAGTTGCCACTGGTCAGCTGGGATTCTTCACAGTAATATCTTCAGATGTTTTTATGTTCCTAGAGCCACCCAGGAGAACAGCCTTATGATCCTTAGAGGGTCATCTGTCCTTGGATTTCAAGTGGAAGGGGGTCCAACCTCCTCAAGTCATTCTCATAGACCACTGATGCCAAGTGCAGCGGGTACAGTTCATCTGGTATCCTTTTACAAGTTCAGTAGTGTTCTTAGTGAGGGTCTAGCTATGCAGCGATGACCAGCCTATACGTGGGGGACACCCTAAGACATTCTTAGTGCCTCTTTGACCAATAGAGTAAAGGTTCTCATACTCTGACCTACCAACATTTGCAGTAGTTCCTGTTCCTAAGACATTTCTATGACCTCTTTGACCAATAGAGTAAATGTTTGCATACTCTGACCTAGGAACATTTGCAGTAGTTCCTGTTCCTAAGACATTGTTACTGCCTCTTGACCAATAGAGTAAAAGTTTCCATACTCTGATCTACCGACATTTACAGTAGTTCCTGTTTGCTTTACTGTAAACAGGCCCAAATGCAATGTCATCCAAAAACAGAGGCACTGAGAGGGAAAAGACAAAATAGGGGTGCCTTCCGCTCAATCAATACTATTAAAAAAGAACCCCTAATTCAAGCACCCTGCATTGACAGCTACTATGCCCATACCAGCTGTCACCAACAGTTTACGGCAAACCCAATGACCAATCAATATTTGGTTAAAAAACGTTTGGGGTTGGGGGGAATGCATATCTTCAAACAAGCTTTCCTTGAAGAAAAAACATGCACCGTACCTTGAGGAATACAAGGGTTACACAGGGGGACTTACTAATATTTAAAGGGAGTTTTTATTTGTTAAATAGGGTTATTAACAGGTCACACTGCAGGTTTTACACCTGCAGCAGTCAGGATACAATGGTATGTCTGAATCCATGTTGTCTTTTGTCACACCAGTAGATGGTACAATAGGGGCTGCAGTCCACAGGTGATGTTTTAGCTTTCTATACCATAGGTGTATTTTCTGTACCACATACTATGGCATTGAAAGGAATGTAAATGAAGGAATTAGCCAATTTCTTAATGTTTTAGGGGTTAGAGCACATACACTGGTAACTGAACAGCAGTGCCCAAGTGTGCAGAGTCTAAAAACCAGCAATAAACCTCAGCAAACAAATTGGGATGACCACACAAAAAGGGTACTTTTCTCTCAGAAGCTTACAGAGATGAAGTATCATGAAGATTCTAGAAGCATAATAATCTCCTAGTGACTGAAACAATGCCTCAGTAATTTTTTGTTTCCTAGGGATGCATTACAATCCTTGCCCAAATCCCGATGCCTGTGCAAATGAGAGTTTGTGCTGACCATGACTATGGTGTGGTAATACTTCTACTTGAAAATCTTTGCCTGCACTTATTACACCAGGTAAAATCTGGTGCAAACTTTACAAGCAAATGCATCACATTCTCAGTAGGCGCACATCTGAATGGGTGACGTGAGGTAGGGCCAGATGTGGCCTGCTGGGGTCAGCAGACAATCATGTCTGTGATTGCTTCTAAATAAATCTATAAGTTATTTAAAATGCAGCCCATTTCCTTTAAAGGAAAATAGGATGCATATAAAAAAGAAAAATTAAATGTTTTCTTTTCATTTTTTAAGAGTAGGCAGTGGTCGCTAAACATTCTTACATACCACTGCGATTCGGTATTAGGAAGGGACGCACTAAACATGGCCCGTCCTAATACCAAATCGATATGTATTCGCAATTCCAAATTGCAATTCGGTAACATGTTATCGAATTATAATCTGAGAATGATACATACCAAAATTCTTTTTTCCGGTTACAAACGCCCCGATTCTGTGAATCGGGCTATTTGCAACCGAAAAAATGCTTGATACATCTGGCCCATAATGTTTGACGTTCATAATAGTGTGCTACTTGTTAAAGGTTTATAATTATTTCCAATAAAGTTAATCATAAGAAGTAGTTATTCTGCAATTGTTTCTCATTTTCCATGTTTCAATCAACATACTTCTCTGAAATAATCTGAGTGTCATCCAGAGCCTTATACAGCAAAATCAAATCTAACCCAGCAAAATGTTTACGATGCACCTACTAAGCTCAGAGCGGTTTTGGACTTCTTCTAAAGTTGAGAGTTTCTTGATATATTATTGAACCTTTTGAGTTTAATATTCTAGGAAGTCAGCTTAGTCCATGAACAAGGCATCCAACTTTAGACTGAAAGTAACCAAGGAGAGATGGGAAACATTGTATTTAAAATAATTAGGGGGGATAAAAGAACATATAGTGGTGCAAATTCAAAAACAGCCAAATAGACAAACCTAAATAACTGATCCAGGACACAAATAAGCAACAGAGTTCTTAACAGTGTCTTGCTGTCTAATTATGGTGAACTTTCAGCCAAGAACCATCATGACACATTCTTTTCTAGGGATGAGGGGTATATTTAGGTACCTCCCAAATGACCTGCAAAACCTTTTGTTGGATATCCCACCGTTGTGCTCTATGGACTACTGTCATGTGACTTGTATGTAGTATCATCTGTTGGCATTGGAGTTTTGTCATTGGAAAGTGGGGTAGGTTAGAAGAACATGATGATACTGTGATGATAATAAATTATGAAGGATTTAGCCTAAGGAAATTTATACTTCACAAGGGATCATGTGCATTGTAGCTATAGCCATGTTTTGACATAGATGAGCATGGACTGTGCTGTTAGATTGATCATTAAGGCACCTAAATGATAGATTGTAAAGATATACATGTGTGTTTCCCATTGATCTATTGGAATTCCAGACTTAAGCCTGAGTAACTCACACCAACCCACAATGAATCTTTTAACCTGGCCCTTTGATTTCAATCAGTGCCATATAGGTTTTTTTTCCATATGTGTATGAATAATAGGTTCTGTCAAAATGACATTTTGGCAGAAGAGGGATGTTGTACTAAAACGAGGAACTTCTGTAAGATAATTTATATAATTTTACGATAAATAGGTCTCAATTGCAGCCTTTTATATCTATATTTTTTAAAGAATGAATAACACTTGCGTTTCAGTTAACTATTTAATGCCTATTATTTCAGCTGTGACTCATAGACTAGAGTCGATGCATAATAAAGCTTTGAATTTTAACAGCTGTTCTTTACATTGTACTAAACTGTGGCCACGTTGAAATGTTCTCTTAATGCATTGTATGGAAATAAACGCAGGGTCTCCGACTCCATAAAAGATAATGTGCAATCATTTATCCTTTACAGAAGTTAAACACTGGTACATTCACGGGTGCCTGCGAATGCTCATAACAGCTTAGGTTAATGGCTTGAAACATTAAGAGAACAATTAAACAACTTATGTTGATGGGTTTTTGATGTGCTATTGATGAGTCAAGCAATTTTTCTTTGTCAAATGTGAGTACAACACAATTGAACAAGAAGATTTTTATACCAGAACTGAAACGTATTGTCCTTGCATTTTTTAAGTTTAAACCATTGATGTCAACTAGCAACTTTCTTATTTTGGAGAAAAAAAACAAGGTCTTATTAAGCTTAGAAAAATAACCCATTGTGTGGCACATGCACAAGGAAAATACACATTTCGTAAATAAATCAAAATGTGCATACGTGCTCAAGGCACCATCACGATTCAACACAAAAAAAACTTATGACAGACTATGTGAAGGCAGAGTGAGGGAGGAGTTTAAGTCCTGGTTCCTAAACATTTCCTACTCACAAATGGACTTCTTAAAAAGTGCAATCTGCATATGAATAAAACAAAACAGTCAAATAAACTAATTTTCTAATAAAACATTGAAGTGGGTTGGGAGTTCCTTGGCAGGCAATTTAAGTTAAGTAAATACTGAGAAAGATGCGAATCCCATAACCATGTTTTGTAATTCACTAAGCAAAAGCAAAGAATTTGATGATGTTTACAATTTTTATAATTTGGCAGTTTCCCAATATTGTTCGACTCCGCTATAGCTCACCGGCAAGAGTATATGCATTCTTACTTCCTCATAGCATGTTTGCGAGAAATGACATCTTTTTGAGTGGTTCCGTCACCACTGTAGATTACTTTTTTGCTATCATATATGACTCTAGGCACTGTGGCACTGCCATTCAGTCTCACAGTGCGTGTGCTCTGTATTTGCAACATTGTCAACACCCAACTGACTTATTTAACTTATCAGAATGGCCTCGATAAGTAGGCGCAGGAAGCAGTATTTAATTTGAGCCGGTGGTTTCTGTGCTCGGCACGGGCACTTAATTGCCAACTCTGGGTCTTATGACAGTCTGCCACTTGGATGCGCTGTTTGTGTTGTTTTTAGAAATGATCACAATAACAGTTGCTTATTGATGTAATATACATTAAAATGACTAATACCGGCCACCCAAGCCATTCTTATAGCTTTGGGGGCCCGGAATAGTCTGAAGTGCCACTTGATGTTCGTAGATGTGTTTGTACTGTCACTGGCAGTCCTGGCTTGAGGCATGGGTGGTGCAAACTACAGAGACCTCCTGATGATAGTCCTGGCACTAATTTGTTTACAAATTAAGCTCTGGCAGGAACTGTAGCAGCTAGATACTAGCGTAGTCATAAATCTCAGTTCTGGCAAGTAGATAGACATATGGCATTATATCTCTTTATCTGGTCACTCTCTCGCAGCACTGGGTCTCGCCGTTAGGCGCAACCAAGGGCTTTACAAATAGCCTTATTATTATTATTATTATTATAAGTCACATTTGGGCTGCAGTGTACATATACAACACTCATATGTTTTGACTGGAAAAATGCATCACCAGGTTCAGCGTTGTGGCCTGTACTCCAGCACTAACATATGTTAGAGGAATGAGCTATGACTAGTAAAAAAAAACTACATTTATTCATTAAATGTGTGCCCAGGTGGGATTTCTGTTACACTAGTGTGATCTCCCATAAGTTTAATAATTTCACGCTCAAAATAATAAACACAATCCTTGTCAGGGTGAACCTTAAAAGTCACTAAGTTAACCCATGCTTAACCCTCTGGTAGTTCGACACAAAAGTGTAAAATGTTTCTGGAGCACTCAAACAGTAATAAAAAGCAAATACAACAGCAATGAAATCCCAAATCAGTTTAGAAAAATAGAGTACAAATTAAGTTACACCAAAGTGACAAAAGTCCAACCCGTAGAACCAAAGGTATGAGTTTTTAATGTTTTAAGTGACAATAGCTCCTAGAAGCACAAAGCACCACTCGCGGTTATCTGGTCGTGTTGAACTAGGGAAAGTTACAAGTTCAGATCAATTACGATGGAGCATGGGTCAGATTCAGGGACCAGGTTGGTCTTGCTCAAGTGTAACCTTATCAAAGTCTGCACAATAAGTTCCATTTGCATTGGAGGGGGCCACAAGGAGGTCGTTGTTGGAGCAGGTCAAGCATCGCGAACGGTTGTTGCTGTAGCATGAAGAGCCGCTCATCGCTGGAGCTTCACGTGAGGAATTGTAATCGGTATGTGCTGTCAGCAGGAAGTGTCAGTCTCACATCGCCGATCATCATGGATGGTCACTGTTGGGGAAAAAACGGGGGTTCCCAATGGAGCTTCAAATAGGTGGTCATTGCAGATGGTCAATTCTCGGCATGAAGAGATCACTTCGCGGTCGAAAGGAGCTCCAAACCCCTGTATCTTCACCTTTTCTTCAGGGGAAGTTCACACTGATGCCAGCCAAGGATCCAGGACCTGGGTGGCACCTCTTGGAGACCAGTTCTCACTCCAACAGAAGCCAGCAGCAGGGCTCAGGCAGATCCAGTTGGTGTTGGTGAGCTGGGAAGTTTCACGGAGGCCTCTTAAAGCTTG
Source organism: Calotriton arnoldi (assembly GCA_963921515.1). NCBI lineage: Eukaryota > Metazoa > Chordata > Amphibia > Caudata > Salamandridae > Calotriton > Calotriton arnoldi. The sequence continues at coordinate 1,363,240 of CAWUFW010000846.1, read as the reverse complement.
TTGTATCCCTGTAGCTCCCACACGAGGTCAATCTACCAACTCTTGGAGTCCATCTTGGTAGCATGGGTTCAAGACAAGCAGATCCATTCTACTCTCTTCAGTCAGCAAAGCAGTCCCTCTTCCTCAGACTGCAGGGCAGTCCTTCTTATGAATCTCGCACAGGTTCAAGAGTGTTCTGATGAGAGGTTCTGAAGTTCCCACTTTTGTACTTGGTGCCAGCCTTTGTGTGAGGGAATTCCCTGGCTTACCCCCAAAACTGGTTGTGGTCAGTTCTTCCCCTTCCCATGGGTTTGGCTTCAAACTGTCTAGAATGACAAAAGCAAGGGCAAGCCTGGTGTTAGGTTCCTTTCTGTGTGCTGCAGACAGGGCCTTTAATGTCTAATCAGAGTAGGTCAATGCTCCTTCCCAGCTATCCTGTCAGGAAGACCCTCTCCCTCTAATAATAGGCATCTTTTGTCTCAATATCTGGAAGCAATATGCAAAATACCACAGGAGAGCCATTCACAGCCATGTGACTCTGAACTCAGGCAGAAAGGCACATTTGGTTTAGGGCAGAAAAATGCCAACTTTCTAAAAGTGCCATTTTCAGAATAGTAACTTAAAATCCGACTTTTCCACTAAAGAAGATTTTTAAATTACAATTAATTTGTGTGCAAACAGGATATCTTTAACTGGTCCTAAACTCAAGTTAGCACTTATTAAGTGTAATAAGGCATCCCAGGGTTATTCTATTGGAAAGATAGCCCTACACCAGTGTAAAACAACTTTTGGAGTTTCTTATGGCTGGGATGTACAAATATCCTACTTTTTAAATACCATGCACCCTGCCATATGAGCCTTTAGGTCCTACATTAGGGATGACTTATAAGTAGTAAAAGGGTCTATTTTGCCAGGTCAAATGGCCAGGGACAGGTCGCAATTCGGGACTGCCTGTGAATGACTACAAATGCAGGGCTGGAGGTCTAAAAGCTACAATAGACCTCAGGCCTCCATTGCTGCTTTTGCATTTTCAAAACAAAAGTACTTTATTTAAATGCAGCCATGTTCATGTGCATATCTCATTTGGGCCAACTGCCTGCTCCCTGCAAGGTAAAAAGAACAGATGATGGACGGAATGCTGAATTAATCAAACATTCACCCCCAGTCACAGATCTGGGTTAGATCCATTGTTTTTTTGCATGCCAAGCCATTCCAGTTTAGACCAAGCCATATGCAAATCCGTCTTGACCCGGAACAGTCCAGCCCGAATTGCCAGGCCATGTCTTCCCTGCACCAGAAAAAAGCAAGCAAACCTGGACCCTAAGTGGGAAGGGTATGCTCACTGCACCACTGGATTCAAGCTAGCCTGGTTGATAAGGGATGATGCCCTGAAACCGGTCCAGGGATGCTTGTTTCCAGTCCAGGGAGGACTCAGCTTGGCAGTTCGGGTGGACTGTTCCCATGAGGAACAGGGCCAAGACTGATTTGCATATATGCTGGGTCCAAACTGGGGTGGCGTGGTGAGCAAAAGAACGATGGATTAATCCCATGTCTTTGTGACTGGGGGGTGAATGTTTGCATTGTTCAGCATTCCATTTAGCATTTGTTCCTTTTGCTTTTGTAGCCCTTGTTGGCCCCCAAAGACCCTCAGCATTCAAGGGGATTTTATTCTCCAACCACCATTCCTCCGCACACTCACAAAGTACTTCACACCAGTATTTTGTCACCCTAGACCTCTTGAAGACTGGGCAAGGTGAGGGGGAAGTTTCCGGAAACCAGATGTAGAAGGTCCTAGATGTTTCTCCCACTTCAAAGGCTGGCCCCAGGTATAAATATTGGACCTTCAGATCAACTCTTCAGTTCACTCCTGGACCTGCGGCGGAGCCCCAGAAGGGCTGTTGTGTACTTACGTGTCAGGGCAGTCCTCTGGAGGCTTCCAATGTACTTCAGAGGACTGCCCTGCTGCTCGAAGCATGCCTTGTCCCCCCAGAGGACTAAAATGCTGCTTGAGGCCTCCCTTGCTACTTGATTCCAGGACTACCAGAGTGACTCCAAGGGATTTTTGGCTGGCCTCCTATTCGGAAAGACCGGGACACAAAAAGCTCTAACAACCTGGACCCTGCCTGAAGTGATTCCTGCCCTCCAAGTAGTTCTCCACCAGTCCTGGACCCTTGGAAGTGGTCCTAAAGGTGCCCAAACAGCCAAAAAACACAATTTGGGATTTGGAACATGTTCCACTAAAAAGTGGTCTGAGAACCGACGGGAGATTGGGATCCACCTGCTCGCTGACCCATCCACTGTGCATTGCCGCTTGGCCTGACCTTGCCGTTGCTCCCGCTATGTTCTTTTTTGCAGCAGCAAATCCTGTTCAGCAGCTCCTTTAGGGAGGCATATCTAGCCTTGTGGAACCCTATTCAGCTCCCCTCTGGAGATTTCTCAACTTTCAAAAAAGTGACTAAGGGCCTGATTTAGATTTTGGCAGACGGGTTACTTCGTCACAACATTGATAGATATCCTGTCCGCCAACAGGTAATTCCTATTACATCCTATGGATATTTCGGCTATGGGATATCCATCACTGCTGTGACGGAATAATCCATCCGCCAAGATCTAAATCAGTCCCATACTCCGAACATAAAAATCTTCACTGCAACTTCGTCCATAGGCTCCCCTATGGCAACGCCTCCTCCTCAGGCACCGCCGGCCGCCTTGCCCTGCTAAACTTTATCTTTTCAGACATTTTTATCAAAAATTGATCTAAGTCTGAAGCTAAGCTTAGACCTGTCCCAATCCACTTCATGTTTCTGTACTGTGCTCCATTGTGGTCAGCCATAATGTTTGACTTTGCCCTCGTCTCGTACGACTAGATGCCACAGATCGCGCTTTGATCTTTTAGGTGCTATTTTTCACTAAAACTTAAAAAAATCATAACTCCAGTTCTAATGATTAGATTTAATTTGTTTTGCTGTCAAATTATTCATTAAGATTTTCTCTGGATTTCTAAATTGGTGTGGGACTTTTCTTGTGGTGTGTTTTCACTTTACTATTGTTTGTGGGCTGCATACGTACTTACCACATTGCTTCTAGGTTAAGCCTGACTGCTTTGGTGCCAAGACACCATAGGGTTAAACACAGGTTAATTTAGTGACGTTTTTAGTTCAACCTGACAACTGACCTTGACAGTGATGTGCTTCACTTTCTGCGCATCTCCGCCGAAGTAGCTGCTGCTCCTGACCCTTGCTGGTCAGAGTTTGAGGCCCTCCTCCACCCGCAGGCACCCGCCAGTGCCTCATCCCTGGTGGTCCAGTGGGGAGCTTCCCTGCTTTGCCCTCTGTCTCTCTGCCTTCTGATCTCTTTTTCCTTCTTCCTTCTCTTTTTCATTTTTCATTTCCCCTCTACTTTTCTCTTTTTCTGCTTCTGCTCTCTTTTTTCCCCGTGCCCCTGCTCACCCCCGTGGCCCTCCCCCCTCCAGCACCGATTCCCCACCTCCCAGCTGTCCAGCCCTCCCCCTCACACTAGTTATGGTGGCCGCTGTGTGACCCTGATTCTCAGACTATCCACCGCTTTGACGCCAGCACCCTCCACGCCCTCAACACTGGACACCACCCTCCACGGCACCCTCATCTACAGGCCCCCTGGATTCCGCCCACCCTTCAGCGATTCCATCATCAACTTCATTGCACCCCATACTCTTGCCTCCACAGACTACATCCTCCTTGGCAACCTCAACTTCCACCTGGACAACTCCAATGACAAAAACACATCATCTCTGCTGGAGAACCTCGCCACTGTCAGAGTCAAACAATGGGTCACCGCCACAACCCACTCAGCTGGACACACGTTCGACCTCATCTTCTCCACCAGCGACAACATCACCTTCAACCACACCACCGAGCTTCCATGGATCGACCACACTGTGTCCAATTCTCCTTCACCAAACCCACTGTACACCACCATGCCCAACGATACCCTCACAGAAGTTGGAACAAGGTCACAGAAGAACAGCTCACCACCTGCCACAGCAAAACCCCCACACCAATATCCACGGACGCCAACACCTCAGCACGCAGCCTCCACCAATGTATCTCCAACTGCTCCAACAGCCTGGCTCCCCTGAAGAAAGCCTTAGGCAAGCAGCACTCCTAGAAAGCCAGCTGGTTCCCTTCCGCCCTTCACGAATCCAGGCATACCTGTAGAAGGCTTGAGAAGAGATGGAGGAGCAGAAACATCCCGGAAGACAACTCAGTCTTCAAAACTGCTGTCACTGCACACCACCACCTAATCTGAACATCAAAGAAAGTGGCCCTAAAAGAAAGGATCAACGCCAGCGCACTCAACAGTAAAGAACTCTTCGCCAAGGTCAAAGAATTCACCAGACCCAACACAGAGACAGCAGACATCCATCCCTCCCAAAACCTCTGTAACAACCTAGGCACCTTCTTCCATCACAAGATTAAGGAGATATATGACAGCTTCAACAGCCTCAATACCCAGGACCCTCCCACCCCACCTGCAACCACTGCACCCAATGACACCAGACCCTAGCAGACCCTCCTCAGCTGGACTCCCCTCACCATGGACAACACTTTCAAGATCATGAAGAGCATCAACTCCGGAGCACCCTCGGTCCCCTACCTGCACCACATCTTTAACAGAGCCATCATCAGCATTGCCCCCGAACTCTGCTGCACCATCAACTGCTACATCACCTCTGCCACCTTCCAGGAAGACTGGAAACAAGCAGAGATCAACCCCTTGCTGAAGAAACCCTCTGCTGACCCTACGGACCTCAAGAACTTCAGACCCATCTCTCTTCTCCCCTTCCCAGCCAAGGTATTCGAGAAGGCTATCAATGCCCAACTCTCTGAGTTCATCGAACCAAATCACATCGTGGATCTCTTCCAATTCGGCTCCCAAAGCAACCACAGCACCGAGACCGCCCTCCTCGCCACCACAGATGATGTCCGCACCCTCCTCGACTGAGGTGAAATTGCAGCCCTCGTCCTTCTGGATCTCTCGGCCGCCTTTGATACCGTCTCTCACCGCACCCTATGCACAAGACTCCACGATGCCGGCATCTGCAACAAAGCCCTGGAATGGATCCGCTCCTTCCTCACCGGATGAGCACAGAGAGTCAGACTACCACCGTTCCTCTCCAAACCCACAGAGATCAGCTGTGGTGTGCCTCAGGGCTCCTCCCTGAGCTCCACTCTCTTCAACATCTACATGGCACCGCTCGCTGCCATCATCAGGAACCATGGACTCAAAATCGTCTTCTATGCTGACAACACCCAGCTGATTCTCTCCCTCACCAATGAACCCACAGTCGCCAAGGCCAAATTCCACGACTGGATGAAGGCTGTCGCCATCTGGATGAAGAACAGCTGCCTCACGCTCAACTCACAGAAGACCAAAGTTCTCATCATGGGCTCCATCCCCTCTGCCTGGGACGACTCCTGGTGGCCAGCAGCACTTGGAACCCCCCACAGATCACGCACAAAACCTAGGCATCATACTGGATTCTTTGCTCACCATGAACCACCAGATTTATGCCGTCTCATCATCCTGCTTCCACACGCTATGCCTGTTCTGAAAGATCTTCAAGTGGATCCCCACCGAGTCCAGAAAGACGGTCACCTACGCACTCATCAGCAGCAGAATCGATAACGGGCATGCACTCTACGCCGGCATCACCCAGATACTCATCAAGAAACTGCAGAACATTCAGAATGCCTCCGCCAGATTCATACTCAACATACCCCACCGCAGCCACATCACCGGCCACCTGAAAGACCTCCACTGGCTCCCAGTCAACAAAAGAATCACCTTCAAGCTCCTCACACATGCCTACAAAGCTCTACATGATAGGGGACCTACGTACCTTAACCAACGCCTCACATTCCACGCACTCACAGAGGCCTCTACTCCACCCAACTGTCCCTGGCTACCATCCCATGTATCCGCAAGACTATGGCCGGAGGAAGATCCTTCTCCTACCTCACAGCAAAGTCCTGGAACACCCTGCCTCTCCACCTCAGGCAATCACCGTCACTGCCTCAATTCAGGAAGGACCTTAAGACATGGCTCTTTGAGTGACCCACAGAGCCTCCGGCGGACCAGCTGTTTCCTCCCCCACCAGCGACTTGAGACTTTTACAGGTGAGTAGTCGCACTATACAAGTAACCTAATTGATTGATTGTGGTTTCTGCTCACCCCTCTCAATCAAAAACCAAGTTTCCCACAAGAACCATTCCTAGATCAGGAAGGTTCAATTGAAGAAGGAAAGGGGAGAGATTTTTTTTTCATCTTGGCTCTCATACACCATTAGCCTCTTTTATATTTAAAGCTGGCATCAGAGGAGAGATCAAGAGCTATTCACTGAAGTGAGAGAGGTCATAGTTGTGTTTACTCTGGACATTACAGGAAAAGTTAGGTAGCCTAGGAAAGGAACATGTAATTAGAATATCTAGGTCAGGAAACAACAATACTAAAATAACACAACAGATTGCAGTGATTAAAGCTAAGATTCACAGATTTTTGTGGGGAGAGGTTAGCCTGTAAATACCACATACAAAAGCTAGTGATAGTATTGTAAAAGTACGGGCCCTGAGAACTCATTAGAGAGAGGTGAAGAATATGATTGCAGCAGTACTAAATGAACTGAATCATTTGATATATGGATGACTGGAAATGATCAAGGTTTTTGAGGACTTTTATCAGACTTATCAGAGGATAACAATCCTATAATAAATTTGATTGATTATTTTTGGGTGGGATACATTTATAATCACTATCTGAAGAAGAAAGAGTAGAAATAGAGAGCGCAGTAATTTTAATAGACATTTTATCAGCTATTAGAAACTTACAAAGTAGGAATGTGGTGGGCTTTGAGAGGAATCCACTAGAGTTGTACTCATGCTTCAGTTCATTAATACTTCCCAAGATGCATATATTATTTAGAGCATTGCAGAAAAGTCATGTAGCACTGGAATCCTGGACTAGATCAAACATAGATTTTTTTTTTAAATGGTGAATCTCCAACATGTATAGGGTCATATATACCCATCTCTTTGATAAACAGCGATGTTAAAATTTATTCTAAAATCATGGCTAAGCACCTGAGTGGGATCACTGCCAGATTTGTGTCTCCATGGCAACATGTATTTGTTTCTGAGAGAGGAACAAAAATAATGTTAGCCATTCAATTGCTCTTTCTGATGTAGTAAAAACTCTAGGTGCCAAACTGGCAATGATCCTGCTCTATGCTGAAAAAGCTTTTGATAGAGTGTCTTGGATTTATCTGTGAAGGGTCTTGGTTAAGATGAGATTCGGCCCAGGATTGACTAAATCAATACAGATTCTCTACATGAATCCCAGAGCTAGACTGCAGCTAATGGGGCAGGAGACTAATGAAATTATAATTTTGAGAAGTACACAGCAGAGATGTTCTTGCTCTCCCGTGCTATTTGCTCTCTACATTGAGCCTTTTTTGCAGAGGTTATTCTTAAATTATAAAATAGAATCTCCTTTAAATGCTGGTCATATATCTAAGGCACTTGCATATGCAGATGATGTTGTAGTGATAACCATCAACCCAGATGTACCTATTCATAAGAAAGAGAGAGAAGCAGTGAAGTCTGGGACAAAGTAAGGTTATCAGTTAAACAGTGCTAAAACACAGTTAATTTGTAACAATAGTACGCAGTCAACTCATGAAAGATAAATCACTGTTGCTACTTATTTTAGGATTAAAGTGTTAATTTCCAAAGTAAAAATTATTCCACTGAATTATGACCTGTTATTAAACAAGATCGCAACAGACTTGAAACAATGGGATAATCCCTAGCCAACAATCACCAGTCACTGCAACATCATCAAGATGTCAATATCACCCAAGATAATATACTTGATTAGAGCAATACCACTAGAAGTAGGTGTTACATGGTTTCAGAAACTAGATGTGGCCTGCAATAGTTTCTTATGGGGACAAATGCGATCAAAAAGGGCCCTCAAAGTTTTAAAACTCTCTCTTGGCTGAGGATGATGGGCCTTCCCAAATTACAGCCATTATTACAATGCGGCAATGACATAACACATTCAATATTTAGTTACAAGGGTGAACATTCAAGAATCTGTTCCAAATAGTTTGTCACAGATCTATGCATATAGTCTAGGCAAAGACTCTCCAGGTATTTTAAATTAAAATTCACAGAACAGAGCTATTACAAAAAAGTTAAATTCCAAACGGTGGGGACTTCCATAAGGGTTTGAAATACAATTGCCACTTTAATGAATGTCACTAAATATAATTTTTTACTCCCTTATGTGACTCATCCATACTTCCGGCAGCATCTCATGATAGTTATTGTAAGAAAGGGGGTGCATACTGGGATAAGACAAATTGGGTGTATTTTCATGGATGGGCAATTATGTTCTTGTCCATCTTTTATTTTACAGAGTTTTATATAGCGGGAACTTGACCCGAATCGGGTATCAGAGCGGTTTACATAGCACTAGTTGCATTACGTGAGGACACATTCATTTTTGTTTGGCACGGGGAGATTAAGTGATTTGCCCAGAATCACAGGATGTTCAGCGTCATTGCTGAGACTTGAACCCAGTTCCTCAGATTTGTTAGGCCAACTCCTCTCCCAGAGAGGCGTTGCCTTTGTCAAGCTGTCCAACCGGTAACAATGAGTAATGTGCAGTGGCAAAAAGTTTCAATGGCATGAAAAATGTCAGTCTTTTTTTTTATGTCTTAAATTGCGCAAAAATGTTTGAGCGCAAAGAAATTCTTTACTCCATGTAGCATAGATATTTATGCAAATTTCAATACAATATTTGTCATTACACCATTGCATTTCATTACAATATTTACAAAATTCACAACGTATCTAATAGGCCCAATATAAATATGTTTTTGTATGCAGGTTCAGCAATAATTCGTGCCTTTAATTTGCTTGTAAATCTGCTCTTAGAAAATGTTTCTACAAGGCTGTGTCTGTACACGCATCACCTGCGTGTGTCCTAGGTTTCTAGTTTTAAGATATTTAAATGATTACTAGCGGGTCATTTCAGATTACTTTTAAAAATAAATAATTTCCTTTTTATTGCAAGAAAATTTCAATCTGGGTAAACAGTGTTTTAATACCACCAGTTTAGATATTTCTTTCAGAAAATTGACTCAAATGAGATAAATGTCGCAGAAACTCCAATAAATCAATCAATGCTAACCACGAAGGGATCTACAATTTGCATATTATATTCTCAGGGGGATATTCTCAAGGACGTGCGATAAACATCGCCAAAATAGGCTAACGCAATTTTTCACATCGCCGTCTATCGCGGGAAAATAACTCTGTGTCAACGTCGTATTCTCAACACGGTGGTAACATGCAATAGTTTCCCGATAACACCTCAGATGTCCGCAATACAACTACCGTGACGGCGATAAAAAAGGAAACCCGAACGTGAAAAAAGTTGCGATGGGCCCAACCGCGATAGAAAAGCGGCGACAAGCAGCGCCAGGCTTGCAATTCCCACGTCAGGCGGGAAAAATCACCATAAAAGCTGGAGAAAAAAAAAACAACAACTGCGAAGCACAATGGAGGTAGCCGGAGCAAATACAGAGGACAACCCAAACCCCACAAGCCCCACGGAGGGCCGGAACACCATCAACAACTGTTCGTCACCTCCACTGTGTCATTGGCAACAAAAAATGGAACATGGCAGTCCATCGTGGACAAGGTGAATGCAGTTGGAGTGCTGAGGAGGACAATGGACGAGGTCAAGAGGCGCTGGAATGATGTGAAGCGCAAAACCAAGCAGAAACTCGCAAACAACCGCAAAGCAGCAATGCAGACTGGGGGTGGGAGTCCTGCGCCACAAGAGGAGCTGGATGAGATGGAGGAAATGGTGTCCACAGTCATCAGTGTGGAGACGGTGGCAGGAGTCGGGGGACCGGACACTGCTCAACATGACCTGACACAACAGCAACAGGGTGAGTAACCACCAGGGACGGGGGGACGGGGGGAGATGGGCACAATGGCACACATGCACAATGAAATATAGCACACTGCACAACCACAATGACTCTGGATCATGTCCCTGATCTCCTTGCCATACTGCAGCACACATAGAAACAGCAAGTTGTCCCCCGTCCACAATGTGCCCAGAGGGGGCCCTCCCCACACATCACCAATCTCACAACAAACCCATGCACATGTGCTGAACCCAGCAAAGCTGCGGATCCGTGAGCCCCACTGACAATGAAAGTGACACTGCATGACGATGAGCATGTCTGCAGGCCACTCATCATGACATGTTGCACGCCACGACACCGAGGTGGCTGAGTGTGGTCCACATCCGGAAAGGAGCAGGTCACACACTGACACATCCACGTGCACAAACAACCCCTGACGGCAACAAGACATCTGCGGACAAACCATGCCCAAGAGTCCCAACTCCCACCAAGAGCCCAATTTACCCAAGTATGCAACATCTCAGCACTGCATAAGCACAGAAGTCAAAGGCACACCGCCTGAAAGGGAGAAGGCCAAGCAAAGTCTGAGCTGCAGGGGCGACTCTCCCACAATGCAGCACACACACAAGAATCAGAGCACATCAACATTGACACAATGTGGTACAAACTGCAACACATTCACAACAGAACAGAGGACACAACTGCTGCCGCTTGTGTGTAGAAACTGGCCAATCACATTTGGCATAGCAGGAAACAGTGACATGATAATGGACAAGTACAACCCCACATCCCTGATGGTGCACAAATGTCCACTGTCCCGCTTCAAATAGGCAGCTCCTCCTAAACAGTCACAATGTACATTGTCATGCAGTCTGTTTGGAAACTTGGCCAATGCGTGAACATACATGGAACACACTGTTAAACTGCATCTCCCCTTTTCATTGCAGAGGAGAATCATCACCTCCTGCAGAGCAGACCGAACACCTCCTCACTGATGACGAGGAGGACCTCCCCACCTTTGACACCGACGCCCTCCAAGAGCTCATGGACAGCTTCCGCACCCCACCCCCAGGAGCAGGGCAGTCCAGCTGCATCGAGGAGACCCCACCCCCTGCACAGATCACACAGCAGGAAGCACCCACCACCCCGGCTGTCTCCCAGGATCCCCATGACCAACACATGGCATTTCAACGCCGTGTGTTGGAGGGCCAAAAGGAGATGGCTGATCAGGTGCGGGTGGGGTTCGAACACATGGCAGCCAAACTAGATGCCATCCATGGGTGTCTACGTCCCATCAGGGACCACTTAGAGTCCCTAACAGACACCCACAGTCCGCTCCATGGTCTCCAACGAGCCATGGCTGACATCGCTGGAGTCATGACTCGGAGACAAGAACACCTGTCTAGTCAGAGTGGCTCCAGCGATCTCAGCCGGGAGTTGGGACACATGCAGAGGCTCATGGAGGACATGGTGCGGATGGAGGCGGAAAGGATGGCTGCCATGGCTGCACATCAGCGAGATGTAGCTGGGATCTACCATGCCCTGCAGATCCTCATCATGGCATTGCTGCCACAAGGCCTGGCGCAGATGAATGCTGCTGCTCCTACACCATCCACATCTCCGCCCCCTGATGTGTCAGTGCCCCACAGTGCGGCTGACATTCCACCTCCGGCACCTGATGTGTCACAGCCACACAGTGCGGCCGACAATCAACCTCCGGCCCCTGATGTGTCAGTGCCACACAGTGCTGCAGCCGAAACACCACCACCCACAGGTGAGGCACATCACACATCAGAGGACGATGATGTGGATGAGACTGCCGTTGTGATAATGAGGAAGCGGTAGCATTCATCTCCGCCATATTGCCTGTTTCAGCTTGGTTCGGCCCTTGGCATCATCACCTTCCACTGTCCCCCGATACACTCTGCAGCACTCACCTTGGACCTCGACATGGACTGCCATATTCTGTTTGGTTACCAATGACACAGCAATCAGACTGCAGACTGAACTCTTCCTCTTCCGATGAATTTGTCCTTCCCTAATGGACTCTGGCTGGCCCTCCACGGGGCAACAATGTCAAGTGGGGTGTGCATGGCCCTGTACTGCTCCAGCTGCAACACTCCACTGAATGTGAATAAAACATTCAAATTCACACAGATGTGTCATGTCTATGATCCTTCAAGTATGACAGTATGGATGAATGTCAAATCCAGGCCGCTAGTGATACCTAAACTTACCTTGGTCCTGAAGAAACGCTTTGGATCTCCTGAGGCCACAGAGAGCGTGAAACATGTCGACCACCTTATACGCCCATTAGAGATGTATATCTAGCTACCTAGGGACATAATATCCCCCAGAGCAGCACCACACACCTTTTAACAATGACAGAGGGATCACCTTAATAAATAATATTCACTCCCCCTCCAGTCATTTTTTTAAAAACACTACTTGAGACCTCACTACCACTCACACGCACGCACCCATACAGCTTCTTCATCAAAAGATCTCTGCTAAAGAGACCCTTCGGGGGACCCGAAGGGCATTGCAGCGCCGGCCCGACGAGGAGCAACAAGCCCTATGATGAAGCATGACATCCTTCTGGGTGTGTGAGGGCATCATGATGAGGACACACTATCCCCACACTTAGAGTAGCACAGGACAAAACTTAATTCTTTGATTTCCCTTTACAAGGAACAGTGACTCCCTTTATTGTACTAGTTATCAATCGGGAGCAAGGGTCACTGGACCTGACAATCAGCTCCTACCGTCCCCCCCCTCTCTATAAATAGGAATATTTAGCACGACGGATCAGCCGAGGGACGTATCTGTATCTTTACTTTTCTCTTTTTCTTAAACCTAACCAAACTGAGTTTCAACATGGCAGAAGAGACAGGTTTAAGTTTTAATGATGATATAGTATCAGAGATTTTGAGGACACCAAGTCTGTTGGGAATAGATGGCTCAGCATCAATGAGCACCCCACAAGGCGACTGGAACAACATAGCCGCCCTTAAGAAACAACAAGTTAAAATAGCAATGCACGGGGCCATTATGACGGAATACCTGCGGGCCAATATCGCACCCAATGGCCTCATTGTGGATATAGCACCAAGAATCTTCCTAGAAGATTTAATCTTTAAGAAAGACTGGAGCCAAGTGGCATGGAGATGTACACGCGACCTACTGGTACTCATAATCAATACCGCAAAACGCTTATCTGAGGCACTGATAATAAAAATAACTATCGCAGAGAATGCCCTGAAAACAACAATCAGCATATCTGCTTGGAAAACACGACTTGCTGAGATTAATTCAGAAATGAATGACCACAAGGAGTATCTCCTGCAGAAGAAGATAACAAAACTACATAAAGATATTAAAAACTTTGAGAGAGAAAAAATATACCCATACACCGGGGAAGACTATGTAAGTAACATTACCGACACCTCATCTGAAGATGGATCAACAAACTCGACCAGATCCAAGAGATCGAGCAGCAACTCCAGCAATGAAAGCTGGAAGAATTGCCAAGGCGGCTGAGGAATCCTACCAACGCCACCAATGTTCAACTACCCGATGTCAGGCTATCCAGGAGCTCCACCACCGTGGTATCCTGGCTACCACGGCCCACCACCACCTATTCCATTCTACCAACAACAACGCCCTCCTTTTTGGAACAGAGGCAGGGGCAGAGGAAGAGGCAGGCGGAAAAACGAGCAAAAACAAGTACAATGGTCGGAGGACGAAGAACAACGCAGGACAAGGAGCCAGTCCAAGAAAAACTAGTGGTTAACCTGTCAAACAGGACCCTAACACCTACAGAAGAATTAGCCCTACAGAGGGGACTAGGCTTTGTCCCCACTCCCCGAGAAGACCAATTCAGACTCACAGGTGAACTGCATGCCTTTTTCAGGAAACTACGTCTGAGATCCTTTTTCCATACAAAAGAAACTAATAGGATGGATACGACCACGACAGACACAGGCCTACGTAATCCATCCAAATTCACACCTACGACCACGATGACGAGCACAGAGATCCTGACATATGAAAAAGCAGTACTAAAAGACATAAACCAACTTCAACCAAGAAGAATATACGACAACCTACCTTCTAGAGAGAGAAAAGCTCTCCAAAACCTCAACGATGACCAGTCCATCACAATAAAACCTGCAGACAAGGGCGGAGCCATCGTCATTCTTAATACTGACGACTATGACACCGAATGCCACAGACAACTGGCTGATAGCAAATACTAACAAAAAATAGACACTGATCCAACAGATTCACTGACAAGAAAAATCACCATCTCAGTCAGTGAAGCACAAACAAACGGATGGATAAGTAAAAACGAAGCAGAATTCCTAGTCAACTCCAAACCAACGACCCCATATTTCTACGTCCTACCAAAAATCCACAAGAACATCATACCTCCACCCAGTAGACCAATAGTATCCGGGATTAACTCCATTCTTGAACCACTCAGTCAATACTGCCACCACTTCTTACGACCACTGGTAGACGCAACTCCATCTTACCTCAAAGACACCAAAGAAACCATCAATCAATAGAACATATAAGAGGACCAGAGGAAATCACCCTACTAGTGACCCTCGACGTGGAGGCTTTATATACTAACATCCCACAAGAAGCAACACTGAGAGCAGTAGAAGAAAGCCTTAGGAACCAGGACCCTAACACACCACAACCAATAAACTTCAACCTGGAATGTGCGGAAATAGCACTAAAGAACAACTTTTTCAAGTTCAAAGAGCAACATTACCAACAAATCCACGGAACTTGCATGGTCAGCACTTTCGCGCCGAGCCTAGCCTGCCTTTACATGGCTTATTTTGAGGCAACACACATCCTCCCACCATCCAACCCCTTTAAATCAGAAATAAAGGAGTGGAAGCGATACATAGATGACATACTCATGCTATGGACAGGCACAAAAGAACGTTGCATAGAATTCCATAACTGGATCAATGAACAGGACCCTTTCCTGAAATTCACTCTAAACTCCTCAAGTGAAGAGATTCCTTTCCTGGACCTATTAATCATCCTGAATGATGGAAACCTACTGACCAAAACATACAAAAAACCAACTGACAGAAATAGCTTATTAACCTATGACAGTCACCATACAAAAGCCCTTAGATAGAATCTCCCCTTTGGGCAATTTTTGAGGCTCTGAAGAAACTGCAGCAACACCGCGGATTACGACACACAAGCGGCAGAACTCAGTCAGAACCTGGAACAGAGGAACTACCCCAGGAGGATCATAAAGAATGAACAAAAACGCGCGCGTAACAACCACCGAGAAGCACTATTAGAAACCGTGGAAAAACAAAAGGACGAGATAATAACATGTGTTACAACCTACACACCTCAATCAAATCAAGTAAAAAGGATTTTACTCAAACACTGGAATATTCTACTTGCAGGGGAACTACAACTGGAACGCCCAAGATTCGCCTTCAGACGGACACAGAACATCAAAGACATAATTGTCCACACAAGACCCCAAAACAAACAGTTGGACATCCAAAGGACACTGTGGGACCTACCAATGGTCAAAGGACATCACCCGTGCAGGGACTTGTAATATTTGCCCTTTAACAAAACATACCAAAACGTTGCAAATGAATAATCATGAATGGACACAGAAAAGACACACGAATTGTAATACCAAGAACTGTATTTACATGGTGAAATGTCCATGCGACTTTCGATATATAGGAATGACAACCAGAGCCATAAAGACAAGAATAAATGAACATAGAAGTAACATACGATGTAAGAAAAACACCACCAAAATGAGCAGACACTATATTGAGACAGGACAAACGCCGGACCAACTACACTGGACCATCATAGAATCTAATCCTACATGGACAAGCAGGACACTTTTTCAGAAAGAACAGAGATGGGTCCATCGTCTACGGACGAACATTGAGGGTCTGAATGATGAAATACCCTGGATCGAATTAGTATAGTAACACTTCCATGGCACCAGTAACAGAATCCCTCTGCCTTCATCCTGTAAACCTATAAAATAATGACATACTGATAATAAAGGCAGAAAACAATTTTGACCAATCTGAAAACAATCCAGCAAAGTCTCCTTAAAGTGTAGACAATAACTATAAATATACCTTTCCAAAATGGCACCCAAAAGAGTGAACCACATACTACTTACACCACTCAGAGACAGCGCGAGAAACAATCAGCCTGGAAATCACCCACAAACACCATGTTCAAATTTGAAACAACGCATTGATTCCTTTAATTCATAGCCATATGACACTCATACATAACCGAGACCGCAACAGACTAAGACAGACCCAAATACACCTAAACATACTCCACTACAAGATGGCGCCCATGCAGCACACTATACACTCCCCAATTAACCTTCTAATTGGCAACACACTCCCACCATAAAAAGGGCGGCAGCCACTGCTCCAGTATCGGCGGAGATGGAGAGAGGCAGGCAGGTGTACCGGCACAGCTAAATGGGAGAACCGTGAGTACTAAACGAATGTATCTTGTGTTAACTGCCACCTTTGAGAAAATACTCCGGGTCTGAACTAAGTGCCCGGACAGAGCTCTCTCTTATAATTGGAAGCCAAAAAAGCACTTTAGAACAAATATCTGCCTCACTTGTAGCGCTGGCATTTTATGAAACAGGAAGCCAAAACGCCAATCTAGCTTCCTAATATTCTTAGAGCCCGTTTACATTTTGCAGAAAATGCCGCGATAAATAAAAGATTTGATTCCTTCTCAATATACAGGATGTATCAACATGCAGGGACCACTGTGATAACTGCACCTTTATTTGAACAATTGAAACTTTATTGTTATTGTTATATTCTTAATGAATTGGCCACGCTTCCTTCTTCTCGATTTCCTTACAGCTCCCGACTGCCCTCACCAATCTCATGAGGCAATAATTGTAAAAATAAGGGGTGAGCAATATGTTTTTCACTATGCAGTGACCAAAACAGAGTCTAAAGGTTTGCCATCAATGGTGGGGCCCACTCAGTGACACTTACTTATTGTTTATGTATATATATATATATATCTCTCTTTCACATCTTACCCAGGCAGCGCTGACTCACCGGTTTTATCATACGCCCAATAGGAGTCATCTTAGATTATTCACAACAGGATACCACTACCAGTGGCACTGCATGGAATCAAATGACATAAGAGTGACCCTGACATATACCAATCATTGATCTCTTTATTATATGTCTCTTCTTTATAAGCCCACATGTCAGAATGTTGAAACTCCGCTGATTATTGCTTATCATTCTTTCTTTCACTTTTCACTTCACTGTAAATAATATGTAAAACACGTAAAATAGAATCTCTTTTTAAACATGCACCAATGCCTAAACCGTAGAGATAAGACTCACGCTAATGATAATGCGCACCAGGCCCTCCAATGGTAGACCCGGACAATACTCATTATAGAGAAATACCAACATATCTTTTGTCCTACCCTCTTCTCTTTTCAGGGACGCTACTCCCTCTCATTAACCTAGCAGCACAGGTCAAATCCAGGCCGCTAGTGATACCTAAACTTACCTTGGTCCTGAAGAAACGCTTTGGATCTCCTCCTGAGGCCACAGAGAGCGTGAAACATGTCAACCACCTTATACGCCCATTAGAGACATATATCTAGCTACCTAGGGACATAATATCCCCCAGAGCAGCACCACACCTTTTAACAATGACAGACGGATCACCTTAATAAATAATATTCACTCCCCCTCCAGTGATTTTTTAAAAAACACTACTTGAGACCTCACTACCACTCACACGCACGCACCCATACGGCTTCTTCATCAAAAGATCTCTGATAAAGAGACCCTTCGGGGGACCCATAGGGCATTGAAGCACCGGCCCGACGAGGAGCAACAAGCCCTATGATGATGCATGACATCCTTCGGGGTGTGTGAGGGCATCATGATGAGGACACACTATCCCCACACATAGAGTAGCACAGGACAAAACTTCATTCTTTGATTTCCCTTTACAAGGAACAGTGACTCCCTTTATTGTACTGGATGAATGTAGGGTCACTGATTCCCCCTCACGTCCATTTTGCACATGTTGTGGGGCTTGGGTCACAGGGTGCAACATTGCCGATTGCGGTCCGGGTGGCGCAGACACTACAACGGAAACACGCATTGGTCACTTCCTTGTCCAGGCCAGAACTGAACCACGCACAGAGCCCCGGGCTCATTGTTCACACCCCTACGCTGGACTGGCATACGCCAGCCCACTCCGCTTATGCTCACAGGGGGTGACGACACAGCTACATGTCCCAGGTCTTCCCTGTAGTGATCTGCTGGTCACTAGTCTAGTTGTCAGCATGCCACAGCCACTCCCTGAGGGCTGGTTTACACCCACACCACACCCATCCAGCACAGGCGTCATGGGACATGTGACCCTGCCAAAAAAGGGGCCCACCACAGCACATCCCCCACTGCCAGAGGTGACATGATGGCGTTCGCATCCACGGAACTCAATCATGAAGGGTCCGTGACTTGCGTTGCACAGAGTTAGTGGCACCCGATGGCCTGCGTCCGGCACGGGCCTACCGCCACGTGGCGATGACTTGCGTTGCACTGAGTTAGTGGCACCTGATGGCCTGCGACCGGCACGGGCCTACCGCCACGTGGTGATGACTTGCGTTGCACTGAGTTAGCCCCACCTGAAGAGCTGAGCGCGTGTGCAGCCTGCGATGATGCGTTGGCCTCGATACGGCTTCCAGCAAATCAAGACTCGATTTGAATTGTGAGCCCTGCTGGACCGCAGTGTATGCGCAGGCAGCAGTCAGCACACACACACATGACTCCGCGGTGCGGTGCCGCAGGGTGCACTGGGGGCCTGTGGCGTGGAATCCAGCGATCGGCTGAGGAGGTTGCACTGGCACGTGGACGGCCCTCTTGGAGACACGCCGGTGGCGGGAGGTGAGCATTGAGGCCTGGGTGCGCAGGGGCGGGCAGTCATCGCTGGGCGGCGGACCGGTCTGGGGACCAGGGCTGGGGTGCAGCAGGCGCACAGGATTGCGCAGGCACCACCGGTCACGGCAGCGGCCTCGTGGCTGGGTGGGGGGCGCCGCCCTTGCAGACACGACCCTGCATGCGCTGACGAGATGTGCACGGGTTGGCTTGGGACGTAGTCACCTCGTCTCCAGTGTGAATACGGCCGTTGAATGTGGTCGGGCACGTGTGTGTAGGCCTATGGTCACGATATGGCAGACACAGAGACACATGCAGTAGTACTGTGGTGGCCATCCCAGAACTGGACCACACCCAGGGCCCCGGGCTATTCATTCGCGACATACGCCGGACAAGGCCGCTCTGCTCAGGCTTACAGGGGGGGACCACATGGCTACATGTCCAAGGTCTTCCACACTGCCTGGGGTAACCTGTTTGCGTCCACTGTCCACTACACTGCAAACACCAGCAGTAGATGTCCACATGGACATGTCTGTGCTCTGCATACTGCAGTCTGTCCAGCACATCTCCACCACACTTGGCATTGTGTCCTTTCTTATTGCTGGGTCACTTGCCTCCTTCGCACATTCTGGGTTCCCACCTCTCCCCACATTCTGCAATTGTGTGGCAGAGAGGCTCTGCCTTTGTGGATGGTTTGTCTATATGTCTGGCCCCTGTTACCACGGTTACTTGTGTTGTCGTGACCGGTAGTTTGGCATGTTGGTTGGCATGTTGTATGTGATTTTGTTACGTGTGCTCTCCCACAGTTGTGAGTTGTGTGATTGTGGAGTTGAGGTGTGTGGTGTGTTCAGTTAGTACTTACCAATGAGCAGTGCATTGCCATAGGTGCCATCCTGGAAGCGCTGGTTGATGATGGACTGTCGGAAGATGTATGTGTCATGCACACTGCCTGTGAAGTTGGTAACAACATTGGTGAACTGTCCCCGGTGGTCCACTATTGCCTGCACATTGATGGAATGCGTGTGCTTTCTGTAGCGGTAATTGTGTGCAGGGTCAGCAGGGGGCACAAGTGGTACATGTGTACAGTCAATTGCCCCGACACGTGCGGTAAGGCAGCTATGGCGTAATTCCCTTGCATGGTCTCCAGCTGTTCATGCACAGCGTGGGGGAAGTGAAGGTGCAGGGGTATCAAGATGATACAAACCGTGATGTTTACAGGTATGATGAATCCTGCATGATGAGACCGTAACAGTTGTTTGTGTGGTCATAACCTTCCTTTTCTTTCCTGCGGATGTTACGAGCACACGGACGTCTGTTACAGTATATTTGGACTGGATTCATCATACCTGTATGCATTCCGGTTTGTCCAAGTGCAATACACTGTACCAGATTACGTTTGTGACTATGGGGACGCTTGACCATTGTCACCATTTCTCCAACAGGTTTCTGACTACTGATTTCGGGATATGGAATGGTATTGGGGAGTTCTCGCAGCATTTGCATTTTATTGGATCCACACGTTGCCCTGGTGAAGTTCCCCGTTGGGAATGGAACGCGTTGGCTGAGCTTTTCGTCTTGTTGTTTATGTATTTGTAATAAAGTTCTGTTTTTCCACTACTGTTGACTACTGGACTTCATGACCTGGGGGGGAGGGTCCGGGGGGTGGTTGCGGTGGGTGTTGGGCCCTCTTGGGTTTCCAGGCTGAATGATCATTGTCTCCATGGCATCTGTTGGTCTTCAGATGTGGCTCTTGGCTGGGCTCCCTTTCATATTGCAGGTTGTCGTCCTGCTTAACACCAGTAAAAGGCAGGTGTTGAATCCCTGCTGCTAACGCGCCTTATCGCCTGTTTTCGGATCGCATCGCTGATCTGGCTGGTCGTTGAGAATATCGCGAAGTGGTGTTTTCATGTGTTTTCGCACGGGAACGCCTACTCTGCATATCATTAGCATTAGTTTGCACCAGCTAGAGAATAGGGCTATAAATCTATCGCCACTTTTGCGGCGCTAAAGTGCCGATAAATCGGCGATAAGTCCTTGAGAATATGCCCCTCAGTTTTCTAAATTAGATGCATATGATGTTAACTTGCAATCAACAAAGTGGGCAGAAAGATTTAAAAGTGGTGACTGGGGAGTGTATTTTGCAAGAATCTTCAGACATGGTGCTTAAAGCCTTCCTATCAGCTAGTCTAAAGGTTCAACATTTTCGAACAATAGACGATTTGTACCATAACCTGATAGAGATACACAAATGTTGGAGATGCCCTATTTCCATAATGCCCAATGTGTCCTAGCTCTGAATCGGACATAGTGCATATATTTTCGATTTGCGCAATGTTATCTCTGTTCTGGACAAAGAACGAGGAGTTTTTATCCACTGTTACAAATGCATGTATAAAGTTAACCTCTCAATTAATACTATTAGGATTGGACAGTCCAACAGTTTCAGATTCAGCTTTTAGTCCTCCTTTTTTGTGGTAATGGTCATTGCTAGAATTTGTATAGTGAAAGACTGGCTAAATTGGAATCCCCCATTATTTCATCAGTGGATGGCACGTCATCTATCATGTTATTATTTGGAAGTAAGTTTAATCAAATGGAAAGGGGGAAAAGGTTAGGAGAAAGGGCTCTATAACATGGAACCCTCGTGCCAACTGGCTAGCAAATCTAGGTTTAGATGGACCAATTTGGCCTCTGTATTAAAGAAGGAATGGAGAGGATTGTTCAGTTTATGTATAATACCTGATTGGCAATATCAGATAACGATGGGAAAAGTAAGGGAAAGAGGTCAAAGTTAATAATATATTGTATATCCAGATACTCTGCTATGACTTGGATAGAACATTTTATTTAGACAGTATAATTCTAGCTTCTTTGTCTTTTTTGTAAGTTTCAGTAGTTTGTTTTGTCTAATCAGTCCATAAACATACATGAAGAAAAATAGTTTTGGGAATCTGGTACAATGTGGACTTATGCTGTGACATTTGTGCGTTTCCACATTCTGAAAATATCATTGCTTCTCCTTCAACAATAGTAGATTGTGTCATCAAGAACATATCCACATGTAGATAGCTCATGAGAAACCTAATGGTGATCACAACTGATTATAATGCCTATGAGACCAGCAAACTGGCAAAACCTGATTTCAATAGTGTAAGCTATCACAGCGCCGTCTCCATAATTCCTAATTGGTATGCAGAGGAGGTGTTGTGAAGCAGCTGGACATGGTTTTCAAAAGTCCACCCTCATGAAAATAAGGCCCTCACCACCAGCTCAATTGCAATTATGGGCAAGATTCCCACTGGTTTAATAATTTGAGCTGCCCAGATTTCAGGGGGTAGATACTGGCGCTGGAATTAAAGATTCCATCTGGAACAACACCCCTGAATTCAGCCATTACAAGTTAAGATTCCTGGGACCACTGGGACCTTTACTTTATATGGTTTCTGGATTCAGGGTTCTTTACTATGGATATTTTCCACCTGCTCAGAGGCAATGGAAAATGTCAGCAGACCCACAGTGCTTTTTCCAGGTGCGGAACACGGCTTATTATTCCAGTGTTTGATAATTTAATCTATAGCCTAGTCATAAAGGATTGGCATATTCTGGCATGCAGTAAACCTGCTCACCACTGGAAAAAAAAGCTAATTCACCTTTGTGTGATAAAGTCATAGTGACTATGCGCAAATTACTGGGAGTACTGTGGGTCACATCCACAGGAAGGTCAGAAATGTGCACATTGTAGGCTTAAGTCATAAATTCACGTGTTTTAGCATCAAATTAGGGATTTACAGGAAAGGTATGCATAAAATAATTTAAGGCACACTCAGGGTCCACTATGCATACACCAAAGGTTTCTCTGCTTAGTGGGTAATTTATTGAAATCCACATTATTAATGTGAAAAAAACGTTCATTTATATGTTTACCCCCATGGGGAAAAACAGAGAACTTTTCAACAATTTCAACGATTTCATTATGAAATGATGTGGAAGCATTTGCAAACATTTATGAATTCTGATTAACTTGCATGTTTGTGGATCTTCATAAATCATTTGCTGGTAACTTCCTTTGAACTCCCGCATTATATACCCCTTTCTGGATATTTATGTATTGTTTAGCCCATGGCTGGAAGGTGTAGAATAGCCTGGAACAGAGGACACTGTTGACAGCCTAGAATATTTCTGCTCACCAGTTGGTATTAGAACTTCTTATGGATCTGCTCTATGTCCCTACAAGTTGGAGAGATTGGACTTGAATGACTGGATATAAATCTGAAATGTTAATGCTTTATTCAGGGTGGTACTTCTTCACGAAACCTACTTTGGACTTTGCAAAAGTCTTCCATTGGAGGACTAGAAGTAACCACCAGACCAAGTCCCAAAAAATGGCACAGCATTGAAGAGCTGGTCTTTGCTCTGTGGTTTTTGAAAATAAATAAAGGCCCCAGAAATAACTCTAACTGGAACCTTGTCTTGCTCCCCTGAATTTGGTAAACCTCGAAAGACTCTAGATCTTGAGGATTGTGAGAGACAAAGATATACAAAGTCATCAACAGCTTCTTTGCCTCAAAATCAGACAGCAGAAACCCACATTTTCCAGTTCTGAGCTTATGGAACCCAAATTTGCGGCTACGTAAAATAATCTGATCAGCATATCCAACATTCTCTAATCCTCATTAGACACTGCCTCAAGGTTTACCAGGGTTGTAAATGTTTCCTCCACAAGCGTGTGAAAGTTTGAAGGTAAACAATTTTTGACCAGGCCAAACTACAGTCACCACTTGCATGAGCAGGTGAGTCAGTGAAGGAAATCCCAAAGAAATGTACTTTCACATTGATCCGGGTGGAATGTTTTCTTGTTTTCTCTAAAACATGCATCTCTATATCATAATGTCCTATCACATTTGGTATGGTACCAGAATATCTTTGGAAAAATGTCATCTGACATAAACTATGTGCCCTAAATATCTCCCCACCAGAGATAAAGATAGAAATATACACCCACTGGGATTTCTGTGAATTATATTTGGAACATAATATTTATAACAGACGATATTTCTGTTGACAATATTCACATATATACAACCTGCCGTTTTGTCATTATAATGGAATCTTGCTTGAAACATTAAGTTCAGCTGGAGCGTTGGTATGTGTTATTGTGTTACACATAACACCTCACATATTCCCTTTGAGCATTGCCCTTATTACAAGGGGAGCATAAATTGCCCAAACTGAATCTTGCTATCTTTTGCTGGTTTTCTGTTTAGTCTCTCTCTCTCTCTCTCTCTCTCTCTCTCTCTCTCTCTCTCTCTCTCTCTCTCTAACCCCCCCGTCACCCCCACCCGGGCCAAGTTGCTTGATACCCAACACCATTTATTTATATTTATAATTACATTAAGTATATTAGAATAACACGTTTCACATTGCAGAACTACATTAGACCTATTTACAATTTTAGACACAGGGAGATTACATGATTTGCCCAGAATCATCAATCTGTTTTCAAGTACTGGATCCAGGTCCACAACCCAGATTTTTAATTTCCAGGACAGGAATTCAGCCACTGAAAGACCTTTCTCGACTCCCCCAATGAAGGGAAAGGAAGAAGATCCTTGACTGCCTGAAACCAAACTAACAGTGGCGGCTCGCAGAGGGAGGGCTGCGGCGCGGTGAGGCGGGGCGTGGTAGGGGCTGGGTGGGGGGGTAGTGGAGTCGGACATACGACGGGCAGGAGTAAAGTAAGTAAATAAATAAATAAAACTATTTACCTTGCGCTCGCTGCATCGCCAACTCGGCCACTGCAAACCAAACAAGTACTCCTCTGATGTGCATACTACTAGAAGAAATGCTGTATCCTCTAAGGCTAATTTCAGTATGCAAATGTGGATTCATCAATAGCTTATACATGTTCCTGTCACCTATGTTAAGTGTGCTCACTAGAGCTTTATGCTTTGACTAATCTTCACTGCACTGTCAAGCTCTCACTTAGTGACTTTGCTATTGCTAACCTACTACATTGTAAAGATGGCACAATTCCAAACCTGGGTTTAAGAAAAAAATATTAAAGCGTTGTGTTTATAATAAAGGTAACCCATAACCCATTACCAGGAAAGCAAAATGTAAAAACACGCCGCCCTGGCTTGATGTGAGTTTTATGCTGCAGATCTTTACAGGGTTATCTGAGAATGCCAAACTCTGCACTTAATTCTTTATACCTCTACTTGATATTTGCCAGCACATTTTCTCATATCAGAGAAAACTACTGATCAATACTTTAACATGATACATATGATGATATATCTCAATAACTACAAGAATCAGTGTCTTCTGAGTTTAAAGAATTACCTACTGATTGGTTTTCTGTTTGATGTCCTGTAGCTGTCTTTACATCTGGTACAAAGTTCTTTTGACACACTGCACATTCAGGGCCTCATCTACAAGAAAATGAGGCAGCACAGCGCTGCACACCATTTAGCTGCGCTGTGTTGCTTCATTTTCAAAGAACAGGTATGCATTGTATTAACAACAATACGATGCATCGCTGTGCTTTCCCCTGCACTGGTGCACAATTGGCTGCACCATTTTGCAAGGGTGTCTGCGCTGCGGGGATGATTGTTTTTGTGCAGGAAGGGACACCTCCCTGCACAAAAACAATCATTAATGGAATTTTCCTCTTTCCATTCGTGCTGCAGAAAAATGAGGAGAAATAAAAGTATTTCTCCTCGTTGCGCCATTCCTACGCCTCCCCTGGGGATTCTGAAGCATTCCCAGTTTTATAAAAAGTTGCCAAGTTCCATGGATGTTGGTGGGAACACCCACAGCAACACCCATGGAATGCCCCTTTCACGCAGAGCATTGCGTGAAAGGAGCCCATATTTACAAGGTCATGAAAAGTCACGCAGGGCGACTTTATGTGGCCTTGTGAATATAGGCAAGCCTATTGCAATGCCGGTGTGTCAAAAAAAGTGACGCACTGGCGGTGCAATGGGCTTGTAAATAAGCCCCCTTGTGCAAATGTCATTGCTAAAAGTGGAAGGAGCTGCAAATGAAGGTGAAAAATCACCCTAAGATTGCATCAGAGCAATCTAACATGTTGCAAAAACATGTATGTATTCTGACCCAATTTAGTGTAAAATTGACTAGCTAAAATAATTGAGAAGTTCATGTCTTGCATACAAAGGTCAAAGTGGGTGGGACCTGTGGGGCACCATGTGCCCATGTTTTTTTAATTTAACAAAAACAGTCCCCCTACTTTTTGATTAAAAAAAAAACAATCCGGGGATGGTTAATTTCGACAGTTGAGATGCTCCAGCTGAAATGGAAGGGAGGGAGTCTCTTGTGCTGTGAAACCGAAGGAGGGGCAGACAGGTTAACAAGAAATATGCCTTCTTGCCAGGATTTCTGGCCTCGAAAAAATATAAATGTGTGCAATTGGTGACTCTGCAAAGTAAAGGCTGCTTGGAAGCTAGTACTGGTTTTAATTGGTAGAGTCACTTTCATGATGACAAATATTTTTTTCTGTTTGAGAGGTACTGTAAGGTTGGTAGCAGCTGCCCTATTACTTACCGGTAATCTTCATTACTCCTGGTCCCGCTGTCCGGGTCCCATTCCTTACAAAGTGGAGAGGACCATCTCCACGACAGAAAAAAAAGAACAGGAGAATGCTGGGACACCTAACCCCAACCCCTCCTACTGGGATTACATAAGCTGTACCTACCCAGCATTCCGCCTGAACTACCAAGCCACCAACAGGCTTGGTAATGCAGAACGGAGGGGTGATGGGTGCTTAAATACACTTACCTCACCATCATCCTTAGGTAGGGAGATACCTTTTTGAACCAAATTAAGGGAGTCCAGGAATAAAATTATTACGAGGATATCCCTTAGTTAGTTTTAGACTTTAAATCTGCACTTATTATTTTTTGGATCCTTTTCCTTTTCTCTGCGTTTGTATTGTCTTCCCCACCCTATTGCTCCACCTCTAGCGTTGGTCTGCGC
This sequence comes from Calotriton arnoldi, assembly GCA_963921515.1. Lineage (NCBI taxonomy): Eukaryota > Metazoa > Chordata > Amphibia > Caudata > Salamandridae > Calotriton > Calotriton arnoldi. The sequence continues at coordinate 1,336,306 of CAWUFW010000846.1, read as the reverse complement.
AGAGGTGTCGCAGCAGCCCTATGATGAAGCATGCCACAATTCGTTGTGGGTGAGGGCAGTTTTTACAAAGCATTGCTCTTTGCTACACTTTGTATCTTATCTAAAAATTGTGATTTCACAACCCTTACTTCTTTACGTGTTATGAGGTTTACCCTGAGGAGGTCGAAGTAAGGCCATATCCTCCTCCCCCTTTTATTTTGTGTCAAGCCCAGCAGCAGAAGTGACAGAAAGCGACCCCCCGCAGACAAGGGAAGAACGCCCCACAGCGCCGAAAAGAAACCACAACTACCCTATCAGAAAACCGAGGGGAGCAAGGAGAGACCCAACAGGCCCCACCCAAAGCAGGAGACAAAGGATTGACATGACCTACCACAGGACCAACCCCAACACACCGGGGGAGGCCCCCAGCAGACGAGACCAGACAAAAGAGGACAAGGCCTGCTGAAAGACCCAAGGCACAGACCCAGAGGACCAACCAAGGGCATGCCCAGATAGAGCAAACCAGGAAGAGAGGGTGCAGCGACCAAGAGCAAGCGCCCCCCAACCCGACAGCCATGGTCACCAGAGCGCCCAGAGGACACCCCCATAGAAACCCCCAGAGGCGGACCAGGCCAAGGGGCAGGAACGTCCAGCACCACCCACTAGTGGAGACACCGGAACACAGCTCAAAACCCCCAAACCTGGAGAAGGACCTGGGGCACAGAGAGAGGCCAACAGGTAACCACCCCGAAAGCAAGGGACACTGAGACAGAAACACAGCACTCCACTGAACAAAGGCAAGGGAAAGGCAAGGAGCACAACCTCCCCCTACCAAAACAAGGAACAGGACCCCGCCCAAGGAAAAGCAAGGGGCGAACCCCAGCAGACCCCGAACTAGACCAGGGCATAATACCAAGAGCGGGGAGAGGTAAAACCCTTAAAGCCATTGAGACCAGGGGAACCCAAAGACCAAACAGGGCCAACATGGAAGAAGCCGCCACAAACAACTCCCATCAAGGGCGACATCCCCAACCAGCAACCCGGGGGTCGACCACAGGGGAGAAACACGGGATTGGGGAATAACAAGCCACGGGGCACTGAAGAAGAACCCGGAACAGGGAAGGAGGGAAATCCCTAACCAAACCAACAGCTGACCAACCGGCCAAGACGGCGAAGGATGACACCAAAAAACCATCCCAGGTGAGACCCAAGAGCAGCCGCAGAAGGGAAAAAAACAGGAGAGAAAAACCGGGTGGCCCACAGCCCAACCCCGCAGATGCCCTCACAAACACCCGAGAAGTCAGCAGACGGAACAACAGACCCGCCAGCTAGAGACACAGGTCCACCAACACGGCACCCCCACGGGCCCAGAAGGAGCGGCACAGGGCAACAGCCACAACCCCAAAACCCCCAACCACCGAGGGCACAAAGAAAGGCACACGAACCAGCCACGGCCAGGCCACACAGGGAACTCAAAGTGGCAGAAAGACATGGAAGGATCCAAGCAGCCCACACCTGCATGCCAACGCCAAGGCCCAACCCGCACCAGGCAGGCGCAGAGGAGAGGCCAGAGGAAAGGGAAAGAAGGCTGGCCCGGGCCCCAGCAACACCAGGCATAGGACCACCAAGGGGCCGAAAGACCCACACCCAAACCAGGTGCAAAGCAACCAGAGAAAGGAAAACCAGACAAAGATACAGGCAGAAACCCAAAGGTGACCCCCAAAGGTCCAAGGCCCCCACAGCCGGAGCCGGACCCAACCAGGCAGAAAAGGCACCACCAACCCTCCCGCAGAGGCAAACAAGGGGCCAAAGACAGACAGAGGCAAAGCCAAGGCCCCACCAACAGACCGGAAGACACGAGGCCACACCACAACCCAAGGACGGATGAGCCCGGAGAATCCAAAGACGTATAACCTACAGAGGGTGGCGGGACCAGAAGAGGGACAGGGTAGAAACCGAAACCCAGCAGACCCCGCAACTGCAGAGCCACCAAAAAGATCCAGAAGAACAGGGACCAGAGACACCACAGGCCCAAAACCAGCCCCTGAACCAGAGCGCATGGCTGGAAAAATAAAACACAGCTGGAAGGCGTGCTGGAAAGCCATAGGACCAAGCCCAAACAACAAGCCCCAGGGGGAAAGAGACAGGACCAAGTCAACACCTCAGGCACCCCCCAAACCAGGCCATCAGCAACCAGGCACACCAGGGACACCCTGAACAAAACCCTGTGAAGCCACTGCCCCAGGGCCGAGGCAAGGCCAGGGCAGAGAAAAGTTATAGCCCGGAAATGGGGAACAACAGGGCCACCAAGCAGGAGTGAAAACTGGAAAGCTGCAATGTGGCACACACCCCAGCCAGGCAGACACCAGACCACACAGGCTGCCCCACCAACACACCCACCAGCCAGCCAGAAGCAACAGGGGAGAAACCAAGGAGCTGCAGAAGTGAAGGACGACCCACAACACCCAGCCCCCACTGGTGGCAAATGATCCAGCAGCAGAGAGTCAGAGGACCCCCAAAAGTGGCTAAAGCACTCAAAAGGAACCAAAGAGGGGAGAAGAAAACTGCAACACGGCACCCAACCCCCACCAGCCAGCCCTAGCACAACCCACAACCCCACGCCGGGCAACAGACAAACACCAACGCCGGCAACAAGACCTACTAGGAGCACCACTAGCGCAGCCCCTGAGACGACAGTCAACCACGGACTGCCGCGGGAGACCAGCGAGAGGCAGCAGAGGCAAACCGCATCAGCGCCAAGGGCCACACCAGGCCAGAGAGAGGGCACAAAGCCAACCCCCAGGCCAGAATGGAACCCAAGAAGTAGGGAGGCTGGGAACCCCAAGGACCCGACGTAGGATGCAAGAAACGTGACAGACCCACAGAGGAGCAAGAAAAACCTGAACGAAAAACCACCCAGGGAGGCAGATGCCACACACAACACAGGCAACGCCCACCAATGAGCCCAGGCACAGACCATCAGCTCAGCAACAGACAACAGTCAGAAAATACATACTTAAGCATCAGGGAGGCAAGGAACACCAAAGGCCAGAGCCAGAGAGCCAGAACAGGAGACAAACCGCCTTGCTGTACTTACCACCGGGGCAGGTAGACACCACAACACACCGCCTGCCCCCACTAGTCAGCCCAGGAACCGACAACAGCACAGCACCAGGCAGAAGGCCATCCGGAAACACCCCCTAAAAGAGAGAGAGACAACAGAAACACATACACAGACCAAGCAACAGGGATGCCAGGGCCCCAAAAGGCCAGAAAGCAGCCAACACCAACAGGCATTTCCAGGCGGCCTCCCAGGGAAGGCACTAACCAGGCCCAAAATTGAGAGCAGACCAGAATACAGGCAAGAAGGGCGAAATGGCTGCAGGTAGAACCAGGACTGGAAAACAAAAACGCTATGCGGTTCTCAACCCTGGGGAGGCAGACACCATCAAACACTGTCTTCCCCCACCAGCCAGCCCAGGCGCCCTCCATCAGACCAGCTCCGGGCAAACAGGAAAAGCCTGCAGCATCCGGCAGACCCAGGCGGTCACACTCATGGAAGCCAACAGGACCCGGAAATCCCAGGCTCTCTCCCATCCAGGAACCAACCAGGCACGATGCCGCTCAACTGCTGTGAGCAGATGAGAACAGGAGCATCCAGGGAGGAAGGCTGCAGGTAGAAAAGGCCAGAATGCAGGCAAAAACCACATCGGCCAGCCAGGAACTCCAGGGGCATCCCCAAGACCGGCCTGTGTCATCCCAGAGAAACCGCAGCAGCACGTCCTCCAGATCTGCCCAGCCACAGGAAGTCGCGCCCTCCAACCCGGAACAGCCCAGGACAACAGGCAGGCCAGGAGACTGCGCAGCAGGACATCGAGGACAGCCCAGCAGTCCGACGACGACATACAGAAAAGACTGCAGCAAAAAGCAGCAGCAGGTAAGTTCAACCAGCAAATCCACGACCCATCCTGTCGGAAGACAGAAAAAAAGAACAGGCGGAAAGCTGGGTAGGTACAGCTTATGTGCTCCCAGTGGGAGGGGGTGGGGTTAGGTGTTCCAGCATTCTCCTGTTCTTTTTTTTCTGTCGTGGAGATTGTCATCTCCACTTTGTAAGGAATGGGACAAGGACTGGAGGGGCCGGTGGTAATGAGCTGTGGTGTGCATGCTTTTTAACAGTCACTTGTAAAAAATGTGTGCACTATGTACAGTCTAATTGTGTATTACTGAAAATCTATGGGGCATATTCTCAAGAACGTGTGATAACCATCGCAAAAGTTACTTAACGCAACCTCCAACATTGCAGTCTATCGCGGGAAATTTACGCCGTGATAACCAAGTATTCACAACACGGCGGCACCATGCGATAGTCTCCAGATAACGCGTCAAATGACCGCGATAAAATCAACGTCATGCCGCAAAAATGCGAAACACGAACGCAAAAAAAGCTGTGATGAGGCCAAGCGCGATACAAAAAGCAGCGAAAACCAGCTACAGACCTGCAATTCACACGCGTCAGGCGGGAACAATCACCATAAAAGTAGAAAAAAACCAGACAAACAAATGCCAAACAACAGCGAAGCACAATGGACGTGGCCGGAGCAAGTACGGAGGAGAACCAGAACCCCACAAGCCCCCCGGAGGATCAGTCTGGGACTTCGGGGTCAGGGAAGGGCAAGGACAAGAAGAGTAGGAAGAAGCGGTTCAGTCCGCAGGAAAACAGGATCCTGATAACTGAGGTGATAGAACACCATCAACAACTGTTCGTCACCTCCACTGTGTCATTGGCAACAAAAAATGGACTATGGCAGTCCATCGTGGACAAGGTGAATGCAGCCGGAGTGCTGAAGAGGACAATGGACGAGGTCAAGAGGCGCTGGAATGATGTCAAGCGCAAAACCAAGCTGAAACTCGCCAACAACCGGAAGGCAACAATGCAGACTGGAGGTGGGAGCCCAGCGCCACAGGAGGAGCTGGACGACATGGAGGAACTGGTGTCCACAGTCATCAGTGGGGAGACGGTGGCAGGAGTTGGGGGCCCGGACACTGCTCAACAGGACCGGACACAACAGCAACAGGGTGAGTAACGACCAGGGCCTGGGGGGACGGGGGAGATGGGCACAATGGCACACATGCACAATTAAGTAGAGCACATCTGCGAACAAACCATGCCCCAGACCACCAACTCCCACCAAGAGACCAATGTACCCAAGTATGCAACATGTCAGCACTGTACAAGCACAGAAGTCAAAGGCACACCGCATGAAACGGATAAGGGGCAGCAAAATCTGAGCTGCAGGGGCGACTCCCCCAAAATGCAGCACACACATCACATGCAGAGCACATCAACATTGACAATGATGTGACACAATCCGCAAAACACCTACAACAGAACACAGGATACAACTGGTGCCGCTTGGGTGCAGACACTGGCCAATCACATTTGGCATTGCAGGGAAATGTGAGTTGATAATGTACAAGTACAAACACACACAAGTCTGTTGTCGAAATGTCCACTGTCCCCCATCAAATAGGCAGCTCCTCCCAAACAGCCACAATGTACCCAGTCATGCTGTCTGTATGAAAACATGTACAATGAGACAACATACATGTGGACACATTGTTAAACTGCATCTCCCCTTCACATTGCAGAGGGAGAATCAACACCTCCTGCAGAGCAGCCCGACCCTCTCTTCTCTGATGACGAAGAGGACCACCACAGCTTCGACTCTGACGCCCTCCAACTGTTCGTGGACAGCCTACGCAGCCCAGTCCCAGGAGCTGCGCAGCCCAGCTGCTACGAGGAGACCCCACCCCCTGCACAGACCACACAGCAGGCAGCACCCACCACCACGCTGCCTCCCAGGACCCCCACGAAGAACACATGGCCTTACAACGCCGTGTCTTGGGGTGCCAGGAGAATCTGGCTGAACAGGTGCGGGTGGGCTTCGACCGCATGGCAGACAAACTAGATGCCATACGTGGGTGTCTAAGTCCCATCAGGGACCACTCACGGTCCCTAACGGACACCCACAGTCCGCTCCATGCTCTCCAATGGACCATGGCTGACATCGCTGGAGCCCTGACTCAGAGAATAGAACAACTGTCCAGTCAGAGTGGCTCTAGCGATGTCACATGGGAGTTGGGAAACATGCAGAGGTTAATGGAGACCATGGAGCGGGTGAATGCGGAACGAGCGGCTGCCACGGCTGCACACCAGCGAGAGGTAGCTGGGTTCCTCAATGACCTCAGGACCATCCTCATGGCATTGCTGCCACAAGGCCTGGCGCGGATGCATTCTGCTGCCACCACTCCATCCACATCTCCGCCCCCTGGAGTGTCAGTGCCACACAGTGCGGCAGACCTTCCACCTCCGGCCACTGATGTGTCACTGCTACACAGTGCTGGAGAAAGAACACCACCACCCACACGTGAGGCACATAAAACAGCAGAGGACGAAGATGCGGATGATTCTACCCTCGTGGTAAGAAGGACGCAGCAGCATGCATCTCAGCCATAGGTTGGGCTTCAGCTTGGTACTGCCCTCTGCATCATCACCTTCCACTGTCCCCCGATGCACTCTGCAACACTCACCTTGGACCTCGACATGGACTGCCATATGCTGTTTGATCGCCATTGACACAGCAATCAGTCTGCGGACTGAACTCTTCCTCTTCCTTTGGACTTGTCATTCCCTGAAGGACCCTGGCTGGCCCTTCACGGGACAACATCGTCATGTGGGATTTGCATGGCCCTGTACTGCTCCAGATGCAACTCTCCACTGAATGTGCATTAAACATTCATATTCACACAGATGTGTCATGTCTATGGTCTTTCAAGTGTGGAAGTATGGATGAATGTAGGCTCACTGGACTCCTCTTACATCCATGTGGCTCATGTCGTAGAACAGGGGTCACAGGGTGACACATTGCCGAATGCGGTCCGGGTGGCGCTGACACACCAACAGGGACACACGCATGAGTTACTTCCTTGTCCAGCCCAGTACGGAACCACGCCCAGGGCCCTGGGGTCATTTACACACCCTTACGCTGGACTGGCATAAGCCAGGCCAGCCCACTCCGCTTACGCTCACAGGGGGGGGACGGCAACACTACATGTCCCATGTCTTTCCTGTAGTGATCTGCTGCTCACAGGTCTAGTTGTCAGCATGCCACAGCCACTCCCTCACGGCTGGTTTACACCCACACCACACCCATCCAGCACATGCGTCACAGGACATGTGACCCTGCCAATAAAAGGGCCAGGCGCACATGCTCGACGCCATTTCCACTCTCTATCTGGGTGCATCCATGTGCTGTCAATGTAGGCATGAGGGCCTCGGGCCCTGCAACATCACATTCCCCAGGACCGGAGGTGACATGATGGCGTCCGCAACACGATACCCAATCATACAGGGTCCATGACTTTGGGACACAGACTTGGTGGCACCGGATACATTGCGGCCGGCACAGGCACACCACCACGGGACGGTGACTTTGGGTGCACTGAGGTAGGGGCACCTTAAGTGCTGAGCGGGTGTCCAGCCTGCGATGATGCCCCGTCCCGGCGGTCCGGACTGCTCAGGATTTGTGTGCCCTGCTGGACCGCAGTGTAGGCCAGAGCCAGCAGGCAGCGTGGGCCTACCGCCATGTGGCATCGCATCCCGGATCACAGAGTTAGTGGCACCTCAAGGGCTGAGCGGGTGTGCAGCCTGCGATGATGCCGGGTGCACTGGTATGTCCTCTGCCATGGCGATATCAAGACCCAGAATCATATGTGAGACCTGGTGGCCTGAGGAGCGGGGCTGCATGATGTGGAGGGTGCCATGTCCGTGGGCCCCGGGCATGTGGCTTGCAGCGGCATGTGGTGGGCCCTCATTGCTACACGCCAAGGGCGGAAGGTGAGCAGTGAGGCCTGGGTGCGCAGGGGCGGGCATGCACCGCTGGGCGGCGGGAGGGGCTGGGGTGCATCTGCCTGGGTGCGCAGGGGCGGGCATGCACCTCTGGGCAGCGGGAGGGGCTGGGGTGCATCTGCCTGGGTGCGCAGGGGTGGACAGGCGATGATGTCTTGTGCAATTGTATGTACTTTGCCATACATGTATCTGGACTCTGTTTCAGATGACGGATCTGTTTCAGATGTGTGACCTGGTGAACTGCACTACATACCGGCACGTGGTTGGAGACACACCGGTGGCAGCAGGTGAGCAGTGTGGCCTGGGTGCGCATGGTCAGCACTCTCTCTGTCAATCTCTTCTGTTATCTGTGTCTTGCTCCCCCTCTCTGTCCGTCTTTCTCTGGCTCCCCCTCTCTGTCCATCTTTCTCTGGCTCCCCCTCTCTGTCCGTCTTTCTCTGGCTCCCCCTCTCTGTCTGTCTTTCTCTGGCTCCCCCTCTCTGTCTGTCTTTCTCTTGCTCCCCCTCTCTGTCCGTCTTTCTCTCGCTCCCTCTCTTTCTCTCTCTCCTTCACTCTCTCTCTGTCCTTTGATGTGCGCAAGACACACTTCTCATCATGATTTTTGTCTTGCAGGCTGTGACCTACGGATTGTCCCGAGGGGAGCCGCCATGTGTCTTCATTTCTGTTCTGTGTTTCTTTGAATAAATTTTCATTTGTTACATCGAAGGTGAATGTGTGATGCTCTTTTTTGTGACGACACATGCATGTCACCAAATGTGATTGTGCGACATCAGGCGGATTATTTGGTACATGATTCAGTGTAGTTGATGTGGCATGTCTTTGGCCGGGGGGGTGGTCCCCGGGGAGGGGGGGTCCTGGGGGTGGTGGCAGTGGGTGTTGTGGCCCTGTTGGGGCTCCGAGCTGCATGATCAGTGGCTCCATGGCATCTGTTGCCCTTCAGGTCTGTCTCTGGGCTGGGCTCCATTTTGTGGTGCAGACTGTGGTCCGACTATGCACCAGGTCAGAGAAGGTGTTAATTTCCTGCTGCTAATGCGCCTTATCGCCTGTTCTGTGGTCTTATCGCCGATCTGGCTGGTTGTTGAGAATGTTGCGGAGTGGTGTTTTCGCAGCTTTTTGCACGGGAACGCCTACTCTGCATCTCATTAGCGATAGTTGCGGGGGTCATCTGTGGCGATGTTTTTTGTGGCTGCTATCGCGGGTAAACTGGTGCTATGGGCTGTTAGCACCGGCTTGTGAATGGGGTGATAAATTTATCGCAACTTTGGCTTCGATGTAGTGCCAATACCTCGGCGATAACTCCTTGAGAATATGCCCCTATATTTTGAAAGCACTTATCTTAAACCTATATTATTATTTTTTTTGCTATTTTTCCGACCGCCTGTGTTACTGTGTACAATAGTGCATTTCCCACTTATTGGTTTAACTTGCATTTATTTTTCAATTAAGATGTGTTTTATTTTATATGCTGTTATGCAAAGGTGAAAAACCAACAAGATAATTTCAGAATATGCTGTCAGTTTTAGCCACTCCTTTGACCCCCACACACACACACGCACCCCACCCTCATTGCACTAAGCATTACATTTACCTTCATTTTTTGATGCACTTCGACGCCTAGAGTTGCTTATACAATTACAGCAGGGTTGCTTCGTATCAGTTTTTTTTAATGAAGTAATGTCAACTCATTTGCATATACAATTTTAATTCACACTCTCGAAGTAAACTCTAAAAATAGAATGATATGTATTATGGACCTCTCAAACTTCTCAAATGACACTTGGGGCCGATTCGCAAAGGGCCTCCGCTCTCCTGGCGGAGGCCGCAGTTGTGGGGGAGCCTCCGCTCTCCTGGCGGAGGCCGCAGTTGTGGGGAAGTCTCCTCTGTCGGGGCGGAATCTCCACAATGAGAATTCTCATGGCGTAGGATTCCGCCCCTAGGGGGTCATTACACCGTAGCGGTGAATGGGACCGTCCGCTATAGGAGCGGCGGTCCCGCTGCGAGTATTAGGATGCCACGGTGGCGGTGGCATCCCCTATTCCCAACATTGTGGTGGGCGGTGTTCACAGCACCGCCCGCCACAATGCTGGGAATGCACGTCGTGCATTGGCATGCACAAGGTGACAGGCACCACGCGGTGCCTGCCACCTTGTGCATGCCAATGCAGGGGGGTACCATAGGTACCCCCATGTGCACCCCTCACCCCCCAACACTCTGGGGGCCCGCAACGGGCCCCCAATAGCGAAGACCGTATGCCTTTCCATGGCGGCGTTGCCGCCATGGAAAGGCTGCTCTCCGCAACCATCCTAATATGGATGGCGGTGTCTTGCAGACACCGCCACCATATTAGTGCCCTTTTCCGCCCGGTAACCTGTGTGAGCGGCTGAAAACCGGCAGACGGTCTTTCTGTCCGCCGGGCTCCCCCCGCCATCCTAATGTGGTGGGGGGAAATGGCATGCGGGCGGAGGGGAATGGCAGGTGGATCGCCACCGCCATACGGGCGGTGGCGATCCGCCCGTCATCGTAATGAACCCCCTAGTGTGTAGACTTAGTCACGACTGCGGGGCCTCCGCCAAAGTGCGAGGGCCCTTTGTAAATCAGACCCTTTTGCTATAAAAATCAAATAAAGTAGAAAATCTTTGAAAATAAGCAACAAAAAAAGATGAGAATTAAAAAAAAAACGTGTTCGTCTTGGAGACGTCTATCTCTAACACTAGTTATTTGCCAATCCTTGTAATTAATGTATGCACTTAAAATAAATAATTGCTTTATCCAAACTTTTAATAAACAATGGTAACGTATTTAAAGGGTCATTAAGTAAACACTCATTAAAGAGAATGAGGCTGCGTGTTGTTTGATAAGAGAAACGGGCTCATCAGATTTGCCTGTTTCTTCCTAATGTACCTGTTATAACCACGGGGCTGTAATTAGCGCGGAAATGCGATAAGGCGTTATTTTTTTCTAATGGCTCCTGACAGTGAGTGATAAAAGCCAGGAGGGATTTATTACCCTACTTTTACATACCTGGAATCTAATATATAATTCATATGAGGTCGGATATGAATCCGTGGGTGGAATTATAGACTCTTGCTTATATTATCTCCAAGGCAACAACAAAAGCACAAAAACACATTATTATTTGGCAGAGATGCGATCTACGATTCGAGGATACAATTATGAGGCAGTAAAAGCCTGAAAAAGTTAAATAGTTTGCGTTTCCAACTGCAGAGCAGAGTTTCACTGCTTGTAATATACAATCTATCAAATCGACATGTTTCCAATGTTTCATCCCAAAGCTAGACCCAAATTAGACCTGTCTTCACCTCTATGTTTCGCTTAGCATTCAAAATACCTTTTCCGTGGTGCTAACGAATATCCGAGATAACCAATAGCCCTTTAGTATGTGAAGTTTTGTGAAAGATTTTAGGCTGTAATCGCCTTGTTCAGCGAAATGGCGGATGGCTGTGGGGTTTGGCGTGGGCCAACCCCAGAGTCAGGTTTGAATGCACAAAGCACACAGCTAGGTTGGGTAGCACATGGCCCTGTATGTACAAGTCACTGTGATTGTATAAAGGTCGTGGACAGCTAGTTTGTGGGCCTTGGGGGGCCTAGCCCATACCCAGAGGCCCCTACATTCAGCTGAGGCTGTGCAGGGGTTCTCCTCAACTTAGCAAATAAAAGCTCCAAACCCGACTTCCAACCTGAGCCCACTTATTTGAGCTTTGAGCCAGGAGGCAGGTTCAGGCATGCAGTAGCCCTGAGAATAGTCCCATAAGTGGATGGTCTAGTGAAAGGGGATTCAACGCAGGATCTATTCTAACTTCAGAGGTAGTTCCGATTTCTCCTGAAAATGAAAGAACCCCATTTGTTTTACAAGATGATGAATTAACCCCCATATTTTTTTTTTTTTATCATTTGGGTAAAGTCAGCGTTAACTCCTTCGGTAATTGCAGTTTCCACCTAATGATACCGATTCTGTCTCATTCTATTCCTCCCAAATTCCACCGAGCTTGTTCCACACTGTGGAAATCCAGTTCATGGGCCTCATGCCAATCAAAGGTTGTTTGGCCCCATGTGAGTCACTTTGGGGTGTTTCACCACTGGTGTCCTTGACCTTCATCGGGAGACCAAGTACAACTTTTCTCACGTTATTTTCCGGTATTATCCCGAAGGATGCTGATGTGATTGAGGATTGGAGTAATCACTTTCTTGAGGTGTGTCAGATGTCTGAGAAGAACAAGTGAGATTATCCAATGTCTGATGCTTTCAGGAGAATACAAGCGATCTCAAGGGCGACCGTATCATCAGTCAGATATTTGTTGACTGTACCAGTTCAGTATACAAAATATTTGTGTCTCCAGAGAAAATTCCAAAAGCGAAATAATTGCTGATTGTTGACACTTCACAAACTCGGCAGGAGTGAGGTCACAGCTCACACTTGCAGTGTGTTAACTGTTTCCTCATGCCTTCCAGTGATCTTCCCATGGGGAAGCTAAGGACAAATGTGAACCTAAGATGAGTCAATTTGTTGTCACCTTTGCACAGGCCAGCTGTCACCCTGGCACTACCCTGCCCATGTTAGGAGTCTGACAGAAAAAATATTAATAGTGGAAAGTATTCAATTACACAACAGCTATTAACATATATTTTTCATCAAAATCTGAGCTTATGAAAATAGACTACCCTCATCCTGAATCAAGAAAAAGCTGAATATCACTTGCTATAGTAATTATAAGTGACAGTATTACCAACAGTATTTTAAGTATTTACCCTCAGAATGAGGAACGATTGTAGGAACTGGTGTTTGCACACCAATTTCGGATACATTCTTCCTGCCATTAAAAAGAGAACTGTGTCCAAGGAAAACCCTGATGATGCAGGTAATACTGAAACACTTGTCATCCATATTTGCAGAAATCCAGTTTCTCCTTGAATCATAATTGCCTTCGAAGTAATAACTAAGATATATGTAAATCAACTGTCAACATTATCACAAGCACCAATAGGTTGCAATTAAGGGCCTAATTTATAGTTTGGTGGACAGGGTACTCCACCACAAAAGTGATAAGGCACACTGTCCTTCAAATTGTCAGTCCACACAATCTCGTTTGAGTCAGGTGGACTGTCAGGTTTCCCACTTGCCACAGTTGTACCCTCTCTGGCTCCGCCATCAGAAATCCTACCCCATGCCTGATGGAGTAGAGGCTGCCAATGTCAGAACATCAGACTGCCCGCCATATTTAGAGTGGGGCCACCAGGCAAACCTCGTGGTTGTGAACAGATAAAAATACCAATAACCCAAACACTGGCAGAAAACTCCAAGGGTGTCATAGTTATTAGTTTTTCTTTCTTAAAAAAACAAAAACCCACTATGGGAGTCTATTGCTGAAAAAGTATAGTCAGTGTCCTCCTGAAACATGGAGGCTACTCACCAAACCTTCCATGCATTCACAGGAGCTGCTGTAGCTGCTGTGGCAGCAACTCCTGTGAAGGCTCAGGGACGACCACAGGGCTGGTGGGGATCTCAAAAGATGCCTGACTGTAGTTTGCCAGGGTGACAGGCGTAATACCCTCCACCACAGTGAAGGATGGCGGGCCTCCCACCAAACAATAAACTAGGCTCAAAGACTTGGAAATGATAGCAGTCTATACTTACCGAAAGGAACCTACAAAAATTTCAGTAACTTTAAAGCAGAGCTATGTGCTTGCATACTGATTGATTTTGTTAAAATGTAAAAAGTTACATAGAAACAGAAAGTCACATTTATATGAGACATAAAACATTGAGGACTAGGTTTACTTGTCAGTCAGATTTTCTTTATTCGATTTGCAATAGTGATCATAAAAGCACAATATAAAGAATTAAAAACAGTTGAAAATCTTTGGTCAATACATAGGCTATCCAGGGGCTACAATTTCCTATATAAGCATAGAAAACACCTCTTCTTAAAATCTAGATGGGTAGCAACAGACATTACAATTATGTAACATTAGCAAAATAAGAAACATCTAATAATAAGACACAGTTGGTTGTGAGTGAACTGTAGGGAGGCTCATCCTAATAGAACCTAACAAGCAAAAATCTCAACTTTACGGTCTGCTATGTTGGTAGGAAATAAAGGGGGCCACCTACATCCATTAATCTAATCATAAATATCTTTGTACAATGTGTGTATGTCATTTAAACAGTTATCTGCATCGTGAGCACTGTGTCATATGCGTGATGTCAATATCATGATAGATTTACTTATTTTTATGCAATGCAGCACAAATTGAAGTTGCTCTGCTGCATTGCACAAAGGGGAAAGCATCTCAGAGCCATATCAACTAAGAATGGCCTGCTGCTGTCATCCGTGTGCTGGCTCTCTAATGAGGATGTCTTGTGCTATGCACAACCTCACACTATTGTGCAGAGGTGAGTGTGAGCTAGCACAGATTTTGTATTGGAAGAATACCCTTCAAGTACAAATTTCTTTGCCTAGACTAACTCAAAAAAATCGAAGCAATGGATGTGCATTGTGTACTTCACCACACACACAATGCATGGCTTTTCTGAGAGGTGAGCTCATTTCCTCTTCTTAACGCCTGCTTCAAGGCGGCATTATTGTTAAAACTACGGGTGCTTGCACTGATACACGCAAGTACAAAACCCGTGACGCAAAGCTCGCAAAGCTCTTTTTGCACTCAAAAAGGGCACATTTCCCATCACAAAATACCCTTTGCTCTGGAAAGTAAATACCTATGAGTTGCTTTGCATCAGTTTGCGATGGTGCAAAGGCTTAGTAAATATGGGCCTGAGTTGAGGTTTTTAAGCTCCAAATATCACCGATATATAGAATTACAAAAAAAGGAGTATGTGTATGGGCCGATGCTCCTAATAAGTAGATAGCTAGATAGATTTTAACAGTTCATAATATGATTAATAGGTAGAGACATATGATGTTTTAAAGAGGGAATGATTGGCTTGGTTCTCTGAGGATGAGATAATTCAATTTGAAATGGAAAATAATAAACACCATTACCCAAACTATTTTTAGCATAGGCTACAGTTAAGTAATACATTTAAAATCTCTGTTTTCACCAGCACACATGTCTAAATCTTTACCGTGTGGCTTTGAATGCCAGCGAAATAATTATGTGTTCTCTTTTTTGTTTCCTTGGAGATTTGAGAAAGCGTCTGCATTTACAGTCACCGATTCATATTCTGGTATAAATTATTTATCAGGTGTTCGGCGTAGTTAAAATGAATTTTCGGAAATAACACTTCTCTTTCATCGTTCACCCTGAGCTACCACTCTAATAAACCATCTCACAAGTTATAGTAAATATATACTAATTAAAGACACAGTTACAACAGGTGCATTAATGCACAATCTTGACAGGCAAACACTTTATTTTCTCTCAATTAGCACATAGCAATCTTGTTTTAAGTGACTGCATTTAACGGTAAATGCTTACATACACATTGTAACACCGCATATGAAGGCAAATCCTAGAGTGAGGTACGATGGACAACGTTATACATTTTTGCCATGCTGGTGAAAATGAAATGAACGTAGCTCAAAAACACGTTATTTTACAACAAGTGCACTAATTAACACACGTTCACTCATTTATTACTTCTATAGAATGGTCAAAATCAATATAATTACCACAGTAATTTGTAACTGGCATGACAAAACACTGTCATTGTCTCACAGAATGTCTTAATGACTTGTCAAAGAACTCTATAAATAGTGAAATGGCCTATTCAGTGTAATTTTACCTCAATGTATAGGTTTAACTCATATATTCTGATTCTGGTTAAAAATACATAACCACTAAACATCAGCGGCATGACAAACCCTGCATGAAGATTTGCTTCGAGCAATTTACTCCTTATTACCAGTTTTGAGGTATTGAAATGGCATGATCACACACACCAGGTTAAGCCTCTCATGAGTCATGGGCCACATTTCAGAATTTTAGTAGATGGAATATTACAATTAAACCCTGCACATGTGCATGCATACTCTCTGGCGCTCTCTCTCTCTCTCTCTCTATATATATATATATATATATATACACACACATATATATTACCTACTGGCGGTCGCCAGTAGGTAGTTATAGTTAGGACCTATTTTCCGTAGGAAGAGCGTTTTTTGATTTGCCGATATCTTTGGCGCCGTTTGACGAATCTTCGCGAAATTTTCAAAACTAATGGGGCGCTCTGGTCAGCTCTTGTCTTGAAAGTTTTGGGGTGATTCGTCAAGCGGGGCCGAGAAAAAAGGGGGGCCCAAAACATGTTTTTTCCATGTTAATTTCCATAGGAAACTTTGGACAAAGCTACAGCCCGAACTGCTGAACGGAATTACACCAAATTTGGCAAAAAGGTAGCTCTTGGTTCAGAAAGCGTTCTTTTTTTTTTAAATGGTGTAAATCCGTTCAGTAGTTCCTGAGAAATATATACATAAAAAAATATTCGTATCTGGTGACCGCGGTGGATCCGCGAACCCTCCAGATCACGAGCTTTATTCTGATTGGCTGCCAACACTTCAAACCAGGAAGTGTTGGCAGCCATCTTGTGACTCGGTTGAACCGAGTCATAAGAAAAAAGGTCAAAAAACAAGAAAAGGGGGCAGGGTAGAAACACCCTGACCCCCTAGGCCTGTGCCAAAAAAAACAATTTAAAAAAAAACAAAATTCGGCAGAATTCGCGTTGGGTAGGCAAATCTCGCAAAAAAAAAAAATGAAGTGCGGGCTCCTGCGCTTCGTTTGTTTAGAGCCCCGGGGTGGGCCAGGTCCCGGGGCAATATATAATTAGGTTGCAGAGGCCCACGGGGGACCCGCAGCCCCGTGGTCCGCCACCTCCCACGGGCTTTGTTAATTATGTGTGGGGGCACGTGGCCCCCCTGGAGCCCCGGGGACCACCACCTCCCCAGGGCTTTTTTATACATTTGCGTGGGGGAGCTCCTGCCCCCCCACGCAACCCCGGGGACCGCCACCTCCCCAGGGCTTTTATTTATTTTAGTTGGGGGGCCAAGCGGGCCCACCCAATCCCTGGGTATTGCCACCTCCCAAAAATTAAAAGAAAGTGTGGGGGGGTCCTGCCCCCCCACACTGCCCCGGGGACCACCACCTCCCCAGGTCACACTTTATGCAAATAAGAGGTCCGTTGCGGACCCCTGGGGACCACCACCTCTCCGGGGCTATGTACAATTTGGGAGGGGGGCCACGTGGCCCCCCTCCAGGAGCCCTCCTTGGCCCTGGGGACCGCCACTCCCCAGGGCTGGCTCCAGCAATGTCCTGGGGTGCCCACCCCCAGGAGATTGCAGTTTGCATTCGCAGTGTGCCAAGAGGCGCGTTTGCAGAGTGGTGTAAAAAGGGGGCTTGGCCTCGGACCACTCTCAGCAATCCAGCTGTGTGTGGCATACTAGAGATAACAGGAGGGCTAGTTGGCCCCCAGGGATCCTGAGGAGGCAAGGGGACTACATCCCGCAACCAAGAGCGCGCCAGGAGGTGCGTTTGCAGAGTGGTGGAGAAAGGGGGAGTGGCCTGTGTCCACCTCTCAGCAATCCCACTGTGTGGGGCTTACTGGAGGTAACAGGTTGGCTTGTTGGCCCCTAAGGACCCCCAGCAGTGAAGGGGACTTCAATCCCCATCCAAGAGTGCACCAGGGAGCACATTTGCAGACTGGTGGGCAAAGGGGCGTGGCCTGCTATGAGAACTTACCAATGCTGCTGTGTGTGACTTACTGGAGATAATAGGAGGGGTGGTTGGCCCCCAAGGTTGTCCTTGGGGGCCAACTACCCCTACTGTTACCTCCAGTAAGTCCCACACAGTGGAATTGCTAAGAGGTCTTCGGAGGCCATGCTCCCCTTTCTCCACCACTCTGCAAACGCACCTCATGGCACACTACTGATTGGGGGATGAAGTCCACTTTACTCGTGAGGGACTTTGGGGGCCAAGAAGCCCTCCTGGTACCTCCTGTAAGTCCTACGCAGCAGAATTCCTGAGCGCTGGTCGGAGGCCCAGCCCCTTTTATCCACCACTCTGCAAACACGACTACCAGTTAAAGAAGCATTTGTAATGTAATAGGTCTTGCATTTGCAAGAGTTAAAGCTATTGGCGTTGTAAATGTAAAAGTTTTTTACTAATGTTTTTTGGAGTGGAGTGAATGTAGGTTGTTTGTAGTGGAATTATGTGGTATGTTGTGCAGTGAAATTATGTGGATAGAGAGTATGTGGTATTTAGTGTATAGGAATTATGTAGAGTGGGATTATGTGTTATGGAGAGTAATTATGTGGTATGGTAGTCTGTGTTGTGGAGTGGTAACCTCAGGATTAGTCTTCCTCGTGTCCATAGAAGCTAAATTATAAACTCAATGAGACAAAAAAAAGAAGGAACCACTGAGGAACACTTCTGGACCTAGTCAGAGGTATGAGCAGGTCCACTGGAATAATGCGACTGTTTGGCTGCACCGACTTTCGCACAATTAAAAATGTTTTGCATTTGCCACATAATCCATCATCTGCTGCATGATCTGCAGATTTGAACAAAAAAACCATGTTTCTAGCTCAAACGGCTCAAACGTTACCAAAAATGCAGTGACAAGTGCTACAGGGTAGTGGAAGGCCCTTTGCAAACCTAGAATGGTCACCTGTTACCTATTGCGAAATGTGGGTGTTAAATTGGTACTAATTGTGTGCAAACCACTCTTGCTTCTTTCAGCGCCTCTCTTGCCTCTTTCTGCATTTCTGTTGCTTCTTTCTGCACCTTTCTTTCTTTTTCTGCACTTGTCTAGCCTCTTTCTGCACATCTCTTCCACTTTCTGCATGTCGCTTGCCTCTTTCTGCACCTCTGTTGCCTCTTTCTGCACCTCACTTGCTTATTTCTGCACCCCTGTTCCCTCTTTCTGCACTTCTCCTGCCTGTTTGTGCACCTCTCTTGCCTCTTTCTGCACTTCTCTTGCCTCTTTCTGCACCTCTGTTGCTTCTTTCTGCATGCCTCTTGCCTATTTCTGCACCTCTGTTGCTTCTTTCTGCACTTCTCTTGCTTCTTTCTGCACCTCTCTTGCTTCTTTCTGCACCCTTCTTGCCTCTTTCTGCACCCTTCTTCCCTCTTTGTGCAACTCTCTTGCCTCTTTCTGCACCTCTCTTCCCTCTTTCTGCACCCCTCTTGCCCCTTTGTGCACCTCGGTTCCTTCTATATGCACTTCTTTTGTTTCTTTCTGCACCTTTCTTGCTTCTTTCTGCACCCCTTGTGCCTCTTTCTGCACCCTTCTTTCCTCTTTCTGCACCTCTCTTGCCTCTTTCTGCACCCCTGTTCCCCCTTTCTGCAGCTCTCCTGCCTGTTTCTGCACCTCTCTTGCCTCTTTCTGCACATCTCTTGCCTCTTTCTGCACCTCTGTTGCTTCTTTCTGCACTTCTCTTGCCTCTTTCTGCACCCCTCTTCCCTCTTTCTGCACCACTCTTGCCTCTTTCTGCAGCTCTGTTGCTTCTTTCTGCACCTCTCTTTCTTCTTTCTGCACCCCTCATGCCTCTTTCTGCACCCCTCTTCCCTCTTTATGTACCCCTCTTGCCTCTCTCTGCACCTCTGTTCCTTCTTTCTGCACTTCTTTTGTTTCTTTCTGCACCTCTCTTGCTTCTTCTGCACCCCTCTTGCCTCTTTCTCCACCCCTCTTACCCCTTTCTCCATCTCTGTTGCTTCTTTCTGCACTTCTCTTGTCTCTTTCTCCACCCCTCTTCCCTCTTTCTGCACCTCTGTTGCTTCTTTCTGCACCTCTCTTGCTTCTTTCTGCATCCCTCGTGCCTCTTCTACACCCATCTTCCCTCTTTCTGCACCCTTCTTGCCTCTTTCTGCACCTCTGTTCCTTCTTTCTGCACTTCTTTTGTTTTTTTCTGCACCTCTCTTGCTTCTTTCTGCACCCCTTTTGCCTCTTTCTGCAACCCTCTTCCCTCTTTCTGGACCCCTCTTGCCTCTTTCTGCACCCCATTGCCTGTTTCTCTAACCCTCTTCCTTCTTTCTGCACCCCTCTTGCCTCTTTCTGCACCCTTCTTCGCTTCTTCCTTCTTTCTGCACCTCTCTTGCCTCTTTCTGCACCCCTGTTCCCTCTTTCTCCACCTCTCCTGCCTGTTTGTGCACATCTCTTGCCTCTTTCTGCACTTCTCTTATCTCTTTCTGCACCTCTGTTGCTTCTTTCTGAACTTCTCTTGCCTCTTTCTGCATGCCTCATGCCTCTTTCTGCACCTCTTCTGCTTCTTTCTGCACTTCTCTTGCTTCTTTCTGCACCTCTGTTGTGTCTTTCTGCACCCTTCTTGCCTCTTTATGCACCTCTCTTCCCTCTTTCTGCACCCCTCTTGCACCTCTGTTCCTTCTTTCTGCACTTCTTTTGTTTCTTTCAGCATCGCTCTTGCTTCTTTCTGCACCCTTAAGCCTCTTTCTGCACCCTTCTTCCCTCTTTCTGTACCTCTCTTGCCTCTTTCTGCACCCCTGTTCCCCCTTTCTGCACCTTTATTTCTTTTTCTGCACTTGTCTAGCCTCTTTCTGCACATCTCTTCCACTTTCTGCATGTCTCTTGCTTCTTTCTGCACCTCTGTTGCCTCTTTCTGCACCTCACTTGCTTATTTCTGCACCCTCTTGCCTCTTTCTGCACCCTTCTTCCCTTCTTCCTTCTGTATGCACCTTTCTTGCCTCTTTCTGCACCCCTGTTCCCTCTTTCTGCACTTCTCCTGCCTGTTTGTGCACCTCTCTTGCCTCTTTCTGCATGCCTCTTGTCTATTTCTGCACCTCTGTTGCTTCTTTCTGCACTTCTCTTGCTTCTTTCTGCACATCTCTTGCTTCTTTCTGCACCCTTCTTGCCTCTTTGTGCACCCTTCTTCCCTCTTTGTGCACTTCTCCTGCCTGTTTGTGCACCTCTCTTGCCTCTTTCTGCATGCCTCTTGTCTATTTCTGCAACTCTCTTGCCTCTTTCTGCACCTCTCTTCCCTCTTTCTGCACCCTCTTGCCCCTTTGTGCACTTCGGTTCCTTCTTTATGCACTTCTTTTGTTTCTTTCGGCACCTCTCTTGCTTCTTTCTGCACCCCTTGTGCCTCTTTCTGCACAGCTCTTGCCTCTTTCTGCACCTCTGTTGCTTCTTTCTGCACTTCTCTTGCCTCTTTCTGTACCCTCTTGCCTCTTTCTGCACATCTGTTGCTTCTTTCTGCACTTTCCTTGCTTCTTTCTACACCTCTCTTGCTTCTTTCTGTACCCCTCTTGCCTCTTTCTGCACCCCTCTTCCCTCTTTCTGCACCACTCTTGCCTCTTTCTGCAGCTCTGTTGCTTCTTTCTGCATTTCTATTGCTTCTTTCTGCACCTTTCTTTCTTCTTTCTGCACCCCTCATGCCTCTTTCTGCACCCCTCTTCCCTCTTTATGTACCCCTCTTGCCTCTCTCTGCACCTCTGTTCCTTCTTTCTGCACTTCTTTTGTTTCTTTCTGCACCTCTCTTGCTTCATCTGCACCCCTCTTG
This sequence comes from Calotriton arnoldi, assembly GCA_963921515.1. Lineage (NCBI taxonomy): Eukaryota > Metazoa > Chordata > Amphibia > Caudata > Salamandridae > Calotriton > Calotriton arnoldi. The sequence goes on along the minus strand of CAWUFW010000846.1, from coordinate 1,314,931 downwards.
CCTCTTTCTCCACCCCTCTTACCCCTTACCCCTTTCTCCATCTCTGTTCCTTCTTTCTGCACTTCCCTTGTCTCTTTCTCCACCCCTCTTCCCTCTTTCTGCACCTCTGTTGCTTCTTTCTGCACCTCTCTTGCTTCTTTCTGCATCCATCGTGCCTCTTCCACACCCATCTTCCCTCTTTCTGCACCCTTCTTGCCTCTTTCTGCACCTCTGTTCCTTCTTTCTGCACTTCTTTTGTTTTTTTCTGCACCTCTCTTGCTTCTTTCTGCACCCCTTTTGCCTCTTTCTGCAACCCTCTTCCCTCTTTCTGGACCCCTCTTGCCTGTTTCTGCACCCCATTGCCTCTTTCTCTAACCCTCTTCCTTCTTTCTGCACCCCTCTTGCCTCTTTCTGCACCCTTCTTCCTTTCTTACTTCTTTCTGCACCTCTCTTGCCTCTTTCTGCACCCCTATTCTGCACCTCTCCTGCCTGTTTGTGCACCTCTCTTGCCTCTTTCTGCACTTCTCTTGCCTCTTTCTGCACCTCTGTTGCTTCTTTCTGCACTTCTCTTGCCTCTTTCTGCATGCCTCATGCCTCGTTCTGCACCTCTGTTGCTTCCTTCTGCACTTCTCTTGCTTCTTGCTGCACCTCTCTTCCCTCTTTCTGCACCCCTCTTGCACCTTTGTTCCTTTTTTCTGCACTTCTTTTGTTTCTTTCTGCATCTCTCTTGCTTCTTTCTGCACCCCTTAAGCCTCTTTCTGCACCCTTCTTCCCTCTTTCTGCACCTCTCTTACTTCTTTCTGCACCCCTGTTCCCCCTTTCTGTACCTCTCCTGCCTGTTCCTGCACCTCTATTGCCTCTTTCTGCACATCTCTTGCCTCTTTCTGCACCTGTGTTGCTTCTTTCTGCATTGCTCTTGCCTCTTTCTGCACCCTCCTTTTCACTTTCTGCACCTCTCTTGCCTCTTTCTGCTCCCCTGTTCCCTCTTTCTGCACCTCTCCTGCCTGTTTCTGCACCTCTCTTGCCTCTTTCTGCACTTCTCTTGCCTCTTTCTGCACCTCTGTTGCTTCTTTCTGCATGCCTCTTGCCTATTTCTGCACCTCTGTTGCTTCTTTCTGCACTTCTCTTGCTTCTTTCTGCACCTCTCTTGCTTCTTTCTGCACCCTTCTTGCCTCTTTCTGCACCCTTCTTCCCTCTTTGTGCAACTCTTTTGCCTATTTCTGCACCTCTCTTCCCTCTTTCTGCACCCCTCTTGCCCCTTTGTGCACCTCGGTTCCTTCTATATGCACTTCTTTTGTTTCTTTCTGCACCTTTCTTGCTTCTTTCTGCACCCCTTGTGCCTCTTTCTGCACCCTTCTTCCCTCTTTCTGCACCTCTCTTGCCTCTTTCTTCACCCCTGTTCCCCCTTTCTGCAGCTCTCCTGCCTGTTTCTGCACCTCTCTTGCCTCTTTCTGCACATCTCTTGCCTCTTTCTGCACCTCTGTTGCTTCTTTCTGCACTTCTCTTGCCTCTTTCTGCACCCCTCTTCCCTCTTTCTGCACCACTCTTGCCTCTTTCTGCAGCTCTGTTGCTTCTTTCTGCACCTCTCTTTCTTCTTTCTGCACCCCTCATGCCTCTTTCTGCACCCCTCTTCCCTCTTTATGTACCCCTCTTGCCTCTCTCTGCACCTCTGTTCCTTCTTTCTGCACTTCTTTTGTTTCTTTCTGCACCTCTCTTGCTTCTTCTGCACCCCTCTTGCCTCTTTCTCCACCCCTCTTACCCCTTTCTCCATCTCTGTTGCTTCTTTCTGCACTTCTCTTGTCTCTTTCTCCACCCCTCTTCCCTCTTTCTGCACCTCTGTTGCTTCTTTCTGCACCTCTCTTGCTTCTTTCTTAATCCCTCGTGCCTCTTCTACACCCATCTTCCCTCTTTCTGCACCCTTCTTGCCTCTTTCTGCACCTCTGTTCCTTCTTTCTGCACTTCTTTTGTTTTTTTCTGCACCTCTCTTGCTTCTTTCTGCACCCCTTTTGCCTCTTTCTGCAACCCTCTTCCCTCTTTCTGGACCCCTCTTGCCTCTTTCTGCACCCCATTGCCTGTTTCTCTAACCCTCTTCCTTCTTTCTGCACCCCTCTTGCCTCTTTCTGCACCCTTCTTCGCTTCTTCCTTCTTTCTGCACCTCTCTTGCCTCTTTCTGCACCCCTGTTCCCTCTTTCTCCACCTCTCCTGCCTGTTTGTGCACATCTCTTGCCTCTTTCTGCACTTCTCTTATCTCTTTCTGCACCTCTGTTGCTTCTTTCTGAACTTCTCTTGCCTCTTTCTGCATGCCTCATGCCTCTTTCTGCACCTCTTCTGCTTCTTTCTGCACTTCTCTTGCTTCTTTCTGCACCTCTGTTGTGTCTTTCTGCACCCTTCTTGCCTCTTTATGCACCTCTCTTCCCTCTTTCTGCACCCCTCTTGCACCTCTGTTCCTTCTTTCTGCACTTCTTTTGTTTCTTTCAGCATCGCTCTTGCTTCTTTCTGCACCCCTTAAGCCTCTTTCTGCACCCTTCTTCCCTCTTTCTGTACCTCTCTTGCCTCTTTCTGCACCCCTGTTCCCCCTTTCTGCACCTTTATTTCTTTTTCTGCACTTGTCTAGCCTCTTTCTGCACATCTCTTCCACTTTCTGCATGTCTCTTGCTTCTTTCTGCACCTCTGTTGCCTCTTTCTGCACCTCACTTGCTTATTTCTGCACCCCTCTTGCCTCTTTCTGCACCCTTCTTCCCTTCTTCCTTCTGTATGCACCTTTCTTGCCTCTTTCTGCACCCCTGTTCCCTCTTTCTGCACTTCTCCTGCCTGTTTGTGCACCTCTCTTGCCTCTTTCTGCATGCCTCTTGTCTATTTCTGCACCTCTGTTGCTTCTTTCTGCACTTCTCTTGCTTCTTTCTGCACATCTCTTGCTTCTTTCTGCACCCTTCTTGCCTCTTTGTGCACCCTTCTTCCCTCTTTGTGCACTTCTCCTGCCTGTTTGTGCACCTCTCTTGCCTCTTTCTGCATGCCTCTTGTCTATTTCTGCAACTCTCTTGCCTCTTTCTGCACCTCTCTTCCCTCTTTCTGCACCCCTCTTGCCCCTTTGTGCACTTCGGTTCCTTCTTTATGCACTTCTTTTGTTTCTTTCGGCACCTCTCTTGCTTCTTTCTGCACCCCTTGTGCCTCTTTCTGCACAGCTCTTGCCTCTTTCTGCACCTCTGTTGCTTCTTTCTGCACTTCTCTTGCCTCTTTCTGTACCCTCTTGCCTCTTTCTGCACATCTGTTGCTTCTTTCTGCACTTTCCTTGCTTCTTTCTACACCTCTCTTGCTTCTTTCTGTACCCCTCTTGCCTCTTTCTGCACCCCTCTTCCCTCTTTCTGCACCACTCTTGCCTCTTTCTGCAGCTCTGTTGCTTCTTTCTGCATTTCTATTGCTTCTTTCTGCACCTTTCTTTCTTCTTTCTGCACCCTCATGCCTCTTTTCTGCACCCCTCTTCCCTCTTTATGTACCCCTCTTGCCTCTCTCTGCACCTCTGTTCCTTCTTTCTGCACTTCTTTTGTTTCTTTCTGCACCTCTCTTGCTTCATCTGCACCCCTCTTGCCTCTTTCTCCACCCCTCTTACCCTTACCCCTTTCTCCATCTCTGTTCCTTCTTTCTGCACTTCCCTTGTCTCTTTCTCCACCCCTCTTCCCTCTTTCTGCACCTCTGTTGCTTCTTTCTGCACCTCTCTTGCTTCTTTCTGCATCCCTCGTGCCTCTTCCACACCCATCTTCCCTCTTTCTGCACCCTTCTTGCCTCTTTCTGCACCTCTGTTCCTTCTTTCTGCACTTCTTTTGTTTTTTTCTGCACCTCTCTTGCTTCTTTCTGCACCCCTTTTGCCTCTTTCTGCAACCCTCTTCCCTCTTTCTGGACCCCTCTTGCCTGTTTCTGCACCCCATTGCCTCTTTCTCTAACCCTCTTCCTTCTTTCTGCACCCTCTTGCCTCTTTCTGCACCCTTCTTCCCTTCTTACTTCTTTCTGCACCTCTCTTGCCTCTTTCTGCACCCCTATTCTGCACCTCTCCTGCCTGTTTGTGCACCTCTCTTGCCTCTTTCTGCACTTCTCTTGCCTCTTTCTGCACCTCTGTTGCTTCTTTCTGCACTTCTCTTGCCTCTTTCTGCATGCCTCATGCCTCGTTCTGCACCTCTGTTGCTTCCTTCTGCACTTCTCTTGCTTCTTGCTGCACCTCTCTTCCCTCTTTCTGCACCCCTCTTGCACCTTTGTTCCTTTTTTCTGCACTTCTTTTGTTTCTTTCTGCATCTCTCTTGCTTCTTTCTGCACCCCTTAAGCCTCTTTCTGCACCCTTCTTCCCTCTTTCTGCACCTCTCTTGCCTCTTTCTGCACCCCTGTTCCCCCTTTCTGTACATCTCCTGCCTGTTCCTGCACCTCTATTGCCTCTTTCTGCACATCTCTTGCCTCTTTCTGCACCTGTGTTGCTTCTTTCTGCATTGCTCTTGCCTCTTTCTGCACCCTCCTTTCCACTTTCTGCACCTCTCTTGCCTCTTTCTGCTCCCCTGTTCCCTCTTTCTGCACCTCTCCTGCCTGTTTCTGCACCTCTCTTGCCTCTTTCTGCACTTCTCTTGCCTCTTTCTGCACCTCTGTTGCTTCTTTCTGCATGCCTCTTGCCTATTTCTGCACCTCTGTTGCTTCTTTCTGCACTTCTCTTGCTTCTTTCTGCACCTCTCTTGCTTCTTTCTGCACACTTCTTGCCTCTTTCTGCACCCTTCTTCCCTCTTTGTGCAACTCTCTTGCCTCTTTCTGCACCTCTCTTCCCTCTTTCTGCACCCCTCTTGCCCCTTTGTGCACCTCGGTTCCTTCTATATGCACTTCTTTTGTTTCTTTCTGCACCTTTCTTGCTTCTTTCTGCACCCCTTGTGCCTCTTTCTGCACCCTTCTTCCCTCTTTCTGCACCTCTCTTGCCTCTTTCTGCACCCCTGTTCCCCCTTTCTGCAGCTCTCCTGCCTCTTTCTGCACCCCTCTTCCCTCTTTCTGCACCACTCTTGCCTCTTTCTGCAGCTCTGTTGCTTCTTTCTGCACCTCTCTTTCTTCTTTCTGCACCCCTCATGCCTCTTTCTGCACCCCTCTTCCTTCTTTATGTACCCCTCTTGCCTCTCTCTGCACCTCTGTTCCTTCTTTCTGCACTTCTTTTGTTTCTTTCTGCACCTCTCTTGCTTCTTCTGCACCCCTCTTGCCTCTTTCTCCACCCCTCTTACCCCTTTCTCCATCTCTGTTGCTTCTTTCTGCACTTCTCTTGTCTCTTTCTCCACCCTCTTCCCTCTTTCTGCACCTCTGTTGCTTCTTTCTGCACCTCTCTTGCTTCTTTCTGCATCCCTCGTGCCTCTTCTACACCCATCTTCCCTCTTTCTGCACCCTTCTTGCCTCTTTCTGCACCTCTGTTCCTTCTTTCTGCACTTCTTTTGTTTTTTTTCTGTACCTCTCTTGCTTCTTTCTGCACCCCTTTTGCCTCTTTCTGCAACCCTCTTCCCTCTTTCTGGACCCCTCTTGCCTCTTTCTGCACCCCATTGCCTGTTTCTCTAACCCTCTTCCTTCTTTCTGCACCCCTCTTGCCTCTTTCTGCACCCTTCTTCGCTTCTTCCTTCTTTCTGCACCTCTCTTGCCTCTTTCTGCACCCCTGTTCCCTCTTTCTCCACCTCTCCTGCCTGTTTGTGCACATCTCTTGCCTCTTTCTGCACTTCTCTTATCTCTTTCTGCACCTCTGTTGCTTCTTTCTGAACTTCTCTTGCCTCTTTCTGCATGCCTCATGCCTCTTTCTGCACCTCTTCTGCTTCTTTCTGCACTTCTCTTGCTTCTTTCTGCACCTCTGTTGTGTCTTTCTGCACCCTTCTTGCCTCTTTATGCACCTCTCTTCCCTCTTTCTGCACCCCTCTTGCACCTCTGTTCCTTCTTTCTGCACTTCTTTTGTTTCTTTCAGCATCGCTCTTGCTTCTTTCTGCACCCTTAAGCCTCTTTCTGTACCCTTCTTCCCTCTTTCTGTACCTCTCTTGCCTCTTTCTGCACCCCTGTTCCCCCTTTCTGCACCTTTATTTCTTTTTCTGCACTTGTCTAGCCTCTTTCTGCACATCTCTTCCACTTTCTGCATGTCTCTTGCTTCTTTCTGCACCTCTGTTGCCTCTTTCTGCACCTCACTTGCTTATTTCTGCACCCCTCTTGCCTCTTTCTGCACCCTTCTTCCCTTCTTCCTTCTGTATGCACCTTTCTTGCCTTTCTGCACCCCTGTTCCCTCTTTCTGCACTTCTCCTGCCTGTTTGTGCACCTCTCTTGCCTCTTTCTGCATGCCTCTTGTCTATTTCTGCACCTCTGTTGCTTCTTTCTGCACTTCTCTTGCTTCTTTCTGCACATCTCTTGCTTCTTTCTGCACCCTTCTTGCCTCTTTGTGCACCCTTCTTCCCTCTTTGTGCACTTCTCCTGCCTGTTTGTGCACCTCTCTTGCCTCTTTCTGCATGCCTCTTGTCTATTTCTGCAACTCTCTTGCCTCTTTCTGCACCTCTCTTCCCTCTTTCTGCACCCCTCTTGCCCCTTTGTGCACTTCGGTTCCTTCTTTATGCACTTCTTTTGTTTCTTTCGGCACCTCTCTTGCTTCTTTCTGCACCCCTTGTGCCTCTTTCTGCACAGCTCTTGCCTCTTTCTGCACCTCTGTTGCTTCTTTCTGCACTTCTCTTGCCTCTTTCTGTACCCTCTTGCCTCTTTCTGCACATCTGTTGCTTCTTTCTGCACTTTCCTTGCTTCTTTCTACACCTCTCTTGCTTCTTTCTGTACCCCTCTTGCCTCTTTCTGCACCCCTCTTCCCTCTTTCTGCACCACTCTTGCCTCTTTCTGCAGCTCTGTTGCTTCTTTCTGCATTTCTATTGCTTCTTTCTGCACCTTTCTTTCTTCTTTCTGCACCCCTCATGCCTCTTTCTGCACCCCTCTTCCTCTTTATGTACCCCTCTTGCCTCTCTCTGCACCTCTGTTCCTTCTTTCTGCACTTCTTTTGTTTCTTTCTGCACCTCTCTTGCTTCATCTGCACCCCTCTTGCCTCTTTCTCCACCCCTCTTACCCCTACCCCTTTCTCCATCTCTGTTCCTTCTTTCTGCACTTCCCTTGTCTCTTTCTCCACCCCTCTTCCCTCTTTCTGCACCTCTGTTGCTTCTTTCTGCACCTCTCTTGCTTCTTTCTGCATCCCTCGTGCCTCTTCCACACCCATCTTCCCTCTTTCTGCACCCTTCTTGCCTCTTTCTGCACCTCTGTTCCTTCTTTCTGCACTTCTTTGTTTTTTTCTGCACCTCTCTTGCTTCTTTCTGCACCCCTTTGCCTCTTTCTGCAACCCTCTTCCCTCTTTCTGGACCCCTCTTGCCTGTTTCTGCACCCCATTGCCTCTTTCTCTAACCCTCTTCCTTCTTTCTGCACCCCTCTTGCCTCTTTCTGCACCCTTCTTCCCTTCTTACTTCTTTCTGCACCTCTCTTGCCTCTTTCTGCACCCCTATTCTGCACCTCTCCTGCCTGTTTGTGCACCTCTCTTGCCTCTTTCTGCACTTCTCTTGCCTCTTTCTGCACCTCTGTTGCTTCTTTCTGCACTTCTCTTGCCTCTTTCTGCATGCCTCATGCCTCGTTCTGCACCTCTGTTGCTTCCTTCTGCACTTCTCTTGCTTCTTGCTGCACCTCTCTTCCCTCTTTCTGCACCCCTCTTGCACCTTTGTTCCTTTTTTCTGCACTTCTTTTGTTTCTTTCTGCATCTCTCTTGCTTCTTTCTGCACCCCTTAAGCCTCTTTCTGCACCCTTCTTCCCTCTTTCTGCACCTCTCTTGCCTCTTTCTGCACCCCTGTTCCCCCTTTCTGTACCTCTCCTGCCTGTTCCTGCACCTCTATTGCCTCTTTCTGCACATCTCTTGCCTCTTTCTGCACCTGTGTTGCTTCTTTCTGCATTGCTCTTGCCTCTTTCTGCACCCTCCTTTCCACTTTCTGCACCTCTCTTGCCTCTTTCTGCTCCCCTGTTCCCTCTTTCTGCACCTCTCCTGCCTGTTTCTGCACCTCTCTTGCCTCTTTCTGCACTTCTCTTGCCTCTTTCTGCACCTCTGTTCTTCTTTCTGCACTTCTCTTTCCTTTTTCTGTACCCCTCTTGCCTCTTTCTGCACATCTGTTGCTTCTTTCTGCACTTTTCTTGCTTCTTTCTACACCTCTCTTGCTTCTTTCTGCACCCCTCGTGCCTCTTTCTGTACCCCTCTTCCCTCTTTCTGTACCCCTGTTGCCTCTCTTTGCACCTCTGTTCCTTCTTTCTGAACTTCTTTTGTTACTTTCTGCACCTCTCTTCCTTCTTTGTGCATCCCTCTTGCCTCTTTCACCACCCCTCTTCCCCCTTTCTGCATCTCTGTTGCTTCTTTCTGCACATCTCTTGCCTCTTTCTGCACCTCTGTTGCTTCTTTCTGCACTTCTTTTGTTTCTTTCTGCACCTCTCTTGCTTCTTTCTGTATGCCTCTTGCCTCTTTCTCCACCCCACTTCCCCCTTTCTGCATCTCTGTTGCTTCTTTCTGCACTTCTCTTGCTTCTTTCTGCACCTCTCTTGCTTCTTTCTGCATCTCTCTTGCTTATTTCTGCACCCCTCTTCTCTTTCTTCACCCATCTTGCCTCTTCCTGCACCTCTGTTGCTTCTTTCTGCACATTTCTTGTTTCTTTATGTACCTCTCATGCCTCTTTCTCTACCCCTCTTCCCCCTTTCTGCATCTCTGTTGCTTCTTTCTGGACTTCTCTTGCCTCTTTCTGTACCCATCTTCCCTCTTTCTGCACCCTTCTTGCCTCTTTCTGCACCTCTGTCCCTTCTTTCGTCACTTCTTTTGTTTATGTATGTACCTCTCTTACATCTTTCTGCACCCCTCTTGCCTCTTTCTCCAGCCTTGTTCCCCCTTTTTGCATCTCTGTTGCGTCTTTCTACACCTCTCTTGCCTCTTTCTGCACCTCTGTTGCTTCCTTATGCACTTCTTTTGTTTCTTTCTGTACCTCTCTTGCTTCTTTCTGTATCCGCCTTGCCTCTTTCTCCAGCCCACTTCCTCCTTTCTGCATCTCTGTTGCTTCTTTCTGCACTTCTCTTGCTTCTTTCTGAACCTCTCTTGCTTCTTTCTGCACCCCTCATCCCTCTTTCTGCACCTCTGTTGCTTGTTTCTGTACTTCTCTTGCTTCTTTCTGCACCTCTCTTGCTTCTTTCTGCACCCCTTGTGCCTCTTTCTGCACCCCACTTCCCTCTTTCTGCCCTCCTCTTGCCTCTTTCTGCACCTCTGTCCCTTCTTTCTGTGCTTCTTTTGCTTCTTTCTGCACCCCTCATCTGTCTTTCTGCTCCTCTGTTGCTTCTTTCTGCACTTCTCTTGCTTCTTTCTGCACCTCTCTTTCTTCTTTCTGCAACCCTCGTCCCCTTTCTGCACCTCTCTTGCTTCTTTCTGAACTCCTCTTACCTCTTTCTGGACCAGTCTACTCTCTTTCTGCACCTCTCTTGCCTCTTTCTGCACACATGTTCCCTTTTTCTGCACCTCTCTTGCCTGTTTCTGCAGCTCTCGTGCCTCTTTCTTCAGTTCTCTTGCCTCCTTCTGTACCTCTGTTGGTTCTTTTTGCACTACTCTTGCTTCTTTCTGCACATCTTTTGCCTGTTTCTGCAACTATCTTGCTTCTTTCTGCACTTCTCTTGCCTCCTTCTGAACCTCTGTTGCTTCTTTCTGCACCTCTCTGTCTTCTTTCTGCACCTCTCTTGCTTCTTTCTGAACACCTATTGCCTCTTTCTGCACCCTTCTTCCCTCTTTCTGCACCTCTCTTGCCTCTTTCTGCACCCATGTTCCCTTTTTCTGTACATCTCTTGCCTGTTTCTGCAACTCTCTTGCCTCTTTCTGCAGTTCTATGTCCTCCTTCTGCACCTCTGTTGCTTCTTTCTGCACCACTCTTGCAAATTTCTGCACCTCTCCTGCATCTTTCTGTACCCCTCTTGCTTCCTTTTGCACCTCTGTTGGTTCTTTCTGCACTGCTCTTGCTTCTTTATGCACCTCTTTTGCCTGTTTCTGCAACTCTCTTGCCTCTTTCTGCTCATCTCTTGCCTCCTTCTGCAACTCTGTTGCTTCTTTCTGCACTTCTCTTGCCTCTTTCTGTACCCATCTTCCCTCTTTCTGCACCCTTCTTGCCTCTTTCTGCACCTCTGTCCCTTCTTTCGTCACTTCTTTTGTTTATGTATGTACCTCTCTTACATCTTTCTGCACCCCTCTTGCCTCTTTCTCCAGCCTTGTTCCCCCTTTTTGCATCTCTGTTGCTTCTTTCTACACCTCTCTTGCCTCTTTCTGCACCTCTGTTGTTTCCTTATGCACTTCTTTTGTTTCTTTCTGTACCTCTCTTGCTTCTTTCTGTATCCGCCTTGCCTCTTTCTCCAGCCCACTTCCTCCTTTCTGCATCTCTGTTGCTTCTTTCTACACTTCTCTTGCTTCTTTCTGAACCTCTCTTGCTTCTTTCTGCACCCCTCATCCCTCTTTCTGCACCTCTGTTGCTTGTTTCTGTACTTCTCTTGCTTCTTTCTGTACCTCTCTTGCTTCGTTCTGCACCCCTTGTGCCTCTTTCTGCACCCCGCTTCCCTCTTTCTGCCCTCCTCTTGCCTCTTTCTGCACCTCTGTGCCTTCTTTCTGTGCTTCTTTTGCTTCTTTCTGCACCCCTCATCTGTCTTTCTGCTCCTCTGTTGCTTCTTTCTGCACTTCTCTTGCTTCTTTCTGCACCTCTCTTTCTTCTTTCTGCAACCCTCGTGCCCCTTTCTGCACCTCTCTTGCTTCTTTCTGAACCCCTCTTACCTCTTTCTGGACCAGTCTACTCTCTTTCTGCACCTCTCTTGCCTCTTTCTGCACACATGTTCCCTTTTTCTGCACCTCTCTTGCCTGTTTCTGCAGCTCTCGTGCCTCTTTCTTCAGTTCTCTTGCCTCCTTCTGTACCTCTGTTGGTTCTTTTTGCACTACTCTTGCTTCTTTCTGCACATCTTTTGCCTGTTTCTGCAACTATCTTGCTTCTTTCTGCACTTCTCTTGCCTCCTTCTGAACCTCTGTTGCTTCTTTCTGCACCTCTCTTGCTTCTTTCTGCACCTCTCTTGCTTCTTTCTGAACACCTATTGCCTCTTTCTGCACCCTTCTTCCCTCTTTCTGCACCTCTCTTGCCTCTTTCTGCACCCATGTTCCCTTTTTCTGTACATCTCTTGCCTGTTTCTGCAACTCTCTTGCCTCTTTCTGCAGTTCTATGTCCTCCTTCTGCACCTCTGTTGCTTCTTTCTGCACCACTCTTGCAAATTTCTGCACCCCTCCTGCCTCTTTCTGTACCCCTCTTGCCTCCTTTTGCACCTCTGTTGGTTCTTTCTGCACTGCTCTTGCTTCTTTATGCACCTCTTTTGCCTGTTTCTGCAACTCTCTTGCCTCTTTCTGCTCATCTCTTGCCTCCTTCTGCACCTCTGTTGCTTCTTTCTGCACTTCTCTTGCCTCTTTCTGTATCTCTCTCGCCTCCTTCTGCACCTCTGTTGATTCTTTCTGCACTTCTCTTGCCTCCTTCTGCACCCATCTTGCCTCCTTCTGCACCTCTGTTGGTTCTTTCTGCCCTGCTCTTGCTTCTTTCTGCACCTCTTTTGCCTGTTTCTGCAACTATCTTGCTTCTTTCTGCATTTCTCTTGCCTGCTTCTGCACCTCTGTTGCTTCTTTCTGCACCTCTCTTGCTTCTTTCTGAACACCTATTGCCTCTTTCTGCACCCTTCTTTCCTCTTTCTGCACCACTCGTGCCTCTTTCTGCACCCATGGTCCCTTTTTCTGTACCTCTCTTGCCTCTTTCTGCAACTCTCTTGCCTCTTTCTGCAACTCTCTTGCCTCTTTCTGCTCATCTCTTGCCTCCTTCTGCACCTCTGTTGCCTCTTTCTGCACTTCTCTTGCTTCTTTCTGCACCACTCTTGCCTCCTTCTGCACCTCTGTTGATTCTTTCTGCACTTCTCTTGCCTCTTTCTGTACCCCTCTTGGCTCCTTCTGCACCTCTGTTGCTTCTTTCTGCACCTATTTTTCCTGTTTCTGCAACTATCTTGCTTCTTTCTGCACTTCTCTAGCCTCCTTCTGCACCTCTGTTGCTTCTTTCTCCACCTCTCTTGCTTCTTTCTGAACACCTATTGCCTCTTTCTGTACCCTTCTACCCTCTTTCTGCACCTCTCTTGCCTCTTTCTGCACCCATGTTCCCTTTTTCTGTAGCTCTCTTGCCTCTTTCTGCACCCATGTTCCCTTTTTCTGCAGCTCTTTTGCCTCTTTCTGCAGTTCTCTTGCCTCCGTCTGTACCTCTGTTGGTTCTTTCTGCACTACTCTTGCTTCTTTCTGCACCTCTTTTGCCTGTTTCTGCAACTATCTTGCTTCTTTCTGCACTTCTCATGCCTCCTTCTGCACCTCTGTTGCTTCTTTCTGCACCTCACTTGCTTCTTTCTGCACCTCTCTTAATTCTTTCTGAACACCAATTGCCTCTTTCTGTACCCTTCTTCCCTCTTTCTGCACCTCTCTTGCCTCTTTCTGCACCCATGTTCCCTTTTTCTGTACCTCTCTAGCCTGTTTCTGCAACTCTCTTGCCTCTTTCTGCAGTTCTATTTCCTCCTTCTGCACCTCTGTTGCTTCTTTCTGCACCTCTCTTGCAAATTTCTGCACCCCTCCTGCCTCTTTCTGCACCCCTCTTGCCTCCTTTTGCACCTCTGTTGGTTCTTTCTGCACTGCTCTTGCTTCTTTCTGTACCTCTTTTGCCTGTTTCTGCAACTCTCTTGCCTCTTTCTGCTCATCTCTTGCCTCCTTCTGCACCTCTGATGCTTCTTTCTGCACTTCTGCCTCTTTCTGCACCTCTCTTGCCCCCTTCTGCACCTCTGTTGATTCTTTCTGCACTTCTCTTGCCTATTTCTGCACCCCTCTTGCCTCCTTCTGCACCTGTGTTGCTTCTTTCTGCCCTTCTCTTGCTTCTTTCTGCACCTCTCGTGCCTGTTTCTGCAACTCTCTTGCCTCTTTCTGCATTTTTTTGCCTCCTTCTGCACCTTTATTGCTACTTTCTGCACCTCTCTTGCTTCGTTCTGCACCTCTCTTGCTTCTTTCTGAGCCCCTCTTGCCTCTTTTTGCACCCTTCTTACCTCTTTCTGCACCTCTCTTGCCTATTTCTGCACCCATGTTGCCTTTTTCTGCACCTCTCTTGCCTGTTTCTGAAACTCTCTTGCCTCTTTCTGCAGTTCTTTTGCCTCCTTCTGCACCTCTGTTGCTTTTTTCGGCACTTCTCTTGCCTCTTTCTGCACCCCTCTTGTATGTTTCTGCACCTCTGTTGGTTCTTTCTGCACTGCTCTTGTTTCTTTCTGCACCTCTCTTGCAAATTTCTGCACCCCTCTTGCCTCTTTCTGCACTTCTGTTGGTTCTTTCTGCACTGCTCTTGCTTCTTTCTGCACCTCTTTTGCCTGTTTCTGCAACTATCTTGCTTCTTTCTGCATTTCTCTTGCCTGCTTCTGCATTTCTCTTGCCTGCTTCTGCACCTCTGTTGCTTCTTTCTGCACCTCTCTTGCTTCTTTCTGAACACCTATTGCCTCTTTCTGCACCCTTCTTTCCTCTTTCTGCACCACTCATGCCTCTTTCTGCACCCATGGTCCCTTTTTCTGTACCTCTCTTGCCTGTTTCTGCAACTCTCTTGCCTCTTTCTGCAGTTCTATTTCCTCCTTCTGCACCTCTGTTGCTTCTTTCTGCACCTCTCTTGCAAATTTCTGCACCCCTCCTGCCTCTTTCTGCACCCCTCTTGCCTCCTTTTGCACCTCTGTTGGTTGTTTCTGCACTGCTCTTGCTTCTTTCTGCACCTCTTTTGCCTGTTTCTGCAACTCTCTTGCCTCTTTCTGCTCATCTCTTGCCTCCTTCTGCACCTCTGTTGCCTCTTTCTGCACTTCTCTTGCTTCTTTCTGCACCACTCTTGCCTCCTTCTGCACCTCTGTTGATTCTTTCTGCACTTCTCTTGCCTGTTTCTGCAACTATCTTGCTTCTTTCTGCACTTCTCTAGCCTCCTTCTGCACCTCTGTTGCTTCTTTCTGCACCTCTCTTGCTTCTTTCTGAACACCTATTGCCTCTTTCTGCACCCTTCTACCCTCTTTCTGCACCTCTCTTGCCTCTTTCTGCACCCATGTTCCCTTTTTCTGTACCTCTCTTGCCTCTTTCTGCACCCATGTTCCCTTTTTCAGTACCTCTCTTGCCTCTTTCTGCACCCATGTTCCCTTTTTCTGCACCCCTCCTGCCTCTTTCTGCACCCCTCTTGCCTCCTTTTGCACCTCTGTTGGTTCTTTCTGCACTGCTCTTGCTTCTTTCTGCACCTCTTTTGCCTGTTTCTGCAACTCTCTTGCCTCTTTCTGCACCTCTCTTGCCTCCTTCTGCACCTCTGTTGATTCTTTCTGCACTTCTCTTGCCTCTTTCTGCACCCCTCTTGCCTCCTTCTGCACCTGTGTTGCTTCTTTCTGCCCTTCTCTTGCTTCTTTCTGCACCTCTTGTGCCTGTTTCTGCAACTCTCTTGCCTCTTTCTGCATTTCTTTGCCTCCTTCTGCACCTTTATTGCTACTTTCTGCACCTCTCTTGCTTCGTTCTGCACCTCTCTTGCTTCTTTCTGAACCCCTCTTGCCTCTTTTTGCACCCTTCTTACCTCTTTCTGCACCTCTCTTGCCTCTTTCTGCACCCATGTTGCCTGTTTCTGCACCTCTCTTGCCTGTTTCTGACACTCTCTTGCCTCTTTCTGCAGTTCTTTTGCCTCCTTCTGTACCTCTGTTGCTTTTTTCGGCACTTCTCTTGCCTCTTTCTGCACCCCTCTTGTATGTTTCTGCACCTCTGTTGGTTCTTTCTGCACTGCTCTTGTTTCTTTCTGCACTTCTCTTGCCTCTTTCTGCACCCCTTTTGCCTCTTTCTGCACCTCTGTTGCTTCTTTCTGCCCTTCTCTTGCTTCTTTCTGCACCTCTCTTGCCTGTTTCTGCTACTCTCTTGCCTCTTTCTGCATTTCTTTGCCTCCTTCTGCATCTTTGTTGCTACTTTCTGCACCTCTCTTGCTTCGTTCTGCACCTCTCTTGCTTCTTTCTGAACCCCTCTTGCCTCTTTCTGCACCCTTCTTACCTCTTTCTGCACCTCTCTTGCCTCTTTCTGCACCCATGTTGCCTTTTTCTGCACCTCTCTTGCCTGTTTCTGCAACTCTCTTGCCACTTTCTGCAGTTCTTTTGCCTCCTTCTGCCCCTCTGTTGCTTCTTTCTGCACTTCTCTTGCCTCTTTCTGCACCCCTCTTGTATATTTCTGCACCTCTGTTGGTTCTTTCTGTACTGCTCTTGTTTCTTTCTGCACCTCTCTTGCAACTTTCTGCACCCCTCTTGCCTCTTTCTGCACTTCTGTTGGTTCTTTCTGCACTGCTCTAGCTTCTTTCTGCACCTCTTTTGCTTGTTTATGCAACTCTCTTGCCTCTGTCTGCACTTCTCTTGCCTCCTTCTGCACCTCTGTTGCGTCTTTTTGCATTTCTCTTGCTTCTTTCTGTACCTCTCTTGCCTCTTTCTGCACCCCTCATCTCCCTTTCTGTACCTCTCTTGCCTCTTTCTGCAACTCTCTTGCCTCTTTCTGCATTTCTTTGCCTGTTTCTGCACCTCTGTTGCTACTTTCTGCACCTCTCTTGCTTCATTCTGCACCTCTCTTGCTTCTTTCTGAACCCCTCTTGCCTCTTTCTGCACCCTTCTTACCTCTTTCTGCACCTCTCATGCCTCTTTCTGCACCCATGTTGCCTTTTTCTGCACCTCTCTTGCCTGTTTCTGCAACTCTCTTGCCTCTTTCTGCAGTTCTTTTGCCTCCTTCTGCACCTCTGTTGCTTCTTTCTGCACTTCTCTTGCCTCTTTCTGCACCCCTCTTGCATGTTTCTGCACCTCTGTTGGTTCTTTCTGCACTGCTCTTGTTTCTTTCTGCACCTCTCTTGCAAATTTCTGCACCCCTCTTGCCTCTTTCTGCACTTCTGTTGGTTCTTTCTGCACTGCTCTTGCTACTATCTGCACCTCTTTTGCCTGTTTCTGCAACTCTCTTGCCTCTTTCTGCACTTCTCTTGCCTCCTTCTGCACCTCTGTTGCGTCTTTTTGCGTTTCTCTTGCTTCTTTCTGTAACTCTCTTGCCTCTTTCTGCACCCCTCTTCCCTTTTTCTGTACCTCTCTTGCCTCTTTCTGCACCCCTGCTACCTTTTTCTGCACTTCTCTTGCCTGTTTTATGCAATTCTCTTGCCTCTTTCTGCAGTTCTCTTGCCTCCTTCTGCACCTCTATTGCTTCTATCTGCACGTCTCTTGCCTCTTTCTGTACCCCTCTTGCCTCCTTCTGCACCTCTGTTGCTTATTTCTACACTTCTCTTGTCTGTTTGTTCACCTCTGTTGGTTCTTTCTACACTGCTCTTGGATTTTCTGTACCGCTTTTGTAAATTTCTGCACCCATTTTGCCTCCTTCTGCACCTCTGTTGGTTCTTTCTGCACTGCTCTTGTTTCTTTCTGCACCTCTCTTGCCTGTTTCTGCAACTCTCTTGCCTCTTTCTGCACTTCCCTTGCCTTCTTCTGCACCTCTGTCGCTACTTTCTGCATTTCTCTTGCCTCTTTCTGCACCTCTGTTGCTTCTTTCTGCACCTCTCTTGCTTCTTTCTGCACCTCTCTTGCTTCTTTTTACACCCCTCTCACCTCTTTCTGCAACCTTCTTCCCTCTTTCTGCACCTCTCTTACCTCTTTCTGCACCCCTGTTCCCTTGTTCTGCACCCCTTTTGTCTGTTTCTGCACATCTGTTGGTTCTTTCTGCACCACTCTTGCTGCTTTCTGTACCTGACTTGCAAATTTCTGCACCCCTCTTGCCTCTTTCTGCACCCCTCTTGCCTCCTTCTGCACCTCTGTTGGTTCTTTCTGCACTGTTCTTGCTTCTTTCTGCACCTCTGTTGCTTCTTTCTGCACCTCTCTTGCTTCTTTCTGCACCTCTCTTGCTTCTTTTTACACCCCTCTCACCTCTTTCTGCACCCTTCTTCCCTCTTTCTGCACCTCTCTTACCTCTTTCTGCACCCCTGTTCCCTTGTTCTGCACCCCTTTTGTCTGTTTCTGCACCTCTGTTGGTTCTTTCTGCACCACTCTTGCTGCTTTCTGTACCTGACTTGCAAATTTCTGCACCCCTCTTGCCTCTTTCTGCACCCCTCTTGCCTCCTTCTGCACCTCTGTTGGTTCTTTCTGCACTGTTCTTGCTTCTTTCTGCACCTCTTTTTCCTGTTTCTGCAACTCTCTTGCCTGTTTCTGCACTTCTCTTACCTCTTTCTGCACCTCTGTTGCTTCTTCTGCATTTCTCTTGCTTCTTTCTGTACCTCTTGCCTCTTTCTGCACCCCTCTTCCCTCTTTCTGTACCTCTCTTGCCTCTTTCTGCACCCCTTTTACCTTTTTCTGCACCTCTCTTGCCTGTTTCTGCAACTCTCTTGCCTCTTTCTGCAGTTCTCTTGCCTCCTTCTGCACCTCTGTTGCTTCTTTCTGCACTTCTCTTTCCTCTTTCTGCACCCCTCTTGCCTCCTTCTGCACCTCTGTTTCTTATTTCTGCACTTCTCTTGCCTCTTTCTGCACCTCTCTTGTCTGTTTGTGCACCTCTGTTGGTTTTTCTGCACTGATCTTGCATTTTCTAGACCTCTTTTGCAAATTTCTGCACTTCCTTTGCCTCTTTCTGCACCCCTCTTTCCTCCTTCGTCACCTCTGTTGCTTATTTCTGCACTTCTCTTGCCTCTTTCTGCACCTCTCTTGTCTGTTTTTACACCTCTGTTGGTTCTCTCTGCACTGCTCTTAGATTTTCTGTACCTCTTTTGCAAATTTCTGCACCCCTCTTTCCTCTCTCTGCACCCCTCTTTCCTCTCTCTGCACCCCTCTTGCCTCCTTCTACACCTCTGTTGGTTCTTTCTGCACTGCTTTTGCTTCTTTCTGCACCTATTTTGCCTGTTCCTGCAACTTTCTTGCCTCTTCCTGCACTACTCTTGCCTTCTTCTGCACCTCTGTTGCTTCTTTCTGCACTTCTCTTGCCTCTTTCTGCTCCCCTCTTGCCTCTTTCTGCACCTCTGTTGCTTCTTTGTGCACTTCTCTTGCTTCTTTCTGCACCTCTCTTGCTTCTTTCTGTACCCCTCTTGCCTCTTTTTGCACTCCTCTTCCCTCTTTCTGCACCTCTCTTGCTTCTTTCTGCACCCCAGTTACCTTTCTATGCACCTCTCTTGCCTGTTTCTGCAACCCTGTTGCCTCTTTCTGCAGTTCTCTTGCCTTCTTCCGCACCTCTGTTGCTTCTTTCTGCACTTCTCTTGCCTCTTTCCGCACCCCTCTTGCCTCCTTCTGCACCTCTGTTAGTTCTTTCTGCATTGCTCTTGCTTCTTTCTGTTCCTCTCTTGCCTCTTTCTGCACCCCTCTTGCCTCTTTCTGTACTTCTCTTGTCTCTTTCTGCACCTCTGTTGCTTCTTTCTGCACCTCTCTTCTTTCTGCACCTCTCTTGCTTCTTTTTGCATCCCTCTTGCCTCTTTCTGTATCCTTCTTCCCTCTTTCTGCACCTCTCTTACCTCTTTCTGCACCCCTGTTCCCTTTTTCTGCAACTCTCTTTCCTGTTTCTGCAACTCTCTTGCCTCTTTCAGCAGTTCTCTTGCCTCCTTCTGTACCTCTGTTGCTTCTTTCTGCACTTCTCTTGCCTCTTTCTGCACCCCTCTTGTCTGTTTCTGCACCTGTTTGTTCTTTCTGCACTGCTCTTGCTTCTTTCTGCACCTCTCTTGCAAATTTCTGTAAACCTCTTCCCTTTTTCTGCACCTCTCTTTCCTCCGTCTGTTCCTCTGTTGGTTCTTTCTGCACTGCTCCTGCTTCTTTCTGGACCTTTTTTGCATGTTTCTGCAACTTTCTTGCCTCTTTCTGCACTTCTCGTGCCTCCTTCTGCACCTCTGTTGCTTCTTTCTGCACTTGTCTTGCCTCTTTCTGCTCCCCTCTTGCCTCTTTCTGCACCTCTGTTGCTTCTTTGTGTACTTCTCTTGCTTCTCTGCACCTCTCCTCCTTCTTTTTGCACCCCTGTTGCCTCTTTCTGCACCCTTCTTCCTTCTTTCTGCACCTCTCTTACCTCTTTCTGCACCCCTGTTCCCTTTTTCTGCAAATCTCTTCCCTGTTTCTGCAACTCTCTTGCCTTCTTCTGCACCTCTGTTGCGTCTTTCTGCACTTGTCTTGCCTCTTTCTGCACCCCTCTTGTCTGTTTCTGCACCTCTGTTTGTTCTTTCTGCACTGCTCTTGCTTCTTTCTGCACCTCTCTTGCAAATTTCTGTACCCCTCTTGCCTCTTTCTGCACTTCTCTTGCCTCCTTCTGCACCTCTGTTGCTTCTTTCTGCACTTCTCTTGCCTCTTTCTGTTCCCCTCTTGCCTCTTTCTGCACATCTGTTGCTTCTTTCTGCACTTCACTCGCTTCTTTCTGCACCTCTCTTACTTCTTTCTGTACCCTCTTTCCTCTTTCTGCACCCCTTTTCCCTCTTCCTGCACCTCTCTTGCTTCTTTCTGCACCCCTGTTACCTTTTTCTGCACCTCTCTTGCCTGTTTCTGCAACTCTCTTGCCTGTTTCTGCAGTTCTCTTGCCTCCTTCTGCACCGCTGTTGCTTTTTTCTGCACTTCTCTTGCCTCTTTCTGCACCCCTCTTGCCTCTTTATGCACCTCTGTTGGTTCTTTCTGCACTGCTTTTGCTTCTTCCTGCACCTTTCTTGTAAATTGTTGCACCCCTCTTGACTCTTTCTGCACCCCTCTTAACTTTTTCTGCACCTTTTTTGCCTCTGTCTGCACCCCACTTGCCTCTTTCTGTACCGCTCATCCCTCTTTCTGTACCTCTCTTGCCTCTGTCTGCACCTTGATCCCTCTTTCTGCAACCCTTTTGCCTGTTTCTGCAACTCTCTTGCTTGTTTCTGAACTTCTCTCGCCTCTTTCTGTACTCGAATGGGAAGTGTAAGCTGTCAAGTTTAAAGGTCTGCGTGCTCTCATGACTGAGGTATATGTCTACTTATACATGTATTCTTACATGTGTTATGCATTTGAAGATGGTAGCTTAAAAAGCGGGTAACTTCTCCTATAGGTGGTCAAATCTTCTCAGTTCTGCTGTGTCATTCGGTTGCACAGGCAGACATTTCTTATGTATATAGGTGTTATAGAGCCCATCAAATATACTATTAAATACCCTTGTGCCCTGTATTGTGAGCAGAAAGAAATGCATTCACCTTTTTGTACACAAATTTACAGAGTATGCTGTTTGAAACACAGGTATTCAAGTATTTGTACGTTTATTTTTATGTCATTAGGTAACATCAGAGGCACACGCATGCACGCCTTCATAAACTTGGTGAGACTTACAACAGTGATATGGTTAGAATTGATGTTTTACTTTTGGTAGGCCTAACACTCTGAGCAGTCGATGAATAGTGAACCTTGAAGAGAAAAGTGAGGTTTAAGACATCTTGGGAGAAGGATTAGTGATTAGGCTACTTTGTATGAGTCTGTGGAAAGGTACAGTCAAATTTGGCCTTTTTCTGCACCTCTGTTGCTTCTTTCTGCACTTCTCTTCCTTTTTTTCTCCACCTTTCTTCCTCTTTCAGGACTTCTGTTGCCTGTTTCTGCATTTTTCTTGCTTCTTTTTGCACCTTTCTTCCTCTTTCTGCACCTCTCTTCCCTCTTTCTGCACTTCTCTGGCTTTTTTCTGTACCTTTCTTCCTCTTTCTGTACATGTTCTACCTATGTAGGCATAGTTAGATATTAGCATTTAAAAAATCTTAGATATTCACTGCAAAAACCACAGGTTTCAGGGACGTTATAGTTAGTAATTAACATTTAAAAAACCTTAGAAATTCACTTAAAAGGTTTCAGGGACGTTATAGTTAGGAATAAGCATTGAAAAAACCTTATATATTCACTGAAAAAAACACAGGTTTCAGGGACGTTATAGTTAGGCTGACATTTCACTCGTACAAAACCAGAGAAATTCAGCTGTTATAGTTAGCTGAGCTAACTACAACTCGCGCCCCCGCAATGCACTGCTGATGACGTCACATATTACATCACTCATGACATGGTCAGTGACATCACTCATGACATCACTGATGACATCTCAAATGACATCACTGATGACATCAATGATGACATCATACACATCTGATTCACCTCCTCACACCCTAATATAACCTTTCATACACCCACTCTAAAATACAGACTACCTTTTTTAATCATAGACACACCAATACTAGTTAGCACATACCCACTCACTGATTAATAGGTCTACACACACATCTACTCACTCACCCATACAGTTACTCATACAAGCAGTCACTCATCAATACAGCGACTGATATATGCACTCATACACCCATACAAACACTCACACACTGCCACTCACCCATAGAGTTACTCACACACCTAGTCAGTCACCCAAAGAGTCAATCACACTGCCATTTACTCACATATACAGTTATAGACACACCACCTCACTTATTCATACAGATAGTAACACATACTTACTCTCTTCTACAATCACTAACACAAGCACACACTCACCCATATAGCCACTCTCACACTTACTCACACATACAGTCACTTATATACTCCAACACTCACATATACTGCCTTTCACATATGCAGTTACTCACCCATATACCACTGAGACATCCATACACTCACCAACACAGCCATACGCACACTCACTCAACCATACCGTCCCTCGCAGACGCACTCGTGAACCCATACACCCAGGGATTTACCCACTCATACATCCATGCATGGAGTCACACAGCCCCTCACCCACTCACGCAGACACTCAGGCACCCATACAGTTACTGACTATACTTTTTAAGTATAGTCAGCATGAAACCATTTTTACTTTTTTATAATGTAGAACTTGGTAAATATGTACAATTTTTACAAATAAAAGATGTAGTTGTCCACCGGTTTTTATAATTTTTTTTATAACATCCTTTTTGGTAACAGTTATAGAATATTTATTTGCATTATAAATATGCATTACATAATTATATACAGTATATTTTCTTAATAACATACATTTGTTTACAATTTTCTCATATAACGTTTTTATATTTTTTGCACATTTTTTAATAAATATTATTATATTTTGAATAATATTATTTAAGTTGTAAATACAAATAAAATTATTAAAGTAAGAAAACGTTTTGAAAAAGAATATTTAAAAAAATATTTACACATTTTTTCACATTTT
Source organism: Calotriton arnoldi (assembly GCA_963921515.1). NCBI lineage: Eukaryota > Metazoa > Chordata > Amphibia > Caudata > Salamandridae > Calotriton > Calotriton arnoldi. The sequence goes on along the minus strand of CAWUFW010000846.1, from coordinate 1,292,673 downwards.
TAGCAAGCATTTTAATTTTTTTAAATCACATTGGTAAGTTAACATATTTTATTTTAATGTTTAATAATAAATATTATTTATTTTATAATATTTAGTATTATACTTTAACATTTTTAAACAGTAAAGAAAAAACATTTAGTACATTAGTAATATTAATTATAATTTTTTAAAAAAATTGTATTGCATTTCTAATGTACATTGACATTAATGTAAAAAAGTATTTTTATTATTCATTTAGGAAGCCATTTTGTAAACTAAGTTGTATTTTGTAGGCTATCTGTTTTGTTTTAGGTTATTTCTGAGTGGAAAAACTCATGGTTGGAAGCTGCGTCGCATTGGTTAAGGCAAGTTTAATTTAATTACTTTTAGGCTTAATTTAGGTGCAGGGTGAAGGTAGTTAGGTAGTGTATAGTGTATGTAAAGTTTGTATTTTGTTTTTTTGGTGCGGTTTAGTTAGTAGTTTTGCGTTTGCGAAATGTGGTTAGTTCGTTGATTGGTAGGTGTTAGAGTTTGTATTATATGTATAAATATGTTTATGGTGTTCTTAGTGTGTTTATGTGTGTTTTTTAATGATTTTATTGTGTATTTGTGCTGGAGGGATTGTGTTGTTTTTTTTTACAGGATTTTGTCATTTGGAAGGTGACTTTGGGAGAAATATGCTTTTTTTTTTTTTTAAAGGAACTGTGTATTAGTTTCTAGTAAACTAATAATCATTTTACAGTTCCTTTATTTTTCGGGTTTTCCTGGAGCGTTTCTTTTTTTAATTACATTTTTCGGGTTTTTAATGGATTATAGTCTACGGATATGATCTCGCTGGATTATATTTTTTACAGTAGTATTTTTCAATTTTTTGGGGGACTTTTAAGTAAGTATTGGGATTTATACACGTTTGGATTTATTTATAGCAGTTAGGATTCAATTATTCAGCAACAAAAAAGTAAGTCATTTCAAATTATTTACAATGGGAGGTAAATGTAATTTTTGTTATTTTTATTGACATTTGTAAATATATAAAATATATTTAATATGTCAAATAATTTTTAAAAATTGTTTAAAATTAATTGACATAATATTTATATTTTACATGTTTGCAAAGAAATGTTTATTTAAGTATTTAGTGCACAATTACGATTTTCCTATGTTTTTGGAGTACTGTTCTAAAGTAGGGCTTTAGCTAATATTTCTAGATATTCTAGCCCTTAAGTGTTTGGGTAGAGTCTTAGTGGCCGATTACGATGGCAGACGGAAAAGCACTCCGACCTCCGTGGCAGCGGAAATTAACCGTCCGCATGTACCGCGGCAAAACCGGCGGTCAGATTAGGAAGCACTGCCAGAAAAATCCGACCGCGGCGGACGGATTCCACGAAATTCCGCCGGGAACGTCCGGAAAAGCTGAAAATCCGTCCGCGGCAGTCGGATTTGCTGCGGAAAGACCAAAAACTGCAGTTCGACCAGCGGATTGACCGCAAGTGAAATTACTATACGATGGCGGTGCCAGCGGAACGATCAGTTGTTTCCGACCGCCGCGATCGCAACAAATGATGAATGGGAGAGCCGGCGGAAGGACTATTGCATTTTGACTGCTGCGGTCGTGCGGAAAGAGCAATTGCGGTTGAAAGCAACCACACAACAAAGCTACCAAGTGTGGCTGTATATCTGGCTCAGCCTCAAAAAACATCTATCACACCCCAATGACACATCCCCATTGCAAGTTAAAAATATAAATCCCAGGTCAACCCAGACAACACACCTGACATGAATACTCCATTTTGACCCACCCACATAGCTGAGTATAAAACCAGCCCCTTTCCTGCCCAGAATCCTTTGCACAGCTCCAGCACTGAAGGGCCCAACCCCACAGCACAAAGGAGAGGCAAATCAGCACACATCACACCATCACAACCACACACACATCACCACAACCACCTTCACACCTGCACTTCTCACCCATTTGCACATCACACACCATGGCACAGAGGAAGATGCCCAAATTCACTGACACTGAGTTGTCAGTGATGGTAGATGAGATAATCAGAGTAGAACCACATTTGTTTGGAAGCATGGTCCAACAGGCACCAGTAGCCAGAATAAATCAGATGTGGGAAAGGATAGTCAACAAAGTCAATTCATTAGAGACCACCCCGCGCACCCTGAAGGACATCAGGAGGAGGTGGCATGACCTCAAGACCAGGGTGAAAGAGCGTGCCAACAAGAACTATGAGCTGGCTGAGAGGACTGCCGGTGGCCCTCCCATTCCACCACTAACATTCAACAAATGGGAGGAGAAGGTGCTTGCCATACTGCATCCAGAGAGTCTCACAGGAATACCCGGGGGAGTGGAGGCTGGTAAGTACCAACAAATGTTTCCCATTACACTGCTATGTACTGTCTTGCACAACTAGAAAGCTGCACTTCCTAAACACAAATGCACTTACGTACAACACACTCTTCCCAACACATGTCTCACACATCTAACATTTCCTTCCTCTGAATCACCCCAAAGGTAGCTAGCAATATTTCCATGAGGGCATGTGTACAGGCAGCCAGCACTACAACTCCCACCAGGCCCCCTTGTCCCACAGCTGAGGAGGATGGTACATTCCTCCCACTCACAACCATGTGGCAGCCATTGTATTGCTCACCTTCACCTAACAGGTAGGTAGCCTTCTTAACAGGGAGGGGTGTTTGTGGGTGGGAAGCCATCACTACAACTCCCACCAGGCACCCTTGTCCCACAGCTGAGCAGGATGGAGCACTCCCCCTCAACCACGTGGCAGCCATTTCATTGCACTCATCAAACTTACAGGTAGGTAGCCATCTTAACAGGGATGGGTGTTTGTGGGTGGGAAGCCAGCACTACAACTCACCACAGGCCCCCTTGTCCCACAGCTGAGCAGGATGGTACACTCCTCCCACTCATAACCACGTGGCAGCCATTGCATTGCTCACCTTCACCTAACAGGTAGATAGCCTTCTGAACAGGGAGGGGTGTTTGTGGGTGGGAAGCCTGCACTACAACTCCCCACAGGCCCCCTTGTCTCACAGCTCAGCAGGATGGAGCACTCCCCCCCAGAACCACGTGGCAGCCATTGCATTGCTCACCTTCACCTAACAGGTAGGTAGCCTTCTGAACAGGGAGGGGTGTTTGTGGGTGGGAAGCCATCACTACAACGCCCCACAGGCCCCCTTGTCCCACAGCTCAGCAGGATGGAGCACTCCCCCTCCCCCTCCCCCCCACCATGTGGCAGCCATTTCATTGCACTCATCAAACTTACAGGTAGGTAGCCATCTTAACAGGGAGGGGTGTTTGTGGGTAGGAAGCCAGCACCACAACTCCCACCAGGCCCCCTTGTCCCACAGCTGAGAAGGATGGAGCACACCCCCCAACCATGTGGCAGCCATTTCATTGCACTCATCAAACTTACAGGTAGGTAGACATCATAACAGGGAGGGGTGTTTGTGGGTGGGAAGTCATCACTACAACTCCCACCAGGCCCCCTTGTCCCACAGCTGAGCAGGATGGTACACTCCCCACACCCAGAACCATGTGGCAGCCATTTCATTGCTCTCCTAAAACTTACAGGTAGTCAGCCTTCTAATGCTCTCTTGTCTCACCCCTGAGCAGGATGGAACACTCCCCCCACCCAGAACCATGTGGCAGCCATTGCATTGCTCACCTTCACATAACAGGTAGGTAGCCTTCTGAACAGGGAGGGGTGTTTGTGGGTGGGAAGCCTGCACTACAACTCCCCACAGGCCCCCTTGTCCCACAGCTGAGCAGGATGGAGCACTCCCCCCACCGAGAACCATGTGGCAGCCATTTCCCTCCACTGTGTCACCGAACAGGTAGGTAGTCAGTGCATGCACCCTGCCATCCTTCTCAAAAAGCATGGAGCCAGATCACCACACCAGCACTCACATGTCAGCCAACTTGGCATAGATCCAAAAGCCACATCCAGTGTGCAGACAGCTAAGCGCACGTAACTGTCACAGAAATTAAACTTTGACTCACCAAGTCACATGTGAAAGTAATTCATGGCACAATCATGCACAGCACAGAATGCAATGTGTAAGTGCCATGGTGTCAGAGCATGAAGGCCCATAAGAACACGAAACATGCATGGTCAATCTGACAAACAAAGTAAAGTACATTATATGAAAAAGGTATATATAACATTCCAATGGCTAGTTCATGCTTAGCTGAAATTGATTCCATGAAGAGCAAACAAAAAGACGCATTACATAAAGTTGATGTGCCGCAAGTTGTTAGATGATGATATGTCCTTGTAATCACACAATCTGTATGTGGCACATGGTTTCAATTTACATGTCACACCATGGACAAGTAATCTATGTACCTCAACATCATGTCATGATGTTCAGTATCTTGCTGCCATACCAAGTGATTGCAATGTAAAGTGTTTGGTGTATCAAATGTAACATCCAAAAGTCTAACACCAAGCTTGTGGAGTGCACTTCAATGACCATTTAACCTCTGTTCAACAGGAGATCCACAAGCAACTGCAGCAAAAAACCCCACCCCAACCTGCAGAGCCTGTCTCCCCCCCCGGAACATGAACTCTGGGATGCAGACTCCCTACGTTTCTCGGATGAGGAGCAACAACCTGGCCCCGCCGGACTGCCAGGGCGCACCACGTCTCAGGCCCTCATTGTCCCCACCACCACCACAGCAACAACAAAGCTGACCCCTGCTACAACGACCTGTGCGGCCTCCACCACCACCATCACCACTGCTGCCTGCAACACTCTCCCTGCCTCAGTGGTTACCAACACCACAACACAATCAGAGGATGCCAGGGGGAGTGTGCTGGTGCATCTTTTGCCAACGCCACATGTCCGTGTCAGCAGGGCAGGTGGGAGGGCAACTGGGGGACAAATACAGGAGGACACTGAGACCGAAGCCCTGGCCACCGTCACAAGAGTCCTTGGGGCATATGAACAGAACCAGGGACAGATGGGCCAGGTTGTGGAAGAAGTGCGTGAGCTCCGCCTGCTGCTGAGGTCCATGGACACACGTATGGGCCAACTTGTGGACCTCATGGGCCAGCTTGTGGGTGTTCTGAGGGACAGACATGTGGCCCAAATGACAGCTCAACCCCCCTCCAGTGGCCCACATGCTGATACTCCCACCACCTCAGCTGCGGCCACAGAGAGGGGTGAGCTGCAACAAAATGACTCCTCAGACACCGCTGAGCCTGCAGCAGAGGGTCCCCCTGTCAAACGCACGAGGAGCCATCCGAGAAACACCAGGGGAGGATCACATGGCCGTTTATCATCCAAATGCAAGTCGCTGAGCCAGCCATGATGGCACCTGTGTTCCCCTTGACATTGACTTTGTTAACTATCCTTACCCACATTGCCATGTTGATGGCATGAGTCTGTTGGACTGTGTGACTACATCCATGTGGTGACTACTCTATTTGTCTCATTTACCATTACTGAGAACTCATAAATTCACTTGGCACAATTTTGTAAATAATCACTTCTCTGTCACAAATACTTATTGTAAATAAACACTCTTTACACACCTATGTCTTTGTGTCAGCTCCATGTTTATCACAGTATGTACAATGTCAACTCAGATTCCAATGTACCACAAGCTCTGATTGTGACGAGGCATTGAGAGGGTGAAGGAACCTAGAAAGACACAAGAGAATGACATTTACTTGTCAGGTGATGCCATTACAGCTAAAACACACCACTAGTCATCAACGTACAAAAACCAGCACACATAACAATGAGCAACAACATCAACACAGACATGAGGTACCTGGATAAAAATACCCTGTGCCACACACATCAGCCATTAGCCCAGAGCCAACAACAGCCAGCAGTCAAAAAGATCATCTATGCCTTGCCGCTACCATCAAAGCCAACTAACAATGTCACTGTTGTACAATGTCACTAACACTCAAGGGAAGTAGTTGTCGATGAGCTGTTGACGCATGTCAACACCTTCCTCTTCTCCACTATCGTCGTCACTGGGCATGTGTGGGTTTGCAGGGGGGGCATCTGCTGCTCATCATCGTCCAGGAGCAGGGGGATCTCCTTGCGCAAGGCCAGGTTGTGGAGCATGCAGCATGCAACTACGATCTGACACACCTTTTGGGGAGAGTAGACTAGTGCACCTCCACTCTTGTCCAGACACCGGAATCAAGATTTAAGAAGCCCAAAAGTACACTCCACCACACGACGTGTCCTCCCATGTGCATCATTGTAGCGGCCTTCACCCGGGGTCCTTGGATTCCTCAGTGGGCTCAGCAACCAAGGCCGGTTGGGATACGCAGAGTCACCTAGGTGTGACATACAGAGAGCAATTTACTAATATAAACAGTAGCTGAGAATAGCATGTCACACATACACCACACTACTTGACTTGGCATACTCACCAACAAGCCACGCATGCTCCGGATGCAGATTTGCCATCAGTTGTGGGATGATGCTGTTACGCAGTATGTAGGAGTCATGGGCTGATCCGGGAAATCTGGCACAGACATGGGAGATAATCATATCCGCTTGGCATACCACTTGCACATTAATGGAATGGAAATGCTTCCTGTTCCTGTATATATGCTCATGTGCCTGTGGTGGAACCAAGCCAACATGTGTGCAGTCAATGGCGCCAACAACATTAGGTATGTGGCCAAGGACATAAAAATCACCCTTCACAGCTGCCAATTCATGTCTCCTTGGAAAATGGATGTAGCGGTCCTTGTAAGTCATCATTGCGGACAGGACATCACGTAGCACCATGCTGAACATCGCTTGAGACATCCCACCGGCGATGGCCACCGTGTACTGGAACGAACCAGTTGCAAAGAAATGAAGGGCAGCCATCACCTTAACTGTTGGTGTCAAAGCAGTCGGATAGGTTCTGCGAGGCCTCAGATGGGGCTCCAACTGACCACATAGGTCTTGAAGGGTAAGGTGATCCAGATGGAATTTTCTTATGATGTCCTCATCCTCCATGTTCGCCAGCACTGGGAACGGACGATGCACATTTGGTCGTCTCCTACATAATATGAAAGGGGACACATGTCAATTTAATTCCCCTATGAGATGTGTCAAACATCTTACATCTTGACTGACGCAGCGCCAACAATGACTGGACTGTAACAACAGTTTAATGCACAAGTCACATGCAGAGACACCTTGATCTCATGTAGTCGTACATGTGGTCAGTATGTACATACTGACTACCTCCAAAACAGATTCTGACTATGTGAAGGGTAAATGGTACACTCCTACATCTTGTGTCCCCAGCCCTGGGAGTAGTTGACACAGCACATGTTGGAAACAGCAACACTGCCGACTTCTGCGTAGCTGCTGTACCTGCCACACCTTCTTGCTTAAGTTGCACAGAGCACACCTTTTCTACACAATGAGCACAGTGTGTGTAAGCTGATTAACTACCAAAATCAATACAGCAATGTGCACAGTGAAATAGGCACATTATGTGGTCAGTCCATCATTACTGTGGGTTGATTAGCCATCTCACACATTGAGATGTTCACAAATATGAGGCTCATTACACACCAAATCTGTGTACATGCACACAAATATCATAGGTGACATGTGAGGAAGAACATGCCAATGCATTTAATAATGTGCACTGACATGGCATGTGTAGGCATCAGTGAGTTGAATGTCACACTAGCATTACATTTTGCAAACAGGTGCTGTAATACATTGTGAATGTATAGTGTTCAAGGATTAAAATTGGCTATTGCCATTGCTAGAGCATATTGTGTCCATAGGTGCGGTATGCGTGCTCCGCCACCGTGATCACGGTCATTGGCCACAATTGAAAGATGCAGGATTGCGGTAGCGACCGCCTGGACCCTGCGGTGTGACACCCCCAATGCCAATGGCATTGCAGCCAACAGGAACCGCGATCGCGGTAGTGCAATACTTATTTGAAACCCACGGTAGGCGTGCTCCGCTACCGCGGGCCCGGGCATTGGCCACAATTGAAAGATGCAGGATTGCGGTAGCGACCGCCTGGACCCTGCGGTGTGACACCACCAATGGCATTGCAGCCAATGGGAACCACGATCGCAGTAGTGCAATACATATTTGAAACCCGCCGTAGGCGTGCTCCGCTACCATGGGCACGGGCATTGCCCACAATTCAAAGATGCAGGATTGTGGTAGCGACCGCCTGGACCCCGCGGTGTGACACCGCCAATGCCAATGGCATTGCAGCCAATGGGAACCGCGATTGCAGTAGTGCAATACATATTTGAAACCCGCGGTAGGCGTGCTCCACTACCGTGGGCCCAGGCATTGGCCACAATTGAAAGATGCAGGATTGCGGTAGCAACCACCGGGAACCCGCGGTGTGACACCGCCAATGCCAATGGCATTGCAGCCAATGGGAACCACGATCGCGGTAGTGCAATACATATTTGAAACCCACGGTAGGCGTGCTCCGCAACTGTGGGCCCGGGCATTGGCTACAATTGAAAGATGCAGGATTGCGGTAACGACCGCCTGGCCCCCGCGGTGTGACACCGTCTATGCTAATGCCATTGCAGCCAATGGGAACCGCGATCGCGGTAGTGAAATACAATTATGAAACTCGCGGTAGGCGTGCTGCGCTTCCGCGGTCCCGGTTATTGGACACAATTGAAAAATGTTAACCAGGCAGACCAATTGCAGCAGCTGAGTACCACTGAAACAGCCCCAGGGGCCTATAAATCTCTGTGAGAGAGCCACACATTTCACTTGCATTCAGACACTGCTGCCTGCCATTCTTCACCACCAACTGCTGCTGTTCCTGTATTCTGGACCCAGTGATGGCGAGAACTGAGAACATCAGGGCCCGTCCCTTTACCACAGAGGAGCTGGAGGTCCTGGTGGACGAGGTCCTTGCACAGTATGGGACGCTGTATGGTGCGCCAGATGTACTGGTAAGTGTTACTGAATAAAAGTTTGAGAGTGCTCAGAATGCTCACATGATGTTGCTCTGCAGTAGTATGTGCCTGTGAGTGCAAGTCAATGTGCATGCATCCATATTTTTCCTATAGACTGCTCCATACATGGCCTATTAAGAATTGCATTTGAGAATGTGGGGAGGATGGCAACATGGACACTTCTACAGCCCTTCTTCTGCAAAAAACAACAAACGTTGGTCTGAGACTGGTTAATGTAAAAGTGTGATACACTGCCTAGCATGCTGACTTCATGTCAATGGGGTGTGTAGCCTTATTTCCACAGATCCAAGACTGCATTGAAGGATGAGAGTGACATGCAGTGTATTTTGCAGCCATACAGTTACACTGCTGGTTTGAGTCAGTCGAAGTCTGAACAAACATTGCCTGTGCTATGTGATGTCATAGTCCATTTAGTCTTCACATGCTCATTTGTGACTAGGCCTGGGCGTAAAACTACGCTATGCTCGCATAGTTTGCGTAGTTTGCGCAACTACGCGCTATGCGAATTGCACATAGCACAGTGCAAAAACGCATAGCGTAGCGGGCAATTTCTGCTTGCTCGCGGTCCTCAACGTCAAGTTGGCGACCGCGAGCTAGCAAAATGACATCCCGGCGAGACTTTTTCCTCGTTCGCGATCAGCAACATCAAGTTGCCGATCGCGAGCGTGGAAAATAAACCTCCCGGCGAGATTCTCAATGCGGGGAGGTCAGGTTTCTCATTGCGAGTGGTCGCGTATGCTCGCAACCGCTCGCGATGAGAAACTACCAGTCCGCGTTGAGAAAACTGCCGCTCGAGTACAAATCTACTCGAGCGGCAGAAAACGACCGCTTGCACTGTGCAAGATGCCGTTTGCAATGATTGCGCAGTGCGGACAAGCATCCGGCACTGTGCAATCATTGCGAACACCATTTCCTACCGCACTACGCAGTTCGCGTAGTGCTACGCGTAGCTCGCTACTACGCGAATTACGCCCAGGGTTATTTGTGACATTACAAATGTATTTTGTCCAGAGGGTACTGAATGATGTGTGTGCAGTACTCAAATTGCCCCTATGGTGATGTGTGCATTATGCACAAGAGTACAATGCCTGTGTGTAACACTCTTGGTGGTAGTTCACCTATGACACATCAGATAAATGTAATTTGGAGATGTCATCCTTCTATTGATTACATTATGTGTTCAGTCTCGCATGTGTAGGCACTGTTTACCCTCTCATATTGTACATGCATGTGATTTCTCTGATGGCCCACGTTTAACCTCAGTGTGAGTCCCTCTGTCCTGCACAGAAACTGCCCAATGTTACAAGGACCCATCACTAAATGGAATGAGTGAAACATATGTGTTGTCCACCACCCTATTTCTTAGCCTGAGGATTGCACAAGACAGGCCTCCACCTTGTGAGAAGAGTGTGAGAATGTCAGATCATGGCCCTAAATGTGACCACCATGACACATTTAGCCATTCACTGGTCAAGGACATTGAGGGGTGTGTGGTGTTATGACACAGTGAGTCAGCCCCGACACATCATTCCCAATGTATTGTATGTCATGCTCACTCACATACTGCATCACAGATGAGGGTCATTTTCACATTGGTTGCTGTGCTGGCACTCTGCATGTGTATGAAATGGCCATGTACTGTGTCCATCATCATACATGCACACATTTCTATGGGATTATCCGATGCAAGTGTACTACGTGTCATGCTGTATGGCCTCTGCTCAACATTTATGTATTAGTGTGCTATGTATTTTCATGCTCCTGTACTGACACACAGTGGTACATAAAACAGTGTCACTGAAACTTCCTCTTCTTGTCTCCCATGCCTGCAGCTTAAGGTCCACCAGCGTAAGGCGATATGAAGGGCCATTGCACGCAAGGTGCGGGCACTGGGTGTCTCCAACCGATGGCACACACACTGTCACAAGAGGTGGGATGACATCTGCCGGCTGAGCAAAAACGTGGCAGAGATGACGCTGGTGGTGCTCCCTCGGACTGGCAGGTTGGCGCGCAGGAGCATGACACTACTAATGGCCCGCATCTTGGCAGTGACACAGCCAGAGATGGATGGATGCTTGAGGGCCCATCAGCAGCAAGTTGGGGGTGAGTATTCAGCTAAGTGTGACTTTGGGTGTGAGTGACTGTATGAATCCCAAGCGTGACCCAATGGGAAGCTCTGTGATGCCTCTAGTGTGATGCAATGGCTTCTAAGCGGCCTCAGTGTTGAGTGCAGCTGTTCTGCATTTGTACAACATGTGGTTTCTCATGTGTTTAAAACCATGACCCTTGTCATTGACAGATGAGATGTGGCCTTGTGACATATGCTGCAGTATGAGTGTCATAGACATCACCTGGCAGTGAACAGCAGTGAGCATCATGTTAGTGTGCATTCATAGATGTGTGCTGTGCACAACAGATAATTTGTGACATCTACACAGCAGACACCAATGTACTAACTGTAGTTGTGCTTCAAGCACAACATGGTGGACATCAGGAGCTTGTAGCCATTGCAAAAGGACATTTTGGAGTTAGTATCTGTGGTGTTCCCTTAAAGAGACTCCATATGTGACAGAGACAACATGTTTTGATGTATAGCTATCTCACCTACAGGCACGTCGGTATGCTTACAGAGAATAGTATGTGTGGTTACAGGGAGGCACAGGGTCAGCTATTTGGCTGTGTCAACGCCACATGGAGCATTACTATAAACTATGCATGTTTCCATGCATCTTCTGATGATTGCATAAATGTAGCACATGCTGAATGTACATGGAGGAGTCCAACATGGGAGTATCATTTTAAAGTTTTGTGCTTTGCTTGCATATGATGTTTGTGAGTATGGCACTATACTGAACCTATGTCTCTGTCTCTTGCAGCATCTACCGAGGGCAGGGAAGGACGGGGGACGGACACCAGTGGGGAAGCTTCTGGCATGACTGCTACACATGAGTTCACTGACACTGATGTGACCAGCGCTTCGGAGGGGGACAGGAGTACCCTGGATGATTCACGCCCAGAAACACCAACCTCCACATCTTCAGACTCCAGCAGTGACTCCTCGATGTTGGCGGGCACAGGAAGTTCCAGATCTGCCTCTTCTTCTGCCACACATCGTCCAGTGCCCACCCTCCCACAAGTGCTGTCCTTGCACGCAGCCCTAGGAAGGGTAGAGTCTCCTTTCCCCCAGTCACTGCTACCCCTGCCCCTGTCTCCCCTGCTGCCCTCAGTGTGGAGGCGGTAGACCTTTTGCACCAGCTGTGTGTGGGTCAGACTGCTCTCCTGAATGCCTTCCAGGATCATGACAAGAAGTTGGCACAGGTAGTTGCCTTCATGGAGGGCATTCATTCTGATGTGGGTGGCCTACACCGAACTGTCCAGTCTTTGTCCTCCACAGTGACGGCAGCCATTCAGCAGTCACAGGCTCCCAGTCCAGCTCCTGTCCCTTCAGCAACCACCCTGCCACTGGCACCACCTGATGAGAGTGCCCATACGCCAGAGCCCTCAGGCACCAAGTCCTCCACATGCAGCACACAACAGCAGCACTCGAAGCATACCAGACCACAGACACCATCACCACAACACAAAACGGGCACACATGAGTGCAAAACCAAAAGCCCGTCACGTGACACTCAGGGACATCAGGCCAAGAAGCAGGCATCAACATCACATTCACCAAACTCACCACCATCCAAGGGCACTCCCATCCCCACACCTGCTCCCAAAGACCCACAAACACTTGCCCTGTCTGCTGTGAACCTGGTGACTGCAATGACTAAGCCCAAACACATTTCAAAGGCAGATTCACCCACAACGTCAACTCCCACCCACACCCCTGTGAAGCAGGGGCAAGAGAGCAAAGTGGGTAGTGTACCTTGACAACAGGGGATGCAGGGGAAGAGGCAAGGCCACCCGAAGTGTACCACCAGGTCCAGCGAATCCCCACGGGGAGAGCCACCTGCACCTGATACACCTTTGGTGGAGAGTGAGGCTGTTGTGCCCACCTCACTACCCACTCCGGCCAAGACACTTGTGGGCTATTGAATCCCCAAAAAGTTGAGACCCAGCCCTCAACATTCACCCTCAACCATTGTGCCTCCACGCAGCATGTCTCCACCTCCCCGTGCCACCACTCCACCCGGTCCAAGCAGCCCTCAGGCTCCCACAGCCACGGATGCCTCTATCTCAGCCGGTTCTCTCTCTCCCAGGTCCAGTCCTCCAACAGGCCCCGACAATCAGCCCCCTCCTAGTTTAACTTAAAGCCAAATATTTAAGCCAAGTCCTCCTCCCAACACCATTTCTCCAACAGCAGTGCCTAGACTGCCCATATGTAGCCCCTGAGCTGTTGTGACTCCCATGGCAGTGGACGGTATTACCCATTTGATGTGCAAGTTCTCATGCACACATGTGCGGACTAGAAATATGGACTGGCCAATGGCCTTGCTGTGTGTTACTTTTGATGCCCATTTCCTGTGCAGTTTCTCATGCACACATATGCGGACTAGAAATATGGACTGGCCAATGGCCTTGCTGTTTGTTACTTTTGTTGCCCATTTCCTGTGCAGTTTCTCATGCACACATGTGCGGACTAGAACTATGGACGGCCAATGGCCTTGCTGTTTGTTACTTTTGTTGCCCATTTCCTGTGCAGTTTGTTATGAACACATGTGCATACTAGGAATTTGTACTGGCCAATGGCCTTGCTGTTTTGTACTTTTAATGCCCATTTCCTATGCAGTTTGTCATGCACACATGTGCATACTAGGAATTTGTACTGGCCAATGGCCTTGATGGTTTGCACTTTTGATGCATATCTGGATATTATATAATAAAGACTGTTACTCATGTTGTCTGCTTTGTCGCTGCCCTTGCTAAATAAAAATTTTATGTATGGATATAGGTTCATGTGACACATGCTCTGTATGCCACTTTCACATTGGTAATTACTTGATTTACTTTTTCAGAGGTTGCCAGAGGTGACAGGCACTTTTGTTCTTCTTGACTCTGAGGCTTGAGGGTGCAATGATGGTTGTTTGTGATGATCTACTCGTATCCTAATCATTCTATGGTCAGGTTTGCTAAATTGTACACATGTCATGTTAGGATGCAATACCACAATAGAGGTGAATTCTATCCACAGGATTACTTGCAGGGTGGCCAGGGTCCGTCATATCTGTGGGATCTTTCTTGATATGTGTATAGCAGTGTTGATGTGTAGTTATCTTGTGTAGGCCTGTCTTCATAGTCACATGGGTACATTTGAATGTGTGCACTTGAGTAGTCATACAGTGTGATTGGCCTGTCTTTGTCAGTAGTGTTAAGGTGTATGTGCCCCTGCACATGCCAACTACACACATGTATGATCCAGGTAATGAGTGCCTGTTTGTTTACATTGTCAGACATGTGCTTCAGATTGTGGACACATGGAGGAGTTGTAGGTTGAGCACTGTGCAGTGTGTCGGTGTGTCCTTGCACTCCTGGGGGACACCTACTTGTTGTCGCTGTCAGTTGTGAGTATGCAGAGTGTGTCACTGCAAAGTCTGTGTTGTGTTTTGTTGATCAGCCATAGGTCTTGTTTAAGTTTGTGCTCACTGTGCTGACCTGCTCAGCCACACTGGCATTATTTGTGAGTTTTCTCATGCATTGCTGTCACTTGACACATTTTTGGGACAAGTATAGTATGTGTTATGACGAGTCATACCATCCCCTATGGGTGCTTCTGATGCCTACACATTGTGAGTTACTCCTCTATGTGTTTTTGCACTGTACACTCCTCACCTGTCTAATACTGATGTACACACCACTTCAGTCTCATGTCTTCCACCCCATGCCTTGCCAGTTTGTGACCCTCCCCAACACTTCATAGTGTGACACTATACTGTGGGAGGATGATCTGTGTACAGGATCAATGTGCCACTCAGGACAGTTTCACAATTAGTTATGTGTTATTTTCTTCTACTTGGTTGCAGTCATGGTTGCTCATGTGCAGTGCATATGATTGAGCAGCACAGTCCTCTAGTCATGTTGTTTGCATCTGGGTTTTCCTGAGTTGTGCAGCTGTGGGTGATGGCTAAGCTGTATGTCTGTTTGCTGAGTTACTGCGACCCTTCCTGAGTGTGATGTGATCTGTGTGCTGTGCTGATTTGTGGTGTGGAAGTTCATGGTGGAGCACTCAGATATGTGTGCTACTGGTTTTGTTGGTGTTCACACACTGCTTACTGTGCATGCAGTGCTGTCAGTGTATGTTGCCTTTTACTTGCCTGGTGTGCATCCCCCTAATGTCCAGCTGAGTTGACTATGTGATGAATTGTTTTTTGCATATGTTGTGTTTTTGTGGTTGATGGATACAGTGTTTGGCCTGTGTTGGCTCTTTCTACTGACAGGTGCATGTGTGTGTGATGTTCTATTTGCATGGCATTGTGTGAGAGTAGTTTGTGCATTGTAATACATTCAGATGTGTGTTGAATGTGTGGTGTGCATTTCTTGTGTGAATGTCAAATGCAGCAATGTGGAGTCTTGTTCATGAGCTTGTATTGAGTGCACAATAGTGCTATGTCCTCCTATATTTGACCTGTCACTTGTCAGGATTGCGCATGTGCATGCTTGTGGCACACATTGACACCATGCTTACTTGTTAACTGGTGTGGTGTCTATGTCTGTGTTAGCTGATTTGTCCCCTTGATCACAGTTAGTGTTCATGACTGCCATTTGATAATGCAATTTTTGATTGGGTTGGGGTATGGTGTCTGTGCATTTGTCCAGAGTGAAAATGTTGTGTATTCCTTTTCTGTCTAGGGTCAAATTGCCTATCCACTGTTTGCCTGCACATGGCTGAGCTTGTTGGACTTCTTTGGATGTTGTTTGTGAGATTTGTGTTTGGCTATTGGTTTTTGATCAGCATTGGTTCAGACATCCTTGAGTGGGAGTCTGACATTTGTAGATACACACCAGGGTGTGTGATTGGTTGTCAGGAAACTCACAGGACCTTATTTGCACCTTTTTGTGTGTTTCTCACAAGTGTTGAGTATTGCAGGTGTGAGATGGGTAGATGATGGGTATGTGTGAAGGTCCTACTTGGGTTTGACAGTCAGGGAGTGTGACAATGAGCCACGTGTGTTGTGCTGGTGGCATACACATGTCAAGGTAGTTGACCCAGATGTGGGGCTGGTCACTGTATGGCTTCTGACACTTCCTATAATTCCTGTGCCTATGCATAGCTTGCATTGCTGTATCCCAGAGATATTGCTCAGATGTCACTTTGATTTAATTTCAATTACTGTGCCACCCATGTCTTATTTTATGGCATAAGGGTAGTGTGATATGTTCCTCCTCTTGCATGTCATGTACAAATGCTATGTGGCTTGCTCCATGGTTTTCCAGCACTGTGCACTCCACTTTGGGGGAGTCCATTTATTGTCATACATTGCTGCTGACCTATGGTATGTGTATGTGGCAGAGTGTCAGTGTGGGATCTGTCTGAGGGACTTGACATGCAGTGTGAACAGTTCAGTGGTTGTTAATATGCAGAGTGAGTCTTCATTTCTTAATTTACTCAGTTTGATTCACATGAGTGGAAGGCAGGTGTGGGGAGGAGGGTTGTCCAGCCCCTGACCTTCTGTGAAGGGTGTTCATCTTCACCCCCACCTTCCCAGTCAATCTACCTTGCCCTTTGATGTGTGAGGTGCGAGGTCGAGCCACACCTGGCTGCTAAATAGTGCATTGAGGGGGGGCACAAGAGGGGCACACAGCATGTGCAGAAATGGATGTGGGAAGCGTGCTGTGGGCTGTAGCCAACTGATGCGGCCCACCATGTGGGTAGGGTGAAGGTGGAGCCCTGGGAAGCTGCCCAGACTGCCCATGCCTGGCACCGGCTCTGCCTACTACATTGTGCGCAGGTTTTCCCACGTCTTCACCGCTGCGGTGACATGACCGGGACATTGCAGTGATTTCGATGTTGATGGGTGACCCCGATGTGGAGGTGTGGATTTCTAGCAAGCAGGACATGTGTGAGTACACTGGGGGATATGTTCCTGTCTCCACCAGAGTATCTGCTGTGGACAGGAACCATATTTCAGCACAGGAGTTGTGTGTTGTGGTTGTATGCGGAGATGTGTTATTTACGTACCTGCGGTGTTGACGGCGGCGGCGTCTTATCTGCTGGTAGTGGATCAGGTACAGCAGCATAAGGGCTTGAAGAGCTGGATCCATAGCGTTCAGGAACACGTGGAGGTGGCCGGGATTCGAGTTTCGCTCTCCGCAGAAGTGCTTCCGCCATCTCCGAGTGGCTGGTTTCTCCACTGCGTTGTGATGGGCTGTTTGAGGCATCGTGATTTGTACGGCGGTCGTAACGTCATTCCGCACGGCGGTCTTTCTCTATTGGCTCCCTCCGCCACCGTTGCGGAAGGAAATTTCTGGCGGATCCCGAAACTCCGCAGCGGACGGGAAATGGGCTATCTTTGACCATTGTAATACGGCGGACGCGAGGACTGCCACTGGAGTGCCGAAATGGACATTTTCCGCCAGCACCGCGGATGTGCCAAACACCGCCTTCGTAATCGGCCCCTTGCATTGTATTGTAGCTGCTCGAACATTGTTTTAGTCTGTTTAGTTAGTTTTGGACCTCAACTCTTAGTTGTTGGTAGCTTTGTTTTTTTTGGAATGATTGTAGTAATTTATGTAGGGTTGGTGGGGTTCTGTCTGTTGTGGCTTGAAACGCAATATGCCATCCTTCCACAGCGTTATTAGTTTTTGCTTCTCTGTTTAGGGTACTGTTATATACATTTCACCATGGAATATGGTATTTGGGCTGTCTCCTGTGTCCAGATCTGTGTAGCCTTCCCACCCAGGTGTCCTCGAAATAGTCGAGTAGGGGACTTAGTTTATGTTAATTTGTTTGATAGTAGGGGCTTTCTATTAAGAGATTGTAGTGTTCTGCTACATCAGTTATTGGGACGTATGCTAGTGCAATTAGTTTTTAATTTCATATGCAAAATTGCTATTAGTTGCATATTCTACACTGAGCGTAGATTTTTGAAGGTGTCTCCAAATGCATTGATTAAAGTGGTAATAGCAACCTTGTATTGCTGTGTGAGGGTAGTTTTTCAGGATGGCTTGTATCATTGACTGTTCAAAGTCTATGATAAGTTTTTGAGGATAGTAATTATTAGTTTCTTGCTTTACTTCTGTTAAGAGTTCTACATATGTAGTGGTTTGTTTGTTTGGTAACAGGGCATATATAAAGGGGATGTTGGTATTGTGATATAGTCCATGGATTGTATATAATTGGTAAAATGGTTTGGGACATATTTTAAATGTTCCGTCCATCATCCATGTGTCACAATTCTGAAGTTTAAGTAAATTTGTGGGTGTTGCAAATATAATTCTTTTGTTGTTAGATTTATTGTCATAAAGTAGAAATTGCTCTTCATTATGACTTACAGTGAGTTCAGGTGGTATTTGTATTTCACTGAAGGTTTTGGGGGTAGGTGGGGTGGTAGCAGTTGCTTTTTTTGTTCTAGCTATAAGCCTTTTCAACGTTGAGACAGGGTAATTGGCTAGTTACATGTTCTGGAACTCTGGGGAGTACATCTTTTAATATTTCAGTAGTAGGTTTTTGAGAGCTAGTGCTAGTTTTTTTCAGAGTGTCTAGAGTGTCTCTCACTTGTATTTCAGCTATGTTAGGAGGGTGGTTATGTTCCTTAACATGTAACACAGTAGTTTCTTCTGTTGTAGCCTCCCATAACATGCATTTGAATAATATTTGCTGCATTTCCAATTAATTTTGTTGCCTGTCTGTTTCTCCTGGGTGCAGAGATATCCCATATAAGATAATAAAAATTTTACTTTCTGGGAAGTTATGAATTTGGCACCTTCAGTCATTCTGATGTTTGAAATGCTATGAGAAATGTATATAAAAAATATTAAATGTATTGTAATTTTGTTAATTTTAATGCAGGTTTTTATATGGAACATTATACTTACATGTTTGAATATGTTGAACTTTTTTGATGCTGAGGTGTTTCTGTTGGTGCTTTCCTTTAGTGTTTCCTTTGATTTCCTGCAGAAGAAAAATGTAAATTTTAATAAATGTGTTTAACAGCGTTTATTTCTTTTTGGGGTTTGTGTGGTTAGTGGGCAATTTGGGTTGGGAATTTTACTTGATTTAATAGTTTAATTGAGATTTATACTTACTTTTTTGGCAAGGTGGTTTTTGGATGATGTTTGAAGGTAGTTGAGTATGTCTTGAAGTTTCTGTAGAGGAGATATATTTAAAAATAAATATACATTAATTATTTAGTTATTATGAAAAGTGCTTTACGATTATTTTGTGCAGTTGAAACAATAAATAGATATTTTACTTACTTTTTGAAGTTTTATTCAGAGCTTTCAATGATGAAGTCCAATGTTGCAGAAGCAATCCGGAAGAGATTCCCCTTATTCTTGGTTTTGTTTTTGCAACATAAAATAATGTTACATTTTCTTTCGTTTATATAGTGTTTGTTTAACTGTGCTTTCAATCTTATTGGGTTATTTTAGTTGTAGGTATTTTTCATTGGTTGTTACTAATGCTTTCAATTAATTTGGCTGTTTTTTCCTCATATGGGAAACGCTAATTAATGTTCAGTTGAACTTTTTTTTATTCTTACTTTATTTAAAAGTGTATTAGTATATTATTTGTATTTTGTTTTGTATTGAATGTATATTAAAAAATATTTATTTTATATATAGTTTTTGGAAGTATAATGAATTTGGTGAGTTTAAATATGTTAAAGTTGTTTTAATGAATTATAGTGTATTTAATGTTACATTTATTTATTTAATATGTTGTGTGTGTTTGTGATATTGTTTATATTATTTTTGTGATATATTGTGTTATTGAAAATATTTTTAAGGTGTCGATATTTAATTTCTGACGATAATAGTGTGATCTATATTCTTCTTATCGATATTTGTGTCATTTTGTATGTTTATTTAATGTTTTCGATATTAGTTATGACGATATTTTATTGATCGATATTAGTGATATCGATGTTAATATTTGTCGAAAATTTGTGTCGATATTTGTGTATTTTTTAAAATAAGTATAGAGTATCGATATTTATGTTATCGATATTTGTGTGTCGATAATTTTGTAGGTCGATATTTTGAGTGTTGATTTAATGTCAGTGATCGACAGTTACTCAGACAACTAATCAATAACCCATATAGACACTCATGTACCTACTCACCAACCCATGCAGCCACTTACATACCAACTGACAGACTGATACACACATTTACACAGATTAGTCACTCACCCATACATTCACTAAGACACGTTTTATCACTCACTCATACAGTCAGTCAAGCACCCAACAATTCATCCATACAGACACTCATACACCCACTCATTCTTCGAATACACCTTGGAGTATATATATAACATTCTTAAACTTTTTAGAAACACTGGATGATGTCATCAGTGATGTCATCAGTGATGTCATTTGAGATGTCATCAGTGATGTCATCAGTGATGTCAGTGACCATGTCATGATTGATGTAATATGTGACGACATCAGCAGTGCATTGCGGGGGTGCGAGTTATAGTTAGCTCAGCTAATTCTAACAGCTGAATTTCTCCGGTTTTGTACAAGTGAAATGTCAGCCTAACTATAACGTCCCTGAAACCTGTGGTCTGAAACGCGTTGGGAATTTTCATTTTATCGGAGCAGAATGTGCCGGTTTTATCATTAAAGACTTGTGAAGCACTCTGGTGTTGGAGGTGTCCTTGCATCAGGGCATGTTTTTTGTGGGATATATGCGCGGCAGTCCGGCCGCGAAGGACGCCACACCCGGTTCAGCAAACATGGGGCCGGAAAGGTTTTGAAGTGTCGGAACCTGAGGCACAGCGGAGTAAATAAGAAAGAAAACCGGAGATTCCAGTCCGTAGCCCACTGGGGCAGGAAGTATTATTGAAAGAAAGGACATGGACATGAACTGAGCCCACTGGGGAATAATAGAGGCTCAAGCAGACTACAGGTACCAGCATGCTTTGAACAGTTAACTCACTTGAGAGGCCCGAAATGGGCGTATATATTGCGTGCAGTAAATGGTGCCTACGAGCGATTCAGTTCTACCACCTGTCACCCTTTGAAGAAGGAGCCAGAGAGCTCTGAAACGCATTGGGAATTTTCATTTTATCGGAGCAAAATGTGCCGGTTTTATCATTAAAGGCTTGTGCAGCACTCTGGTGTTGGAGGCGTCCTTGCATCAGAGCATGTTTTTTGTGGGATATATGCGCGGCAGTCCGGCCACGAAGGATGCCACACCCGGTTCGGCAAACATGGGGCTGGAAAGGTTTTGAAGTGTTGGAACCTGAGGCACAGCGGAGTAAAAAGAACGAAAACCAGAGATTCCAGTGCGTAGCCCACTGGGGCAGGATGTATCATTGAAAGAAAAGACATGGATATGAACTGAGCCCACTGGGGAATAATAGAGGCTCAAGCAGACTACATGTACCAGCATGCTTTGAACAGTTAACTCACCTGAGAGGCCCGAAATGGCCGTATATATTGCGTGCAGTAAATGGTGCCTATGAGCGATTCAGTTCTACAAGCGGTCACCCTTTGAAGAAGGAGCCAGTGAGCTCTGAAACACGTTGGGAATTTTCATTTTATCGGAGCAGAATGTGCCATTTTTATCATTAAAGGCTTGTGAAGCACTCTGGTGTTGGATGCGTCCTTGCATCAGGGCATGTTTTTTGGGGATATATATATATATATATATATATATATATATATATATATATATATATATATATATATATATATATATAGATATATATAGATATATATATATATTACCTACTGGCGGTCGCCAGTAGGTAGTTATAGTTAGAACCTAGTTTCCATAGGAAAAGCGTTTTTTGATTTGCCAATAACTTTGGTGCCGTTTGACGAATCTTCGCGGAATTTTGAAAAAAGATGTCCCGCTCTGGTCAGCTCCTGTCTTGAAAGTTTTGGAGTGATTCATCAAGCGGGGGCCGAGAAAAAAGGGGGGTCCCAAAACGCGTTTTCCCCATGTTAATTTCCATAGGAACTTTAGACAAAGCTACAGCCAGAACTGCTAAACGGAATTACACCAAATTTGGCAAAAAGGTAGGTCTTGGTTCGGAAAGAGCCCTTTTTTTTAAATGGTGTAAATCCGTTCAGTAGTTGCTGACCAATTTAAAAAATAAAAATATCGATATCTGAGCACCGAGGAGGAGTCGCGACTCCTCCCGGGCATGAGCTTCACTCTGATTGGCTGCCAACACTCCAAACCAGGAAGTGTTGGCAGCCATCTTGTGACTCGGTAAACGAGTCACAAGAAAAGAGTAAAAATAAAGGTGAAAAATAAGAAAAGGGGGCAGGGTACAAACACCCTGACCCCCTAGGCCTGCTCAGGGGGTCCCACAAGGACCCCCAGGGCCAAAGAAAGCATTTTTCTAAAAAAAAAAAAATCAGAATTCGCCGGATGACAAAATAAAAAAAAACGAAGCGCGGACTCCTGTGCTTCGTTATCTGATAGCCCCCGGGTGGGCCAGGTCCCGGGGGCAATGCTTATTTATGTAGCGGAGGCCCGTGGGGGCCCCCACAACCCCGGGGACCGCCACCTCCCCGGGGCTAAATTGTTTATGCGTGGGGGGCACATGGCCCCCCGCAGCCCCGGGGACCGCCACCTCCCTGGAGTTTTTATTTAAAATGCGTGGGGGGGCTCCTGCCCCCCCACGCTGCCCCGGGGACCGCCACCTCTTCGGGGCAATACTTATTAATGTGCGGGGGCCTCGCGGGCCCCCCAAGCCGCAGGGACCGCCACCTCCCCGGGGCTTAAAATAAAAGATATGAGGTGTGGGGGGGCTCCTGCCCCCCCACACTGCCCCAGGGACCACCACCTCCCCGGGGCACTCTTTAATTAAATGTAGGGGTCCGTTGCGGACCCCCGAGCCCCAGGGACCACCACCTCCCTGGGGCTTTAAACAGTAAGGAAGGGGGGCCGCGCGGCCCCCCTCCTGGAGCCCTTGATGGCCCTGGGGACCGCCACCCCCCAGGGCTGGCTCCTGCAATGTCCCGGGGTGCCCACCCCTGGGACATTGCTGTTTGCTATGGCAGGGCGGGAGCATGGCTCCCGCCCTGCCATAGCAAACTCTGCTTTGGCTTTTGGAAGCGAGAGCAGGAAACCTGCTCTCGCTTCCAAAATCCAAAGCAGAATTGCTTTTACACAAGAGGAGCTGCATGTCAGCAGCTCCCCTTGTGCAAAAACAATGCCGACTCCCGCGGGAGGTGGGGAGCCGCGGGACTGTGGGGGCATTGGGGCTCCCCCCACGATCCCCAACGCAAAGGCCAAGCCCCGGGAATGGGGTCCCCTGGGCCAGAAATGGCCCAGGGGAGGGGCCCCCCTCCTTGCAAATTTAAATAAAAAAGGAGGCCAGGTCCCGGAGGATGGGGTCCCCGGGTCCAATAGTGGCCCAGGGAAGGGGGGCCACGCGGCCCCCTTCCCGTTTAAAAAACACAAAATAAAATAAAATGCTCAGGCCCTGGGGGATGGGGTCCCCAGGGCCCAAAAATAATTAAGGGAAGGGGGGGCCACACAGCCCCCCTTCCAAAAACAAAAATAAAAAAAAGCCGGCATCTCACTGAGGCCCCGCCCCCTCCCTGCAGCACTCTGCAAATGCGCCCCCTGGCGCATTCTAAGTTGGGGAATTAAGTCCCCTTGAATACTGAGGGTCCCTGGGGGCCAACTAGCCCACCAGGCACCTCCAGTATGCGCCACACAGCTGGATTGCAGAGAGTGGTCCGAGGCCGCCCTTTACACCACTCTGCAAACGCGACTCGTGGCGCACTGCTGGTGGGGCGATGAGGTCCTCTTGTGTCCTGAGGACCTTAAGACACAAGCGGACTTCATCCCCCGAGCAGCAGTGCGCCAAGAGGCGCGTTTGCAGAGTGGTGTAAAAAGGGGGTGTGGCCTCGAACCACCTCTCTGCAATCCAGCTGTGTGGCGCTTACTGGAGGTACCTGGTGGGCTAGTTGGCCCCCAGGGACCCTCAGTATTCAAGGGGACTTAATCCCCCAACTTAGAACGTACCAGGGGGCATGTTCGCAGAGTGGTGGGAAAAGGGGGCGTGGCCTTTGTCCACCTCTCAGCTATCCCACTGTGTGGGGCTTACTGGAGGTAAGCAGTAGGCTAGTTGGCCCCTAAAGGACCCCCAGCAGCAAAGGGGACTTCAATCTCCATGCAAGAGCGTGCCAGGGAGCGCGTTTGTAGAGTGGTGGGCAAAGGGGGTGTGGCCTGCTCTGAGAACTTAGCAATCCTGCTGTGTGGGACTTACTGGAGGTAATAGGAGGGGTAGTTGGCCCCCAAGGATGTCCTTGGGGGCCAACTACCCCTCTTGTTACCTCCAGTAAGTCCCACACAGTGGGATTGCTAAGACGTCTTCGGCGGCCATGCTCCCCTTTCTCCACCACTCTGAAAACGCGCCTCTTGGAAGACTACGGGATGGGGGATGAAGTCCAATTTACTCCTGAGGGACTTTGGGGGCCAAGAAGCCCTCCTGGTACCTCCTGTGAGCCCTACGCAGCAGATTTCCTGAGCGCTGGTCGGAGGCCCAGCACCCTTTCTCCACCACTCTGCAAACGCGACTTCTAGTTAAAGAAGTGTTTGCAATGTAATAGGTTTCGCATTTGCGAGAATTAGAGCTATTGGCGTTGTAAATGCAAAAGTTTTTTACTGATGTTTTTTGGAGTGGAGTGGATGTACGTTGTGTGTAGTGGAATTATGTGGTATGTTGTGCAGTGAAATTATGTGGATAGAAAGTATGTAGTATTTAGTGCATAGGAATTATGTAGAGTGGGATCACGTGTTATGAAGAGTAATTATGTGGTATGGTAGTCTGTGTTGTGGAGTGGTAACTTCAGGTTTAGTCTTCCTCGTTTCCATAGAAGCTCAACTATGAACTCAGTGAGACAAAAAAAGATGGAATCACTGAGGAACACTTGTGGACCTAAACAGAGGTATGAGCAGGGCCACTGGAAATATGTGACTGTTTGGCTGTACTGACTTTCGCACAATTATACATTTTCTGCATTAGCCACATAATTCATCATCTGCTCCCTAATCTGCAGATTTGAACAAAAAAAGCCTTGTTTCTAGCTCAAACGGCTCAAACGTTACCAAAAATGCAGCAACAAGTGTTACAGCGTGGTGGAAGGCCCTTTGCAAACCTAGAATGGTCACCTGTTACTTATTGCTAAATGTGGGTGTTAAATTGGTACTAATGGTGTGCAAGCCACTCTTGCTTCCCTCTGCGCCTGCTTGCCTCTTTCTGCATTTCTGTTGCTTCCTACTGCACGTTTCTTACTTTTTCTGCACTTCTATTTACCTCATTCTGCAAATCTCTTGTACTTTCTGCACCTCTCTTCTGTCTTTCTGCACGTCTGTTGCCTCTTTCTGCACCTCTATTCCTTCTTTCTGCACTTCTTTTGTTTCTTTCTGCACCTGTCTTGCTTCTTTCTGCACCCCTCTTGCCTCTCTCTCCACCCCTCTTCCCTCTTTCTGCACTTCTGTTGCTTCTTTCTGCTCTTATCTTGCTTCTTTCTGCACCTCACTTGCCTCTTTCTGCACCTCTATTGCCTCTTTCTGCAGTTCTCTTGCCTCTTTCTGTAACTCTCTTGCCTCTTTCTGCACCTTACTTGCTTCTTTCTGCACCCCTTTTGCCTGTTTCTGCACCCCTCTTCCCTCTTTGTGCAATTCTCTTGCCTCTTTCTACACCTCTCCTCCCTGTTTTTGCACCACTCTTGCCTCTTTCTGTAACTCTGTTCCTTCTTTCTTCACCTGTCTTGTCTCTTTCTGCACCCTTCATGCCTCTTTCAGCACCTCTGTTGCTTCTTTCTGCAGTTCTCTTCCTCTTTCTGCACCCCTCCTGTCTCTTTCTGTACCCCTCTTGCCTCTTTGTGCACCTCTCCTGCCCCTTTCTGCATCCCTCTTGCCTCTTTTTCCACCTCTGTTGGTTCTTTCTGCACCTCTTTTGCTTTGTTCTGCACTTCACTTGCCTCTTTCCGTACCCTTCTTGCCTCTTTCTGCACCTCTGTTGGTTGTTGCTGCACTGCTCTAGCTTCTTCCTGCACCTCTGTTCCAAATTTCTTCATCCCTCTTGCCTTTTTCTGCACCCTTCTTCCCTCTTTCTGCACGTCTCTTGCCTCAGTCTGCCCACCTGTTACCTCTTTCTGTACCTCTTTTGCCTGTTTCTGCAACTGTCTTGCCTCTTTCTGCAGTTCTCTTGCCTCCTTCTGTACCTCACTTGCCTCTTTTTGCACCTCTGTTGGTTCTTTTGCACTGCTCTTGTTCTTTCTGCACCTCTCTTGCAAATTTCTACACCCCTCTTGCCTCTTTCTGCACCCCTTTTACCTGTTGCTGCACCTCTCTTGCCTCTGTCTGCACCTCTGTTCCCTCTTTCTGTACCTCTTTTGCCTGTTTCTGCAACTCTCTTGCCTCTTTCGGGAGTTCTCTTGCCTCCTTCTGCACCTCTGTTGCTTCTTTCTGCACTTCTATTGCCTCTTTCTGCACCCCTGTTGCTTCATTCTGCACTTTTCTTGCTTCTTTCTACACCTCTGTTGCTTCTTTCAGCAATTCTCTTGCCTCTTTCTGAAGTTTTCTTACCTGTTTCTGCACCCCTCTTGCCTCTTTTTGCACCCGTCTTCCCTCTTTGTCCAACTCTCTAGCTTCTTTCTACACCTCTCTTCCCTCTTTCTGCACCACTCTTGCCTCTTTTTGTACCTCTGTTGCTTCTTTCTGCACTTCTCTTCCTTCTTTCTGCACCCCTCGTGCCTCTTTCAGCACCTCTGTTGCTTCTTTCAGCACCTCTGTTGGTTCTTTCTACACTGCTTTTGCTTCTTTCTACACCTCACTTGCCTCTTTCTGCACTTCTCTTGCTTCTTTCTACACATTTGTTGCTTCTTTCAGCAAATCTCTTGCCTCTTTCTGCACTTCTCTTCCTTCTTTTTGCACCCCTCCTGCCTCTTTCTGTACCTCTCTTGCTTCTTTGTGCACCTCTCCTACCTCTTTCTTTATCGCTCTTGCCTCTTTTTGCACCTCTGTTGGCACTTTCTGCACTGCTCTTGCTTCTTTCTGCACCTCACTTGCCTCTTTCTGCACTTATCTTGCTTCTTTTTAAACCTTTGTTGCTTCTTTCAGCATTTCTCTTGCCTCTTTCTGCACTTCTCTTCCTTCTTTCTGCATCCCTCCTGCCTCTTTCTGTACCTCTCTTGTCTCTTTGTGCACCCCTCCTACCTTTTTCTGCACCCCTCTTGCCTCTTTTTGCACCTCTGGTTCTTTCTGGTTCTTTCTGCACTGCTCTCACTTCTTTCTGCACCTCACTTGCCTCTTTCTGCACCCCTGTTCCCTGTTTCTGTACCTTTCCTGCCTCTTTATGCACTTCTCTTGCCTCTTTCTGCACCTCTGAGTTAGAGGGAGTTTTAATCTCCCTGCCCTATTATGTACAAGGGCCTTACAGGGGAGGTCATGCCAATCACAGGGGTACCCCAACCCATAGTGTACCCTAGTGTATGGAGGTGTTTTCACTGTATTCTAAGTGTCTTTCATCATAGCACTGGCTCCGGGCCTGGTTAGTCAGAGTCAGTTACCACCAGTACCAGTCAGCAAAAAGTTGGGGGCACAGGATGTCTTTGCAACAAGGCCTCTTTCTGCACCTCTGTTGGTTCTTTCTGCATATCTCTTGCTTCTTACTGCACCTTTCTTCGTCTTTCTGGACTTCTGCTGCATCTTACTGCATTTCTCTTGCTTCTTTCTGCGCGTTTCTTCATCTTTCTGCACATGTTTATTTATTTCTTTATTTATTGAAGAGTTTTATATAGCGCTTGCCGGACCCGAAGGTATTGGAGCGCTTTACAGCAATCGTAGCGAGAGAGACACACAATATAGCAGAAGTATACAGGTTGGCTCAAGACGCTTCAAGTCGCTTCGGAGGACTCAGCGAGCAGTACACCAGTTACCGCAAGGAAGTCTTATAATGTCTTTGTTGTGTGAACGTTGACTAGGGTTGATCCTCCTTCAGGGAGGGGGGATATGGGCAGGGGAGGAGGAGGAGGAGGAGGTAGAAGTCTTAATGTCACAGTTTTGGTGTGTTGCAATGTGCAGGCTTTGTGCGCTTCGGTGGCAGCTGTCAGTTCCAGGGAGAGTGATTGAAGGACGATTGTGTTGCAATGTGCAGGTTTGTGCGCTTTGGCGACAGCTATCTGTTCGAGAGAAAGCGATTGAGGTAGACGTCTTTGAGCTGTCATTTGAATTTTAAAAAGGAGGGCGTGGTCCTGATGTGGACTGGAATGGAGTTCCAGATTTTGGGCGCATTGCCGGCGAAGGATCGGGCTGCGGTTTTTTGTTTGCAAGTTTTCAGAGGGATGAGGAGTAACTTGTTGGAGCTCCTGAGGTTCCTTGTCTGACCGGCCTTCTTGAGTTTAGAGGCCAGGTAGTCGGGTTTCCCTGTGTGCAGGGCTTTGTGAGTGAGGCAGGCAGTTCTGAAGCTGGCACGCATTTAGACTGGGAGCCATTGTAGTTCTCTGAGTGCAGGCGAGATGTGTTTGTATCTCTTAACTCCGGTGACCATTCTGGCTGCTGCATTGAGAGTTGTTTTGAGGGGGGCTAAGTGGGATTTGGCTGTACCTGTGAGGATTGCATTCCCGTAGTCAAGTCTAGATAGTACTAGTGATTGGGTAGCTTGTTTGAGGTCCTTGGGGGGGGATGAAGGGTTTTATTTTGTTGAGTAGCTTCAAGTTGAGGAAGGCGCTCTTTGCGGTGCTTTTGATGTGTTTGGCCAAGTCCAGTTTTGGGTCTAGGGTGATTTCCAGCGATTTTACATAATCCGCCAGTGTGGGACTTCCGTTGAGAGCCTCCAAAGCTTTGAGCCATTCTGCAATTTTGGGGTTCTCTTCTTTGTTAGAAATGAGGAGGATTTCTGTTTTGTCTTGGTTGAGTTTAAGATGGTTTATTGATAGCCAGTGTTGGACTTCTAGTAGAGTGGCATTGAGTCTTTGAATGTCATCAGTGGAGGAAGTTTCAAGATAGATCTGGGTGTTGTCTGCATATAGGTGGAAGGGGATGTTGGCTTTTTTGAGTATGGAGGTGAGGGGTTCCATGTAGATGTTGAAAAGTTGCGGGGAAAGCACTGATCCTTGGGGGACAACCCTGCTGACGGGGTGTAGGCCGGACAAGAAGTTTTTGATTTTGATTCTTTGGGTGCGGTTGTGGAGGAAGGAGGAGAACCACTGTAAGACCACCTCATCTACACCTACCCTTTCTTGTAGAACCTTATGGTCAACCGTGTCGAAGGCTGCCGATAAGTCCAGGAGAATGAGTAGGCAGCATTGATCTGTGTCGAGTGACTTGAGGATATCGTCTATGACGTTTAGGACCGCTGTCTCTGTGCTGCATCCTTTTCTGAAACCTGATTGGTGGGGGTCTAGAAGGTTGATGTTGTCCATGTGTTGAGTCAGTTGTCGGAGAACGCATCTTTCCAGGATTTTGGATAGGAGAGGGAGATTTGAGATGGGTCTGAAGTTGTTCAGATCGTTGGTGTCCAAGCCTGGCTTTTTCAGACTTTGAGGCAGGAATGACTCCGGTTCTCAGAAAGCTGTTTATGATCTTTCTCCAGAGCGAGCTAGGGAGAGTTTAAGCTTTTTGGCCAGTTGGGCAGGAATAGGATCCAGGACGTGAGATGAGGGCTTGGATGTGGATGTCAGTTTGACTATCTCCGCTTCTGAGATGGGGTTGAAGGATTTACAGGGTTTCAGGGGGATCTTGGGGGTGGTGTCTTCTGTTCCTGGTGCCGGGCTCTTGTAGAGGGGGCTGCGGTAGTCGTCCAGTGAAAGCTCGATCTTGGTGATTTTGTCATTGAAGAAGATGGCGAATTTATCACACAATTCCTTGGAAGCCTGAACTGAGGATGCGGGGGGCTTGGAAGTTTGTTGTCTGATGAGGTTGAAGAGTTCTCTGAGCCTGATTTTTGCGTTGTCTAGAGCCTTGCAGAAAAATGAAGTTTTTTCTTTTTTGATGTGATTGTTGTAGTTCTGGCATACTGATTTGAGTTGATCTCGGAGGATTGTGCAGGGGTTGTTCCGCCAGCGTCTTTCTGTGGCTCTTAGAAGTCTTCTTTCGGAGTTTATGTCTGTGTTGAACCAGGATCTGGATGGAATGTTCCTGACTCTTTTTAGTTTCAAGGGGGCTACTTAGTCCAGAATGGAAGTCATAGTTGTGTTGTAGTGCAAGGTGAGTTCTGTTGCGGAGAGATCATCTGCGGAGGTGGGGAGGAGGGAGCTTATCCTTTCCTCCAGGTCAGATAGGGGCGTCTGAGTTAGATATCTCACCCAGTTGGGGGGGTCTTGAGTAGGGGGTTGGTGAAGAATCGTTTAATTGATGTGGAATATTATGGTGTGGTGGTCGGACCAGTCCACGGGCAGGATGTGATCGATCGTGAGTGTGTCGCGTTGGGCAATGATGGCATCTAGGATTGCTCCTCTGTTGTGGGTTTCCTCTGAGCAGTGTTGGGTAAGGTTGTTGTTGTGCAGAAGATCGTTCAGGGTTTGGATTAGTGGGTTGTTTTCTTCGTTCCAGTGTAGGTTGAGGTCACCTAAAATTAGGTTGTTAGAGTCTCGGAGTGAGCATTGCTCAATCAGGTTGGACAGGTGTTTACCGAATGCGGCGATGTTGCCTGGCGGATGATAGAGGAGATGGCAGAGTAGTGTTTTGTTGTCGCTTGTCTTGATGTTGGCGGTTAGGCATTCAAGGGTGTTGTAGTTGAAGGTTTCAGTTTCCGTCACGGAGAAGCTGTTCTTGTGAATGATTGCTCTACCCCCTCCTCGTTGGTCTTTTGTGTCTTTGTTTATGATTGCGAAGCCTGGGGGCACAAGCATATCCATGATTGGGGAAGAGAACTCATTTAGCCATGTCTCGGTGATGAAAGTGATGTCTATATCGTGGGTGAGGATGGATTCTGCCAGCTCAGTTGTGTGTTTGGTGGCTGATTGGCAGTTTATGAGCATGCAGTTGGTGGGGGTCGGTCCCCTCTTTTTTGCGTTTCCTTATTAGGGGGGCCCTGGGGATGTAGGAGAGGGAGGCAAGGGGTCTTGGGGAGCTCGGAGGGGAGTGATGTCTTCTGAAACCAGTGATCACCTGGATCGTGGATTTTGGGGTGCCAATGGAGGAGGTGTCGTACGAGGAGGCAAGATCTGATGCTTCGCTCGAGGACATTGCAGCTCTTGTTCTTTTGGGTCTTTGGGCCTGGTTCAAGAGGGGGGTTGCGATCCAACTGGGGCCAAAAGCCTTGGAAGGCCCTTGGTGCTTGGAGCTGGAAAGAGTGGGAGTCGGGTGAGGGTGTTGGCTAGGCTTTCGGACGGTGGCGAGGTTAAGTAAGATTTCGTTAAGGCCTAGGATTATGGTTTCTAGCTGGCTCTCTAGCAGGGTGAGACGGCGTGTCGTCTCCTCAGAGGTGGGTGTGGGGGTGTTCTGGGCAGGGTCGTCTCGAGAAGGCGAGAGCTTGTCGTTGCTATGTTGCCTTTTGGAGTTTGAGTAGTCAGTATAGTCTCTGTGTGGGGCCGTGGGCATGGGGTGTGGCGGCTCGTGTCATGCTTTCACCTTCCTATTGTGTGTTGGTAGCGAGGGGTATTTGGGAGTCATTGACTACGGGTTGGAGTGTTTCGCTGTTCGTTGGAGGTGGTGATAAGAGGAGGTAGGGTGGAGGTGGCGGTCGGCCAGGGGTAGGAGAGCCTTATTCGCGGCATACCTCCGGTTAGTATTGCAAAGGGGGATTGTGTTGTGGGTGTTTTGAGAAGGGAGGATGGAGGTGCGGTTGGTGTCTAGGGGGGAAAGGTTGGCGGTGTTGGCATAAGGCATGGGATTGGTTTGTGGGCTCTCCTGGGGGGTAAGGCTGTCTGGTGATAGAGAGTAGGTCGGGCGGGGGAGATGTGTGTGAGAGGGGGCGTTCCGTAACAAGGGGAAGAGGGAGTCAAAGGCATCTAGGTTAGCGTTATTGGCCTGAATCAGGACAGTGCCGTTGGAGTAAATGGTCACAGAGGTGTTGCCGCTCCACCTAGGGCGGTTAGGGGTGGAGATCAACAGTTTGCAGCTGTAAGGAGTGCTAGTTGTTTTGGATATGTGGAGCTGTGATCTGAGCAAGGAGTTCCAGTTTTCCGGCCTTTCTGTATGGAAAATGAAATCCATTTTCATCTGTCCTTTGGAGGAGCAGTGATAAATGTCCGCGAATAGTGTTTCTGGGTGTTGTCTGATCAGCCTGTGTTTGAAGTTTCTTTTCGCTTTTGGTGAGAGATTGTGGGGGAAACTGATCGAGAAGGAGTTCGGGCCAGGTGGTTTTAGGTGGTTCGGTGTGGAGCGGCTGATGGAGGATGGCGTGGCAGATGGCATTTTGTGATTTGGTTGGCCGGGAGGGTAGCTCCCTTTGGGATAGGATTGTTACGTTTCCGTGGGGGGAATAAGGCACTATTTCAATGGGGTGGGTTAAATATGGTTGGGAGCCGCCGTCTTGGGGACATTCGTCGTTTGGGGTGCGGGGATGGGGTGTGGTGTGCCTACCACTTTTAGGGGTCCGCGAGCCTGTGATTGGCCGTTGACAGATCAGAGGGACAGTGGAGGTAGCGAATGAGGTGGAGGGCATTGATTAGCTTACTGAGTGATAAGTGTAGGTTGGAGTCTGCCATTTGGAGGTTAGGTAGTGGGGTCACGAGGTCTGTTATTCTTGTTGCTGAGTCTACGCTATTTGAGGGAAAGTATCTCAGGTGCCCAAGTGCCTGTGTGTAGCCTCTGTCTTTGTTCTATTACGGGGATTTCCCGGAGCTGAGTGATTGCTCTCGGTGGGAGTGGGAGGTGGCTGATATTGCCGCGAGGGGGAGACACTTTGCCGTTCCTCAAGCAGCTGTTTGTGGCTCAGCAGGCAGCTTTTCTCCGTTTGTTCTCCACTTCCTCGTTTGTGTATTGTGTGTTTCTGTTCTTTCTCTTCACGCTGTTGTTAAGGGAAGCGCTTCGACCTTGTGGATACTTGGAGCGCTGCCATCTTTAGGTCAGGC
Organism: Calotriton arnoldi; assembly: GCA_963921515.1. Taxonomy (NCBI): domain Eukaryota; kingdom Metazoa; phylum Chordata; class Amphibia; order Caudata; family Salamandridae; genus Calotriton; species Calotriton arnoldi. Next base: position 1,259,615 of record CAWUFW010000846.1, on the reverse strand, counting down.
GTTTCTGTCCTGATGGGTGTCAATCTAAATGTTAGGCACCCCAGAGACTTCAAGGCTGCGGGCTCATCTGGGACCGCTGTTTACAGATTAGTTCAGGATATTATTTAGGGTTATATTTTTACGGTAATTCCTTCACGCGCTGTTGTTAAGAGGAGCGCTTTGACGGTATGCAGGCTCTTTGCGCCACCATCTTTGGGTCAGGTAGTTCTGTCTTGGTGGGTGGCCATCGGGGTGTTCGGCAATCCAGTGATTATCAGGCTGCGGGCACTTCTGTGACAGCTGTTTGCAGTTCTGCTCAGGGTAGAAGCATATAGAGGCCCAGTATCGCTTCTCGGGCTGTAGTTGGTGGTCGTGTGTCCGGGGGTGGCTGTATTCACGGAGCCGCCATCTTAGGGTCAGGCATCCGGGTTTTTTCAGAGGGGGCATAGTCTCTTCGTAGTTGTGGCCGGGGGTCAGAGGCAGATTGCTGCTGTGGGCCGTTGAGAAGGCCACTTTTCTGTGATTGCCAGTTTTTTTTTTTTTTGAGGAAGGCTGCACTCATGGAGCCGCAATCTTAGGGTCAAGCATCCAGGTTTTTTCTGATAAAGGCCTGTGACGTTATTGAGGCCGGTGAGGTAGAGGCGGGTTAGCTGCGGTGTTCTATTAGGGAGGACCACTTCTCTGGGATTGATTGAGGTACTCACCGGCTCCTGATTTTTTTCCTTTTTTTTCAGGTGGTGGATGCAGTCACGGAGCCGCCATTTTGGGCTCAGGCATCCTGGTTTTCCTGGGAAGGCCCGCGTTTCTTCGCTGTTGTGGCCGGCGAGTCAGGGGCGAACTGCTGTGGTGGTCTAATGGGAAGACCACTTTTCTCGGCTTGTTCCAGTAATCCCCGGCGCCTGTTTTATTAATGGGGAGAGTTCCGTCACCGGCGCCAGATTTTTCCTTTTTTCCGATGGTGGAAGCAGTCACGGAGCCGCCATTTTGGGCTCAGGCATCCTGGTTTTCCTGGGAGGGCCCGCGTTTCTTCGATGTTGTGGCTGGCGAGTCAGGGGCGAATTGCTGTCCTACCTCTGTAGGAATAGTTAGAAATTAGCATTTAAAAAACCTTTGAAATTCACTGAAAAAACCATAGGTTTCAAGGACGTTATAGTTAGAAATTATCATTTAAAAAACCTTTGAAATTCACTGAAAAAACCATAGGTTTCAGTGATGTCATCAGTGATGTCATTTGAGATGTCATCAGTGATGTCATCAGTGATGTCACTGACCATGTCATTAATGATGTAATATGTGACGTCATCAGCAGTGCATTGCGAGGGCGCGGGTTATAGTTAGCTCAACTAACTATAACGGCCGAATTTCTCTGGTTTTGTACGAGTGAAATGTCCAACTAACTATAACATCCCTGAAACCTGTGGTTTTTTCAGTGAATTTCTAAGGTTTTTGAAATGCTAATTTCTAACTATAACGTCCCTGAAACCTATGGTTTTTTTCAGTGGATTTCAAAGGTTTTTTAAATGATAATTTCTAACTATAACGTCCCTGAAACCTATGGTTTTTTCAGTGAAATATATATATATATATATATATATATATATATATCCACACGCTTCTCCAAACTTAAGAGAAAGCCTGCACTCGAAGGTTCAGTCAACTCCAATCTTTTTATTCCATCAAACACCACAAGCATACTTTGCGTGAGGAATCAGACAGTACTGAAGTCACTAACTCAAGGAGATGCTGGGTTTTAAAGCGGCACGATGGGTTTATAGTTGAAACCGGATGACACTCCAAGGCCCACTGGAGGGCTTTGAAATAACTGTGAAATCTACTGAAAAGCCACAGTTTCCACTGAAGGAAAATAATGTGCAATGTGCACTACTAGCCCCAGAATGCTTTGCTAACTGCACTCACCTGAGAGGCCAACTAGAGGGCAAGACGTCATCAACATGCAGCCTTAAATAACAGGGGGCTAGTATTACTGTGACTTAGCAGCACGGCCTATGAGTAAGGAGCGAGATGCCCCGAAACGCGCCAGGCAAAATCATCGAGTCTTTCTTCTAATACACTTAGTGAGTAGTTTCACATGTGACACGGAACGTAATTGCATTTAAATGGTTGAAAACTTTATTGATTTTGTTGGTGAGCAAGCCTGCAGGACAGGCGAAACGCGTCCGACAGCTGACAAATAAATCAATACTGGTTCAAGACAAGACATCCTCCGTTTTACTGGGGGCCACCGACTCTGCAGGGTGGGCTCTAAATTGCAGGAGCGGAGAATCCTGCATGCATAGAATTCCAAAGAAACAGAGCCCCACTCCGACTTCTGTGCAAACAAAAGACTTTATTCGTCTGAGGCAGCATTTAAATAACTCATAGTCCTGACCGGTTTCGGCGTCACCACGCCTTTCTCACAGGTGAGTTAAATACACAGAAGGCGTTTGTTGAATAAAATTATGACACGGGTGCCTTCCCATGCAAGATGCACCATCTCGAAGGAATGAGAGGCTGAGGGAGAGGAACCTTCCTGCTCCGGTTTCCAGCACAGTGCGTCTTGATGAAGAGTGCCTGCTCCCATCACATCCAGATCCTACTAAGGATTTTAACTGACTCTCTGAAATCTGTAAGCATTGGAACCTACTATAGGTGTTTAATGAAAGCTCGATGTGACTACACATCCCAGCATGCTGTATGAAGAAATCAAGTACGCAGTTGAACCCATGAGGGGTTTTTAAACCAATCAGCATGCAGTATAAAGAGCGCTCCAATGCGTACAGGAGAAATGCCTCTGATGAAGTGGTACGTTGGCCACAGAAACGCGTCAGGCAACACAACGAACTTGGATGGTTGGGGCGGGCTGAACCGTGATGCCGAATGGCAGACGCACTGTCGAGTGCATCTTGAGAAGCTTTGGCGTTTGTTGAATAAAATATATAATATATATATATATATATATATATATATATATATATATATATATATATATATATACACATATATCCAAAGAAAACCCTGCTCCACGAGGAAGAGAGCACGCACACGAAGAATGCTGGGTTCAAAGGCATTTTATTGCATGGAATCTCCTCTGACCCGGCAACACAGAGAGACGCGTTTCGGCTGATATATATATATATATATATCTCTATAACCTACTGGCGGTCGCCAGTAGGTAGTTATAGATAGGACCTAATTTCCATAGGAAAACCATTTTTTGACTTGACTCTAACTTTGGCATTGTTTTACCTATCTGCATGAAATTTTGCCAAAAAAGTGTCACGGTGGGTACTATTGATTGGGAAAGTTTGAGGGTGATCTGTGCATTGGGGACCGAGAATTTGAGGCACAAAATAAGATTGCGTTTGTAATGTTAATTCCCGTAGGAACGTTTGGCCACCTCTACGGCCCGATCCGCTGAACGGACTTGCACCCAATTTGGCGGGGAAGTAGATGTCGGTTCAAGGAAGTTCCTTTTGCTTATTTGGTGTAGATCCATTCAGTAGGTTTTTTTTTATACATCGTTTTATTAACTTTGCTCAAAAGACCATACAATACAAAAATTACAAATGCATGTACATCATTAAGTTTCTTCGTCACATTAATATCTCTTGAGAGGGGTTTGTAACGCTTCGCCTCCCGGGATCCAAAGGGCATAGAATCAACACAGGGCACATCCCCTGAAGTCAAGTGTAAACATAAATTAGCGGCCCCACTTACTATCCCAATGGAATGAAGCTGATGCATAGGTCACATTCCCCCCACAGTCATTCTGTATTTGCGCCATGGTGACCATATCTTCTCCCACTTCTTAGCACACCCCCTGCTTTTATATACCGTCTCTTCAGCTCGTTTGCACAAGTCTAGGTCTCTTTCCCATTCCATCAATGATGGTGGTTGGGGAGCCCCCCCTTCCTTGCAATGTTTCTCCTTGCGATCCCTCCTGCCAGGGCCAGCCATAATCTGGCGTATCAGGGGCAGTCCATGTCTCCCCTAATCATCAAGAGGAGTCATCTACCGTCCATCGGAACTGCCACCCTGGACACTTTGGACATCAATTCCGTGACTTTTTGCCAGAACCGGGCTACCCCCTGGCATTCCCATATAATGTGAAAAAAAGGAACCCTCCCGCTGGCATCCCCGTATGCAAAGTGCTGTTTGTGCCCTACCCCATTTATGTAGGAGTGTGCGGGGATAGTAGGAGCGATGGAGTATCTTGAGTGAACCAGCCTGAATCTTGTCTGGATTGCGATTTCTCTGGGGCTCCGTATTGCCTCCAGCCACTCCTCATCTTCGATATTCCCAAGGTCGTCGACCCATGCCGCTCGCAGGGCCGTCAGGGGGTCTGGTATGTTATTTATTAATTTGCGGTGTATCGTGGATGTCGCCTTTACAGGGATGGGATCTATTAGCAGTCTATCTTCCAAGGGGGAGTGGTCGGGGACGGGAGCGCCCCACTGGATGTGTCCCTGTAGGGCGCACGTCAGCCTCTGGTAGTGGAATCTTTGCGTCAGATTCAAGCTTTATTCCTGCTGTAAGTCCTTGAAGGAGAGGGGGGCCCGCTCCTCCACACATGCCCCAGGTGTTCAATACCTATCATCTGCCAACCTCTGAAGCCATTTAATGAGCCTACCTCTCTCAGTGGGTCCCCAACCCATAGTGGTGTCCGACTGGTCAGTTTCCCCTGCCATCCCAGAAATCTATTCGCCTCGCGCCAGCACGCCACTACCGCCGCTGTGTGTGCCGACCACTCCGGATGTGTCCTTCTGGAGTACAGGAGCGGCTCGCAGTTGCCTCTCGGCATATAACGGCTCTGTCTACTCTATAGTCTAGCTCGTTGCTGTCTTCAAAGACCCAATCATTTATAACCAGTAGCTGCGAGGCCCAATAGTATAACTTAATATCTGGGACTGCAAGGCCACTGTCGTACACTCCTCTTTGTAATTTGGGGAGTGCTATCCTGGGTGAACCTCCCTGCCACAACAGCGTCCTGACCTCGTGGGCCACGTGCTTAAAAACTGTTTGGGGGACTGGACATGGGGTATTCTGGAGAACGTAAAATAGCCACAGCAGGGCCATCATTTTAAACAGGGTGGTCCTACCCATGAGGGGCAGTGGCAGGGTGCGCCAATGGAGTATGTCCGCGCTGAGCCAGTCTAGTTGGGGTGCAAGATTTCTCTTCAGGAACATCCGATGTTCATGGGTGACATAAATGCCCAAATACTTAAATCCCTCCATCGCAACTGGGGCCACACATCTCGCCGGTATTCTCGGTGGGGGGCCAGATAACGGGAAGACCACCGATTTAGACCAATTAATGGCATATCTGGAGTAGCTCCCAAACAGTTAAAAAATGTGAAGTACCCTTGCCATGGAGTGATACGGTCTCGCAATATATAAAAGTATATCATCCGCGTAAAGTGAAATTTGCTCCTCCCAACCCCCGGTGCCTCTATACTCCAGATCACCGGGTCTATCCTAATCCAGTGTGCCAATGGCTCCAGCGCCAGGGCAAACAGCAGTGGTGACAGGAGACAGCCCTGTCTGGTGACCCTCCACAGCTGAAAGGGTCTCGACAGCGCTCCGTTGACTCTTACTCAGGCCTGTGGTTCCCGGTAGAGCAGCCACACCCAGCTATAAAAGTTGGGGCTGAAGCCCAACCTGTGGAGTACCATAAACAAGTAAGACCACTCTATACTTTCAAACGCCATTGATGCGTCGAGCACCATTAATACTGTCTGCTGGGCAGAGGGATCGCTCGTCATGTGGAGCACCCCATATAATGTCCGCAGGTTGTGGCGAGTGCTCCTATTAGGCATAAAGCCCGAATGATCCACGTGGACCACCTCTGAGATGACAGATGTCAATCTATTGGCCAAGGCCTTGGCCAGCACCTTTGCCTCCACATTGAGCAAGGAGATTGGCCGATAGGAACCATACTGGTCCGGAGACCTCCCAGCCTTGTGTATAACCACAATGGTGGCCGCCCACTGATCCACCTGTAGTTGTCCCTTCTCTCGTGCCTCCATTAACATGTTTAGCAATGGTGTTGTTATTATGGAAGCCTGGCATTTGTACAGCTTGATTGGGAGTCCATTTGGACCCACTGCCTTCCCTGATTTGAGGGATCCCAGGGCTCCTGCCAGATCTTCCTCAGTACGGTCAGCATCTAATGCCTCACGATCTTCCTCGGTTAGAGTGGGCATCGAGAAATACCTCAATATTTCCTCGCAATCGCTTTCGGAACTAGTGCTAACGGATGCGAACTCCCCCTCAAAATAGGCAGCAAACGTCTCTGCTATTTCAACACTGGATGTCCGTAGTGCCCCCGCTTTATCTCTTACCCCGACCACCCATGATCATTCCGTCTCATTTCTCCAACCAGGCTAATAGCCTCGAGGCTTTGTCACCCACATCGTACAAATGATGCAGCGTTGCCAGGGCATACGCACTCGCTTCTCCATCTGCCAAGGCGCGCAGTTCACGCTGGCGCAATGCTAATCTATGACGTAGGTCGTTATTGGTCCCATTCGTTGTTTCCCCTTCCATCTGAAGTATTTCCTGTTCTAACAACCTGATTTGTAGAGCCTCCTCTTTCTTTTGGGACCCAATTAGTGCCTGAGCCTGCCCCCTCAACACTGCTTTATAGGCCTCCCAAATAGTCATGTGCAATTCCACAGATCCCACATTCTCTTTAAAGTATAGATTCAAACTCTCTCCGATTTTCTCTCTGAGTGTGGGACCCCGCAACTGCCAAGGGTCAATCCTCGGGAATGGTGCTCTGCCGATGGAAGGAGCCCGAATGGCTACACACACTGGGGAGTGGTCTGAGATGCCCCTTGCCATATGTATTGGTGGTTCAAATTCTCCCACTTTGTCGTTTCATGCAAAAAGGTAATTGATTCTAGAAAAAGAGCCGTGGCGCGTTGACTAATATGTGTATTGCTGCGTCAGTGGGTTGTGTGCCCGCCACAGGTCCGCCATGCCCATGGCCATCAGAAAGCTCACCCGCCCACGCACTGGATCGATCAAGTTCTGAGTTCATGACTGCGTTTGCATCGCCACCCACCAGAAGGGTGCCCAGAGGCAGTCCCATCAGAATCGCACCAATCTTCGGGAGAGTGATAGTATGAAGCCCCGGGGGTATATAGAACGAGCACAGCACGATCAAGCGCCCCTCCCATTTACCCACTATTGCGACACAGCAGCCGGCGTCATCAGCCCATGTACCCATTATAACAACGGGCAACGTATTACGGATTAAAATTCCCACCCCCCCGGGCGCCAGTCAAGTATCCGGAGTGTGCCACTTGTCTATACCCAAAACGGTCTAGTGCCTTACACCGGTTCCCTTTAAGGTGCAACTCTTGTATCAGTACTATATCTGGAGAATGCCGTTTAATATGCTGAAGGACAAGCGTCCGCTTAATTTTGTTCCCCAGTCCATTCACATTCCAGGTTCAAATGCATATACTAGCCAATTCTCCAATGGTCCCGGTCTAGAGAAATCGCACCCATAGAACTACCCCTCTCTCGAAATGGTCCTGTGTCAACATGCATTATGATCCGGCTGTGACGGTCTTGAGAACTCATGCAATCCCACACTATAAAATTGAACATTTTACCCAACTCCCCCCTCCCTGCAACCTTGCTAGGTGAGTAACAAACCTCCCACCTCCCCAACACGCAGAGTGCCTGTCGCCCTAACTGTGCAGTAATAACCATTGGTGAGGGGTGGTGAACCAGCCTCCAGCATAAAGTTAAGTAATTCTGCTGTTGAGTACAACAAAACCCCTTAACATTTTCTTGAGAGTAACCTTGTCTCTCGGCTCTCAGTCGAAGTCCACTCAGAGGACCGCAGGGGTCTCATCGCTATGAGTGTCTATTCGGTGCCTAGCGACAATTGGACTCAGTCTTTTCACACTTCCGCCCCTGGACCTCCCCACGCCCCCCTTGGAAACACTCAAAGGGAAGGAGTTATTGTTAGTACTTGAGGGATTCCCCCATGGTCACTTATCTGTTCTTTGCCACTGGGCTGGACTGTCAGGCACTTGGTCTGCATCTTGCCTCCCTGTGGTTTTTTCTTTCCTGGGCAGCGTTCGACTTCTACCCCCTTTTCCTCCCAACAGTACGGCAGCCTTCCAGCCAGTCACTTGCCTTGGCTGGTGAGTTGAAAACGTACGCTTTCCCTTCGTCAATTATTTTAAGTTTCGGAAGGGAATAACATCATATATTCACGCTTTGTTCACGGAGGGCCCTTTACACCGCATCGAAGGTGCGTCTTTGGTGCTGAACTTGGAACATGAAGTCGGGGAAGAATCGGATGGAGGCATTTTCATGTTGCAGGTCGCCATGCTGGCGCACCGCCTGTAGGATGGCGTCCCTGTCCCTAAAATTCAGTATTAGGGCTATAATCAAGCATGGTGGTGCCCCGGGGCAAGGTCTAGCACCCAGAGCCCATGCGATCCTTCTACCGAAAAGAAGGTGGACAGGTGTTTGGGCTTCAGTTTGTTCAGGATCAAATCTTCCAAGAAGAGGTCCATCGATGGTCCCTCCATTTCCTCCGGCACACCTACTACCCGAATGTTGTTCCTTCGGGCTCTGCCCTCCTGGTCCTTGAGTCTGGCAGGGATTTCAGATTGGCTTTTGGTCAGCACTGTAACCTGTTCTTCTAGCCATTTAGTTTTGGACTGTAGGCCACCAATGCCTGCTTCAGCCGTGGACATCTTTTCTGACATTTTCCGGAGGTCTGCTCGGAGTAAATTGACTTACTCAGTTACATAGTCCGATTTCGGTTCCAGGGTCCCCCATAGCTCTCTAATTGCCATCATAATGTCTCTTAAGGAAGGGTCAGGGGTCTGGTCATCCAACTCGGTCGATGGTGCTCCTCCCAACGCACCCTCCTCGTGGCCCATCGCAACCATATACTTGTCAATGTGATTGGCCTGGCCTGTTCCCACACTTTTGGTTTGACCCATAACTGGTGACTGTCTGCCTGGCGGCTTTCCACAGGTAGGCCCTAGCTCTAACTTGTAATATGCCTCCAGCTGCTATGAGTATCACTGGTGTTACTGTCCTTGATTGCCGCGCTTGATCTCACCCTCCTACCAGCTTCCGTTTAGGGTCGCAGGTGTGATCCAGTGTTTTTCCTGCTTTTGTGGGTCAGATGCTTCAATCACCGGGCTATTCCAGCAGCGAGGGGTCTCACACGCAGCACCCTTGTTAAGGCTGCGTTCGTGTTGCCACTGGCTCTCACACTGGCCTCCGCCTGTGCCTCCTTATCGCTCGGTCCGCGAGAATCGGGCTTGATTCCGCCCAGCCCTGCCGCAGGCTCTCCCGGAGTTAGGCCTCTCAATCCCCCATGCGCCTCATCCCTTGTGTCATGTTGTCCAGGTGTGCTGACCTGGATCGGAGCCGGGCAGGACTGTGCTGGTGTGCGCGGGGACCTCACTTCCGCTAACCCAGACCACATCCCGGTCACCGGCCTTTGTGACCGCCTGTACTACTGGGAGGGCCCCGCCAACAGCGCCTCCTCAAGCTTTCTCACTCGCACCGTGACCACTCACCCCTCTAGTCTGGCCAGAACCCGAGGGGCATGGTGTGCCAGCGAAATTTAACTTGTGCAGCCTGATCCGTCTCCCTTCTACGCTCACCGCTCTGTCAGGTACTCACGAGCGACTTCACTTCGCCAGCCCCAGGATCCGCGGCCGCTTTCATTCAAAGGTGTGGACCGCACGGGGGGCACTCTGGTTTCCTCCGCGCTGGCACACGTGGCAACACTGCCGCCGCTGTATTCGCACAATATCTTGGCTCCCTGACTGATGGACCGGGACTCTGTCACTCCCTCGGTTATGTGGGCACTGCCATCTTGCCTACTTGGGCTGTTCTTTCTCCACTCTTTCTGTTCGGCGACGCGCCTTCATGAGGGAACTCTGTCGTGTGTCAGGGCGGCCACCTCGACCTCGGCCAAACCCCTGTCTCTGGTTCTCTCTAGAACGACGGATGATGATGGATATTTTGGGTCTATTAGCTGGTGACTAGAGCAGCTCACTCAATTAGTGACCATATTCACTGGCTGCAGGCCACGCCCCCGCTCCGTTCAGTAGTTTTTGAGAAATTCAAGTTTAAAATTATAGTGAAATCTCTGGCCGCGGATATTTCACAGTGGTTTCGCCATGAATCGCGAATGCACGTGCCAACGAGAATGCTCTGATTGGCTGGTTGCAACCTGAATAGAAAGTTGTGGCCGCCATTTTATCTATCTGGAATTGTTCCTGGGGCTGAAAATGTGTGTGAAAGCCCACATAAGGGGTCAGGATGAAGATACTCTGACCCCATGGTTGAGAAATGGAGGTGTTAGTGACACAAGTTATATGTCCAAAATTAATTTTTTTAATCACACACGATATTCGCAGCGACACCGCGACCGCTAGCGCAACCCCTGTGTACCGTCGCAGGGACATTGCAACTATCAACATCGTCACAAATATGGGTGAAACATTAAAGCGCATTCTTATAGAGATATTGATATTCTGATAAATGTTTTTATAGAGTTATTTATATAATGAGTTATCTACTGTGATGGTTAGAATTAATGATATAGTTATAATTTTTTAATGTGGTGGTGGCCAGTGAAATCCTCGTTTTCGCGACGTAGCCGCGGGGTTCGCAATGAGTGACGTCATCGCAATCTCCGGAGTCACAGCGAAAATGCAAAATAGGTTTTAGAGATGGTTGTTCTAGAAATACACTAGAAAAACATGAGTTTGAAGTGTACAGTAATAAACCCCTAGTGTGTAAAATACTGTAATATGTGTGCATATCTGTGTTTTCACTTTATGGGAAAGGCACGATCATCGCGGTTAACGACATAATCCCGATGTCCTGAATTACTGCGAAAACGGGAAATAGGTCTGAAAGATGTTTTTTAAAGAAACTTGGTACAAAAATATGAGTTTAATGATGCTTTGAAATAAGTATGAATATAGTAATATGCATAGGGCAATGTTCAGAATGGATTATTTTACATATTATTTTTGAATGTGTTGGTGGACATTGAATGTCTGCTTTTGTTTTTAGTTTTCGGGAATTGTCCGCGGGGATCATGACGTCATTGCGATGATTCCCAAAAACTAAAGAAAAAAAACCTTTAGAAAAACACTTCACAATATTTCGGATACTAGGGTGGCTCTGACAAGAGCTGTTGCGTTGGTTGTGTGTATATGGCTGCTACACATAAGAGCGGATGCAGAGTTTCAGGTTAGTTAGAAACACCCTATTGCCTTCATCTGTAAAGTGCACTCCATCATTTCTATAAATTTCATGCATGTCAAAACACAGATTGTTGTTATAGATACAACCCATGTGATGGTCTCTGAGGAATGCAGAACCAGTTTTATTAACATGTTTCCTGGCTTTGTCAATCAGTGGACAGAATTGATTTGACCACTTTCCTTTCTGTCTTTGGCATATATTAGAGTACACCAAGACAGTTTGAAGGAAAAGCAACATCAGTTCTGCAAAGGTTTCTTTCATTAGGATTTCCAGCCCTACCCCAGTCAATGTTCCTAGGGCATTGCCACCACAGTGCACTATTATGAGGTGAGGAGCTTGGTAATCCAGAATGGATTTAACCAAAGGCAGCAACTGATGAAACTTTAACCCTCTCTGGCCAAACCAAGTAATCTGCACATTTGGCAAACCCAAGTATCTGTCAATACCTCTCTTTTTTGCAGCCTCTTTAGCCCAATAGATATAGCTGTGGCCCGCAATCCACACTCTCAGCATTTTGAAGTGAAGGAGCAGATATTATGTGTGTCAAATCCCTAATCTATTAATGGATTCATTGAGTTACTACTCATGTACTCATCCCATCTCCCATGCACAACAGTTGCACTAGTCCAATCATCCAGCCACTATGTAAGCAGTCATCCAATCACTCAGGTACTGCACTTGAATTCATCTAATCTCCCAGTCACTACCCAGGCACTCATCCAATCACCCAGGTGCTACCCATGTAATATGCAAACACCCAGGCACTATGTATGCACTCATCCATTCACTGAGGCACTGACCATGCACTCATCCATTCACCCAGGCACTACTCATGGACTCATCCAATCACACACACAGTATCCATGCATTCACCCAATCATCCTGACCCTATCTGTGTACTCCCCAATCACCAACCCACTACCCTTGCACTCATCCAATGATCCAGGGTCTACCAGTGCACTCATCCAATCACCCAGGCACTACTCTTGCAGACATCTACTCACCTATGAGATACTCATGCACTCATACAATCAACCAGGCACTACCCATACACTTATCCAATTACCCAAGCAAAACCCATGCACTCATCCATTCACTCAGTCACTATATATGCACTCACAGAATCTCCAATGCACTATCCATGCACTCATCTAATCACTGAGCCACTACCCATGCACTCATCCATTCACCCAGGCACTACCCATGCTCTAATTCATATACTCAGCCATTATCCATGCACTTATCCATTCACTCAGGCACTACCCTTGCACTCATCCATTCACTGAGGCACAACCTATGTATGCCTTCCTTCACCCGGGTACTATGCTTCTACTCATCCATTTACCTAGGCCCTACCCTTGCACTCATGCATTCACTGAGACACTACACATTCACTCATCCATTCACTCAGGCACTACCTATGCACTCATCTTTTTACTGAGGCACTACCCATGCACTCATCTAATCACCCAGGCACTATCCACCTACTCACCCAATCATGCAGTCACTGTGCATTCATTCACCCAATCACTCAGGCACAATCTATGCACTCACCCAATCACCGAGCCACTACCCTTGCACTTATACAATTACCGAGACACTATCTTGCACTCATCCAATCACTCAGGCATTACCCTTCCAGTCATTCATTTACTCAGGTTCTACCGTTGCACTGATCCATTCACTTGCGCACTACCCATGCACTCATCTTTTCACTCACATACTAACCATGCACATATCGAATCAACCAGGCACTACCCTTCTACTCATCCATTCACCCAGGCAGTACTGATGCACTCATCCAATCAACCAGGCACTACTCATACATTCTTCCAATCACCCAGGCACTACCCTTGTACTCAGCCATTCACTCAGACAGTATGCATGTGGTCATCTATTCACTCAGGCACTACCCATATAATCATCAAATGATCCAAGCACTACCCATGCACTGATTCATTCACTCTGGCATTATCCATGCACTCATCCATCCATATTATCCAATGATATTCCTTGCTCTCCCAGTCACTTGATATTTGCGGTGACCAAAATAGTTGCGGTTACTGCAAAATATAAGTTTATAGCAGTTAACAAAAAAAAAGGTTACAGAGACATTATAGTTAGGTTGAGATTTTACACACACAAAACCATAGAAATTCAGCAGTTATACTTAGAGTTATCTCAAGTAAATATAACTGCTGCCCTAAGATAACTATAATTCACGCCCCCGCCATGTACAGATTTCACATCAATGATTTTACAACATATGTTGCAGTGATATTATCAATGAAGTCATTGAAGATGTCATGAGTGTTGTTAATAAGTTGGGTAATTAGCAGTGCATGGTGAGGGTGTGAGTTATAGTTACCTTAGGGCATGAGTTAGAGTTTCTTCAGATAACTGTAATGATATGTGCGGAATTTCTATGGTTTTGTGTGTGTAAAATCCGAACCTAAGTATAAAGTCTCTGTGAACTTTTGTTTGTGAATTTCTAAGGTTTTTTAAATTCTATTTCTTAACTATAATGTCCCTGTAACCTTTGGTGTTTTCAGTGAATTTATACAATATTTTAATGCTATCTCCTAAATATAATTTTCTTGGAGCTCGGGCTGAGTCCCGAGTCCCAAGATGGCCACCAACACTTCCTGGCTGAAGTGGTGGCAGCCAATCAGATCTCACCATGAAGTCTGTCAGATCTGCAGACCCTCTGCATCTCTAGATATACATAAATATTTTTTCTTTATTAACTCAAAAACTACCGAATCGATTTACACCAAATAACAAAAAGAGATCTTTCTGGACCAAGATCTAGCTTTCTGCCAAATTTAGTGTAATTCCATTTAATGATTCGGGCTGTAGTCATGTCTAAAGTCCCTATGGGAAACCGCATGGGTAAAGCTTTTTGGGACCCGCCCTTTTTCTCGGCCCTCAAATCACTGCAACACTTTCCAGACAGCAGCTGAAGTGAGTGGCAAACTAGTTTTGAAATGTTCATGAAGATTCATCAAACGGCGCCAACATTTTTAGCAAAACAAAAATCGCCTTTCCTATGGAAACTAGGTCCTAACTATAACTACCTACTGGCATATATATTCACTGAAAAAAACAAAGGTTACTGGGACGTTATAGTTAGGAGATTAAATTTGAAAAAAACATAGAAATTCACTGAAAAAAGCAAAGGTTACAGGCATGGTATAGTTAGGCTCACATTTCATTCGTGCAAAACCAGAGAAATTCAGCAGTTATAGTTGCCTAAGCTAATTATAACTTATGACCCCACAATGCACTGCTTATTACCTCACATATTACATCGCTCAAGACATAGTCAGTGACATCTCTAATGACATTACTGATGGCATCTCAAATGACATCAATAGTGACATCACTGATGACATCATCCAGTGAGTGTAAGTGTTTTCTAATAATTTATCAGTGTTAAACATATATACTAAGCTACTACAAAAGTTTAATTAGTATATTAGGTGTACTACTAATGAGTGTTAGTAATTTTAACATAAAATCTGTGAATGGCAGTATGTACCCATGTGTGAGTGGGTGTCTGAGTGCCTCTATGGGTGTGTGAGTGGGTGTGTGAGTCGCTGTATGGGTGTATAAATAGGTGTGTGAGTAGCTGTGTGGGTGAGTGAGTGGCCTTGTGAGTCACTGTATTGGTGTGTGAGTGGGTGTGTCAGTAGATGTATTGGTAAGTCAGTAGCTGTATGGGTGGGTGAGTGGGTGTGTAAGTGATTATGTGTTAGTGAGTGGATGTCTGAATGGCGGTATGAGTGAATGACTGGCTGTGTAAGTAGCTGTGTGGGTGAGTGAGTGGCTGATTGAGCGGCTGTTTGGTTAAGTGCGTTGGTGTGTGAGTGGCTGTATTGGAGAGTAAGTGTCTGTGTGAATAGATGTATGGGTGAGTGAGCAGATGTGTTAGTGTTTGTATGGAAGTGTGAATGGGTATGTAAGTGGTTGTGTGGATGTGTGAGTGAGTGTGTGATTAGGTATATGGGTCAGTGAGTAGCTGTGGTGAAAGGCTGTATGGGTGAGTGAGTGGGTGTGTGAGAGGCTGTATAGGTGGATAAATGGGTGTGTGAGTAGCTGCATGGGTGAGTGTGTGGCTGTGTGAATGGCTGTATGGGTGAGTGCCTAGTTGTATGAATAGCTGTGTGGGTGAGTGAGTGATTGTGTGAGTGGCTGTATGAGTGAGTGAGTGGGTGTATGGGTGTCTCTATGGCTAAGTAAGTGGATGTATGAGTACTTGTATGGGTATGTGAATTGGTATGTGACTGGTTGTGTGGGTGTATGAGAGATTGGATGGGGATGTGAGTGGTAATGTGGATGATGTCATCAGTGATGTCATTTGAGATGTCATGAATGATGTCACTGACCATGTCATGAGTAATGAAATATGTATTTAGCTAAGTGTGTCACTGCCTACATTAGTACTACATATAAAAGACCGAAAGGTCCCTTCCAGAGAGTTATTCATAACAATGCATATAGAACAAAAATAATTTCTATAGCAGCCTAGAATAGGATCATATACTTAATAATCTTAATGAATATTCTGAAAAAAGTACAAAGCCAAAGATGGCTTGAGAGAAAAACAGGAAAACTGAACAAATTATATAACCAAAAACTCAGACATTTACAACAAGGTTCCATAAATATTGAATTAGCAGCACATAATTTCATATAGTAACCATGCTATTCATCTCTCAATAAAACATTTGAAATAGTCATGGTGCTTTTTGGTCGACAACATTTCGATCCCTCATTGCAATATCAGGATCATCATCAGGACTTAGAATATATGCCTGAGGGAAGAAATGCCTGTCACAAAGAAAAAGTACAAGGAAGTAAGAAGGTAAGAGGTAAAAGAAAGAGGGAGGGAAAAAGGAAAAGAGGAATGAAGATAGCTGCCGAAAAAAATAATACGAGAAAAAGACAAAAAGATTCTGGCAAGGCGGCCTTACCTGGTAAGCAAGAAATCAGTAAATGTTGGTGCTGAAACAATCCAGCAGAAGGAATCGCCACGACCCGAACAGCGGAACAGTGCAGTGAGGAACTTAAAGTCATGAAAGGACCAGCAACGGTGTGCTCCTCTTAGCAGTGAAGTAAGGACTTACGGTTGTGGACGGAAGCGGTGTGCCGCTCACAGTAGGAGAAGGTCACATGCAAGTGAAAGCCGACAATTAGACTACCGGAAGTGGGCATAATGTGAATAAGAGTGGTCCTGGATAGAAAACACTTGCCAGTTGTTAATGCAGCCGCATTGCAAATTGAAAAATCACTTTTCACATTTTGCAACAGTAAGAGTATCAAAGATCATTTAATAAGAGCTAGCCTCCCCTCAATCAAACCATCACAACCTTTACCTGAAATTGGGGTCTACCACCCCATTTAGGGCATTACAAGCTGTGTTTATATTGTTCCTACTATCTAAATCCAAAATATTGGATACTAGATACCCTGTGTACTGCCTAACGTAATATATCTTTTGGATCTATCCCTTTTCTATTCTCATCTTCGATCCCATCTGTCATCTTTCCCCTCTTTTCTAATTTCTTTTCCCTTTCCAACATGGCTGCCAACTTTTCCATCCAGGACCACTCTTATTCTCATTATGCCCACTTATGGTGGTCTAATTGTTGGCTTTCACTTGCATGTGACCTCCTCCTACTGTGAGCCGCACACCGCTGCGGCTCCGCAACCGCGAGTCCTTACTTCAGGGCTAAGAGCAGCACACCGTTGCTGGTCCTTTCATGACGTTAAGTCCCTCACGGAGCTGTTCCGCGCTTCGGGTTATAACGATTCCCGCTGCTGGATTTTTTCGGCACCAACATTTACTGATTTCTTGCTTACCACGTAAAGGCGCCTTGCCGGAATCTTTTTGTATTTTTCTCGTATTATGTTTTTCAGCAGCTATCTTCGTTCCTCTTTTCCTTTTTCCGTCGCTCTTTCCCAGTAGCCCAACCATACCTGTACAACTTCTTTGCTTTACAATAGCTTGTGACGTGAGTCTGCATTACTGAGCTTGGTAAGGAGCTCTGTTATATCCAATTTGTTGTATTATTAAAGCCCTCACACGGTCACCTTACTATTTTTGTAACGCCTTCCAGGTTGTGTTCATTTGACCCCTGACGTACTTGTGGTAGTACTCTGCAAGAATGGACTTATTTGGTTCCACCTTTGAACAGATCAGTGCGTCATAACTGCATAATTGCACCATATAATTTTGGTTAAGGATTATTAATAAATTGGGCAGATTACGCACATAGCTATTTACTCACTTTTGAGCATGCCTCACAGTGGCAATGACAGCAAATTCACTCTCACAGTCACTGGTCGCACATCCGTTCTTCACGTACGTGCATGGTATGAGAGACAGTCGAATTACTTTCATTCTGCAATTTTATTGACTCTCATTTTTGTTCCTTTTTCCCCTTATTCCCTTCTCTCTCTCTAACTTTTTTATTCTGTTTTATTCTTCACCTTTTTCTTTATGTATTATTTCTTTTCCCTTCTTACCTTCTCACTTCCTTGTACTTTTTCTTTGAGAGAGGCATTTCTTCCCTCAGGCATATATTCTAAGTCCTGATGATGATCCTCATATTGCAATGAGGGATCGAAACGTTGTCGACCAAAAAGCACCATGACTATTTCAAATGTTTTATTGAGATATGAATAACATGGTTAATATATGAAATTATGTGGTGCTAATTCAATATTTCTGGCACCTTGTTGTAAATGTCTGAGTTTTTGTTTATATAATTTGTTCAGTTTTCCTGTTTATCTCTCAAGCCATCTTTGGCTTTGTGCTTCTTTCAGACTATTCATTAAAATTACTAAGTATATTATCCTATTCTGGGCTGTTATAGAAATTATTTGTTTTCTAAATGTATTGTTATAAATAACTCTCTGGAAGGGACCTTTTGTTCCTTTATAACTAACTTCACCCTCAGTCCCTGTCACATCCTTGGGTTCCCTTGTTTATGATAACATACATTAGTACTAGATGGATAACAGTTGCGTCTGTGCATGTGAGTGAATGTTTTGTTGCTTGTGACACTGTCTGAGGACATGTATTAGTGTCTCTCCCCTTTTGTATGTGCTTATGTGAGATTCCACTCAGGGTGGGAGACTAGATGTATAACTTAGCATATGGATCTGAAAGTGTGTATGTAAGTCACTGAAACTAGCAACTACATGTGTTAGCTTTTAGGCACAGAGGAGAGTACTTTATGGCTTACCTATTTGATATCTTACAGTTGAGTTATATGACGTAGAGCACGAGGGTAAGGCTTGTCAAGGGATTTTAAATATCCAAGTTGGCCTACCAGTAGAACTGAATACGCAGTCTCAAGTATGCCAGGTATAACACATGTCTAAAGGGCTACTACTCTAGATGGTTGACTTGGTAGTGTCAGTTCTTTATGATATATATGAAGGGCTATCTCAATCTCTATCTGGGGGTCTGCTTCCATATGTAATATGTTTGGTGGTGCATTGCTGCCTCTGTTAGTGAGTGCATATCTCTGTAAATTTATATGTAAGGGATGGCATGGATTGCCTCCTGGGTGTATTAGTTAGTATTGGGTTATTTCGCTGCGTATGTCACTACCTTCATTAGTGCTAGATCAATAGGAGTTCTGTCTGTGGACATGAATGAATGTTTACATGATTACCCCTTTTCTATATGCTTTTCTGAGATTCAAATCACAGTGCGAGACTGAATGTATAATTGAGCATAATGGCCTGAAAATGTGCATGTAGGTCACTTGAAACTAATATCCGCATGTGTCAACTTTTATGCACATAGGAGAGTACCGTATGGCCTACCTATTCACTACCTTCCCGAGCCGGAGTGCCACAATGGAGTGAATAAGATTTGTCTTTCGACTGCGAGGGATATTGTGACCCACAATCTGCTAACGGATGAGGATGCGTGCAATGTTGGCCGCATTTTTTCCCGCCAATTAGAGCTCTGTTGAGCCTACTTCTTCCGACTGCACAGCCGAGCCCACGTGATGTTGACCTGAGTGCTCTTCTCAGTTTTGTCCTGATGAAGACCCCACCTTGAGGACTGAACCCACCCTGCTCCCGAGGGGTCGAAACGTTGACTATACATACCCACCTCACAAGCTCTGATGACTGAATCCTCATTATTTGATGTCCTTCATGGCTATGTGTACATATGGAAACAGTTGACCTGATATAGGCCGGAAGGGTCATACCATGTATAATTGATGTATATATGTCACGCTACCTCTTCCCTGTCCACCACCCTCACTCACTCACTTGAACCCAGAACCCACTTACCTTCCCTTTCCTACACCAAGAGCACTGCAAATACAATTATATCTCCAGACGTATGAGCAACTGTGGTGCCTTATGTGATCAATGCTTTGAATTATAATTGCATTAATTGCCAACCACTTTGATAATAAATTGCATTCTTTGCAGTTCATGTAAATTTGGTCTCGTGAATGCGGATATTTCTTCTCTTTTGAAACTGTTGCTATTGCGACCATTTGCTTATTGTACTGTTTCTGAGATTCAAATCACAGTGCGAGACTGAATGTATAATTGAGCATAATGGCCTGAAAATGTGCATGTAGGTCACTTGAAACTAATATCTGCATGTGTCAGCTTTTATGCACATAGGAGAGTACTGTATGGCCTACCTATTCACTACCTTATGGTTGAGTTATATGTGGTAGAGAAGAGGGTAAGACTTGTCAAGGGGTTTTATATGCTAAGTCGGCCTAGCAAGAGAACTGGATGCACAGCCTCAACTATACCAGATCTAAGACATGTTTAAAGAGCTGCAACTCTCGAGGGTTCTTTTGGTAGTATCAGTTCTTTACTACATATTTGTAAAAGTGTCTGAGTCCATATCTGGGGGTATTTCCATATGTAAGTAAGTTTGTTGGTACATTACTACCTCTGTTTGTGAGTGCATATCTCTGTAAACGTATATGTAAAAGGTTGCATGGATTGCCTCCCAGAAGTTTTAGTTAGCATTTGGTTATTTACCTGAGTATGTCACTGCCTGCATTAGTACTAGATCCATAACAGTTTTGTCTGTGCATATCAGTGAATATTTAGATGATTGTGACACTGTCTAATGCATTAGTAGGTTATCCCTTTTCTATGTGGTTATCTGAAATTTAAATCAGAGTGCAAGACTGGATGTATAATTGAGCATATGAGCCTGAAAGTGTGCATCTAGGTCACTGAAACTAGTAACTACATGTTTTAGCTTTTATACTCATAGGAGAGTACCCTATCTTAGTGTCACAACCATCTAAACATTCACTCACACGCAAAGACAAAACTCCTATTCATCTAGCAGTAATGGAGGCTGTTGCACACTAACTTAAATAACCCAATAGTAACTAACAGATCCAGGAGACAATCCAAGCCTCCCCTTACAGATAGATTTACGGACCCTTACAGTAACAAAAAAGCCAGTGATGTACCAACAAAGTTAATTACATATGGAAACACACCCCTACATAGGGCCTGAGGCACCAATTCAGATATCTATTAAAGAATTGAAACTACCATGCCACCCATCCAGAGTAGTAGCCCTTTTAATATGTCTAAGGCCTGTACATTTGAGCTTGTGTATGCAGTTCTACTGCTAGTTCAACTCGGTATTTAAAACACCTTCACAAGCCTTAACCTGCTGTTCTACCACATATGACTCATCTATAAGGTAGCCTGTAGGTAGGCCTTAGGGTACACTCCAACGTACCACTATTTGGGGGTACTTTTTGATGAAAGAGGTTCTTGGACCCTGCAATTATCCCTAGAAAAAAACATACTTTTGAGAGCAATAGGTGAGACAATGGACTTCGCCAAGAGACTTGGGGCCAAACTGATGCAGGCCTTAGTCAAGGTATTTTGCAAAAAATGCATCCCAATTGCTTTTTTGTAGAAATAGTACATAGAACTTTTGTTGAAGGAAGGAAACATAATAATCTCATACTGAAAAAGGAATTTTTTGTTTCATTTGAAGGTTGCTATAATTCCCTTCTGTTCTTCCATTTTTAAAGTATAATTACACATTGTTATATATACATGTTATATGAACACTTTTGCAGAAGATAAAAGGACTGTTGTATTGTAGAGTACATTTTAAGCACATCAACCCCAATAGGACGAATCATCTTGTTAGAACTTTGGTTGAAGAAACAAGAGTTAAGAGTTTCGTAGTTTGACCATCAGTTTAGCTTTGAATTTAAGGTTGCTATCATTGCAATCTGTCCACCCGCTGTTACTTTTTAAATAGATAGTGCAGTGTCCAGATGGTATTTTAAGTCCTTCATGAAGGATTATAGCCACTGTTGTATAAGTTTTTTTAGAAATTGATATTTGACCTGCTTTGAAGTTTGTAATTTCAGTTTCTAAATTAGATCCATCTGCTCTACAGTGCTGCAGCATTAGTATGAGGTATTTTCCACATCTTTGTATTTGTAACGTAGACATAACCTCTGATCTACAATTTGGGCAGGTCATATTTTGGTTTGCTGGTTTAATCAATCTGTGAAAATACTCTGTTTTCCCAATTTGGTAGTGTTAAGTACAGGAATCGTTTAGAATTTATTTCAGTGGTAGATGTAAATCAGCAATCTTCACAGCGATGGTCCCATTTGTAAGTTAGTCCAAATAAGTCATCAATATTTACTTCTTCTAAAACTGCTAGTATGACCATTAAAAATTCTTGCGTCTTCCTGAATGTTGAGACTAAATATTACTGATCCGGTACATGTATCCAAAAGATCTCGAATGCCTGAAGCAGAATGTATTAAAGTTCTGTTACTGACTAAACATTGGAGTAAATGATACAGTGCAGAACACAGCCTTTTTTCACATTTTTGTTCAATCGGATTAACAAGATGTGGCAAGTGAAACACTACATTGAGAACCACATTTGCATAGCAGTTGATATCTGAACCGTTTTTCAATTGGTATCCTACAATATCTCTCTGAGTTTCCACTTTTTTCTTCTTAGCACTTTGTCCCTTATCCTCAATTGCTTTCTTTGCTTCAACATCAGATGAGTCTTTGTATGCTTCCATTTTGGACTCATTATCTGTTTCTCATAAATAGGGTATTGACCTAAATAAGGTGCATACAGACTTCTTAACCAATTATTCTCTCTTACACAATTTCCATCTGCACTAACTTTATTGTCATCAAATTCCATCAAGTACAAACCGGACAATGTTCTTACTTGAGACAATACAACATATGCTATTCCTTCTTTAAAAAGGCTACTACTGATATTCACAAAAGCTCTATTCACACATAAACCTTGAGATTTGTGGATAGTAGCATATGCTAGGGACACTGGGAACTGTGGTCGTTGAACATACAAGTCCTGTACAAGCAAAAAACATACAACACATCACCCAATCTGCTTTATGCCATCAATCTGATAATATTTTATAGCCAATAATTCCATCTGATCCCTGTTTGGATAATTAATTAAATCAATGAGTTTACCCATAGCAACCAACCCTTCCTCTACATTCAAATTACGCCACAAAATTGCTCGACAGTTTTTACATACGCATAAACATTTTTATAAATCTGCTGTCTTTGATACAGACTTCTCCAAAGAATCCAATTTTGCTTGTAGTTTTCCAGTTAGTAGTATTGATACTCCCTGGTGTTTCATTTTATCGATAGCTGTAATTTACAAAATATGCAGTTTTTCCAATTTTAGTAGTACTTCATTAACATGGAGCACTTTTGTAGTGTAGTCATTAAACAAACTATGGATTTGTCTTCTGTAGTGAAATTATACATTAGATGGGCTGGTGTATTTTGAGATGAAAACAGTTTCTTAATTTGTCGACTTTCTCAAGCTCGTTTAGTGTCTTTTGTAAACACTCCTATTCTAATGTAATTTAGAATAGCTCCATATTCCACATCAGATGCTTGATGCATATTCTTCACTAGCTCTTTGTATTAAAAGTTTAACCAAATAATTTCATTGCCAATACGTCCCAAAGAAGTCCTTGTTTCATTATGTAGAAGTGTCTTTCACAGGGGTAAGTTGCAGTAGGTCACCAAATAGAATTAAATGTGTTCCTCCAAACAACACGTCATACTCTGTTTTTAAAATCTGTTGCATTCTCAAGTGTACAAAGGCAAGCATTAAGTTTAAGACCTTGCTCACCTCATCGTTTATTAAAAGCTTCAGTTTCTTCAGTACTCTTGAGACTTCATGACAAGCTTTACCAGATAACTTCAGGTATTCCAGTTTATTATCCTGTTCAATAGGTACGATAAGTAGTCAATGTACAGTAATTCCTTTAATGTAGTGTGCTGCTGATCCAGTTGGTGCTGTTACTAAACAGGATAAATTTGATTCTGTAGTCCTGTGTAGATAACTGGTGAGAACTTTCATTAAGAAACGTTTTCCAGTGCCAGCTTGACCACTGATGTACAATAGGATAGGTTTAAATGATGAGCATTAACATTCTTTCTTCTTGTAGAAGAATCCATGTTATAATTTCTCCTTTACTTCTATAAAGATTTCTTTTTGTTCAGTGTTTAGTTGTCCTTCTAACTGTTCAAAATCAATACTATCCTGTCTCGCTTGTAACATTGCAGTTTCCACCTCATTCATGTCTATTGCTGCTTCATTCTGAATAACTGGTTGTCCAAGAGAATCTTGACTCAATGGTCCTCAACTTTAGCTGCTTTGTGAACTTTCTCTAGCTATTTCAGCAGCAATGATTTCTTCTTGTTCACTCTCATCATTTAACATTTTCAATAGATAGGAAAGACTGAACACTTAATACTGTCTTTTATAGCTTTGAAAGAATCTTTGTAGCTGTCATAGTCTCCAAGTAATTCTGTTTCAGCACGCCAAGGCTTGAGGAGTTGCAGAAGTGCTAAACAGAAACATTCTCTCTTTCCGGAGTTTGGTAACTGAGTTTTCTATGATTAATTTGATTTCCTTTTGCATGTTTGACCAAACATCCATTACATCCAACTACTGCATACTTTTCTTCTTGTATCTTTTCTGTTACATTCCTTTTATATCTGTAGTGTTGAAGTACTTCATAGAGACACATATTTTCCAGATGTGCACTTCTTCTTGGATGGTATTCATCCAACATATCTGTTTTGACAATATCAGTACTTTCTGGCTCAAACTCTGCTGTGTGGATTTCTGGGAAAGACCTCAACACTCTGTTCGCAAGAATTCAAGCAGGTCATCAAATGCATACTCAGCACAACTCAGTGTTAGAAACCATGTAGGTGCTCCTAGGTTTCTCAACATGCATTTGAGTTCATCATGACGATGATACCAATACTCGTTGGTACCATATTGGCATCCCATCAAATTGATTAAGCTACATTCCAAATTTTCATCCCTTCCATTAACTTTGTCAATTAATTACCTTGCAGAAAGATTTTGTAGATGAAGTGCTGTCTTAAATACATGGTTAACTGCACATGAAAGTCCAGACAAGTCACTTTTAAACAGAAGATGAAAAATGTAGGGAATGTACTGCTGAAATCTTGGATCTTCTGAGTATAATCTCATTGACTGGTATTCAGATGCTGGTATCTGTACAGCCCGGTCATCACAGCATCCACCTTCTCCAGTGGGGAACAGTTGGAGAAAACAGCGAGCTTCTAAACTTTTCTCCCATATACTCAAGGGAGCTCCTTTTGCTTGTTTCATTTGAAATAATTCAATGGTATCACAGATCACATCTTCTGAATGCAGAGGATGAAGTCTGTAGTGCTCATAAATCTCTTCTGATCTGGATCGATCCACTTTTTCAATCTGTCAACTTGACGGTAATTTTTAATCTTGTCCATATGTCGTGTTTTCAAGAACATCAACATTCTTATAACAAACATTATTTTGTACCAGAAATAATGTCATATATCTAACTTTACTAATATCTACTAACTCTTGCCTTATTTTTTAATTCTTTGTAGGCACACCATTTACTAGAACGATGAGTGGTTTATGATTGTCTCTGTCTACCTCTACACCAATAGTTTTAATATTCTGTTTAAAATTAAAAGGTGAGTACACAACTCTTCATTTAAAGCCTTTCTGTAGGTCAGTTGGTGGCAGCTTCCCTGTTTTACTCTCCATAAGACGTACAGCCTGGAATGGGTGTACACATTGTATTAGGATAGACTCCTAAACATTTAAATCTGCTAGTTCTTGAGGAATAGGTACCAACTTCAAGCTGTTATATACTGCTCTATCTGGCACTATGTTTTCTTCAGACTTGTAACAGTACTTACATATAACTTAACAAGTGGACAAGTCAAATCGCTCTTCTACAAATAAATAAACAGCAAATTTCTGTCACTTATCATTGTTCTGTTTTCTCTTTTTAAATACAACTTAACATTACAGGTTTGACTTTTGGAGTGAGTGTGTGCAACAAATGCAAACAGAGTTGGGTTTTTCAGAGGATATCGTGTTAAACTTTGTAATCTCTTCTACAAAGTTATCAAAAATTAATTTCTCTGTCCTGTTCTACTATACCTGCAGATGGCAAGTCCTCACTTTCTGTACACTCCTCTTCAGGATCATCACCACAAACGTTTTCTATGTCTGCTGCTATACTATGCAAAAGAGCTCTATTCATTTCTCCTAAACATAGTGCAGGGGTTTTAACATAATATAGTCTTCTAACTAACGTCCGCGTTTCAGACTGGTGAACGGCTAACATTCAGAAATGATGAGAGATGCTTTGGCACACTTTATCTGATAGACACGCTAGTGAATGTCCTTGTAAATTACTATACTTTCTCAATCTGCATGGATCTAAGCCCTGCAAAATTGCAATTTTCTGCTTCAAACTTCTGCATGAAAAGACTTGTAGAAAACGTCTCATTACATCAAAAGATTCTTGCCTTACACTACAAATACTGCTACAATTCCACTTATACACAAGGGCCTGTCTAAGCCTTCCCTAAACCTCTTCAGCTGTCACTTCTTCAACATTCCTAGGAATCATTTCATCTTTTGCCACAGGAATACCACCCTTCACCTCATAACATCGACCAGTTGCTTCAACTGCATGCACTAATGTGTTCTCTTGGAAGCAGCTTTCTTCATTAAAGAAAGGCTCAGTGCTAGATGTATTCTTCTATTCACCTCTAAAGATTTAGCAAAATCTATTTTTATTCACAAGTCTTTTTTTCTGACTTTTTCTGTTCATAATCAACGCTGTTTTATCCAGTGTTTTCATTCTGTTTAATATTAACATATACAGTTTCCGCTTCAAGGCACAGGCTTTATCTACTACACTTTCTAGGTGTTGTTTTTGATTATAAGCTGATGATCTTTTCTTATTCTGTTCAATATTTCTTAACAAATTTTGAATTACCCTACTTCAGAACATTCTTATTATTATCGCTTTGTGCTGTTTCTGCCTTGCTGTTAGATGGTGTGTTTTTTTTTTTAGAGCGCCTTCCACTTTGAATATGAATTACTGCTTTTTGTATCTGAGTTCTTGGTAAACTTTACTTTTTGTTGACATGATTTTCTATATTTTTCATTTTTCGAACTTCTTTTTAAAGAAACTGCTTATTTCTCTTACCAGCAGATTGTTTTTTTGTACAACATTCTGTCCTTAATCCTCTTTTTTATTCTGAGTTTTTTAAAGTAGTACTGTTTTTTTTGTGCTTTTCTTCTCGGTTCCTTTCTTCACATATTACATTTTTCTGTTTGAACTGAACCAGATATCTAAAAAGAAAATGCAATATCATTTTAAAGTTCTATAATTAAACCATCTAGAACTGTTAATAAACAATCATAGATATATGATTATATTACTATTTTATACAATTCTGCACCTAAATACACAAGAATGTGTTGTGTGATTAGTATCCCCTATTGCCTTGCTACAGTGTCCCTTAGAGGTCAGTTTTATGTGGTAGAACAGCAGGTTAAGGCGTATCAAAGGGTCTTAAATGCCAAGTTGGTCAGCAATAGAACTGGATGCACACACTCAACAGTATCAGACCTCAGACATGTTTAAAGGACTACTATTCTGTATGGGTGACTTGGGAGTCTGAGGGGGATATGTACATTGAAGTGGCGGGGCGTGTCGTTAGCCTCCTGGGCTTAACGACACGCTCCGCCACTTCGGAAACGTAAGGCTGTACCATATTTACAAGAATGTGGTGCAGCCTTGCATTTCCCCCTGCGATGGCACTAAGTTTAACAACTTAGCGCCAACGCAGGCACCCTTGCACCAGAGTGCAAGGGTGTCTGTGAGCAGGGGAGGATTGGTTATGTGTAGGAAGGTGTCCTTTCCTGCACATAAACAATCCTAAAATGCCATTTTGAAACTTTCATGTGTGCTGCTTCATGCAGCACACATGAAAGTTACAAAATGGCATTTGTTTAAAAAGTTTGTTTATGTACAGGAAGGGACACCTTCCTGTACATAAACAAACCATGGCATTTTGCTTTTTCCATGTGTGCTGCACAAGGCAGCACACATGGAAAAAGCAAAAACAAGGAGAAATAATGCATTTCTCCTCATTTCGCCAACTTAAGACCAGGATTTTCCTGGTATTAATTTTGGCGCTGCCTCCTATGTACGCCACCCTTGTACATAGGGGTCAGCGTCAAATACAATGGGTGTTGCGGTGAAATGCCCACCACAACACCCACTACACGCCACTTTCACGCTAACCATAGAGTGAAAGAGTGCCTTATGTACAAGGCAGCGCTTAACGCTGCCTTGTACATAAGGCAAGGCCCCTATCGCCACGGGAATGTCACAAAAAGTGACGTTCCCGTGGCGATATGTACAAGCCCCTAAGTTCTTTGCTAGATATCTGAATGAGTGTCTCAGTCTCTATGTGGGAGTCTGTTTCCATATTAAGGAAAGTATCTTGATACATCGCTAGCACTGTTTGTGAATGTATGACTCTGTAAATGGCCCATTGTAGTTTTCCCTATATTAGCCCAATTGTGCACGTTGTAGGACTCATTTTCCTTTGCACACGTTGCTAGATAAATATGCTTGCTTTTGTGCTACATTGTACTTACACACGGAACCTGCATTTGTTTTCGTGTTCTATTCTTTTCCTGAGATTTGGTCTGAACACCATTGACAATGTCCCTTGATATTCATTCTGGTCAGGCACTAGCACCTAGCCATAACACAAGAATGCAGCTGTTCTGTATGTGCATACATGTCCTATCATATAGATGAGCACAGGAATAAAAAAAACACACATGGGAAGAGAGTTCTGAGACAAGAGCACTGCATATGTTAAGATGTAGAACATCCATCTGTGAATGCTAAGGTACGGGGGTCTGCCAGTAATCCCAGAGATCTCTGATATATAATCATTTAGCTTCATTAGCAAGGGAGGGGGTTTTAGGTTACACTGTCCTATACAATGACAGGGATTTTTATGGATGGATTATTAACCATGCTAACAGTATTTTTAGTATGCATTTGTTTACTAATTGTGGCACGTATACTCCATTTCAGAGCACGATAGTTTAAATAAATATTCTAAACTTCATTCGTACCTCCTGGTTATCTTATTGTGGACAAGTATAAGTGAGATCCCTAGGAGGATCGAGAGTGTTGTGTTCTGGGGTGCCAATTCACTTGTTTCTCTGGTAAGGTTAGGATGGCATGTGAGGCACTATAGCTAGTCAGAGTCGGACTCATAGTCACTGAGATGGTATGGTGACTACAATACTGATATTTTGTGGTTCCAAGCATTGTTCTGTTCCAGAGCAGAATCCCTGCAACATGGCGCTGCCAAAGTTTAGTCTGGTACTTACTTGCGGGTCCCCCAGAGCAGCAGCAGCCCTTGCAGGTCAGAGCAATGGTGCCAGGTGGGGGGTATTTCTTCAGACAACGAGGGACAATTATATTAAATTACAAAAAGAATTTTCCCCCACAACCCTGCCCCACCACCCCACCGCTCTTACCTGCATGGGCTGCTCCTTTCCCTAAGTAGTGCTTGTCCAAAATACCCTTGCACCTTTTCTCAGAGACATCTGTGGTGCTAGGGATTTATCCTCCACAGTTATTAGGGAGTACCTAGCTCTGTTTGGTTTTTCAAGCTTGAATATTACATGGTTTTATAACCCTCTTTGTGCTACACTTTGAATCCATTCTAAATTAGTTATGGCACAACCCATAGTTATTCCTGTTAACTGCAATTAGCAGTTCTTCAGCACTTATTACAACATGGAGTCCCTAATGCGGGTGCTCCTGTGAGTTTTGTTGTAGAGTTGGACACAGCATACCGCTTTGAGGTTTTCTATTCCTGGGTCACATTTCCAGCTGTCGATGCTAATGATAATACTTTTTATAAATACACAGTGCCACAGGCACCTAATGCATATCGTCCATATGCGCTTCTTGAAATTCCTCTTACTGTCTGGGAATACCAGACGTGGCTTAATGACGCCCTCCCCCATATCCTTGGGCCTGTTATAATGGGTCCCTTAAGTATTGAAGGGGCCTCATGGCCGCATTAACAGGCTATACTGCATATCCTAATATAGCGAATATTAATTTGGTAGAAATGCATGCTTTGCATAATGTTTTAGTCGTACTATATCGACGTGTTAGCCAATATACTTCCCGTGCTTTGCTTGCAGCTCCAGCTAGACTTGGCATACAAGGACAGGCCCAACAAGCAGTGAGGCCTGTAATTAGTCCTGTAATTGTTCATTCAGTTATGGGCAAAAGACCCACGAATCGTGAAGGAATACTATTTTGGATCGCCCAGAAAATAGACCAACTTGAAACTGTCTTTCCCTTTACTGGACCACAAGACAAGCACCAAATGTTGACAATGTGCTTACCCAATGGACTGGTCTCCAGTCTGCTAGACTGCAACACCTGGGGGAATAGTTTTGCCACAGTATAGACTCTTTGTCATGGCACTCCCTCAATGGCCGTTCTACCGAACGTCTTCAAACAGATACAGAATGAGCATGGGGAAGGTCCTGCCCTCGATTTCAGGATGAAACTTGTGGGAAATGTCCCCGTCATCTCTGAAATGATTTTTTCTAATGTTAAAGGTGAAGTGTCTTTGTCTATAAGCGAGCGACTTGCTGCAGTGGCAGTAGTTGACCACGAGCGTCAGTTGCCTATCATTATTGCTAATGTATAGGACGTAATAGTTTGACGACCAGACCTCTGTACCACCACTTGGGGTGCCAGACTTGCCCGGTAGTTTCCTCAAAAACCACGTTATGCATTAATACGCCCTGATTTTCTGCTTCCGACTGGACATTGGAAGACACTGCCACACTCAGATCTTTACAGTCTGATTTACTTGAAACATGTAGCCTGCATACATGTGTTAATACCACTAACTTGGTTATCTGGGTGGAATTGGATTTACATACAAAACTTTTAATGAAGGTGAAACGGTACCCATTGCATATAAATCGCATCTCTACTCATCTGTGGAAATGCATTTTGTTTTTACTGAGAAAATTCTAACTGCTGTACTGATGGCCATCCTCAAGTAAAGGCCACTTGCTCAGGGGACAGGCTTTATTGTCATATCTCCTCTGCCTGCCCTAGATGCGGTCACAAAAGCCAGCGTCCCTAACGCAAAAGCCCTCCATCCCCGATGGATACAATGGGCTATGTCCTTGACAGCTGTAGATGTAGACTTGGTCTTCGAACCTTCTTTGCAAACACAAGAATTTTTGCAATATGAACATGTTTATTCTTTGCCTCCTTCGATTCTGCCCCTCTTGATCAATATTGATCCGTCATTTATACGGATGGTTCTGCTCAACCTGCTATAGGCTCTAAGCAGCAATAGTCTGCCGCATGTGCCATCGGTATTGGCTCTATGTCAGATGGCATTTTGTACCCACAAACTACTTGCATACAGTCCCGTATGGCTAAGTTGGCAGAATTGAAGGCTTTACTACTTGCACTTGAAAACACTGATCCTGAAATCCCCACCCTTATTGTGTGTGATCCGTATTACTGTGTACAGTCCTTTAATGAAAACTTACATTTTTGGCATCAAAATTAATATAAGGATTTCAAGGGTAGCACAATAAATCACAAAATGTTTTGGGTTAAAGTGGTGGATTTTAAGAATAGGTTGCCACAAGCTAATGTTACACATACATAGAGTCATCAACGTGTGGGAACACATGCCATAGGGAATTCTGTGGCTGATGAAGCTTCCAAATCTGCAGTAGCCACAGCTAACATAACACCAGTAACACACTCTAAAACTTGTATCAATAACGATATCTTGGCTGCCGTGAATGCATTTCAAAAGGGCATGCCTTAACCGAAGGGCTTTCCTTCAAAATATTCTTATCATTTAAATGATCAAAATGTGCCTTTTGTAACTATTCCTGGAGTTGGTCATCATGTGATTCCCAACATGGACTGCAGACACGATTTAATTGTGGCCGCACATGAAGGTGGAGGTATAGCTACTGCTCATGCTGGTGTGGCTCCCACTATTTCGCTCTTACAGCAACACTATTGGTGGCAGGGTTCATACCAACAAACCAGGAAATATGTTTTTACCTGTGACATCTATCAAAAAATAAAAAAGTTCCACTGTTTCTCGCCCACCACAGACACATCTGTTTATTTCGAACCAGCCTTTTGGCTGCATTTACTTAGATCATTGTGGTCCACTGACTTCAGATACTGCATTTAAATATATTTTGGTAGTAGTTGATTCTTGCTCTAGAGTCCTCTGGGTTTGGCCACAGTGCTCAGCTGATGCCTGAGCTGTTATTGAAAATATGCAAATCTTTATCGGGACACATGCCTGTTGTGAGTTCCAGTCGGACCAAGGTCTGGCATTCGCTTCTAAAGAGTACTGTGATTCCATGAAATCCATGGGTGGGCAAGTGCCTTTTTCTTCTCCATATAGACCCGAGGGTAATTCTGTTGTGGAGACAATGAACCATGACTTAAAGCAGTCCTTTACAGCTAGAGTATTAGATACAGGGCATGATTGGTTGAACTATCTATATGGGGTTCAACAAGCATTAAATAGCCTCCCTAAAAGATCTCTGAGTGGGCGGACCCCGTACAAAGTGCTTTTTGGCATAAAGATGTATGTTCTGCCCTTGATGGTCTAGACATTGTGGCAGCTGCTGCAACCTTTGATGTAGATAACCATTGTGCTGTCTTACAGGACCTACAAAAGTTCTATGACACTCAATCTAACAAACACTGCCGGAGTCTCACTCTTCCAGTCCTGCAGATCAAATTCCAGTTTCTAGCTGGCTTCCAAAAATCGGAGATCTAGTTCGAGAGAAGGTGCCCATTAAAGAGGAATTCAGCCTGACGTACCGTGCTCCTATCCCAGTCCTTGGACTTCAATGTGCACAAACTGTGATTTTGCTACCTCTCCCTGGTTATAAGGATAATTGCTTTGTCTCCATTGAACATGTCAAACTATACCATGTGGCCGATACTTCTTAGTATGCCATGAAATAGCAGTTCTTTTTCACAAGACTTCTGGTTACAGACTGTGAGCACCACTGATGCTGATCCTCCCCTGAGGGAGGGGGAGGCTGAGTCTTCCTCCAACAATTTCCCAGACACGATACCTGCTTCTAATATAAGGTCTTCTACAACAGATGCCATTTATAATGATCCACCGTTGGCGAGCCCATCTGAGTTGGCTTTTTCAAGTCCTTTTGCTGAGACCCAAAGTAAACTTCTGTTTTTTAGATGAGGACCTCCGGGTACTATATGGATCAAGATAATTTTTCTTCTGACAGTTCTTCTGTTTTTTACATGCCTCCTGCACGGATTTCTGTTTTTATTTCATTGTTAAAATACACTTATCTAGTTCCTCCTTAGATATATGTCTGGATCAGACTTTCCTTGGGTTTCTTGTTCATGTGGATTAGATTTGTGATAGTTTTTTTCCTACTGATCAACGGCCAAAACCTCCAGGAACGTTCTGCTACAGAACTGGTCGACAGGGTGTTGACCCCCCATTATTCATCTCACAATCTGAAAAGAGACTTTTGCCTCGTTAACATTTCGATCGTTCCAGTGATGGAATTTTTGGGGATTAGGTTCCTTTCAACATATTTGGTCCGACAAAGATCCTACAAATACCATATGTGTTCAAATTTGCTATGGGTGATGAAATGCAATCGGATGATTGGGATGTTGATACTGTAAATTCTATGCTTTTGAATTGGAGTTTTATACTGTTTTCGAATCAGAAGTTCTATACCTTACCTCTGCCAATTACGCTGAGATGTTCTGCTACCATAATTATGGACACCATTTCCTACATAGAACTGGCAGACAGTGGCCCCATTTTAAGTATACTCAATGGGAACGTTGTCCCACTCCCCAACCAGAGAGTTCTAAAAAGCAAATAGATAAATATACATATTTTTTAGGATATGACTCTTCAGACCCCATGTTGTATTATTTTAAATTAACCCCAACACCACCAAGGAAATATATGCTTACTCAAACTAAGCTTATACATACTGCAATGTTTGCTAATCAGTTGGCCCTTAAAGGTTATGATTATTGAAAGGAAACTACTTATTTGAAATCGATTTGGGGTACGAAGTCCTGACAGGTGTAGGGCACAGAAACCTTGTTTCAAGCCTGTTTAATCCTCACACAAAAGATTTTCCTAACTGAAATAATCCAGCAGACTACTTGTCTGGGATTGGCTAAAATTAAAGAAATGTAAGCTGCGACCATTCCCTCTGTGGCCGCTTCGATAATTGGCAAAGCTTTACAAATTGCACAGAAGAACAATTAAATAACATGATGCAGAACGGTACATTTAATTCTTCCTTTCGAGTCCTGGTTATGGTTATTGTTGCCAGGGGACATAAATGGTTGCCATGCTCCTTTTCTCAATTCTACACCTGTGTTTAAATCAAGTAGACCTGATCCCCAATACTTTCAGTCAACAGATTCTGGTATTGTTACCACCTATTCGGTGGGAAAGTTATGTCAACAATGGTTAGAACATTCCACACTGTCTGCAGTAAAACAACATCTTTCTCTCCTGTCCGAGGAAATGAATTTATCAGATTTTTCTTTTTGGTCCCAAATCCTCATGTTCTAAAAGATTTATATATGGTACTTATAATGAAATTTGGAAATTATCACAAATGGAAGCTGCTGCACGTTTCAGACAAATTGACCAAGTTAATCTGGACAAAGTGCTTGCTGTTGTTGATAATAGTATTAATATGCTGCCATCTCATATTTAAAACTTGAACAACATTGTACTGTCTGTTATTGATATTGTGCAGAGTGACATGTCAACACTGTATCATGGGCAGAGTCAACTTAGATCTATTATGCAGTTTAGCTGGATACTTCAAACACTCAAAAATGGGTGCGATCCATGGCATTATTTAAATTGCAGTGATTTATTTCTGCCTTTTAATCTAACACGCAAACAACAATTGATGGCCATGAAAGATGCGAACTATTCAATGCTGCATTTTGAAAAATTAGAACAACTCCCATTCATAATAGCTGAAACGCCTTCGGCGTTGTGGTAAATACACTGAGTTATTTCACTGCCTATATCAATATTTCAATTTACAGCTTGCATGAATATTTTCCTGTAGGTGGTTATGAACCCTTAGGTAGCAGTTAAATACATGAATTATGGTCACTCCCCTTTGAGTATCATTGTGAACGTAGCGACAAGGATGTTTTCATCACTGGTGAAGAATGGGACTCTACTGTCTGACATTCACCTGTTTGTAAACACGTTAAAATCCACGGAGCATACAATACTTCAGCACCCAATTTAGCTTGTTATTTAAAAGAAATCCTGGTTCCCGCAATTCTTGTAACGGGACTTATCTCATGTTTAGTGATCAAGACTGTTGCGGAATGCAAGCCGGAGTCCCTTATATTTTGTCAGTTTCCCAGTAAGTCACTTGTTGCAACAATGTCTTGTTTCCCCCTCAGCATGGGATAGTAGATAGTTCATTGTGGCCTTCCATTCCAACTTAGAAGACATATTTTAATAAATTAAGCAGACTCAAAGCATTATTGTTTCAGCAAGAAGTAGCTCTTACATCTGCTCGTGATACCTTCAAATTGCAGATGGCTAGAACGTCTAGTGAAATTCAGTCATTGTTAAATACTAACCTTCCCCTGCATTTCAGAGAATAATTGCATCAAATATTTAATGCCTCTAGTATGACTGGCCTTGCCCACTTTTTCAGATTGTAGGCTCTGGCCTCGTTAGCTCTTTTCAGTCCATCTTTGGAGTAATACCTGATTTTATTTACTCCATTTTCTCTAGTGTCAGTTCTTTATTAGATTTGTGAATGAGTGTCTCAGTCCCTATGTGGGGGTTCTTTCCATATCTAATTAAGTTTGTTTGCACATTGCTGGCTCTGTTTGTGACTGTATGGCTCTGTAATTGTATATCTAAGGGCAGTATGGATTGCCTTCTGGGTGTGTTAATTACTATTGGGTTATTTCAGTGAGTGTGCCACTGCCTTTGTTAATGCTGGATACATAGGAGTTGGGTGTGTGCATGTGAATGAATGTTTGTATGGTTCTTTCTGACACTGTTTCAGTAGATGTATTGTTGGTTCTCTGCTTTTGGATGTGCCTCTGTAAGATGCAGATCAGGGTGAGAGAGTAGATGTATAACTGAGCACATTGGCTTGTAAGTGTGCATGTAGCTCCCTAAACTTCTAAGTACATGTACCACCTTTCATGCAAATAGGAGTGTACCGTATAGACTAGCTACAGGCTACCTTAGGGGTGAGTTATATGTGATAAAACAGCAAGTTAAGCATTGTCAGGGGGTTTTAAATGTCAAGTCAGCCTAGCAGTAGAACTGCATGCACAGGCTCAAGTGTACCAGGCCTGAGACATTTTTAAAGAGCTACTTCTCTGGATGGGTGACTTGGTAATGGCAGTTCTTTAGTAGATATCTGAATGGGTGTGTCAATGCCTATGTGGAGTTATTTTCCATGAGTAAGTAAGTTTATTGGTACATCACTGGCTGTCTTTGTGACTGTGTGGATCGATAAATGTATATGTAAGGGGCCGCATGGATTGCCTGAGTGTGTCACTGCCTGCATTCGTGCTGGATCCATAAGAGTTCTGTCTGTGCATGTGAGTGAATGTTTAGATGATTGTGACAATGTCTAAGAGGATGTATTAGTAGGTTTCCCCTTTTCTATATGGTTATCTGAGATTCAAATTAGAGTTCGATACTGGATTTCTAATTGAGCATATGGACCCGAAAGTCTGCATGTAGGTCACTAAAACTACTAACTACATGTGTTAGCTTTTATGCACATAGGGCAGTATCCTATGACCTACCTATATGCTGCCTTACAATTGACTTATATGTGGTAGAACAAGAGGGTAAAGCATCATGGGGTTTTATATGCCAAGTCAGTCTAGCAGTAGAACTGGATGCACAACCGCAAGTATACCAGGTGTAACACATGTTTAAAGAGCTACTATTCTAGATGGTTCGCTTGGTAGCATCAGTTCTTTACTACATATATGAAGGACTGTCTCACTCCCTATCTTGGGGTCTGTTTCCATATGTAAGTACGCTTCCTGGTGCATTGCTGCCTGTGTTTGTGAGTGCTTATCTCTGTATATATATATGTAAGGGGTGGCATAGATTGCCTCCTGGGTGTGTTAGATAGTTTTGGGTTATTTAGCTGAGTGTGTCGCTGCCTGCATTAGTGCCAGATCCATAAGAGTTGTGCATGTGCATGTGAGGGAATGATTTGTTGCTTGTGACACTGTTTGATGAGTTCTATTAGGGCTCTCTCATTTTTTATGTGCTTATGTGGGATTCAACTCAGGGTGGAACACTGAATGTATAACTCAGCATATGCATCTGTAAGTGTGCATGTAGCTCACTGAAACTTCTAAATATCTGTGCCCGCTTTCATGTACATAGGAACGTATCCTATGGCCTACCTATAGGCTACCTTAGGCGTCACATTTGAGCAGCAGGTTAAGGCTTGGGATGGAGTTTTAAATACCAAGTCGACCTAGCACTACAACTAAATACAGAGCCTCAAGTGTACCAGATCTGAGACATATTTAAAGGGCTACTTCTCTGGATGGTTCACTTGGTAGTGTTAGTTCTTTCCTAGGTTTCTGAATTAGTGTTTCAGTCCCTATGTGGAGATGTGGTTCTATATGTAAGAAAGTTTCTTAGTACATTGCTGGCTCTGTTTGTGACTGCATGGCTCTGTAATTCTATATATAAGAGGTGGAATGGATTGTCTCTTGTGTGTGTTAGTCACTAATGGGTTATTTAAGTGAGTGTCTCACTACCTGCATTACTGCTACATCCATAAGAGTTGTGTCTGTGCATGTGAGTGAAAGTTTAGATTATTGTGACACTTTCTAAGGGGATGTATTAGTAGGTTACCCCTTTTCTATGTGCTTATTTGAGATTAAAATCAGGGTGGGAGACTGGATATATAACTGAGCATATGGGCCTGAAAGTGCACACGTAGGTCACTGAAACTGGTAACTACATGTGTTAGCTTTTATGCACATAGGAGATTAGCCTATGGCCTTCCTATCCGCTACTTAACAGTTCACTTATATGTAGTACAAAACCAATTTAAAATTTGACAATGTTTTTTAAAACTCAAATCAAGCAAGCAGTAACACTTCATACACATGTTCTACAGTACTAGATCCTACTAAAAGTAGAGCACTGAAGTGCAACATTGCAAACAGATAACATATACCAATTGCAGATAAGGTAGCAAAACTATATTTAGCACATAAAAATATTCACAATCACAACTATTCAATCAACTAATTCAAAATATATGATTGGAAGGATACGTTTTATTGCTGCTGAGTGTTTTATTATGCAAATACCTATCTATTATACTCTTTACGTGTATATATCATTACTATTCAAATAAATGATTAGTTCCATATCCATTACACTTCATCTATAAGCAAGTATTTCAAATCCTTTACATCTATGTCATATGTTATATAACTATTGGTTTAAATTTACTATATTAAGCTATCACTTATAAAAGTCTCTCTCTCTCTCTCTCTCTCTATATATATATATATATATATATATCCTGTAAACTCGTCTCTGACTTCAAATCGTAGAAAAGACGAAGCGAACCCAAAATTGCAGTGCTCTTTTCTTTATTGTATGCCCAGCACCACCGCCATTACGCGTTTCGATCCTCGTGGGACCTTGATCACATGACACGTTACGAGGTACACTCTCCACATTTTAAAGTGACAGTGCTCAATCAAAATAGCTCTTCATCATAGACATGGAAAAAACATTTTTGGTGTCGCAAATTGTTTTTAACATAGCTGCTCTTTTTATCTAACAATGTGCAAAATGACGCAAAGTAATAAAGATATAAATATCACTTAGGTTCTCTGATTAACCTGGAAATAAATACCTGGTAAAACCAACCCATAATGACGCCCTCATTAGAAGGGATGCCAATTAAAGGAGATACTACAACTGAAATAACACATAAATACATGATTATAAATATATGTACAGTTGTTAAAAAATGCATAAGCCTTAAAAAAGTAAAAATTTTGACTTTTTTTCCCGTCTTAATAGATGTGGCAGCAACTCAGTATCAAATATCATATTGCATAATAGTAAACTGTAAACAATGTTACAGTACCCTGAGTAAACAACACACAATAAAGCCCAAGTGGGCAATAATTCCTGTAAACCAAGTCTTAGAATAAAGTGCTAGTGCATAAAAAGTGTCTCTTTAAAAATCCCTATAGAACCCGATTGTGCAAAAATTATGCAAACATATAAAAAGGAAAATCTAAAAACATCTCATAAGGTAGCAGCAGCATGGAAGTATGGGGGCATTCTATTTAACAGTTGAGGAAATGACATTTTACAGATGCGTATAAAAATCCTCACTGGAATTTAGCCCATTTGGTGTTTTTGTATCCATTTCTAAAATATATTTCGTTTCCAGTTTTCTCAAAAGATCTTCATGATCACCACCTCTCCTTAATGGTGGAATCGAGTCGACCACAAAGTAGCGTAACTCACTTGATTTTTTAGCATGCAATTCATCAAAGTGTCGGGCCACAGGATACGACGTATCCCCATTGTTCATTGCCCGTATGTGCTGGAGTATCCTCTTGTGTACCTGCAGCCTCGTGCTGCCCACATAGCGCAGGCCACAAGGACACTTCAGCACATATACCGCAAACTCAGTCTTGCAGGTAAGTTTTTTGTCAATCTTTATTGGCCTGCTCTTAAACGGTGTGGTGTACTCTGTCTTGCTCACTCCATGTTTGCATGCTTTGCAAACTGCACATTTGATAAAGCCTTTACTGACCGTCAACCAAGTTGTATTCTGCGATACTTCAGGACTGCTTGTGACTAATGAGTCGCTCATTGAGCTTGCTTTTCTGAATGTTACATTGGGGGACCTTGTTAGTCTGTCCCCCAGCACAGTATCATTTCTTACTAGTGCCCAGTTCTTATTGACAATTTTTCTGATAATTTGATGTTGATTACTATACGTCAGAATGAGTCTTGAGGGCTGTACTGTCTCTGGTAAGTTATCATTAAGTGTTTTACTAGCCAGTGCCTGTGATCTGCCCTGCTCATTTGCTTTGGCCATGGCTTTGTCCACTACACTAGGGGTGTAACCTCGTGTGATAAATCTGGTACGGCATTCAGTCTGCGCTCTAATGCAATCTTCAGCAGAGCTACAAATTCTTCTAATACGCAGCATCTCCCCAAAGGGGATGCTGCGGATCAGATGTGCTGGATGATGACTCGCTGCATGTAGCAGTGAGTTACCTGCCGTCGCCTTCCTGTGCAGTCTGGTGTGCAGCTGTGTGTTTTTTATCAGAATTTTGACATCAAGAAAGCAAATTGCCTCACGACTTAACTGGCCTGTAAATTTCAAATTTAGATTATTCTCATTGATTTGCTCAATAAATTGCTGGGCCTCAATCTCCGAGCCTTTCCAAATAATGAGCAAGTCGTCTATGTATCTGTACCATCGTATTATATGGTTGTTCATGATTTCCTCATAGGCTGGCCTGAGGACCTGTTCCTCCCACAGCCCCATATGCAAAGAAGCATAACTGGGGGAGAAACAGGCCCCCATAGCCACGCCCCTGACCTGCTGGTACACTTGTTTTTGGAACAAAAAGAAATTGTTCTCCAGACACATAGATATGATGGCCATTAGCATTTTGTTATGTTCATAGAAGCAAATGGGTCGTGAATTTAGAAAGTATTCTACTGCCTTTAGTCCATCTCTATGATGGATGCTCGTATAAAGTGTCGAGACATCCAAAGATCAAATCAAGCAAGCAGTAACACTTCATACACATGTTCTACAGTACTAGATCCTACTAAAAGTAGAGCACTGAAGTGCAACATTGCAAACAGATAACATATACCAATTGCAGATAAGGTAGCAAAACTATATTTAGCACATAAAAATATTCACAATCACAACTATTCAATCATCTAATTCAAAATATATGATTGGAAGGATAAGTTTTATTGCTGCTGAGTGTTTTATTATGCAAATACCTATCTATTATACTCTTTACGTGTATATATCATTACTATTCAAATAAATGATTAGTTCCATATCCACTACACTTCATCTATAAGCAAGTATTTCAAATCCTTTACATCTATGTCATATGTTATATAACTATTGGTTTAAATTTACTATATTAAACAATCACTTATAAAAGTCTCTCTCTCTCATATATATATATATATATATATATATATATATATATATATATATATATATATATATGTCTACATATATATATATTAGCAATCTCCACATTATTAACATACCTGTTAATAAGCTTTGTAGATCTTCAAATATTAGCACACTTTCACATCAAATTTCTACACACAGAACATGTTTATTACCACTGTCTGTAAGAGAGAACCAATAATGGCAGTTTTCCCCACTCTTTTCCAAGTGATACTGATGTCATGTGCAAATGAAAATGTTTCCTTCATTTTTTCCTATTCTAACTGGAAAATACCAGCTTCAAGTTCAACTGTAGCAGGTGTGGTGAGTGCTTGAAAATGTAAGCTTATCCACAATACTGTAATTTGTAAAACATGTATCTGTAGCCAATCACAGATGTAGCTATATTAGTAATTAAACACAACCTAATTTTACTTATCACATTATATACATCACCCAATCAAATACATCATTTTCTAAAATCAACTCCACAACTCCATTTAAAATGCCTTTCATTCTACCAACTGTCATACTCAGTTGCAGCCTTCTCCTGTGTGCTACTGATTCTTCCTTTAAAATGCTTAGAGTGTTGATTGTAGGTCACCACTATGTCTCCTGGGCCAGAGAGTGTGTGAGAAAGAGTAGGATTGACAGGGATTTGAGTTTGCCTAATGTAGACATTAAATAGGTTGGCCAGTGAGGTTTGAAGTGGTAACAATAGCTGCCTTTGGTGGAGAGTATTGCACATTGCCAGCATCCAGACAGCAGCGGCCTGTGCAGGTAAGAACAGTGGGGTGGTGGGGCCGGCTGGGGCCGGCTGGGGGGATTTCGACAGACGACCAGAAGGGAAAATGAAATAAATAATTAATTTTCCCTCTTGGTCGTCTGTTGAAATCACCCCCCACCCAGCCCCACCACTCTTACCTACATGGGCCACTGCTGCATCCAGACCTCTTAATAGTGCACTATGGTGCAAATGACCTAGGCACTGTTACTGGGGATGGTTTGCAAATTGCAATGAAAGAGACCTTTGGCCAATTAATGACACTTTTTCCTGGCACTGTCTTGGTTTACTCCAAAATGTGTTAAAGGCAGAAATGGAAGTGGTAAAATCAATTCTGTCCACAGATTGACAAAGCCAGGAAACATGTTAATAAAGCTGTTTCTGCATTCCTCAGAGACCATAACATAGGCTCTATCTACAACAACAATCTACGTTTCAACATGCATGGTTCCTGGAATTTACAGAAGTAATGGAGTTCACTTTACAGATGAAGGCAACAGGGTGTTCTCAGCAATCTGAAACTCTGCATCCAGTCTTATGTGTAGCTGTCACATACTCACAATGAATACAAAGGCTCTCTTCAGAGCCACCCTATTGCCCAACACTAAATAATATTAATTTTAAATTCTTTAAAAAAAAAAAATTCTCCGGAGTCATGACCTAGCAGATCCGCAAACCAAAAGCACAAATTCAATGCATGTCAACACATTTTTGATTTATGACTCTTATTTTATATCTATAAATGTTCCAATAATTTTGTGAGTAATTTTATGAGTGTCTAACTGTGTGTGCAAGTAGGCACATAAGTCTGAGTGGGTCTGTGACAACATATATCACTTTCTCAGTTTGAGTGGATGAATGAGTGTCTTCATGGGTGCATTAGTGGGTTCGTGAATCTCTGAGTGGGCCTGTAAGTGGATGCATAAGCTTTTGAGTGGATGTGCGAGTGGGTGCATGAGTCTATGAGTAGGTCTATCAGTGGGTGCATGAGTGTCTGAGTGGGTCTGTGAGTGGGTGCATAAGTCTTTCATTGAATCGGTGAGTGGGTACATGACTTTCGGAATAGGCGTGTGAATAGGTGCATATGTGTCTAAGCAAGTCTGTAAGTGGGTATGTGACTGTCTAACTGGGTCTGTGAGTGGCTGTGTTACTGTCTGAGTGGGCCTGGGAGTGGGAGCATGAGTCTCAAGGTGGGTCTGTGAGTGAGTGCATAAGTGTTTGAGTGGGTCTGTAAGTGGGTGCATGAGTCTCTGAGAAAGTCTGTGACTGGGTGCAACTGTCTTTCAGTGAGTCAGTGAGTAGGGGCATGAGTCTCTGAATAGGTGTGTGACTAGGTATATAAGTATCTAAGTGAATCTGTTAGTGGGTGTGTGAGTCTTTGAGTGGGTCTGTAAGTATGTGCGTGAATGTCTGAGTGGGTCTGTGAATGGGTGCATGAGTCTCTGAGTGGGTCTGTGACTTGGTGTGTTACTCCCTGAGTAGGTCTGCAAGTGGGTGCATGAGTCTCTGAGTTGGTCTGTGAGTGAGTGTGTAAGTGTCTGAGTGAGTCTGTGAGTGAATGCGTAAGTGTCTTAGTGGGTATGTGAATAGGTGAGTGAACCTCTGAGTGGGTCTGTGAGTGGGTGTGTAAATATCTGAGTGGGTCTGTCAGGGGTACATGAGTCTCTGAGTGGATCTGTGAATGAATGCATGAGTGTCTGAGGGGATCTGTGAGTAGATGCATGAGTCTGTGAGTGGGTCTTTCAGTGGTTGAGTGACTCTGAGTGGGTGAGCGACTCCCTGAGTGGTTCTGTGAGTGAATGCATGAGTCTGTGAGTGGGTCTATGAGTTGGTGCATAACTGTCTGAGTGAGTCCGTGAGTAAGTGCAAGAATATCTGAGTTGGTCTGTGAGTGGGTGCATGAGTCTCTAACTGGGTCTATGACTTGGTGTGTTACTGTCTGAGTAGGTCTGCAAGTGGGTACATGAGTCTCTGAGTAGGTCTGTGAGTGAGTGTACACAGCCAGTCAGACTCATGCACCCATTCACAGACCCAATCAGACACTTATGAACTCACTTACAGACCCACTCAGACAATCATGCACCAACTCACAGACCCACTCAGAGACTCATGCACCCACTCAGACCCACTCACAGATTCATGCACCCACTCACAGAACCACACAGGGCCCCCGCTTGACAGATCACCACGAAACTTTGAAGACAGCAGCTCGATTGAACGTCTTACTAGTTTTGAAAATTTCACAATGATTCATCAAACGATGCAAAAGTTATTGGCAAATGAACAAAATGCTCTTCACTTGGAAACTAGGTTCTAGCTAACTACCTACTGCCGACTGCCAGTATGTAATATATATATATATATATTTATATATATATATATATTATCTACTGGCGGTCGCCAGTAGATAGTTATAGTTACAACCTATTATCCATAGGAAATCCGCGACATTCTATTTGAAATAACTCTCTTGCCGGTTGACGTATCTTCGCAAAATTTTCAAACTTTATGGCCCGCTCCGGTCCGCTCCTACCCTGAAAGTCTCGGGGGATTCGTCAAGCGGGGGCCGAGAAAAAGGGGGTCCCAAAACGCGTTTTCCCCATGCAATTTTCCATAGGAAACTTTAGACACGGCTACAGCCCGAACTGCTGAACGGAATTACACCAAATTTGGCAAAGAGGTAGTTCTTGGTTCAGAAAGAACCCTTTTTGTTAAATGGTGTAAATCCGTTCAGTTGTTGCTGAGAAAATCAAAAGTAAAAAGATAGTGATATCTATGGCCGAGTAGGGTCCGCGTACCCTCAGCGCACCCTGCGCGCACCGTCCCGATCACGAGCTGCATGTTAATTGGCTGTCAGCTGGCTGTCAACATTCCGATTCAGGAAATGTTGGCAGCCATTTTATCCCTCGGTAGAACCGAGGGACAGAAACTAAGTGCACAAAGCGCACAAAGGGGGCAGGGTAGAAACACCCTGACCCCTAGGTTTGCTCAGGGGTCCCACAAGGACCCCTGGGCAAAAAAATTTTTTTTAAAAATCGGCAGGATGCGCTC
The DNA here is from genome assembly GCA_963921515.1 of Calotriton arnoldi. NCBI lineage: Eukaryota > Metazoa > Chordata > Amphibia > Caudata > Salamandridae > Calotriton > Calotriton arnoldi. The sequence goes on along the minus strand of CAWUFW010000846.1, from coordinate 1,214,766 downwards.
AGGGTGCGCGAATCCTGCCAAAAAAAAAAATCGAAGCACGGTCTCCCGCGCTTCGATTGTATTTTGCCCCCGGGTGGCCCAAGTCCCGGGGGCATGGTGGGGGGGGGATAATTTAATGTGGACCACCACCTCCCCGGGGCTTTTTTTAAATAAATTGAAAAACCTGTGTGGGGGGCTCCAGCCCCCACTGCACTCGGAACCGCCACCTCCCGGGGCACTAAACATTTAAATATGGGGGTCCGTTACCTCCCGGGGCTGTGAACTGAATGGGAGGGGCCGCGCGGCCCCCTCCTGGAAGCCCTTGATGGCCCTGGGGACCACCACCCCCAGGGGCCGGCTCCTGCAGTGTCCCGGGGTGCCTACCCCGGGACACTGCTGTTTGCAATGACAGGACGGGAGCCTCGCGGCTCCCGTCCTGTCATTGCAAACTGCTTTGGATATTGGAAGAGAGCAGGGAAACCTGCTCTCTCTTCCAATATCCAAAGCACATTGCTTTCCACATGGGGAGCAGCATCTTAGCAGCTCCCCATGTGGGAAAGCATGCCGGCTCCCAAGGGACACGGGAGCCGAGGCGGGACTGTGAGGGGATTGGGGACCCCCACAGTCCCCAACGGAGAGGAGCCAGCCCGGGGGATGGGGTCACCGGGGCAAGTAGTGGCCCAGGAGGGGGCCACGCGGCCCCCTCCCAAAGTTTAAAAAAAAAAAAAAATTTAAAAAGGGTATGGCCGGCCCGGGAGATGGGGTCGCCGGGGCCTTAAATGGCCAGAGGAGGAGGCCACGCAGCCCCCTCCAAAGATAAAACAAAAATCGAGGCCATGCCCCGGGGATGGGGTCCCGGGGCCAATACAGGCCCAGGGAAGGGGGCCACGCGGCCCCCTTCCCGTTTTTTTAAATAAAAATTTAAAAAAAGGGGTAAGGCCCTGGGGATGGGGTCCCCTCGGCCCAAAAACAAGAAAAAGGAAGGGGGCCACACAGCCCCCTTCAGAGACAAAAAAAACAAAACAAAAAAAAAAACGATCGGGCCCGCAGGCCCGCCCCTTCCTTCACCACTCTGCAAGCGCGCCCCTGGCGCGTTTGCAGAAAGGACAAATTCCCCTTGAATACTGGGGGTCCCTGGGGGCCAACTAACCCACCAGGAACCTCCAGTATGCGCCAGAGAGCTGCCTTGCAGAGAGGTGTACAGAGGCCACGCCCCTTTTACACCTCTCTGCAACGCAGCTCTGTGGCGCTATTTGGAGTATATGGTGGGCTAGTTGGACTCTGGGGACCCTCAGGATTCAAGGGGACTTAATCCCCCAACTTAAAACGCGCCACGGGCGCGTTTGCACAGTGGTGAAGGGAGGGCGGGGCTTCAGGTGACATGTGTGCAAACAGGCCCCGTGGCGCGTTTTAAGATGGGAATTAAATCCCCTTCAATCCTGAGGGTCCCTGAGGGCCAACTAGCCCAACAGGTACATCCAGAAAGCGCCACAGAGCTGCGTTGTAGAGAGGTGTAAAGGGGTGTGGCCTCTCTACACGTCTCTGCAACGCAGCCCCCTGGCGCATATTGGAGGTTCCTGGTGGGCTAGTTGGCCCCTAGGGACCCTCAGGATTCAAGGGGACTTAATCCCCCAACTTAAAATGCGCCACGGGGCGCGTTTGCACAGATGTCACCTCAGGCCCCGCCCCCTCCCTTCACCATTGTGCAAATATTCTTCTAAAATCATCCGAAATACGAATTCCGATTTACTCACCTGTTATAAGGAGAGAACTCAGTGCTGCATCTTTCAGCCCAGTACTGGTCCTGAAAAGTAATTTTAACCGTACTTACCAGTAACTTGAATTTCCTTCCATAGGATATCATTGCCTGCTTTTTGCTGAAAAAGTTTCTAAGTGTTGATTTTTGAAACATACAAATATTCCTCTAAAATCAGCCGAAATACGAATTCCGATTTACTCACCTGTTATAAGGAGAGACCTCAGTGCTGTATCTTTCAGCCCAGTACTGGTCCTGAAAAGTAATTTTAACCGTACTTACCAGTAACTTGAATTTCCTTCCATAGGCTAACATTGACTGGTTTCACTTGGAAATTCTTCTAAGTGTGGAGTTTTGGAACTTTAAAATATTCCTCTAAAATCAGCCGAAATACGAATTCCGATTTACTCACCTGTTATCAGGAGAGACCTCAGTGCTGCATCTTTCAGCCCAGTACTGATCCTCAAAAGTAATTTTAACCGTACTTACCAGTAACTTGAATTTCCTTCCATAGGATATCATTGCCTGCTTTTTGCTGAAAAAGTTTCTAAGTGTTGATTTTTGAAACATACAAATATTCCTCTAAAATCAGCCGAAATACCAATTCCGATTTACTCACCTGTTATAAGGAGAGACCTCAGTGCTGTATCTTTCAGCCCAGTACTGGTCCTGAAAAGTAATTTTAACCGTACTTACCAGTAACTTGAATTTCCTTCCATAGGCTAACATTGACTGGTTTCAGTTGGAAATTCTTCTAAGTGTGGAGTTTTGGAACTTTAAAATATTCCTCTAAAATCAGCCGAAATACGAATTCCGATTTACTCACCTGTTATCAGGAGAGACCTCAGTGCTGCATCTTTCAGCCCAGTACTGATCCTCAAAAGTAATTTTAACCATACTTACCAGTAACTTGAATTTCCTTCCATAGGATATCATTGCCTGCTTTTTTGCTGAAACGTTTCTAAGTGTTGATTTTGAAACATACAAATATTCCTCTAAAATCAGCCGAAATCCGAATTCTGATTTACTCACCTGTTATCAGGAGAGACCTCAGTGCTGCATCTTTCAGCCCAGTACTGGTCCTGAAAAGTAATTTTAACCGTACTTACCGGTAACTTGAATTTCCTTCATAGGCTAACATTGACTGGTTTCACTTGGAAATTCTTCTAAGTGTGGAGTTTTGGAACTTTATAATATTCCTCTAAAATCAACGAAAGTACGAATTCCAATTTACTCACCTGTTATCAGGAGAGAACCCAGTGCTGCATCTTTTAGCCCAGCACTGACCCTGAAAAGTAATTTTAACCGTACTTACCAGTAACTTATATTTTCTTCCATAGGAATCCATTGTCTGGTTTTCAGCAGAAAAGTTTCAAAGTGTCGATTTTCACAAACTGCAAATATTCCTAAAAAATCGCCTGTATGACTTAAACGCATTCTTTCAACTGTTTACAGGAGATGCACCAGTGCTGGATCCAGGATCCAACACTGAGTAAGAAAAAGTAACGATAACAGTTTTTACCTTCTAAGTGAATTTCCTTCCATAGGATAACATTGGTGATTCTATGAGAAAAAGTTTCTAAGTGTCAACTTTTAAAGTACAATAATATTCCTTAAAAATCACGACTGTAACCAAAACGCTTTTACTCAACTGTTTACAGGAGATGTCCCAGGACTGAATCTAGGATCCAGTCCTGTGGTTAGAAAAAGTAATCCATAAAGTAACTAATTGCATTTAACTAGAAATTCACATTGAGCTGAATGTTGCATTGTGTTTGAAAATGTGTTGCCCATTGCAACAACTGTAACTACTGTACTTAAAAGTCTATTGTCTATGTGCAAAGTATTTAAACTAAAGTAATTCATTCTGAGAAAGTATTTTTGTAATGTAATGTATAATGTAATTACAATGTAATTTAAAAAATAAAATATGTAAAAAAAAATTGTTTCTAAAAATGTAGTAAATCAGTATGAAAAAATTTTATATAACAATTAATACATTTAAAAATTGTCATTTACAAAACCTTTGAAATTCACTGAAAAAACCGTAGGTTTCAGACATGTTATAGTTACAAATTAGCATTTAAAAAACCTTTGAAATTCACTGAAAAAACCATAGGTTTCAGGGACGTTATAGTTACAAATTAGCATTTAAAAAACCTTTGAAATTCACTGAAAAAACCATAGGTTTTAGGGACAGTTATAGTTAGTTGGACATTGCACTCGTACAAAACCCGTGAAATTCCCCCGTTATAGTTAGTCCAGCTAACTATAACTTCGCGCCCATAATGCACTGCTGATGACGTCACATATTACATCACTCTTGACATGGTCAGTGACATCACTGATGACATCACTGATGACATCTCAAATGACATCACTGATGACATCATCCATGTGATAATTTCATGCATCTTCTCACACCCTAATATAACCTTTGATACACCCACTCTAAATTACAGACTGCCATTCGCAAAACCATAGACACTCCAACACCAATAACTACATACCCACTCACTGATTCTTAGGTCTACGCACACATCCACTCACTCACCCGTACAGTCACTCATACTTACGGTCACTCAGTACAGGACTATCATATGCACTCATACTCCTATATAGACACTCAAACACCGCCACTCATCCATAGAGGTACTCACACACCTAGTCAGTCATGCAAATAATTAAACACACTACCATTTACTCACCTATACAGTTATACACACACCAGCTCACTTACTCATACACATACTAGCACATTCTTACGCTCTTATACAATCACTGATACAAGCACACACTCATCCATACAGCCACTATCACAATCACTCACTCTCGCTTATAGCTATTTATATACTCCAACACACATATATACTGCCTTTCACATATGTAGTTACTCACACATGTACCACTGGGACATACATTCACTCACTAACACACTCTTACACACACTTACCCACCCATACAGTCTATCACAGATGCACTCTTGAAACCATCCACCCAGTGAATCACCCACTCACACATCTATGCACAGAGTCGCACACACCCTCCCACACAAACACTCAGGCACCCATACAGATACTCACACAAGCATTCAATAACTCATATAGACACTCATGTAGCTATTCACAAACACATGCAGCCACTTACACAGCAACAGACAGACGGATACAGACATTCACCCAGTTTAGTCACTAACCCATGCATTCAGTAAGATACGTTAAATCACTCACTTATACAGTCAGTCACGCACCTACTAAATCATCCATACAGACACTTACACACCCACTCATTCTTCAATACGTCTTTTCCTATATATATTAAAAATATTTAAACTTTACAGAAACACACAGTCACTGGATGATGTCATCAGTGATGTCATTTGAGATGTCATCAGTGATGTCATCAGTGATGTCACTGACCATGTCATGAGTGATGTAATATGTGACGTCATCAGCAGTGCATTGCGGGGCGCGAGTTATAGTTAGCTGGACTAACTATAACGGGGGAATTTCACGGGTTTTGTACGAGTGCAATGTCCAACTAACTATAACTGTCCCTAAAACCTATGGTTTTTTCAGTGAATTTCAAAGGTTTTTAAATGCTAATTTGTAACTATAACGTCCCTGAAACCTATGGTTTTTTCAGTGATATATATATATATATATATATATATATATATATATATATATATATATATATATGCCTCCTGTCATCCTTGCATATTCTGCAACAGACCGTTGACAACAATAGTGTTGCTCAAAATTCCTTAATTTTAAAGTGCTTTTGTGCTCCCCCTGATGCGTTTCAGCTGCCATGCAGCCTTGCTCACAAAGGCGCCATGTTTCCTTTCAACATTTAAAGTGCAAACTATTTCCTGATTCATAGAAAGTGACAACAGACTTTATACCCAATTCGTTTTGATACCAAATGTTAATGTACATCGATATATTACAGTCTTGCATTATTTGTATAAATACATACATAAAAATGCTAAGACCTAATTTAACATTAAATACATTTGAAAATTAATTTAAATGGAGCATAAAAGTTCAAGCATAAAGTTTGCCATATAGTCCATATTCATTAATAGCGTATGGCACAACCATGTTATCAACTTCCAACTTTGCTGGTTTTAATTAATAAATATATATATTATCTACTGGCGGTTGCCGGTAAGTATAGTTAGGACCTAGTTTCCATGGAAAAGCATTTTTTGACTTGCTTATAACTTTGGCGTCATTTTACTAATCTGCATGAAATGTTCCAAAAAATGTGTCAAATTAGGTTCAGTGTGTCATGGAAAGTTTGGGTATGATCCGTGCAGTGGGGACCGAGAAATAGGGGCGCGGAATAAGGGTGCAGTTGTAATGATAATTCCCATAGGAACGCGTTGTCAGACCTACAGCCCGAACCGCTGGACGGAATTATACCAAATTTGGTAGAAAGGTAGATGTTGTTATGCAGATTGTTCGTTTTGTTATTTTGTGCAAATCTGTTCAGTAGTTCTTGAGAAATAAAATCCGAAACATATAGTGATATCTCTGGTTGAGGATATTTTGTGGCTGTTTCACGGTTAAATTGCGAGGAGTTTGCAGTAAACCACGAAAGCGCGCACCAACGGGAATGCTCTGATTGGCCGGTGCAACCTTAACAGAAAGTTGCAGCTGTTTCACCGTGCTTGCGGTTACATCGCGACGTGTTCGAGGTGAATCGCAAAAGCGCACCAACAGGAATGCTGTGATTGGCTAGACGCAACCTGAACAGAACGTTGCGGCTGCTAATTTATGTATGACAGTTCCTGGAACTGAACATGTTTTTTTAAAGTGACATAAGGGGTCAGGGTAGAGGTACTCTGATGCCATGTTCCACAAATGGGGGTATTAGTGACACAAGTTATGTGTCCAAAATAGATTTTTTTTCATTGCGCGCAATATTCGTGACGTCGCCATGTTATGTTATGTTAAGTAAGTATTTATAAAGCGCACAGCTACTCGATAGAGTGTCCCGGCGCTGAGAACCTTGTGACGGAGCTGGCCGTGTGCTGTCAGAACCAGGACGAGTACTTATGCTGGAATAACCAAGTTTTTAATGACTTCCTAAAAACAAGGAGGTCCTGCATCTGTCTCAGTTCCAGTGGCAGAGTGACCACCATGACCACCAGCATGGCACCTCGTGTACCGTGTTGGGTATCGACGTATTCACGACGCTCGGTATCACTGCGAAAATGGAAGATCGAGTTTAAAGATGAATTTTATGCAAACTACCTTGGAAAATATGATTTTAAACAGTGCACTAATAAACCCGTAGTGTCTAAAATACTGTAAAATGTGTGTATATATGTGTTTTACACTTTATAAAAAAAGGCGCGATCATCGCGGTTACCGATGTCTTCGTGATACTCAGAATACTCACGAACATGGAAATTTGGTTTAAAAGATTGTTTTTGTACAAACTCCCCATAAAAATATGACTTTAAACAGTGCAGTAATAAACCCCTAGTGTCTAAAATCCTGTAAAATGTGTGCATATATATGTTTTACACCTCTTAAAAATGGCGCGATCAACGCAGTTACCGAAGTCATTGCGACACTCAATGTAATTGCGATGATGGGAAGTAGGGTTCAAACATAGTTTTTAAAAAGCTACTACAAATATGTGTTTGAACATGTTCTTTAAGTTAGTAATGTGTGTATTGTAATAGTTAGAATACATTTTTTAAATTGTAATTTTTAATGTGGTGGTGGTCATTGAATGTTTGCAATTGTGCGACGTGATCGCGATTATCGTGACGTAGCCGCGAATTTCAAAAATTCCCAAAAATATAATTTAACAAGAAAATGAACAACATTTTGGACTCTTGAGTGGCTCTGACAAGAATCTTTGTGTTGAGTGTGTGTATAAGACAGCTACATATAAGACTGTCTGCAAAGTTTCAGGTTGCCTAGAAACACCCTGCTCCCTTCGTCTGTAAAGTGAACTCCATCAACTCAATATATTCTATGCATGTCAAAACACAGATTCTTCTTGTAGATAGAGCCCATGGTATGGTCTCTGAGGAAAGCAGAATCAGTTTTATTAACATGTTTCCTGGCTTTGTCAATCTGTGGACAGAACTGATTTGACCACTTTCATTTCTGTTGTTGGCATATATTAGAATATACCAAGACAGTTTGAGGGAAAAGCGACATCAGTTCTGCGAAGGTATCCTTCAAAAGGATTTCCAGCCCTACCCCAGTCAATGTGCCTAGGCCATTGACACCACAGTGCACAATCATGACGTGAGAAGCTTGGAAATCCACAATGGTTTTAGCCAAAGACAGCAGCTGATGAAACTTTAACCCTCTCTGGCCAAATAACTAATCTCCATATTTGACAAACCCAAGTCCCTGTCAATACTTTTATTTTTTGCGGCCTCTTTAGCCCAATAGACATAGCTGTGGCCCACAATCCTCACTCTAAGCATTTTGTAGGAAGGAGGAGTAGCACGCATAACAGGTCTGCAGCTGAATATTACAGTAGGTACTATGAAAGACAGTGAAAATGCAAGTGTGCTGGCGGTTTGAAAAAAAACTTGAAATTTCATTGGCTAAAGGGAATATGCAGGTGAAAAAAAGTAGGTTGCATTTGGAAATGATTAGTAAATAGATGTTTCATTGGCTCTGGTAAATTAAAAAAATGTAATAGAGAATTGGATATGGTTTACAGTATGTGCAGTAAACCAAACATGCTGTACTTCATTTTGTAACTAGTATGGACCTTCTGGAATGTGTTGTGAACTTGTGACCTACTGGTTCTAGTGGGTTTCTATGCAGAATCTGCAGAGGGTGTATTGGTAGAAGTGTGTTAAAGAAACAAGTATACATTTCTAAAAATTGGAGAGGTTTAGGTTAATTGTTTTATAAGGTAGGTAAGATTCCCTATTGAGGATGTTCCAAGAAAGTGTAGTATAGTGATAGAAATAAAAGTATTTTGGGAAGTAGGTTTTTGGCTCCCGTTTTCGTTTGAGACTACATCGCGATCATTGTGATTATGTTGCGAGTGTTGACACAAAAGCATTCAATTTGGGCTACCTCCAAACAGGATTGAAAGGGTTAATAGACAGTAACTATTCAGAGAAGCAGTTATAAGACTGAAATATGAAAGCAATGTTTTTATTCGCTGACTTTTGCAGTATCAGGCAATGCAAAGTTCAGAAGGTTGCCATTTATGGTTGCTTTGTATGAGAGTGGTGTTCCATTCTTGTGCTAAGTTTATACAAACCCTAAGAATATTGCATCTACCTAATAGGAGAAAAAAAGCAATTTTACCAGCGAACTCAATCTTCTGGTATGTTAATTACATTTTTTTGTAAGTCAAAAAAATGATTAATAAGGTATACAATTATGTCATATTGTAATAAAATATTTTGAAATATATATTTAATTATTTAAAAAAAGAAAGGATGATATATAAATCAATTTGTAAGTTTTTTTTATATATCTATTAATAGGTAAGTAAGACATAGTTTGTCTCGGATGCAGAACAGATGTCTGTTAAGTTAGTTCAGAATGTGTTTCGATGGAGGTCAATGTTGCACCTGTATTGCTTTACTGCGTTCCGGAAGTGGTAGGAGAAAAACTGCACACTAATGGTTAAACCTATATGTAATCTTGTAGTATAGCATGCCAAAGTTTTATATGTGTATATATGATGTGCTGCTTATACCTAATGTTTTTATTTGGAATCTGGGAGTTGTAGTCTTATTTGTTCTGTTATAAAAGATTAATACAACACTGAGTTTTGAAAGTGGAAATTATACACTATAGCTGTATATGAATTATGAATCTGAATTGATCTGGGCATGGAGGTTTATTGGTAGGGCTGTCTTATCACTTAAAACTGCTACACAATGTACACATTTTTCTTAAACCATATATAACTAAACAGTGAGGTTGCCTGTAGCTAGGCCATCTATTCGCTTAAAAGTAAAAGATGCACTTTGATGTTTCAGTGAGCTTTATGCACTCATAGAAACCAATGTGCCCAATTATACATCCAGCCTACACCCAGTCTTAAATCCGAGATACCTAAGTACAAAAGCAGACAGATACTGAAACATCTAGTAAGGTAGTTAGAGAAGCACGCAAAGATTCACTCTCACAGACAGCCACAACAGATATGTATTTTGTGGTAATGAAGATAGTTTCTTAGACAATTAAAAAACCCAATATTCACTAGTACACCCAGGAGGCAATCTATGCAGGCCCTACAGACATATTTAGACAATCACATATCACTGAAAGAGAGGCAGTGATTTAGTAAAACATTTACATACACATGGAATCACAGCCCAGATCTGAACTGAAACACTCATTCAGATATCTGCTAAGCAACTGACACTTTCAAGTTTACCATGCAGACAAGTAGCGCTTGCATTATGTCTCAGGCCTGGTATACTAGAGATTGGAGATGTAGTTTTACTGGTAGCGCTGTCTCATCACTTAAAAGTGCTACCTGCATTCAAAACACTACTATACACTGAAACCAGGAATTCACTAGGAAGTATTGGAAATGTAAACGTTTGGGAAAACTTTGAATACAAGGAGTTCATCAGAAATATGCGTCAAGCATCGCATATGCAATATGGAGATATACTAAAGGACATAAGAGTGGGAGTTCTCACAAAAGAAGGAGAGAGAGAATTACAAATCCATCTCATCAAAAATCTGTTTCCAACTAATGTTCCAGCTGCAGAAGTAATTTATAATTTTCTTAAGGAAGAGAAGTCTATTATTTGTTTGATGTCAACCCTTGAGGAGTGTTTAAAATTTAATGAACAATAACTGCTATTGGAAAAAGAAGAGCATATCAAAATGAGTGCAAATGATAAAATAGAACATCAAGGAGTTACAGTTCTACTAACAGAAAAACTGCAATCAAAATTGGATAGTTTAGAGAAGTCTGTGTCAAAAACTGCAGGATTAGAAAAGACTTACGTATCAGTAAAAATTGTCATGTAACGTTATGTCGCAATTTCAATGTTGAAGAAGGACTAGAGAATGGTGCAATGGGTAAAATTATTAAAATATATTTATTATCCAAACAGAAATGATGTGGAATACTTAGGCATAAAATTTGATGATATTGGTGAAGTTAAGCAGATTAGTAGATGTGTTTCCTGCTCATAAAAGATTTGTATGTCCAGCGAAAGCAGTTTCTAGTGTCTTCAGGGTATGCAGTATCCACAAATCACAAAGTTTAAGTGTAGATACAGCACTTGTTAATAGTGGTAGTAGTGTATTCAAAGAAGGAATGTCATATGTAACTTTGTCGCAAATTGGAACATTATCTGGTTTATTTCTAATTGATTTAGATGAGAAGAAATTAAGTGCTGACGTGAGCAGTATAATGGAGTATAATCGGTTAAGACGTCAATATGCTCCTTATTTAGGCCAATATCCTGTGTTTGAAAAACTGATAATGTGTCGAAAGTGTAAAATATCAATGCAGTCAACAGAAAGATGAAGAAAAAGAAAAATGACAAGGTGCCAAGAAAAGACAAACTACAACACAATGTGGAATTGGAAGGCTATCACTTTGATAATACATGTGGAGTAAATTGCTATGCAAATGTAGTGTTAAATGGACTGTACCATTTGCCTCATTAAAGAAAAAGTAAATAAAAGAATGTCTTCACAAATATGTAGTTTGCTTGAAGAACTAGAAGTGACAGAAGTGTTATACATTCTGCTTCTGGAATAAGAAAACTTACAGATGAGACTACTGGATCAGTAGTGTTTCCTCAAAATCTTCAGCAGGACACTCAAGAATTGTTAATGGTAATGCTAGGAGTATTAGAGGAAGAAGATGTGAATATCAATGTATCATTCGGTTTAAGTTATAAATGGAACCATAACTGTGAACATTGTGAATTCACCTCTAGCACTGAAATCTATGCGGAATGATTCCTCTACTTGACGTTACCAGATTGTAAATCTGTGGCCTTTGAAAATTCAACAAAAAAAACCCATCAAGTTATGATCTGTCCAAACTGCAGATCAGAACTTAGGTCTACTTTGTTACGACAAAGGTAAGGAAAATATATCATAGTTATGCTACAACGTTGCAGAGTGGATGGTACTAAATTAGAAACTGAAATAACAAACTTCATTGCTGGACAAATTTCCATTACAAAAAAAACTTCCAGAACTATAGCAATCATATTTCATTAAGGAGTTAATATAAAGTCTGGACACTACACAATATATTTACGATGTGAAAGAGGATGGACAGAGTGCAATGACATACAAGTGACATTCAAATCAAGACTACCTAAAAAGTTACCAAACTCATATCTTCTATTTCTAGAACTAAAGTTTCAAGGACTATTTAGGATAACAAAAGCTAGTACTGTGCTTACATGTATATGGATTATGTGTTTCTGAGATATTATTCAGCCTATTAGAGGTAACCTATTAGTAATGAAAGACTCAGTTTTTTTAAAAATTGTTTTTATTAACATTTTTTACATAGCATCAAAATTACATATCAATGTTCCGCACTATTTATGGCGCAATAAATTGACAGTTTCTCGCAACAACTTAACAGTAAAACAACTGGTCAGTGCTTAGGTGAGGTCACATGGATCGGATTACATTTCCCGCAGTCAAAAATCAGATCTTGTATATCATTTACATGGAACCTATTACACAGTCCATAGCTCCACCTTTAACACTGTAGAGCTCCCCCATAGGCATTCAGAGGCGATCAATCGTAACATTCCTCACCGATATGGTGTCGGTATGTGGGCTATGCTCGACACCGACATCTGTAGCTCTATTACGGAACCACACCAGCATAGGTTCCCAAATGTCCTTTGGTCTAGAGGCAATAGGCATTTGCTCCCAGAACATTGACAGCTAGGTATGGCAAAAGGTAATGTCCTGTAACCAATTTTTTACTGTCGGGGCAATTGCTGACCCCCAATGCATATCTACTCTGCACTTTGCCAGCAAGAGGAGCATGGCAAGCAAACGTCTTACACTTGCTGGTGCATCTTTTACATATCCCAGTATGCCTAATAAGGGTGTAGACTCCACCAAAGTTTCAATAACCTCCCCTACGGTGGTGAAAACGGCAACCCAGTATTTTGCTATCACAGGGCAAGACCAAGCCAGGTGCAAGAATGTAGCGGGGAAAGCCCCACACCTCCAGCAGCTAGTATCTGGTCTAATCCCCATTCGAAACAGCTGGACAGGGGTACGATAGAATCGATGTAAGAATTTAAAGTGAATCAACCTTAATTTATAGTTGGGAGATAGCATGCGCAGTTGACCACAGCAGTATTTCCATTGCTCTGTGTCTAGTGGGGGGCTCAGTTCTTTGTTCCATCTGGCTAACGCTTTGGGTACGATCACCTGGTATGTATTTTGCATGCTGTTGTATATGCGTGTAATAAGCGTGCGCTGAGATGAGCATGTTAGTATTTGTTCAAGCGCTGGTAATGTAGGTGCAGAGTTAGGAAAGGTCTCATATTTCTGCTTGCACGCAGCTCTTAGACGGTGAAGTAGGAATAAATCTGCGAAGTTTGGTCTCTTCCCCTCGACCCCGACCGGCAAAGATTTGATATTGCCCTCTGAGAACAGGTCAGCAAAGGTGTGTAGGCCTAACCGATGTGCCACCTCGCCCTTTTCACACAGGGGAGTGACATGTGGATGGAAATCCAGCTTCATGGATGGGGCATACAGATTATCAAGTTTAGCCTGTTTCCTTAAACCCTCCTAGCTCCAGCGTAGAGACTCTACTGTATCAATCTCATCATGAGGTCGTTTATTTGTTTTATATACCGCCACCGGAGCAGAGTTGGTGCAACTCTGTCCATCTCCACTGCCACATGAGGCTGGAATGGCACAGGATGAATCCAGAAGTGCAGGAATTGGGCCTGTGCACAGTAAGCATACAGTTGGAGATCCGGGGCCCCCATACCACCCTGTGACAGCGGGAGAGTCAAAAGCTCCCAGGAGATACAAGCCTGCTTGCCCGCCCACACCAGAGATATCATCAAGGAGCGCAGGGTATCAAAAAAGGCCCGTGTGAGAATGAGAGGTAAATTTACAAATAAATAAACAAATTTAGGGCAAAACCACCATCTTGGCAATAGCAATTCTTCTGGCCAGGGAGAGCGGTAATCGAGCCCAGGATTTCACCCTGCTCTCCAGCCAAACGATTGTTTTACCATAGTTATCTTCCCACAGCTCCTGCAGATCTATGGAGAGCCAAATGCCCAGGTACCGGACAGGTCCCTGAGCCCAACCCAGAGGGAATTCTAGTAAAAAGGGAGTAGTGCCCTCCGTAAGTGGGAACAGGACAGACTTTGCCCAATTTATTTGTATGTCAGATAATCCACTGAAGCGGAGAAGCTCGCATAGCACCGGGTTGAGATTCTCTGTTGGGTTGTTAATATAAAGTGTAATATCATCCGCGTAGAGTGATATGATAAGACCCCTGGAGGAGAACCCCAGACCCCTAGCAGCATGATGCCGAATGAGCCGCGCAGCCAGTGGCTCCATAGCTAAGGCGAACAATAAAGGAGACAGGGGGCAACCCTGCCTCGTACCGCAGGAGATTGTCAACGGAGCTGAGATCACACCATTTAGTCTGAGCCTAGCAGTTGGGGAAGTGTATAGCAACTTTATTTGGTTTATAAATAGTGGGCTGAATCCTAGTCTGGTTAGGACAGTAAAAAGGAAGGTCAACACCAGGGAGACGAACGCCTTGGTCGCGTCTATTAGAGCCACCAAGGCTTTGTAATTAGGGTCAAGATAATGTAAGACGGTAAATAAGGTGCGTAAATTATGGGCAGTAGACCTCCCCGGTATAAATCCAGATTGGTCTGGGCGCGCAATCAAGGGTAACAGGGGCTGCACCTGAGAAGCCAGGAGCTTTGCATATATTTTTGTATCAGTATTAATCAATGATAGTGGTCTATAGGAATCCATTTCATTTGAGGGCTTCCTTGGCTTAAGGAGGGTCAGAATTATGGCCTCTCTCAT